>JASTWQ010001269.1:2400000-3071666 GCA_035220615.1 Leptothorax acervorum | reverse complement strand
CTGACAAATTTTAGAAGTATTGATTTCCTCAAATCAAAAGTAATTGTTCTCGCTCGATATAGCTTGATAACCATTTGCGTGTATCTTGCCGCTCGATATCAGAGAATCACCCCGGGTAGGGGTGGTTCGACGAACAGTCGTCAAATCCCACAACGTCAGATAAAAATATATCAGCTGCGTCACAAAAGTTGAATGAAATCTCGCCCAGCTCAACCACTGGAACCACATCTCACTCATCTACACCCTGCCCACCCAGCATTTCGCCCGCTATCACCCGCTATCCGCCCTCCTCGATTCTCCTGCACATTCTCGCCTTCCTCGTCAGGATTCTAGCCTGGTTTTTTGTTCGCGAAAATCCGCGATGGAACCTCCATGCGGAGAGAAGTTTCGGTATGCAGTAGCTCCTCTAAGTGCCCCTTCCCCGGCCTCTCCGTCGCCATCCTACGTCCCTTCTATTTGCCAGTTTCCGCGCCGATCGATATCACCGACACCCCGTGATTCCAAAGCCGGCTGCCAGCCGGCTTTCGTAGCTGGATGGAAGGTAGCAGAAACGCGCGGCAAGACGCAACGTCGCGTCGGTGTTCCATGGAACACGCGCGAATCATTCGTCACAATGGTGACGTGCTGCCGCTCGACTTGCACCTCCCTTGCTGTCCCCGCAATTTCTCCCGTTCCTAGGGAGAGAAGTCTATCGCTACGCCCGTACGCGCGCGTTCGACATTTCCTTCCTTCCTTCCTTCCTGCCTTCCTTCCTTCCTTCCTTCCTTCCTCTCCTCCTTCCTTCTCTCCTTCCCGTCCGATTTCCCGCTCCACCTGTTTCCACGACGAAGAGAATTCCCCCTTCGCCCGAAACGCGATCTCACCGTCTCGTGCGCGCCGAGACTAATCGGTAACACGGGCACTCGGGAAATCTTACGATCTGACCAATTCCCCGGGAAAAGGAACGACAACTCTTACGCTCTAGGGCGGAACCGACGTTTCTTCGCGACGTTAATTTGCGATGTTTCGCTTACATAGATTTCTCGCGAGATTTTTAATATAGATGCTCTTTGCGTCGCAATCACTATTGCCTCGGTGACAAAAACAGAGGCAGTGGATCGGTATAACGGTAATGTATGCACACCCATGTACGAGAATATGTGTGCATATAAGATCGAATGTAGATTCTTCATTCTACATACGAGTATATTATATTTATTTAGATCCTGATTTGCGCGCGCGTTTCTTTCGACATAACATTATAATAATTATAATTATAATAATTGATTATTAGAATTTTATTAAATTTTATTTTGACATTTTGTTTGACGTGAATGATAACGAGGACAGAGAGACACTGAGATAATTTTGTGTCGTTGCATTATCGGATTCACACCGAGGTGAAGCGAATTCACTTTACAGCGCATGGCATGACCCAAAAAAGTTTTAATCATATCGCATTAATAACGTAAACTAATCAAGCACCAGTTAGACTGTTAATTAACTGTCTCCACTGTAGGACGGATGATGAATAATTTAATGTTTACGGTTCGTTTGCACCCTAATCAACCGAGTCGCCTGCGTTAAGCGGGCAATGTGGGAAGTTGGGGTTGTTTAGATAAACCAAGGAGATGGCATTATTTGGAGAGAAGTTTACTCGTCGTAAGACAATCAGATTCGTAACTAGACCTCGCGTTGTGAATAAGAGCTGAATAAGATCCGGCTGTAATTTGCGGAAATGAACCGATTGTCATCTCGCAGATGTGCATGCGAATGACGATGTAAACCGGAGAATAAACAAAGCTAACAGATACTATTTCTACTTACCCCCCCCCCCCCCCCCTAGCAACGTAATTATTAGGTAACAATGTTGATAAAGTCTAAATGCGTAAATGTTTATAAAGACTAAATTTTAATTATATTATTATTATTATTTTAATAATAATTTTATATTATTAAAATTAAGACTAATATTTTATAAGATTAAATGAGATTAATTAATATCAATGAAGAATATTTGATCTTTAAAATTGAATCTTATCTTGAACATTTTTTGAATTTTATCTTGAACACGTTTGGTAGTTTGATATCAATTAATCAATTCTTTATTAACTTCAGCTTATGCCACGAAGTGGACTTGGTTTACATCAATACCTTATATATTCATTCATACTTTCCACACAGCCATCCAACCATATTACTTTATCCTATCCAATTCTCCTTAACTCTTTAAATTTCTCCTTTTAATTTATCCTAAGTAAATTCTCTATAATTTCTTTCCTATTTCTTCCCACATCTTTAAACCAATCTTTAGTATATTCGCATTTCTCTACATAATGACTAATCTTATCTTTACCTAGTCCGCAAAATACACATAGGTACACACTCATCTTCCTCCAACCAATATTTGTTTCCTTCCTCCATATTACCGCATCTCAGTCTTAATAACGCTCTAACATTTAGGAGATAATGGTAGTTTAATATCAAACAGAGTCATACAGGCGATTTATTTCAAGTCGATGTTGGGTGAATACTATGTGAATATTAACCCGTGTATTATATTGTAATTATTTTATATGAATGAGAAATGTTCACAGATTATATATGAATTTATATGAATGAGAAATGTTCACAGATTATCGCAATTGTATCGTAATAATACAAACGCAAGTTCATATATTAACGTATAATTATGAAATACAATACAATACATTTTAATCCATATCACGATCATATGTATAATAACAACGTACGTTGTATTACATAGAATGCGCGCGACGCAAAACTTGAATACCTCTAAAATCGCGCGAACCGGGCATACCGTATTGCAAGTAATATTTGTCCTCGTTAAGAGACAAAATCAAAGGCGATAAGGGAATAAGGGACGGAGTTAGAGACCGAGTATAAGAAGACCGTGCTTGAATCTTAAACTAACCGGCACGACTACCGGCACATTTCGGAGACGAAGTGCTCAGGCGCGGGCATGAATATGAATGAGCCCGCGGGGTGATATTCTGAAGTGCGAAATAAAATAATTTCCTTCGTCGTAGCTCTCGCGGCTTCGTGTTGCCGCGGAATATGCACGAGGCAGGCACACGGCGTCATTGGGAGATGCGCTGGAGGCGAGAGAAAGAGCATGGGAATAAAGTATACGACGAGTGATGAGCGTAGAGGAGAGACGCGTGAGATCCGCGAGCCCGGTTTCTTTATCGCCGCGCCGCGGACGCGACGAACGACGTTTCTCTCGCGTTTCTACGGCGCGATATTCCGTCTGTCGAAATTTCCGACGGTGGTCTGGAAAAGCGGAGGGAGATACGCGGGAACGAGACGCGGGAGAGAAGGGGGGGGAGGGGGGGACACGCTACGAGTGGTGAATAGTTAGTAAACGTTAAGTAACCGGCGCTGTATCGACCTGCCAAGTGTGTGCATATCGGATTTCGACGACGCGACGGGGGCGGTGGAGATGGCGGCGGCGGCGGCGGCGGCGGCAACCCCGAGGCACGATTCAACAAGATATTACATTTAAACGGGACTTTATTTACTCAGCCGACTGCGTTACTCCTGGTGCCGCGGTACGCGGTTCCCATCCCCTTCATCTCTTTTCTCTTACCTTACTACGCGTTTCCGTACCAGACGACGCTTCCTGCGGCTATTATCCAGCGTGTCGCCCGTTCCCGTCTCGTACCCCGCAGTTATTCCGCCTACAAATCGCTACCAGATGGGGAAAATTGAATTAGTCAGGGCCCACACTTGTAATTATAGCCTAGCCGCCCATCTCGACCGCTCTACCACGGTCTTACCACTGGTCTTACTATCTCGCTCTTACTACTTCCGTCCGACTTACCGCGCGTACGGGACCGCCGGTAATAGCAGTAATTTTTCCGACGTTAATTTCATGCAAAACTTTCCAGCTTCGGTCGTCGTCTATATCGCGAATGGTCGTTCTCTCTCTCTCTCTCCTTCTCTCTCTTTCTCTACCTTTCTCTTTCTCTTTATTTTTTGTTCTTTGAGCGCAAAGTGAATCTGCACGCGCGCCAACCGGAGGTGGCAGAATCGGGGCGGGAATATTAGAAATATTGGCCGAGTATATTTTTCGCCGGAGTCACCCCTTCCGCAACGACTCCGAGAGGGGTGGTTCCGCGTATATATATGTCACACGGCACCCTTAGTGGTTCGCGAGGTGGTTCGCAGCCGTGTGCCTCTGGAGTGCTTTTAAAAATAATGAAGATCACTTTCTCTACCCTGTTATTTTCTTTTTATCCGACCTCCCTGCTTCGTCGAGCTTTCCTTTATTGCCTGATTTATCGCTTGACGTTGCAGTGTTAATATATTTTCCGTGGGATTAAATCCTGAAATATGACGACTTCGAAACCGAGACTGCTTGCATTTCTGCAAGAATGTAGATTTTGCGAGAAAAATGACTAATAGCATGCCGTTGAAACGGAGATATCTGAAACTATCTTACGCGATAAATAGAGATGAGATAAAGAATCCCTTAATTTATAGAATTTTTTAATATTTCAACGCGAGTGTCTCTCTCCGCCCCTCTTTCCTTCATTAGGTTTCATGCTAAGAGATATGATGGCAAAATTTAATGACGTTGTTTTTCTTCTTATGTATACACCAGTCTCTTTATCTCCTCTTCGTTTACACAATTTCCATCCTCTCTTTTGAAACGTTGTAATTACAGCCGGTACTTTAGCTTACAAATGTCAGAGAAAAGGGAGTTTATTATACGAGAGAAAGCAAAGAAATCTGGAGAACTTTGAAATTCTGCAATATAACTCTGTATTGATGATTAACCAGTAATTATTTCCTATCTTAATTTTTCGAGCGTGAGTTCGTTAAAGCAATCTGGGTGTAAGATCTTCACCCAGATCTCTGTGTTTAATATATAGGAATGTTCACGTCGTGTTTACCGCTTGGTACATAATACTTGTCATGGAAAGAGCCGGAAGAACAACAATGCTTACTCTGAGAGGGAACTCATGACTTTCATAAGTCTTTGTGCGTTTTCCGAGCGAGCTACCCGAGCACGGGTTGCAACTTGTTAAAATTCCATCGTGATTTCCGCGCGAAGCTGCGAAGGTGGAAGCACGTCGAAAGAAACGATGCCAGCACTCGGATAATCTCGTGGCACAGATTATTGAGCACGTTTCGCACAAGTCCTTTTCCGTTTACTTCAGTAAACCAATAAACTCTAACTTCATTTCACGTAAATCCCTACGAGTTTCATGTTCGAACTATTCGATCGGCGAAGATTTTCTTATCTGAAAGGCTTGTCGAAGCGCACAGATCGACTGGCTGCATTGATGCGAATATTTATACTCCTACTTAAACATTGTGGCAGCATAAAGATAACATTTTATATATGTGAGCATTTTTTTTCTTTTAAATACAGTTAATATTATATAATTTATAGAGTGTGGATGAAGAGAGGGATATCTTATTGTATAATTGTATACATAAAATATATTTTAAAATAATATATGTCATGATAACGGTTGTTTCGATAATTACTACATCATTCCATCGTGATGAGATTGCGATCAGACCGAAGATATTATAGTTCTATATTCTGTCGTCGCGTCTCTCGTCGCTGAAAACCTAGATTCAGCGTGAATTTCATTGAAATAGTTTGCAGTAAAAGTTTATTATTCCCGATTGAAGAGCTCTCCACCGGGTAGGTTCGTATGGACGTCATGCAGCTTTAACCGTTTCTCGAATGTCGCGCGTTTTCAACAGACGAGGGGAAACTTCTCCCTCTCTCTCTCTCCCTCTCCCCCTGACAAACGTCTGCAATAGCGCATAGAACAATCGGCAATGTTATCTCGCGTAAGATCTTGCTTGATCGAAATACCTAGCGGAAATGGCCGGTCCAACTGTTAACTTCTTCCCGTGCGCCTCGACGAAATAGTCTCGCCCGATTCGCCTGCCGTCCTCGCCGCAGTTCGCTGCAAAATTCAGATACAGCCGGCAGCCGAAAAGCGGGGCGCAGTTTGGAAATGAAATTTCGCGGGAATTTATGATAGTTTGCACAATAAAAGTTACCGTAGCTATCCGCGCAATCGTATCCCATGATAGAACCGCGGTATAACGTATATATAACGGAATATTCGTTTTACACTCTACACATCGAACTACACGATATGCCACGGGATAAAAATATACGATAAAATAACAAACGCAAATCAGGGCGCGGCATTATATATAATGTAAACGGTGTAACGGCATTTAATTCTGAGTCTACCGCAGATATCGCGTTTTTGAGATTACATTTAATAGAAGCAGTATTTTCGTTAACGTTTCAATTATTGTTTTCTAAAATTGTTTTACTTAAAATTTGTGAATGCTATATAATTTTTTGTATAATTTATGTATACAGATTTAAAATTGGCATTCTTATGTAAATTAAATAATTTTAAATAATTGTAAAAATTAGAATAAATAAAATAACGCAAATAAAGTTTAAAAAGTTCTACTATGAACTCAGCTATTTGATATTACGATACGAACATGATATTCATTGTAACAATTCAATCGTTACAATGCAATAACTATATTAAAAATTTTAATTATACTGAAGAATTTATATTTAGTGAGATACAAATTAAAAAGAAAAATCTGTTTAATATTATATTAATAATTTATTTTCGGCAGAATGTAGGCAATGTGAAAGAATTTAGCAATCCATGGTTTCTTTCTAATCGTCGAAGAAAGTAATCATTATTGCATCAGCAATGGCAATATGGCAACAAAAAGCAAAGAGGTAGACAAAGTGAAGCAGGAACTTAATGAGAAACCATTGAATCACCTTTGGCACCGCCAAACGCTATTGCGGTTTCCGGCACGGTTAAAGGTGATGAAGTGTGCTAAGAAAACACCGAAGTGCGCTGTGGAAACGTGGATAGACAGACGCAGGGGCGGTTGCCTCTAAGGCAAGAAGCGTGACCCTTAATTTCGTTTCTCGTTAAATCGTTCTTTAACGAGAAAATAAGGCCGTCTTTGAGTCAGAACTCTTGAAATACAAAGATGCGATTTCCCTGGCGGTATGTACGGAAATGTCCAACGAGATGAGACATAAATGTCGCAGATTAAAACTGATGTTCTCTTTGTCGCACTGATGAGATTCCGAATTTCATATAATTTGTCAGTAGTCTAGTATTTTAGTCTTCTATTTCTCCGTTCTTAAAAACACGCGCGCTCAATATATTTAGCTTTAATCTCCTATATATAATTCTTGAGATAAATGCGTTTGACAATTTGCTTCACTAAACGTTTTGTACTTTAGGTTTACATGGCGATTAAAGTGACAAGTATTTTAAGATCAAACAATATAGTAAATAGCTCTTGCACATTTCACGGTTATTGTCATCTCCGTTTAGATAATACGCGACTACGAGAGCTCACGTTAAATACCTATTCCAAAACTGTTCGCAGGTAGGTAGGTACGTGTGATGGCAGAAATTCATATTCATTAACTGCGAACTGTTATGCACGAAATTCACGGTATATCTAGTATGTAATGTATTGTGTCTTTCGAGCGGAGTCGAGTCATATTATTAAGCACTCCGTGCCATACCGACACATGGGCTTACCTTAATCAAAGCTTGTTAATCAGTTTGATAACGACTTTCTGAGGACGTGCTTGCGAATTCCAGCAGTTTCACTCGATTCTCACTCCCATTATCATTAACACGTTGAATACTCTGACGGCCATTATGACAGTGGCATGTCTCGTTGATGCGCGCATAAAATTTAACGTACTAAACTGTATCACCAATCAAGTTGAGACAACGAGCGTATTTACCCACGCTGGAACTTCAAGTATAGCCGTAAAGAAATTCAAAACGAAATCCAAGAGCTTAAATATTTAATTGAATCAACATGAAATGGCACATTTTTCAATAATGATTATACAAGACGTAAGAATATTAGGCCACATTAAAAGTTTCCAGTCTCATCTTTTTCATGCACAATATAAAAACTCTCATCTCAGCACTTTGAGAAAGTTGGACCTACAAAACCATTTACTCTGACATTTTACCATCGCAATGAATTTCAAGTTGCTTCAAGCGCGTTATTCGCTTTTTTTTCCATTCCCCGCCGTCGTAGGCGCGACAATTAACACTGCGAAGTGTTTTATAATAAAGCACTTGGGGGCATAATTAACACTGTCCTGTATCCGAGCTGTCGCGCTTAAAAGACCTAAAAGTAACTCAAACTTATCTCGAAGCTTGTCTCTCTGTACTGTCTTTCGCTCTCTTCCCTCAACGATATTTTTCACTCCATCCTGCTTCCTTTCTTCTATCTTTCTGTTTCCCGTTCTCCGCGAGTTCTTTGTGCCCATAAATAATTCAGATGCTCGGAACGTAAAGACATTAACGAAGGTAAAAGCTTTTAAGGGAGACCGGTTTGAATCTTGAACTCGTTACACTGCTTTAACGATAATAACTCTGCGATCAGGTCGGACGATGCATTGTCTAGACATGCGTGCAGGCGTGCCAGCATCAAACGTTTGTAAGTGAATAATAGTCGAAGTGATTAATCAAGTACTTAGTTCGTGACAGGTTTATCTTGATCAGATACATGATCAGATACTACGCGGCAGAAAGGAACATTTATTAACATGAGTGATGCCAAAGCGAATAATCGTCGATGTTATTTTATCCCTTACATTTGAGAACTTAAACATTTTTCTATCTTTTTATTTTTCTCAATGAAATTACACCATGACACGAGTAAAATAATATGTCAGGAGGAATATGAAATCATTTATATGAGTAATTTTTAGAAGAGTTTCGGATTTTACGTGATTTAGGAAATTATCAATGACTGACCCGTAATAATAATTCTATAATATAATTTTAATTTTATAAAAAATAATCTACAACTCCGAAGGAAAAAATTTTTATTTATTTTAATAATATATCGTATCTTTTATAACTATTTTATCTCACAATTACGCAATTACTCAGCAATGAGTATTAATCGTTTCCACGCAAAATATGTAAGGCATAAAAAATACATGAATAGTAGAAATGAAATGAATAGTAGAAGCTTATTTTTTAATTAATTTACGCTATAGTCTGTTTTAGAGAAAAATTAATGTTTGTAACGGAGACAACAGTAATTTAACAGATTATGATAAATAGGTGTCGGTTATACTAATGTAACCAGGGCTACGCTGACTCTCCAGTTTACAATATTTTCTATCTTTATGTATAACCACAGGGTGTAATTTCGAAAAGGACAACAAATTACTAATCAGACTTAATTAGCTCAGATGGTCGTTGCAACTTAGGGATCTTAAATTGAATTTCCTCTATAGGGAAATCTCCATATTTCCTGCAAGTACACATGTGCATCTGAATTTATAACTGTTTACGTTTTGTTAAACGTAATAATGTTAAATATTAGAAAGATAGAAACAAATGCAATAAAAAATAAGTATTATATTTTAATATTGCTACATTATTTTAATGATTTAGATATTATATTTTGTTATTCTAAAACGTGTACATTATTGTTGCAGATGCCGAAAATTTGCCCCGATTCGCCGAGGAAATCCAAAACGTGACAGTAAGCGTGGGACGTGATGCTCTGTTGGCTTGCGTGGTGGATAACCTACGACATTATAAGGTACTTTAAATTAAACTATCTTTATCGCTATTGTATGTATGTCAAATGTATGTCATGTAGAACATGGTTAGCTACTCGAATTATTTTCGCGTTAAATCCATCGATTAGAATTGCATGGAAAAATTAATGGGACAACCTTTGATATTATAAGGTAACATGCTGGAAATGCAATTTCCATTTCTGTTCCACGTGTGTCGGATTTCATATGGAATACTGCAGTTGTCGTATAATTATTCGCGTTCTCCCCGAAGGCAAATTCGAGCCATCGATTGAAACATTTAGAAAAATTGAGGTCGCGTATCTATATCTATTATAGTCGAAAATATCAGAACTCTCTCTCTTCTCTCTCTTCTATAAGCATTTTTGTCTGCATTACTATATTCTGCTTAATTCACGTGAAATTCTAAATGAGCTCAGATGAGTGAATATAGAACAAAAATGATAACTGCTATAATACAATCAGACATATTATACATAAGATGTAATATTTTTGTGTGAAAAGCACATTAGCATAGGAGAATCCAATGCTTGGCCAAAGGTTTCTTTAGATTTCATTATAGAAATCTGAGGCGTTTCTATTTATTTATGTTTTATGCCATGTATTTTAATATGTGTATGTACTGTGTAGTGTTTTAACATAATTTTATATATGCATGTATTTTGATCTTTCAAGGTTTCTTTTGTATTACACGGCACATAAATGGAATACTATTCTGAATTCTAACACGAATTATAAATAGTCTAAAGTGAGCTGAAACGTTTTCAACATGGTAAATTGCTATTAAGCAAGATTCGAACTTTTCTTGCTTCTCCGTGCAAGAAGCGCTTGCACAAATTAAATGAAGATAGTATCTACTGAAATCCCTACGGCGTTTATGGTCCGTAGACTGCGAATTGGACGGTCCTAGTTTACGTACCGTTATCAAAGACCTCGCATAATTGCTTCATTTTCCTTCAGTTAATTGAGATGACGTAACAATAGGATACAATTCATTTTGCCGGGTAGCGACAACACTTACCAGAAATAATGCAGCTCGGCGTAAGCTAATAATACGTTCCTTCTTTCCCGGGATAATGATCAGTAGAATCACGTAGAACTTTATAAATCATTCTGTATCGCGAGCTAACTCTACTCGTCACGGATTTTAGTACATCTTATTAAGCGAGTAAATTAAATTCATACGTTTCCTTTAAGCGCATTTCAGGAATGTGCCTCGGTACATGTAATATAATCTGCAAGGTATCCGCCACCCATCTTTTGAAAATTTAATGAGAGATGAAAGATTTATGTTCTCGTCGTTCGACGAGCTTTCGTACACTCGGTATTCGCTGCGCATTCCGAGGAGAAAGCATATTTCGCATTCAAAAATTTTCTTCCAACAACGGCGCGGCATTTCGATTCTACTATATCTATTCATCTTTTTAATCGAAAGGCTTTTGTATGAAAATGCGTTAAATGCTTTTCTATGTTAAAGCTGTGGGTTTGCAAGTTTTCAAATCGCGAATATACATTGATTATACTTTTTTTTGTAAAAATAATTTAAAATACGATAATTTTGTCTTAATCTACATTCTACGTAATAAAACGAGCGCTTGTTTTAAAATTATTAATGTGCTAATAAAAATATAAACTTTTTTTATAAATATATACTTATCAAATTTGTATATAAAATCTTATGTGCTTGCTTTTCCTTTATATTTTAAAAAGATATAAGTGGCATTTTGTTTTGTTTATAAAGGTGTCTTTATTTTATAAAATATATTGAATTCAAATTAGTTAGACTTGTTTTCATCTTAGATCATTACGTAGTTTTTCTATATAAGTACAGTTAAATTTTTCGCTTTTCCGTTGTTAACGATCGCAACAATATCAAGTTTGCGATAAACCTTCATCCGTTATGTCGATGAGAGCATGTCAGAAGTTGTGTCAAGATGAGTGATTAAAGCAATATTGTAACGAATACCCACGAAACATCGTTCGGTACGAGCGCATAAGTGTGCGTTCACGTGTCTACGCATACAACACGTAGTATAGTCATGCCTACATGTATAAATACACATGAGTCGAGTACATATACGGGTGGGAGCTAAAATATTCGCGAGTGAGCTGATCTTTTCTACGAGCGATACTCTCCAGACGTACTACTGGAAACACGAAACATACTTGAGTTGCGCTTGCGGTGGAAATTATACTGCTGTAGAATTTGCGAGACTTCGGGCATGTTTTGCATGCTCAAGAAACCTCTTGCCCGTATCGAAAATTCAACGACGAAAGTGTGTGAGAGACAGGCGGTAGTAGGAAGAAGAGTGAGTAGTTCTAAGCCGCCGTCAGTTTCTCGAGATCTATGTAAAAGATAGAGAGTACAACTTTACTCGATTATTGGGTTAAGAGAACGAAACAAATACGGTATTTTTTTAGTAAAATGTATATAAACTCGTTAGAATATATATTCAAAATTATCATAAATAAGAAGGATATCTCGTATGTTAGGTGCGCCTCGAGACCCATAAAAAAGACATCTTATACATGAATTTAACATTAAATAACGTCCGTAAAGTACTTTGTTTTTTTAAAAATAGAGAAATTAAAGATATACAAGTATACTTTCTAATTTAAAATATAGTCGGCTTACAATTAGTTTAATTTGCAAATAAATAAACGTTTATCTAAATATTTAATATTATTTACCACAATTGATCTTACTTCTTATTGTTACAATTAAGTAGAGTAGAGATAGAAAAAAATTAAACCGCTACGTATATAGGTATGTATATCGAGCGATGTTTCGATAATTAAGCAGGCAAGGCGGGAGTATACCTATAGTTAAGGAGTTTAAGAGAAATGTTTTATCGTGTGTTTTAGGTGGCATGGGTGCGCGTCGACACGCAAACTATATTGTCGATTCATCAGAACGTAATTACTCAGAATCCCCGAATCACGTTATCGTACAATGATCACCGTTCGTGGTATCTTCATATAAAGGAAGTTCAAGAAGTTGATCGTGGATGGTACATGTGCCAGGTGAATACGGATCCAATGAAGAGTCGTCAGGGTTACGTACAAGTTGTAGGTAAGCAGTGCTTTATATAAAATCTTTTCAAAACACACATACTTCTTACTTATACTTATAGAATTATTTGTACATAACTTCTATCAACATATTATTCAATAACTCGAGCAAATTGTATTGATATTTGCTAGGAAGTATATTAAGAATTCAAATTTACATAAATACATCTATCATGAAAGTAAAAATTTTCTAATATTTGTGTTACAGTACCACCGTCGATTCTTACCAAAGAGACCAGCACCGACATGGTGGTCCGCGAAGCTTCCAATGTGACGTTGACGTGTAAAGCGACCGGATATCCGGAGCCTTACGTCATGTGGCGACGGGAGGATGGCACGAACATAAATTATAATGGCGAGAGCGGTGAGTCACAATTAATTTACAATGATTTTCACGAATAGACAACCGAGTAGGGACAATGATATTCGGAGCTTTACACCGGATAGTATAGTTATAACTTTCATAATGCCGCCGAGAGACGTACCGCTCGATAACACATATCGCATGCAGATGATAAATGATGCTTGCCCCTAAATTGGTCACTCCTAGATTGATACTTCCGTTTAAATATGTGTTATATTTGCGGATTAGTCACAAAATTATACTTGCAATCAACGACGATATAGTTGAAGTATTATATTTTACCAAGTGCTAAACTTAAAATATTTAAGGATGTATTTTTAATTTTATGCAACTTATAAATAGTATAATATCTCAATATCCTGTGATATCTAATCGAGACATTTTAAAAACGACGAAATTTTAGTCCTTTTTAAGTATCTATAGTATTAACACTTAAAATCTAGAAATTTAATTATTCTAGTAATAAATTAACAAATACATATCTATATATAGATATGGATATAAATAATAATAGACACAATGAAGCTCTCGAAAGCAAAACAATACGTTGGCCATTAGCTTACATGATAATTAAATGTATTGCCTGCGTAATGTGGAATATTTTATAAATTTTCCAATATTGAACGCAACTGTATTATAGATATGTTTACATCAGCGATTATCACTAATTAAATCCGTTTTTAGACATAATCACTCTTTATGCTTTGTATTTACAGAAAAATAAAGTTGTTATATTTCATATTATTAGCGGTATTATGAAATATATAATATGTTTTCGTCTTATTCTGTAAATAATACAATTTACGTGAGAAAATACAATGATACGGACAGCTACATCTCCAAGCCGGTATCATCCACCCCACTAACGGATGCTGTGCTTTAACGATTAATTATTCCTCTCCTAATCCAACATCAAAATTCGGTCGAGTAAGCCGTGGCCAGAACGCAATTATTCAGGTGCGCGGTATAACCACTACATATCGCCAAACTGTACTGTAATGTGTCCAAAAGTGCAGTTGCAGTTCACAGCTAGTTCGAAGTTGGGGTTGATATATAGAGATATGGATATGCTTGCTTGATACAATTTCTTCAATTTCTGCGCGATAAGTTACCATGCAAAACTTTTATTTCGCGTTGAGTTTCTCAGGGCGTCGTTTTATTCTTACTCTTACTCTACTTACTCTACTTTTTAGTGAATATAGAAGCGCTTGTAGCGATAGCCGAGTAATATTTATACACTACAATGGTGGTCCTATAAAAAATATAATTTTAAGATACTTATAGTTGTAAGTACTGCAAGAGATTATTCCTAATTCAAATTAAATTTACGATGCACTTGATAAAAATAAGTAAAGCATTTATTGAATTATGTTAGTATCCGCCAGAAGATTGACGATTATCAGGCTTAGCTATCAATAATGTATCGATGATAGCGCAGCTGTGGCATCCTTATTGTTCCAACATGATGAAAATAACCGTACGACATAAGAACACGTCTGCTTCCTTGGTCACGTCTCGATCGATGCTAATTACCCACTTAATTACTAATTATGACGAGACCAAAAAGTACAAGCCAGTCTGTCGGTCGTAGTGGAAATGCATGGGATGGCGAGACGTCAAACCGTCTGTAGATTCCAGGAGGGTTTCCTCAATAAAGGATAAAGGTCGGATTTAATTTCTGCGCGCTAATTTAAATTTTCATTGCCTTCCAGGCATACGCCGAGTGCCGACGCTCAGAGGATCGTCAGATCGTAAACCACTACTCCATACTAAGCCGGCCGTATAAACTGATACTGATAAATATGGATGTCGCGCGTTCTGATATGGAAAAATAGTCGATTACGTAGCGTGATCTTATGATCTACTGATTATCCGTTGCCGAAGTAATGCGCGACTTATTGTAAGCCAATAAGATAAATAAATTGGAAAGTTCTTATATTAAAATTGAATTAGGATATGCAATAAATACATGTAATTTATTTCGTTTCTGTTTGTTGTTTTATCGCCATTCTTATTCACAAAATAATTATTTATATGCACATGTCATTTTATTTTGTTCTTACAATTAATTTGTAAGTAAGATTGACGATAAATAAAATAAAAATTTGAAGGAATTGTTACGTGGACAGATGATTACGAACTAATATTTTTCTTTTTGTTCGAATACACCGTGGCTGCACCCAATATGACACTACTGTTACTTGAAATTTTCCCAATTGCAGATACATTATTATAAACTTCGCAAAAATCCATTTAAATGCTTCCGAGAAATAACGTTAAAATAAATTAATTTGATATTCAGAGAATAAAGACGAAGAAAATATAAGCTATGCTTTGAATTGCGTCTATTATTTTTTAATTATAGAGAAGATAAAATTATAATAATATAAACGTAATATTGTTTTAGTATTATCAATTTTGTTTTATAAGTTTTTATAACAGCATTCTTCGTTAATTTATTTTCGGGCAAATTTATTTTGTGAGTAACAATAATTGTTATTCTTAGTTGTGGTAAAAGCTTGTATATCGTATCGTTTATTGATACGCAAATGCAAATGGGTATTGCATTGCGAAGAGCTCTATCTCTTTTCGTGTTGTTTGGACATTATTATGTAATGCATTCGAAACTGCAAGCTAATTTCATCGTGAATGGAAGATTATAGTTATTGAGCACGAACATATTAGAAATATCCGATAATGCAGTGAAAGAAAATATTGTTGACGACAGTAAATGTCGCATTGATTATGTATATGTATTATTTTTAATTAGGATAATGCACCCGTAACAAATATTTACTGCCTTGAAAATATATGTTGGAAAGAACTTAAAATGATAGCTGACGTTATAAGATGGCATTTCGTAACATTACTGCGTAAAGGGGAAATAAACTTTTATGTTCGCGCACAGCACATGAGCGTTGAGGGGTTTAACACTTTTTAGAAGCTATGAATATTTTATTTATATCGAACCCCATTACACACACTTTATCCACATTTACATAAACTGCTTCTTCTCCGAAAATGTACTCATCATTTTTGATTCTTTTATTTTCTTTTTTAAAAATTTAGTATTTAGTCTTGCAGAGAATGGAAGTAAGTTATCGTGTTTTAAACTCCTGTTGAAAACTTTCCGAATCTCTGATATTTTTATTAACCTTTAAAAATTTCGCAAATTCTTACATAATTTTTTAGAATTGCAGATTCGAAGTACTTACTGATAGAAACCTAAAATGTGTTTTTACTCAATTATTATGCCATATATGATATTACTATAAAATTAAATATAAAGAGAGTATAAAGTTTCCATAATATTAAAAATACAATCATGATTTCGTTAGTATTCCTTAGAGATCAGTTGTTATTCCACTTGTAATTAATAATCTGTAAAGTTGCCAGGCATACATCGATACGTGATCGATATCAATCGACGTACAGAGATGCTAACATGGTAAGCCGGCGGTTCGTCATTCGAGAGTAAGCGTCAGATTATTCGCGTAATTGGACGAAATATCGCGGTGGTGAATATGGCCCGCGTTCGAGCCGTACGACCGCGTTACTAACTGATGTGTTGGCCTCTGGGGACGGGCTAACGCCATTACTTCCCGCCTGATAGCCTCCAGACACCCACCAACGGCACCAACCCTCCGAGAAAATATAGATGGTTGTCGGCTTTTTCTTGCTTCTTCTCGGGCCGAAGGTACCTATAGCCGATCCGTGCGCAGTCTGCCCTTTCACCCACCTCGGGGCGAGTAACCGAAAAAGAATGGCTGAGAGAGATGAGAAAGAAAATCGAATTTAGCAAAACTATCGCGCGTCGAGGTGGTGCCGTCGTTGGACGTGACGGTGGTGGTGGTGGTGGTGGTGGTGCGAGGCACCTGCAGGTACAAGGGAGATTTACCTCTGGCGGACAGGTACCGGAACTGATCGTGCGGAAGGGCGATGGCGAGAACACGAGAGAAAAGATAAAAGGAAGGCGCGGGCGGGAAATTAGAGCGAAGACGGGTGCGGGGGGGGGGGGGGGGGAAGGCCATGAGGGGCAAATAAACGACGAAGACGGCGGAAACGAATCGTCGCGCCGTTCGTGCCTTTAATACGATCGTTCATAAGAGAGCGATAACGCGCCGCAATTCAGCGACGTCCAACGGACGTCGCGTCGTGGTTCGGGGCTGAAGGTGAAATTGGAACCGGATACAGTGGCCGAGCCGGAGGAGAGTAGGGGATAATCCGCGTCCGGCGGCAACTCCGATACAGGCGTTCACCTGCGCGCGTACAGGCGAAAATCCACCTTGCTTCCATACTTATGGAAATGCGTATACCTATATACATCGACACTCGACGATGCCGTTTCGTGCCCGGGAAATGCGATTGGGTTCTTTCGATTTTTTTCGAGATATACGAGTCCGCTTGGTCGCTACCTGTCCATCGTGTCCGCGCTCCTCCATTCCCATCAGCACTGGCCGAGGTGGACAGACCTGGTCCTGCTTCTCCGTCTATTTCTCTCGATACGGGAACGACTCTAAACTCGTTCGGGCGCGTATGTGTAACAGACGTGCACATACCGCGCAAACCATCCACTCGACCGTATACACCTACACGATTATCGCGGATCAATGTAGCTGCGCGCCCGTGATTATGTGTGTACACATGAATCCTTCCACATATGTACTGTTCACCGACTGTTAAATGTACATACATGTGAAGTCATGGATGCGCGCGTACGCCTCCTCCTACTCGCCCACCTGTTTATATCTACCAAGAAGCGAAGGTAGATAGGTACATAGAAAGCGAGAGAGACACATACACCTCGAGTATTTCCGTCACCGATACTCTCACGAGTCCTGGCAAGACCTCCCCCGTTAATGCGACCACGGCTTGTCGACGCGAGGCCGACATAACGCGACGCGACTGGAAAATCGAAACCGACAACGAGCTGAGTTTCCCGCCGCCGATGTGCCAGGGAGACGAACGTACAGGAGAATAGGAGTCGATGTGCATCGGGTATAAAGCACGGCGCAAAGTCGGCTATACTCTCGCACTCATTTCGCGCTCACACATCCATCGCTCTCGCCCAGTTCTATCATTCTATGCCAGGGAGAGAACCCGGCGAACACACGTACCTATACACATAACGGCTCCGAACCGGTATCGAACGCCCCGATGTCTGTGCTGCGCCAATGCTTGCGGTGAAGAGGCACGTTACGTTTTCTCGTTACCGTTTGAGGTTCCTTTGTGCCTTCCAAACCGCTGGTAAAGTCAGCGTTCAGCACGAAGTCAATATTATCTGAGAAATTTCTCGCTGGAAACTGGAATATAATAGTCCCGTCTTTCATCCGCTTTACGCAATGCTGCACACTGCAAACGTAATTTGTCTTTCAAACCTCGTGACGTCAAGCGTCCGTGACAATCGATCGCTGATGTTCCCTGAGCCCGTACCGTAGTAATGAGCGATTTAATTTTATTTCATTTTTTATTTTGCGCCAAGTATTCACGCAATTTTTCTGGAACTTCTTGATTTATGTCTTTTTACGCATAAAACAAATAGTTACTGAAAAATGTAATAAAATGTTTGTAGCTCTTAATTACGCATACCGTTTAACGTAGTGTGCGTGTATACGTGTATGTGTGTGTATGTATATGTACGTAAATTGTTAACATGTGAGCTATTCAAGTGTTTACGTTTGTATATTGGAAATTCCAGGTATTTAAATGGAGTGAGTTTTCTTTTTTATTTTTTTACATGAAAAAAAGTGAATCAGATAGGATAAAAATATATTTTATTTTAATTATTTTATAGATTACGAGAGACATAGATTTAAAAGATAAAAATATTGAAAATGCGACGTTTGCTTTTATCCATATAACTGCACTATTTGTTATAATCGTCGCTATTAACACGTCTGTGAAAGTATTTTTGCGGCCGGCGCAATAAATACATAAGAATCACTTACGCATGTCTGGTGTAACATTCGCGGATACATTAGCAGCAATAATCGTTGGCCGAGGATTTCGCTTGGAAATGAATGTACCTGGGTTATCTCACGGTTATAACGCGAAAAAGGGCACTTAAGGCTACAAGAAAGGGGGATGGGATGAAATATCTGCGACCCATCCTTCGCTTATGGGCCGGAATACATCACGTACTAATTCCCAAATAGGTGGCCAACCCTCCACTTCGTCTTCGAGTAAGCTGTTCGCTTATTTTTACGCCGCCGAGAATACGCCGCGGGAAACGTTATGCAAAGCACGCCCCGCAGCATCGACGTGAATGGACGCTAATTTATTTCTGGGTACTTCCGCGCGCATGCCGCTTCTCTACGCACATTCGCCGTTTAAAACGACGGCGGCGGATGAGCTCCGAAAGATTTCACGTCATTCGCAGAAGCGTAATGTCCCGTGAAAATTTCGAAACATTTTCGCCGGTACGCGCGCAACGCGAAACTTTATCAAGTCCGACGATTGGATCAATTTTGCCCAAGTTTAATAACGTTATAGCTCGAGCGCTGATCTTTCTAGGTCGACGCAGGCAATATCATGTAGTATTATAGACACGTACATCAAGTACATGTCTATAACTTTAATATATGAACGTAATATTCACGTAATATGTACATATCTGTACGCGGCAGACGTCTCTCTCTCTCTCTCTCTCTCTCTGCATTCTACATTATACGAACGTTAGACAAATATTTTATACTTGTTACATAGCGATGAAAAGTTCATTTTAATTGATTCGTTTTTTTCTAGCAATTTTTTCGCATTTTGAAATCTCTCATTTTTTTTACTCTACATGGGCAAATAGATAAAGTGGAATTGCAGATTGAAAATCTGCACACATAACACATATAGGGAAGAACATGGAAAATGCAAAAATCCACGAATAGAATAGAAGATATGAAAACAATTAGAAGAGAATCACAATTAAGCCGATGATAACTCCATTAATGGCGTTATTCATAATGTAATATGACATGACAACGCGCTTGGAGCTCACGCGATATGATAATAGAGCATAGTCTAATCTTAACTGGCATCGATCGCCGCCCTACCGTGAAATAATCAGATCGCTGCAGTTAAATTGAGTCACCTCGATCGCACGGGGGAGACGATAAAATTTGGGCGTGCCCGAAAATAATAATTGTCCGCGTTCTCTTTTGTTCGCGCCTGCTGCGGCGTGTCCACCGTGAAATTCCGCCCCGGCCGGGCCATATTGCGGTTTCCCATTAAGCCGAAAGTTTTAAAGGTTTCCGCTAAACCGGTAAGCGAGTAGTTCCGACACAAGGCCTGCGGGACTACTTGATTAAAATCCCCTGAAAGTGCGACCCGCCGGGCAGAATCTCCCGGCACTCTGCATTGTTTATGGAACAATAGATAGGTTTGCCGCGCAGCTTGTAGCACGGGGTTGGCTACCAAGGATTCAGCACCCTCTCGCATCCTACTGCTGGCCGGGTAACAACTTTATCCCTTTCACTGCTTTCATCGCTGCATCACGTGGTATATATGTTGCGTTCCCTTTCAACAGCGAAATCTTTAGCTGTGCTGTGCGGCGAAATTTAATAACCTGCAATTTTTATTTTGTCCGACGCAAGTTTTGTAATTGAAACGCGCGGAAACGCATAAATGTGTAAAGATGATAACTATACGAAAATATGAGCGCGCGTATTTTACATTTGATATTGCAAATATTATCGTATCTATCGATTTAGAAAGCATCGTCGAGTCCTGTTATATATATCTTTACATTGCATATATAAATAAAATACGAGTAAAATTATATAAGAAAGAAAAAAGCGCGAAGTATTCTTAGACGTGGATGCGTGATACGTTTAAAAGCGTCACACATAACTTGTAGCATCTTGTGTATTTTTATAACACCTTATTGCTTCTACATAGTTCGGTCAAATGGACATAAAATTTCTCGCATTTTACGATGCTTTCAACTTTATTACAAGAAAATACTTAAATAGGTTTTTCATCGCTATATATGTGTTGTTCCTTTTGAATTTTTTTGAAATGTTAGTTTAAACTGCACAGCAACGAGGAAAGGCATATCAACCTCGTTTCATGAATTATTCCATTTTAAATATAAGTGGCATACTAATGAAAATGCATAATAAACGATAGCAGCTTGAAAGCACTTCTTCGTGAAATCGTTAAATCAATTGTATTACAATCAAATTCAGTTCCATATCTGTTTTATTTTTTTTTTTTACTAATTATTATATATTATGTGAATCATCTGCATTTTAAATTGTATGGTGTGACATATATTGCTTGTATAATATGCGTGATGGAAAATTACTCGATCGATGCTATCAAAATATGCGGAACATTCGTTGAATATGTGATTTCTATATTCAGATAAAATATGTATCTCATGTGCAATTAAGTGGCGACAGTGAGATACCGCTAATAGATCATTCTATCAAATACAGCAGTTTCTCTGCTAATATGACGATCCGCTTTACTCCGACCTGGTTCGATACGCACACATGCAATGCGTTATGTGTGTAATCGCTCTCGAAATGAGAGTAAAGAAATATGCCGGGCTATAATATGCGTATTATCGTTTATGATATGCATTATGAGGATAATCAGAATCATGCCATGTTTTTATATGATAAGGTAAAATAAGCCATTAACTTTTTCATAGAATAGTAGGTACAATGGCAAGTCATTGCTCTAATAAATACTTATAGGCTCAATTGTTTTGTTTATCGGAAAAATTATTTGACTTTTCAAATATTTTCTGAGCATTTATTATTAAATAACATCTGATTTACATATCTGCTTTGCTTTCACGCGTGGGATATTATTGCCATTGAAATCTGTATCGGACAGAATCGTTGGCAATAATGCGATTATCGGTACTCGATTGTCTTTAATGTCTAAGCAGCTCTCGAATGACGAAGTACTGACATAATTCATCTTCGCAGAGTTTAATCTACCTCCTATCTGCTTTATGTCATCTGCGCCAGGCATATCAAACCAACATGCCAGAAATGAATGCAGCGTAGATGCAAATAGCTCTCCGGCAAGGCGCAAAGTGCTCTTTGTTGCACGACATGCAATAAAAGTTTCGACGCATATGCGCATCGCGCGCTTTCAACGGCCTGCGCTTCGATGAATGCTGTCTTCTTTGTCGACATTATCGATATCTATACGTTTCGGAATAATGCTGATATTATCACGCTACGCTTATTAATTCGCGAGAAGAATTATAACCGCGGAGAGCTGTGCTTGCCAAATTGTATTACTTGTTATACAATAATTACATTGCCCGGAATATGGTATGAGGATTTTTCAGCGATCTGCTATTTACAACGCAGAACACGTTTTAATTAAAAAGTATCGTTTAATTCGAAATTTGATTATTAATTAATTGCTTATAGATTTCATAGCAGAGTTTACAACCTGTATTTTTATGTAGAAATTTATTTGCAAACATTTTATGTTGCAATAAAAACGGAAAATGTTAGAAGAGTATATTAAATGCATTTTCCTAAACCTTTTGCAGTTTACATACTAATATATGTGAACATTTTATGTTCCAGTGAATGTTGTGGATGGCGAAGTGCTGCATATCGTGAAGATAAGCCGTCTTCACATGGGGGCTTATTTATGCATAGCTTCAAACGGCGTTCCGCCATCGGTGAGCAAGCGCGTCTCGCTACGTGTGCAATGTAAGTTACTAATTTTGCCACGTTATCAAAGAATTTTCATCACGCGCATAAACATTCCTTCAAATTTAGTACACATAAATGTAATATGAATAATGGATGCAATTCTTAATAAAAGGCAGGAATTGCGCACAGTGATACAATTTCTAATAAAAAAAGCAGGAAATAATATCGAAAGATTTTCCATACAATTTAATATATTTATTTATAAATACCGATCGGAGAAACATTTCAAAATATTCGTAAAGCGATGGATCCGTGCCCGTCCATGGCCATTAACCTAACGAATTCAGATAAAACCAATAGTTCGCAAAGGCAGCGATTTTAATATTGATTTCTCTGATTGAAAAAGTTTGTGGGAATTATTTTCCAGCGTGAGTATCTCGAAACTGAACCAATCGAAACTTCGCAGAATCATGTCGGATCGAACATAAATTAAAATATTTGAATGAGTACTTTAAATGTTTTATATTTTTATAGTATACTTTTTAATATATTAAACTTGTTAAATAGATTTTATATATGTGTGTGTAACTAACAAAAGTATTTTTGAAAATTAAACTTACAATTATAATAATACTATCTCAATTAATTTAGTAGAGAGAAGTGCCATCTCCGGTCGGGCTGGATCCTGGTAGCCTAATTAATATTTTTGTGTGAATTTTGCATACTTTTTCCAAATAGGAAAAGTAAACTGCAGTTGAGTAAACTGCGCACCGATTATTTGTCGATCTTAAAACACAGTTCTCCGCTGGAACAGTAAATCTTACTTAAATCGATTTGATTCGAGGATAACACCTCTCTAAATTAAGAATTATTTCGGTCCAGTTTTACTAATTATTTTTATAATACTTTCTCTTAACATGTTAACTTTTTAAAATTAGTTAATCAATCTGTGAAAAATTATTACATCTAATATATGTATACATATATATACAAGTATGTAATTCACGCATGATTCTATTTATTTTATTATATTTACAATGTAAATTCCAATATCGGATACACATATTTTTGAGGATTTATTCGGCGAGGATTATATTGATTTTGCATCAATATCATGCTATTGAATACTGGATTTGCGCTGACACTATTGATTTCTCCGTATATCTATATGCCATTAACGAAAACTACGATGTCATCGTAATACTATGCACTTTGGTATTATGATAAGAGTAGGATAAAACTTGAGAAGGAGCGACTATTGTCGCGTAAGGATACCGGCGTATTTTTCTGTACAAGAAAAGATGATAAGAAAGGATGATGGAGAGAAACCCGTTTTTATCATGCCTCCCCGATTGCGAGGCGCGCGTAACTTGGTAAATGCTGGTCGCTGGAAGTAGTAAAGCACGATGTTGGATATATTATACTTTTAATGAACTCGACGTGGTTCATAAACGTTAGAAATGAAATAAAGCCACTACTTTTCTTTGATATATGAACTACGCTAATATCGTTGCTCGTGAACTAGTTTTTATTAATATCTCGACATTACGCAAACTGCGGACGTTGTATATAATTTCGAACAAGTCTTGTAGTATTATAAATATCTTGTAGTATTTTATGTTCCATCGTGCATAGATTTGACAAAATGTTACAGTTTGCGACATATTATTTATCAAATAGAAATTATATTTTTAAGGACAATTTTCTCTTGGACAAAAAATACATATTTTTTTAATATTGACTATAAGTATTCGTTCGTGCAAAATAATCATACGTAGGTACGTCGGACAGAAAATTTGTACCTACATAAATTTGAGTCACGCATTAACATATTATGATATAATTTAAATTGCAGTAGTGTTTTACATCGCATTATGAAAATTTGAGAGAAAATATCGATGCAGATTATAAAAGATAAATGCATTTATGTAGGAGCAAAATGAGTAGACTGATCATATTTAACGAACATCGCTACAACTCGATGAAGAGTGGTTGTTCTTCATCCGAAGCATCGGATCCCCGCGCGATGCGCCATACATTAGGTCGGTTTTCAACGTCTCATTTAGCCACCGATTTATGGACGGCTACTTGACCCAGATATGGTCGATATACGTCCGTTCCTCCCCGCACAGCCATTTCAACCGTCGCCCACGTCTACCAACAATTCTCGGGTTCTACTTGGTTTGGGGTGCGAAACGCGTCTCCGCGTCGTCTTTTCTGGCACATTAGTTTCTCGCTTCTGCGCCTGTTCCTTCCCGTAAGCGAGCACAAATATTAATAATCGTCTGAGAAATTCGAGCCTCGAACGACGATTTCGTACGAGGGTCACGAATTGCGTCAATTATTTGGCCACTTACATGCGACCCACGCGGTATAGTATTTTTTCTTCGAATTTCTCAGGAATATTATATGGCATATTGTACTATATTCCCCCGGATGTTGACTTGCTGACGGTGCGTGGTGCATGATAAACGCACGAATATTACTAACTCATGGCGTGAATTAATACCGGTCGTATATCACAGAAATATATCGTCTAACACCTTTTTCAGTGACTTTATCTTTAGTACATTAGAGGTGCTCTTATTATCGTGGATGGTGTGTGCAATTATAATACAGTTTATATAAAGATTGAATTTATTCTAGCAATAGTTAATTATAAAAAAGGTTTTGAGACTTTATTTCTGGAAAAATTAAAAAATCTGAAACCAATTATATATATTATGCATATACATTATATATATATATATTATAAATATAATATATATATTTATCTTTGGCTGGATTAGTGCTCTCTTGATTCAATACTTATAAACGATACAGACTCGTGAATCAAATTTTTAGACGCACCAGCATAAATGTTACAGTAAATAAAAATTATATTTTTAAATTACGTATGTATTGAATGATATGCAATGAAATTGTAGTCTAAACGTTTAGTGTCAACGAACTTATTGATAGTAGCAGGATGGTTGGGAAGGGCGATAGGTGGAAAAACTATCCTTTGCAGCTTTGTTGAAAGTGCACTCTCTACTAGTAAATCGCGATTCACGTCCGTCCGTAAAAGACGAAACTATGACACAACCCTATCCATACATCGAGGTATCAATATCGATCGAAAGAGAACAGTCACGTATTCACGATACACCAATATCAATTGAATTTTTATATAAAATGGTACATTTTCTTTAAAATACTTATAATTAATACCTATATAATTATAAGCATGAAACTTAACTAGCAAAATAATAAGCTGATAGTTTAATAAAGAAAAGTATATACTTCTTGCGAGATTGAGAATTTAATTATAAGAGAACTTATAAAAGAATTCAATCCACATTTTATACAAAAGATCTCTCTTTTATTAGAATTTTTGTAAAATATAATTTACATATTTTTAAAAACAATCAGTAGCAAAGATACTTATAAATTGGCAGTCAAAACAGATCGATAGAGAGACTTTACGAAAACAATTTTTCTCATTAAAAGAATGAATAAAATTAGAATAAATACACAGATAAGAAGAATCTCTTTATGTTGTAAACTTTTTTTGTTCTTCCAGTAGAAAATTTCTTTATGAAGCCAACGTGCAGTCTACATTGCACGCAACGGCATGCAGTCGTCTATTTTTGGACAGTGCTTTTAAATCGTGACTCTAAAGATGAGAGACTACATATATGTATACAGTTGCATGCAATACTGCGCGTTGGCCATGCTTTTTTGCGAGGTTTTACTGAATTTTCGGACGTCAAAAACGACTTATAACTTAGAGAGGAAAAGAGAATTCTGAATACATATTTGTATAAGCTCTCTACATTGTTTTAATGAGTTTGCCGATTAGCATTTAACAGACTGCTTCAGCATTTAACTTCAAACTGCTAGATTGGCCTGATCTCAAACAAGATAATTATTTTCGTCGGTTACTTGTGATATTGTGCTGCATTTGTATCTTACAAATATTCTATATACTACAAATTTTACAAATATACTATATAATTATATATAAAACGTACGCACGGCCAGGACATTACGAATATCGTTAGTTGATTCACTTGTTACAATCAATTTAAACTCGGAAATATTTTTACATTTTCCATAATTACTTTTGTCTTATATATTAATGCAAATTTATTCATTGCGTCCCATCGTTCCTAGCAACTGGAAAGTATATACATATACATAATTCATGGTGAATATCATTCTTATTTTACAGTTCCACCCATGCTCTCTATACCAAATCAGTTGGAAGGAGCGTATATTGGCCAAGACGTTACTCTTGAATGTCACACTGAGGCTTATCCGAACTCGATAAATTATTGGACAACCGAACGCGGCGACATGATAGTCTCTGGTAATTTTAAGAATCCGAATGCACATTATTTCCTACAATCATTGCATGTTTGATTTGATATATTTAGAATTCAGGTAATATGCTAAGAGAAATAGCGTTTTTTTAAATATCACTATTTGACTGCATGTCTGATATAAAAATAATCATGTAACGTGGAAAAAGAATATCAAAACTGACAATAACGATATTCTTGAATATTCTAGTCTTTGTTTACTTATTTATAAAATTGCACAAATCATACTAGTTTTTTATAAATAAATATAAAGTATCAATTTTATTTCAAGGGTGTTGAAAATTTGTATACTTTAAAGTTTCAAAATTCTGTGTACTTGCTGAAGAAGTATGAAAGTTATAAAGATATATAAACAAGATATTAGAAGGTCTCGATGTACATAAGTAAAAAATGCCATGTGCATTTGATATACGTTTAAAATCTCTCTTCTTATCACAATTCTATTTTTAAATGGAAGCCGGAGAACCTGGTTTTATTGGCACAGGCAATTCGGTTTCAGGCGACAAGTACGAGGCGGTAGCCACCGACAGTGGTTACAACAAATACATGATGCTAAAGATAAGGAACGTCGGCCCGAAAGATTTCGGTTCGTATAAATGCGTCGCACAAAATTCTCTTGGCGGAACGGATGGTGTCATCAAGTTAGATGGTAAGTCACGATAATAATAAGGATATCGGTACATATCTGATGCGATATGAGTAAGAGTAAAGTAAAATTCGATAAAGATATATTCTCGCAGAGTGAAAACGTTTAGCATCGCACATTGAAGAGTATTGAGCAGAGTGATATCACGTTGTGGTCTATTTAAGATCGATTATTCGAAGTCGACGTTTGCGCGCTAATGGCGAAATAATTGGTTTCCAATAGACAGTTACTTAAAGATATTTGAGCCTTCACCGTTAACGAGCAATAGACGGGATTGAATATAGGTACTTCTTTTACAAGCATTAATCATAATTGCTCATTAAATTTGTACCGGACAAAATTATTAGATATAATGCAATTATCAAAAGTCCTTTCTGTTAAAGATTTTATATTATTATTATTAAATACAGAATTGATGTAGCATGCAACTTGCAAATTACGAAAATCCCAATTTTGAATATTACACGAAAGCATCAGAGTAGATAAATATGATAGAACGTGGAAGTTCGTGAGGTTTCATGGCGAAACTCCGAAATGTGTTGTTTTCTTGACAACGCTAATAGTAGAGTAGAAAGGGAAGTTTTGTTTAGTTTAACCGACGACCCACGCGAAAACAATTGTAGACCGCTTCAACGTGTCTCAGAATCGCGGAGTTGCGAAGAGTAATCATGAAATCTAGCAAACTTCTACACTATAATGATACTTAACATATTTGTGTACATCCTCAATATCATTTACATCTGTCAGCCTGCGTCATCAGAATGTAATCTTGTATAATACATTCTCTCGCGCGAATTTAATATTAAAATATACCACTTATTTACTTTAACGCAGAAATCCCAGCTCCGTCGACAACATCCACGACACAGCCGCCATATTACGCAACATCAGCGCACAAGAATGGTAATTAAAGCTATCTAAATATTGATATTGTTTCTCAGTTTATGTCTGTATTTGTTATATACATATATATACGATAAGTACGTGTATGTGTAGGACAGCTGTAGAAAAGATACATCGTGATCTAAATTGAGCGGTAAGGTAATGCAGTATTACCTTAAATCGCCGGAAGCATCTAATGTGGATCTCGAATTAGGTAGAATAACGTTTTTAACTCAGGATCGAGCGAAGCCTCTGAGAGAGAAATCCGGCATTTATTTATTTCTCGATTCCTAAGTAAAACCATCCGTTTCCACTCCTCGTTCGCAGCCAGCCTACCGTAGAGCACCAATGTAAAACCGCCTTTGTGTAATGCATTTTAGGTAGAAACAGTAACAAGAAATCACGACAACGACCTATCGACTACGAGGTCGAGGAATGGCGAAATCCAGGTCAGTAAATATCTATTTTAACACGCTCCGCGTAGAGCTCAGGCATTTCCCACGACGATACATGTTCCGTCCGACCGCCATGTCGTTCGAGTAATTAGCGTAATTAAAACCTCGTCAACGCTGTACGATCGGGAGGGAGGAGAAAGAGCCTAAGAGAGAAAATCCACTAAATTGGCAATGCTCGGTGATCCACTTTATCCGCGAGCGAATTACTTCGTCGCGTTACTCGGTCCCTTTTATTGACCGGGGAAGGATTCTGCGGTCATTCCTTCGCTGTCGTAAAATCCAATGTGAGGATATACGTTAACTGGCTGTTTGCTTAAGCTTATTGAGCGAAAGTCAATAATCACGTAAAATTTTTTGCGAATTTGAATAAAAGCGCACTGTGAATAAAGCAACTGGGTTAAAGAGTCTCGACGAAAACTTTTGCTCAACGTTAACTAAAACAAAAACACAATAGTGACTGATATTTTCTGTTCCAAATTTACTGAGTTTAATTAATTTTTTTATTTAAAATATGTTGAGTAATTATTATTTTTTTTATAAATATCAAAAGATTTATACTTGTATTGTTATAATTCTGTACATACAAAATTATTGTATATACTGTGTTGTGCTCTGTTACAAATGCCCCTCTTGTATCGATCAGATTTAAGCTGCAAGGGATTATAAGATGTCCTTCGAAACATTTCGCGTAAATCCTGCATACAAGTTTATTATCCTCAGATTCTGAATTTCAACCACAATAACAGTTGATGTGTTCCACGAGGTATCCAATCACATTTCATGCCTCGACAAACACAGAAGATGATTTACTTTACGAGGATTTGATGTATTTTCCAAACAATGATAGTTATAGTTAAATACACATATAAGTTTTATACACATATAAGTGTAGAAATCTGTTTAAACGGATCGTTTTCCGCGATGTTTTCATAGATTCCGATTTCTATTGCAAAAGGTAGACTTTACGCGTTAACGACTTCAAGCACTTCACAGATCCTTATATTATACAAGCCAGCTGACGGAGATTGGCGGCAGAATGCAAGTTCAAAACTCACTTGGAATGACTTTGTTCAAAGATTCCCCGGAGCGTCAGGCCAGCTCTCCCTTCCTGAAGTTTACTTTCAATTAATGAAAAACGAGCTGCGTTGACCCGCGGCCGTCTGCTGCCTCCGGTATCAGGAAGTGGAAAGGAGGAAATGGAGAGAGGCAAACTCCTCCGTTATTTTTTCTTTTCGCTTCATGTCTTTTCCTTCCCTTCTCTAAAAATCAATTGACTTCTTACCTCGTGTGCGTACAATTTTAATTTGTATATTGTTTGACTATTTCTTATAATTAATCGCTTCTTATCTGTTGATATAGAACCAATTAATATACATATATTCACTTTATAATACCTATGAATTTAAATCACAAATTACATATAATGATTTAGATTCACAGGCCATTTATTTTAACTTTTGACAGCATAATACTTGATTAAATTTAATTTTAATTAAAGAAATTTGGTTGCAACACGATATTTTACAAAAATTAATTTGTTTAAATGAGCAAAATTTTGTTATGTCGTTTTATTATGTACATACACAGATTATACTACAATGAGAGACAAAACCTTGTAAATATAGATATCTATTATATGATTATATCCGATATGATTAAAATTGAACAGCAGATGATTTTTGTTGCGCTATAAATCAGTCGGAAAAAGTTATTGACGTATTTTCGATAAGTGGCCAAACGATTTTAGCGTTCGTTGTAACTAATCAGAAGTTCGAATACCTTGAAGCGATTTCGAAGCCACTGAAATATAATCAATGGTAAGAGAATGTACAGACTAAAACGCCAGTAAAGATGTTGTTAAAGTGTTGGAAAATGGCTCGTCTGTCGCCGACCATGCGGAAAGTCACGTACAGTGGATTTTACTGGTAGGTGGGAATAACTTTTTCCGAACGGACGTGCGGTTTCGACGTCCGTTTCTGGCGGGCAAGCCAAGGGGCACGATGAACTACTCTCGAGAAACGCCTTGCATTTGGGACGACTATCTGCCAGTGCTAGGAAAAAAGCGAAAAAAAAGGACATTGTTCTCAAGTCGTTACATTCTAGCTTTTTGCAGAGAATAAATTTTGATAATATCGTTCTAAACGCCCTAAATATCTTCTTGCTAAGAAATAAGAAAAATTTTCCTGAAGATAATAATTTAAGTTTAAACTCTATCAGAGTTGAGACGGATAATGATAATAATAATAACTTGAAAAATTATTTACTTATTATATATTATATAATAATTAATATTAAAATCTAAAATAAAATTTGGAACTATTATAGTCTACGCACAATATATTTTTGCAGGAATGTTATATTGTTTAATATTTGTTAAGTAGGAGGTATTATATATAATAACAATATTGTCAATGATGTCACAGTTGTGACCTAGTTTTAAAATTTTGATGGAACAATTTGAAAGTGAAACTAATGAAACGAGTAAAAGTTTTGTTTCATCCAGATAGTACTGCTGTTAATAAATGCAACTTGTTACAAGAGAATAGATTCTAGATTATTCGATAATGCCGTGGGTGGAAGTCATTAAGGTAAATCGGGGTCATAAAGTTTTATCGCCGCAATAATCGTGCATTCTGATGTATGGCCTACCGTCATTGATATATTCGTTTCTATAACATTACTGACTATACATTAGTGCCACAGGTGGCGATGTTGATTCGACTTCAATTCATTTATCAAAGTTCGGACAATCAATAAAAGTTACCGTCGGTAGATGTGAGTTTAATCGGATAAAATGGAGCTTTTTCTAAAGTTTCTGACGCCTGCATACTATTCAATCTACTTCATATAGTAGATATTTATAAAATTTACCGATAACTGTTTATATCTTCTTCAGACTGACGCGCGTAAATTTAACTCTTTTATTAATACACTTATCATTAAATCTATTTAAGGGTTAATTCACGCTTGATGTAGTTCTATGTATCAGGATATTTTTCACTTTTTTTTATTTTTAATTGTTATAATCAGACAAAGTTACAAGAAGGTATATATAATTTTGTTTTGTTTTGCAAAGCTATGTTGAAAATTACTTTCTTTCGCGTACCGGAGCGTAAAAATTTGTTTAAACAACCTTATTAAAGTTTACGGACTTTAAGTGTATAGCTGAGCACCGGAAGCACGATATATCATGACGCGCTTCGCGTAGCAGCTCCTAGCTACCGTATCTCACCAGTGTCTCATCGCTCTTCTCGCCACATAACAAATGAAAAAGCTCGCAAGACACATCTGCGAATTACTGCGGCGCCGCAATTAATCCAGTAACATTTCATCCGGGCGTTTCTTTGATGGTAACGACTGATAAGAGCCGATTTAACAGACGTCGGATGTATTTAATCTCAAATGAATTTACCCTTCCTGCGTTCTCGGGGGCCTGCAGGCCGCTCCTCATCGCCGAGGGTTTTATCTCGTTAAAAAGGGATTTGCGCGAGTTGAACATCGCAGAAATTCCGGTAGAACCGAGAGTTCGCTCGAATTTAATTCCTGGACGCGCGCGAGAGCGGGGCGGGGGGGGGGGGGGGGGGAGGGGGCTCACGACTCCCCCCCTGACGTTCCCTCCCCTTCTCTCTCTCTCTCCCCCTCTCGCTCTCTCTCTCTCTCTCTCTCTCTCTCTCTCTCTCTCTCTCTCTCTCTCTCTTTGTCCCCCCTCCCCCCACTCGTTTCGCATTATCCGCAACAACTCCTCGTATTTATCTTCCGTATCCGCTCGTTACCGTACGTGCGCGTGTATACGGTCGCGCCGAGAATGAGGCCACCGAGGAAATGAGCCGCCGAGCTTGACGATTTTCGCGTATTCTCAAGCGCTACCAACTATTTGTTCCGGGCGCCGCGGCCGCCCGCGCCACGCAGCTGGCAAACGGCGATAGCGCGCGCGGGGCCATGGTTACGTGAAAATACAACCAAGAAGTTTGTCCAAAACGCGGTGTCGACGGTGGTGGTGTTCGCGGTCGGTGATACAAAGTGCGGTATTCCGCCTGCCTTGCGGCTAACCCCATTGACCGGAGCGAAAGAATGCCTATTACTTCTTGGTTGATTAATAAACTGTCACCTTTATCATTAGCAGCATACTCGATCTTTCTTTATTATAATAAAGATTATATTTCTATCACTGCAGATATCGTAACTAACACTGTAGATGGACGCAAGTTATTTGCGTAGGATTCACGCTTATAAGAGAAACAAAATTTATTTTTTGAATATACAAATTTTGTATTTATTGGTAAAAAAAAACAACAAATTTTGATAAATTATGAATAAGTAATTCATATTGAGTAATAATTTCTATTGAGATAATATTTTATTAATAACGGGTTCCTTTCCGTTGTAAATAAAATAGGATAGCACAGTCAATGTTATTTGATGGGAATTGATGGACAGGTTTAAAATATGGTTCTAACTATTGCATATTGATTAAATGTCCATTTCCAGTGTATGATCTGCAGCAAAATATATTATATCGAAGAAATTTTCACGACAGATATTCTAAAATAATTTATAATTGACTGTAGGTATGTAGAATTAATCAAGTTTTTGAAAACTTAACATAATTAGCAAAAATAATTAATCTACAGCTTGCATTATATGAGCTAAATAGACGCTTGCGAATAACTATTACGCTCGCGTTTCCCTCTTGTTCGATCTTCTGCTTGTTCCGTCGCATAACGAGTTGGATAGTCTGCTGTATAATATATTTATATCACAAAAATAATATTATTATGACCGACACGCAAATGAATTTTATCACATATATAAATAGAAGCCATTACGTCGACTAAATCCATTAAACACATGCATTCGTTAAAAACCTTTTACCTGTTCTTCAATTTTACAACTTTTACGGTAACGCATTTTACAGAGAACAATGCATACCTAACCTTTAGAGATATTTTAGGTGTTTTTATATACATATGCTCATCTCTATTGAATTATTGGCCTCATCAAGAACAGTAAATCAATTATAACCCGGTAGAAGGGAACGAAGGAATATGAGATAGAAATAGAATTGAGATGTGTAACATATTTTCTCGATTTCCAGATATATTTATAAACCCTTAAAGTACATTAAACAGTTAGCATTTGTATTTATATCGTTTGCAAAATTATTTATAATTGTAAACACTTATAAATTTATAACGACATCTGGAGATCTATGACCGCGTGTACTCTGACCAATTATATATCCCAGGACTGATCAAAGAAAGCATAATATCTTGCATCTTATATTCTTTTTCTCTACTTTCTTTCTTTCTCTTTCCCGTAGCTCTTTTTTTTCGAGAACAAATTAGAAATTATATTCGGAAAAGAATGGTTCCTTTATTGTGCCCACATAAGTGTTCCTGTTCTGCTGGAACAACCGCAGCGTAGTTTTGTCTGCTTCCAGACTATGATAGGGATTACGGCCCGGCGTCGATGAGGCCACCGGGTGAGGTGCCGGACGTCCAGAGCCCGGGCGTGTCCCATCGTGCGCGGCTCGTCCTTCATCTCTCCTCGAGCCTTCTGTCATTGCTGCTACCGGCCATCCGAAGGTGATTCTCACGTCGCAGGAACGGGGCTTCCAGTTCTAGTGTTTATTGGTCGGTAACCGGGCCGGAGACAGCCGGTGCGCGCGCGGTTACCGGTTTCCGGTGCGCCGTCTCCGGACAAATGACGGACGAGTGCGACGAAACGGGCCGTGCTTAAAATTATTTTCGTACTAAAAGTAAACTTATACAGAGAGAAAAAAAAGTGCGCAAAGAAGATATATATATATATATAAAAATATAATATATATAAATATATGAATAATATATAATATGTTGTGTAAGTATATACATATATGCGGTGAGTACGAAGTTAACATTTAGGCTTTCTCGACTGATCGGCGCGCTCGTGTGAAAATAGCCCGACTCGGTTCCCCTATAATACGGACATTGCAAGCTTCTCGCGTTTCTCGCGACCGTCTCGACGATCTCTCTTGAACGGAAACGTCAAGGAGAAATGCTGCGGCGCATACATTGAGAGCGACCCGTCACCCGCGATGTCCCTCTACCGGGTGATCCCGTCGCTGAATAGCTTCGGGGATTGGGAATACAACTTAGACCGCGGCGAGGAAACCGAGACTTCTCGCTGGGAAATTCGGGATATCTCGAGGACTGAAAATCCCCGCCCGGCGCGGCGCGGCGCCTCGTGTGTCCGCCTCTTCTTTTCTACTAATCGACGCGCGGGGAGTGTTAGATTAGCAAAGCTTGATAATTCGGACACAACGCGGTGAATCTGCTCTCCGGATTCATTCTAGTATGACCTCCATAATATTTCCCTCGATAACACGCGGCTTCCAAAAATATCTCGATTCACGATTGGCCGCGTATTAATGTAACATTCTCCGAACGCTGCTCGACCATCCGTAACTATATATATTGCCCCCGATATATTTTTCACTCATATTCATCGGATTCCGATACACCGTGCGAAACGAAACGTCATGTACATTTGCCATAATTCGCTAAACCATTCAATCACCATTAGGCGCTAATTAATCGTTTCCTTTTGGCAAAAATTGAGGGAGAGGTTCATGTAATTTCTCATCGGCATTTTTATGTTACGCACGCATTTTCGCCATATCGCGAGAAAGACAAGAGAACTGTATTCAGTAAATATACATATACGTATACATAAAACCGTAAAAAGATATAAATAAACAGATATATATATATATATATATAGATATATATATACACACAAATACGTACGGATCGTAGTTATGTCGAGACGCATCGCTCGGTAATCTCGTAATTAGCTGTTCGATTGATAAGGAGTGCAAGTATAATTCGAGCGCATGGTCCTACATGCGTTTTGCGAGGCGCGACTGCTGACATAGTTCGACGGACTGTGAGTACGCGCCCGAGTATGTGTGTCCTGGGGAAAGAATTAACGCTAGACATCAAGTAGCCTCGAATCATCGACGACGGTGACGCAGAGAGCTTCGTGGCTTCTTTTTGCGCGATTATGACATTTCGATGGAGCGAAGTACCAGTTTTTATCGCGGTTTGCGCGACCGCGGTTATCAGAAACGGTAAGAATCTTATAGAAAAAGATGCAACGCGTACTCTTGTTACGATTAATATTGAATATAGGACGTATACATATACATATATATAAATATCAATAGGCCTGTTCGTTTTAGCTGAACTTCTTGCACAGTTTATCTTTCCTCTTTTTTTCTCTCCAACATGAAAAGAAGAAGAGGAAAGATGAACCGTGCAAGAAGCTCAGGTAAAACAAACAGGCCTAATCTCTCATTCTCGAATCGCTATTCTCGAAAATTGATTGGCATCTCCGAAAGTGATACTCATATTCGCGCAAATTCCTATATTTTTCACTTCTCGTTTTGTCCATCGCGTGACGCCGCGAGTGTGCGGCTATCATGGGCATATACGAAGGGAATGCTCTGCGACGCTTCAACCACTTTGTGAATCTCCTCTTACGTTGTACCTGATCATATCATGAATTGCCATCATACCGTTCGATCTCAGGCGAAACGGATGTGACATGTTATGCGCCTTTCCCTGTTAATTCTGTAAATATTGTAGATACGTTGTGCTGTGATCAGTCTGGATCGTCGTCTTTGAGAGGATGACTCGAGGCTGCGCTTGTTAAACCGACTGTAGAAGGCGAGTGTTGTGAATATTATATACTGTTTAAGACGATACGGCGGTATTCGTACGATAACGTCGTTTAGTAGAATACCAATGAGGCTGCAGCGATCGTAGCTATATCTCAAATTAAGTTATACCTAATAACGTTATTAATGTATCATGTCCGACGATTTCACTATGTCAAACGATTTTTATGTACCGGGTGCATCGCCTCGAATGACACGCGCACCGATAATTAGATATAGATAGTGAAACTGTCGGCCTGTATATCTTAATAAATCGAGTACATGACTGCCATTATGCGCGCATTGTTTATTAATAAACACCCTTGCAATAAACCGAATATTTAATTATCCTGTAATTAATGTCACACATTTGCAATAATTTTGCTACGTTTTTATTAACATGTTTTTACTTACGTTGCAGATTTGATTTTTTTTGTTATATGTTCCCGTATTTTCTTCAGAATGAAAGATTGAAAGGGAAGATTCTTGCAAGAGAGAAGAGAAAGATAAGTATCATTAATTATTTATGCATGTGTATGTGTGTGAGCTAATATATAATTCGATTTATAAATAATGTTTTTGCAATTTGGAAGAAAATAAATTTGAATATGTCTTGAAAATATTCCAATATAAATGTTAATAAAATTAAAAATTCTTATTAAATAATAGTATTTATTAAAATTATAGCCACGCATCTTAAAATTACAGTTAATATGGATGATTAATAAAATAAATTCTCTTATGTCGAGTTTATTTAATTATTGAACAATCATATTTATAATAAATTATATACATTTAATTTTAATTAGGTTATAATTAATATGAGAATAAGTAATGTCATAATAAATTTCCGTGGAAAATATATTACATTTATTAATTTTCATTTTTAACGATTTTATTAATTTTTCCTATTGATGTACCATAAATTAGCATCATAAGAACATATTATAATAAACATGTTTTACGTATTACGGCAGCAAATAATATTTGTTTATTTTAGCTGAGAGTATAATAACACATGGGACATATTCCATGAAATAAAATAAAATATATTTCATATACTTTCTTCGAAAAAATATTCGCAAACCCCACTGCGTGTTATATTACAGTATTATTACAGTCTTTATAGATAATTTTACGAGCACGCATGGAAGTTTATGTTTCTCTTGGATTTTGTAATACGAATCTTTGTACATATTGTATTTTTTTATTGTATAGCAATTTTTATCGATTGATTTAATGTACATACAAGTTTAAAAGTCACAATTAATATCTCTGTATGTATGTACGAAATGTTAAATAATTTATAATTTGTACGTCATGTTAGAAAGCTTTAAAATAATTTTTAAAATATGTTTAAGCAGGTATATATACGTAATGCATGTGTAAAATTTTATTTCATATATTAATAGTATTAGAAATGATTTTATGTTTATGCTTCGAGTGTTATATTAAAAGATATAATTAATTAACTGCATGAATACTGTGTACAACATATGACGTATGCAATTAAATTACTATCAAATTATCATTAAACGTGTAACTTTGCTTTGCATTGATTCATAGATGTAGACAATGTACTAAATTAAAAAATTATTTGTACATCCATTGTTAAGTTTAAAGGACTGGACTATACATTGATATCATATAATATGCGTCATGTTGGGTGAAATAGAAGAGGAAATAATTCCAGCATTTCTCTTTGAAGTCACCATCTGTGACATATCAAGTTTTATATTACATAACTAATACGAATGTATTAAATGTCTATCATAAATATATATCTATAATATATATGTATATACAAGAACGTTAAGTATTTAACGTTATGTGTTTCCTAATTAATTGTATGGCAACAACTTTTAGTCTGCATCTAGCTTTAGCTGAAGAGGTAAATATTACCGCAGTAATTAGAATCGGTAACTTTAATCAGTTACATGTCATTAAATACGAGTACGAGCGCATTCATTGAAATTTTAATTAAAATTATTGCGTTTGCTTGTATAAGTATACTATAAAACGATTTTTATGCGACCTGCAATGAGTTAATGCTACATTGCAAAGATCGAGTGCAAATACCTCATATTGTGTATAACATGATTGGTTTAAGTTTATTGTTCTATCAATAATTAACTTTATCTATTGTTAATTGATATAACATTCTCGCCTGTTGTTTGCTTTTGACGTAATTTAAAATGAATAGTTAGAAATAAAATATAATAGTAGTTTCTTCTCTGACCCCTTTTTCGTTCTATAACGGTAGCAGCGATCGATCTTCTTGCCAAACTTAAGAAGAGACAAATGCTACACGGTTCCTTGTTCACAAACTTTTTTCCATAGTGACAAGAAAAAGAGTACAACACGTCTATGCCTTGCCGATATATCTTCGAAACCTTTTCTCTCACCTGTATTGGTCTTCTTGTAAATAGTTCTTTGTTATATAATCACGATTATTCCTATTAAAAAGAGAAGATTGATGAATTGTAAGTTTGGCAGAGAAATGAATAGCTTATTAAAGATCAGATTTTGATTAATTTCGAACTGATATAAAATCTGAAACTTGATAATCTTTAGATATGAATTGGAATCAATCAGATATAGTTTTAAAAGAACTCAAAAATGCAATCTATCTGAAATAAATAAAAACAGATATATACATATATATATATATATATATATATATAATTATGCATCTTTGAATTTAATTTATGGTAATATAAACATTTGAACATCGCATCAATTTGAAAACAGTCTTTGTATGTAATCGATGAGATTTATCTTTATTGAAAAATTTTAGATGCATAATGAAATATCGTAACGAAATTACACTGAATTCAACTCGGGTTCTGTTATGCTTAGTTGATAAGGACAATGATACCCTTTGAACAAAGGTACGCCCACTGCTCGGCACACGTGATAGGCAAACCGAATGAATGCGAAGTGGTCACGAGCTGTTGCATACCGTGCTATGGCTGCATTAAAGCGTAGGTGTTAACAAGTAAAACTAAGAGTACCATATGCATTAGTATATGGGATATACTAATATATAGATACGTGAGAAACATATCTGTAGACCGTTTTACAACTACGTATTATTTTTTAGTAATCGATGTTGCGATTAATTTAAGAGTTGATTGTTTCCCGATAAAATTTGTGCTGACAGTATTGCATCTTGTATATTCTTCTGCATTAAAGCATCGTGAGAAAGTGAATTAAAAAAAATTAAATTATGTTTTAATTAAAACGGAATTTCAGCAAGCTTAAAATTTACACTGCGAGAAAAGTGTGTTTTGTGATTTAAAGTTTTGCTCTTCCCGAGTGACACGCCGCAAAAAACAAAGTGCATCGATCCCAGAGGAGGATTCCGGCAAACAGGTTCTCTGCGTTTCATTTCGCGGTTATTTACGCCCATGCGATTTTGCAAATCCGGCATTTGGCCCCGCCGTGTATTTCAACTGAGGATTGCCGCTGCGGGCAAGCGCGGTTACATGCGCGTACATATCGATGCAGTCGGCGAGAAAATGACTGGCGATTAAAAAAGAGAGTTGGAAAAAGAGCGGGGTCAGCGAATCGAGACGGACGCGCGGTGAACGATCAATCAGCTCTTGTACCATTTATTTTTTTTCCCTCTCCTTGGAATTGGATGGTATAGTAGCGATGGGACGGAATGGTCAAGAAACGATTCATCGCGCGATCGTCTAATCCATATAGTTGGACAATTGTGACGTACCTATAACCATATCTATATATAATACGGTACGATAGATTTATATTGTGCTACTAAACCGGCGAAACATTAGGAGACTTTGATGCTTATTGCAGTTGTTCTGTTCGTAATGAACGGTACCGACAATGATAATAAATAATTCGGCGGCGACCATGACGATGATTACCTTCTCGATATACGGCGATCCCTCGATGGCTGTCCAACTCTATATATATCCCTTCCCTTACCTCGACATTTTGGTAGTTACTAATTATGGGACATTATCGACTCGCGGAAGTTAGTACAGTCTCCTATTCTCCACCCCTGAGCGGCCATTACCGGTCGTACGAACGTGTTCAGAGCACTCCTTGACAGCCCGAATATCAAAATTGATGTTCTATCCGGCTTTAATTGAATTAGTGGATCGAGTGCTCTACAAGTCGCACTGCTTATTCTTGCAATAGTACATGTCTGACAATGAGTTACACATGATAAACCGCTCGTAAGAAATGCATTAGCTGAAAAATTAATACTCATAAGAATATTATTATTATTACATTTTTTGCTCAAAACATAAATATCGTTATATTTATATTCTTTGCCATAGTATTTCTTAAATGAAATAATCACTAAACATAAAAGAAACATTAGAAATAACATTTCTATGGATTAAAAGTAAAGGACTGATGATATTAAAATCAAAATTGGAAAGATTACTCAAAAAGGGAGACGCATTTTATTAAATCGATAAATATATACGTAATTATAACAATATAAAAAGTTTCTATTACAAAATTATCGCTGTATGTCTCTGAAAGAACGAAATATGTCCTTTTCCTTTTTCAGTTTTGGACTATATCACGTTAAAAATAACGTGACTGGCATTCACTCGAATGCCGAAGATTGATATGTACAGACTAACGGAATCAATTTCTAAAATTGCATAAAGCAATTTTTCATCGGCTCTCACTACGATTGGATATTCGGCGAAAATAATGCAACAGACAGAAAGTGCCGTATGGTTTTTGGATCAATTCGCGTCGGACAGGTAGGAAAGTAATCTCGAAAGTGTCTCCTGTAGCCCTGTGGGAAAGACTTCGATTCGGATCTTATACGAGAATGTACGCGAGTATGAGAGTATCTTATTCTATCTCTCAGCTTCCATTTACTTTCCTCTCTTCCTTCTGGCAAGTCATGTCGAAATTCGATTTAACTATTACAATCAGAATAATCTCTATTCTTTATAATTAAATAATTATTCATCAAAATTAAACGTTATTAAGATAAATTTGATCAATGTTCTTCATAAATTTGTATGTCAATAAATAATAGCGTTAATAAATTTTTAAACAATTTATCTATTTTTCATTATTGACAATAATCTATTTGCTAACTAAATTTGTTATAACTAAGTGAATTAAGTTATAACAAATTTCCCGTATAATAAAAAATGATATAATTTAATCAAATGGTAATAAAAGATTTTATATCGCAATATTAGATATTATAATGTTATTTATATTGCTAAAATACACAAGGTAAAATTTATTTCTATTTGAACGTACAAGAATTAAAATGGACATATGTAATATGCTTTAAGCACATACGCAGACGCACGCATACATATTTGGTATAATAAATACTATTTAATTAAACTTTATCGATGTGTCAGTTTCGTTATATTTGTATAATATATATGTGTATGTAGAGATATGTGGATTGAACAAGCATTTTTCTGTTGTTTATTTAAAACTTGATATATCTCCTACAAAATCTCGTAGATATCCCATTTTCCTAATTCAATTAGGAATAACTTATTACATTGAGAATCTTTATTTAATTACAAATTATAATAATTTTTGTCCCATAATGCATAACTTGTATCTGGTATTTATTGCATATTACTAATTACTTTTGAAATAAAAACACACAACGCGTTTTCCTGCTATATACTTATTGAAGTGAATAAAGCAGCAACGCGTAAAGAAAAAATGAAAATGAGATGGCATGCAACACGCATATGAACGTGCCAATGGAAACCAGAAATATGAAGTGAAGCGAAGTAGCTGACGTTACATACCAGAGCTCGTGTCACATTATTTTTGCACGCAGCGATGCGTAAGTCGTTTCCGCGCGGAGTTAGCAATAAGCACGATTTTTTCCCTAGGCCCATCCAGTAGAACCGAATAGTCTCTCGCATGTCAAAAAGTCCTATTATCCGGCGTTGATCCTCTCTCGTCGAGACGGAAGAGATCGGCAGGCGAGCTCGTCTAGTTTTGTTCGCTCTCTCCTCGACGTCGCTCATCGCCTGGAATTGAATCGATCTGACGAGGTCACTTCACACGGAGGACTCTGCGTGCCATCCTTGTGCAATCTTTACGATGAGATCATTTTCGCGCGCGATATTCTGAATCCGTGCTAAGTTTTAGATAGCTGCAAACGCGTTATCGTATATATAAATTACGTTACGCAAGGTATAGGTATCGATCGGGCTATAATCTGGATTTAACTTGAAGAAGTAAAACCTTTATCATGTTTTACGCGCAAAATGTTGAATATATATTATAACACTTAAATTGTTAATTTTTATAAACAAAATATTTTAATCAGGGACAAATGTGTTATAATTGGCTTCTGTAATCGTTCTGTGTATTATACTGAATAAAATTAAATACATGTTGTTTTTAAATATCTAATGCAACGCAATTTAAATATACCTAATGTACGTACATATATGTATAACATTTAGATTTGAATATATATAAATATGCATAATTAATTGGATGAACGGATGTGAGCTACTTCATGTATCATTGTACTATTATCATTTTTTAAAATAATTAGTGATTACAAATTAATTGGTAACTTATACGAGTAACGATTCACAAGCGTATCGAAGCGGGCTAGTCATCAAAGCAAACATAGCGCGATTTATTCTTTCGACGTAAATATTAATTCAATAGAAAATAGGAATAAATTACGCTACAGTGCGATATTTACGCGAGCAATAATATTTTTTTTTTAAACATATATATAGGATATATATATATATATTTTAATTCCTATTCTTGTACATTCAAATAGAAATATATTTATTTTATCTCACATATTTTAGCAACGATAATAATATAAAATTTTTAATTATTACAATACGAAACTATCTAATAATTATATTATTCAAATTATGATAATTTGTTTGTGGCATTTGTAAATGAATTACTTCTTAAAATTTTCTATACAAACTGTACCGGATTTACGTTATTTAAAAAGATAGATTACTCTCGGTGATCGATAACTTCATAAAATGGAAAAAAGGTGAAATAAAGGTTCTAATTATTCTGGCGCCAAACCGCAATGCATTATGCAAACCACTCGAACACCGACGAGTCTCCGCCGTAATAAAGAACAATGTCTGGCTCAATTTCAGTCTCGTTTGCTAAGACTTTTATCACCCGCGCCGGCTATCATAAATAAATTATTTTTCTCCGATGTCTCTACGTATTCCACTCTTCGTTCATTCATTCTTATTGCAATCTTATTTCGTCCGTCGTCAACCGTATCACATTTACTATCAAAAATTTTACAGCAGCAATTAAATTGTTTTATTAAATTTATTGCTAGCACAATTTGAACCCTATACAATTATTACATTCTTTGTTAATTAATCAAGTGGCTAGACAACTAATTTAAAATATATTTATTTGATTTGTATAATTCTAAAGCTGTACATATATTATATTTATATTCTCTACAGTATTTTTAATTTATTATAATTATAATGTCTGTTACAAATTTGCAGAATAAGGTTTTTGAAATTGTTTATTTCTTTTACACAATTATTTAAGACAAAATAAAAAATTGTCTATATCGTTAAAATTTAATTCTTGTATTACTGCAAATTGTGATGCTTACAATGATTGTATTGAAGTATATTATCTCTTGTATATATTAAATGTAAGAGTATAATAGAGACGAAGATCTGACTAGATGACGACTGGATCTACTTAGTGATTGGTAATCCCACTCTCTCAAACGGGAATTAATAGTTCGTCCCGGAGTTGTGCAATTAGATGCGATTAATCGGCCTCGTTTAATCTGAATCGTCGGCAACTACGAAGAGATCTCCATCCCCCTCATTTCTCCCTTTCCTTCTGTCTATGTGCTGGATTCAAGATTCTTTCCTCTTTGTATAATTTCGTACTTAGTTTGATAAGAATTCAGAAAGTTGTGTAGTTTCAATACTGTGATTTTACGAACGAATTGTTGCTATAATGGATTGACTTTTGCGATTAGACATATTTACTTTTATGACAAAATTAATGACAAAACTTTGACAAATTATATAACTACGGAAAAAATATTTCACAGATAGGTAAGCGACAAATTATGTGCATGTTGCAAGATAATAAATTCCCTGTTGTGTGTGTTTACACAATTTATAATTTAGGCACTAAAGAAGAATTTTATTTTTTTTTACAAATGTTAACTCATGGGCAAGCTCAGCCAAGCATCACGTTACTGTATGTCCCGTTATAAAGTTTCAGGAACCTTGAAAGCTAAACGTCGCTCACGCGCGAGGACTAGATCGCACCTTAAGCGCGACTCGAAGGTTCCACGTGACCCTGATTCAGGCCGATCCTTCAAGAGGTTTATCCTCCAGTAGCGCGCGCTCCGGCAATTGCATATTAAATGCACCCGTATTCTCGCCCGTTATCCCTGTCTGCTACCCTCACCTCCATTGCTCGTGTTCTCGCCTCTGTAGAATAGGGTCATGAAATATGACCGCGCCATAAGAGAACCGCCGGCACGAAAATACTATCGCTTTCCAATAATACGTTAGAGAACGGCGGAAAAAGAGGGGGAGGGGGGGATTGCATAAGGGAGAACAGAGAGACTGTTGCGAAAGAAGAGCGATGGGCGGAGAGGAAGTAAGAATGAACGTAGGCGAACATGGGAGAGAGAGAGAGAGAGAGAGGGTAGGTTGGAGAACGAGAGAAGGTGGGAAATAAGCGCTATTCGAAGAAACTGAAAATATCGTCCGTTTTGCGGCACTCTCTCGGCCATATGGTGACCGGCATATATCATATTAGAAGCCAATTTTTAACTTGGTGGGGGCACATTTCACGCGATAGTAGCGGTTATAACCGTTCCCTGCTAAAAGTCCAATGAATTGATGGGAGGGGTGGGGAAACGGAGGGGGGGGGGGGGGGCAGGAGGCCCGATCGTTCACGGGGGCAAAAAGGAGTCGGACGAACGGTGCGCCCACTGACTTTCTCGGCTTGCCTGACCAAAGGGAAACGACCGCAATATCTTAGGGTCGTAAGTACACACGGAGTCCACAGCAAAGACCTCGTCGGTCCTCATAAATCTTACGAGGCCGAGCCCTTCCGCGATTTCCCTTTCTTCTTCTGTTTTTTTTTCCCCTTTCCTTTTACACACGTTTCCACTCGTTTTGCAGTGTGCGAATGTTCTAAATATTGTTTCCGAGGAATATGAGAAAGCGCATATATATAAAAGGATTTAGGAATAATAAGATTTGTGGAACATGTGGCCCCGATCAATGCTGTAATTAAAGAATCATAACATAGTAATGCCAATAGTAACGCGACGTATTGCATAAGTTCAATGAAGTTTATGCAGCATACCTCTCAATCTATTAAGAAGTTGAGATATAACTCTTACATATATATTGTACTCGACAGGGATTGAAATTCTAGTATATAGTCTGTGAACTATGGCAATTGTAGATAGCATTTGAAGGAAAGTACATATAACCTAAGTAACTATTGGTGAGGATACGTCTTAGTACTATCCCTACCTAGGATCATCAACATCATATATCACACGATCGTTATGAGATACATTTCAGTGAAGGGAATTAATATTTTAAAGTTAAATGGTTCATTCAATTTATTTTGCAATTTAGCTTTAAAACTTTTTTATTTTTTGATGACTATATAATTTCTTCAAATGCTATTTTATATTTTGTAAAAAAAATATGTGAATAGAAAAACAATGTTATTACTACAATACCTTCATTACTAAATTAATGTAGCACGATATCTTAATCCGATATATTTCATTCTTCCAAAGTTATAAATAAATAACTCCAAATCCAAATTTGTTATACGCAATCGTGGAAGACGCGAGACAATAGATTGAAAGCTTGTAACTTGTGAAACAAAACGCATTCTGTCCCATCGAATGCTGTCTAATTTAATTTAGCAACCAATACGTGGGATTTTCGCGAAATACAAGCGATTCAATATAAAAGCTACGTGAAGCAAACAAGATTCCGTGCAGGAACACGACTTGATCAGCCAATCCTCCAAGCCAATATTGGCGTTGCGTCGACAACCCTATCCCTTTCCAGCTAAATTCGCCCAATCATGGAATCCGATATTGATGCTAACGTATGAATTTATTTATATTTTACTTATATATGTCGTGCAATATTATATAAACACGAAACCGTCTCATATCTCGATATTTGTCTATACTATCTATTTTACGATACATAAATCACAGCGTATAATGGTAAGTTACAATAAAAAATGATCACAAGTTATTATTATACTTAACGTTACAATACATTCCAATTTTTTATATAAACATAATTATGTTATATCACCGCTTTACTTATCTATTTATTCACAGGTGTGCAAAGAGTAACGGAATGACAGTGGATCGATAATTCGATAATTAGCTGTATTCTTTATTTTATTTTTACGAAATTAATACGTAATAATTTACGATCTGAAGAAAATTCTCTCTTCTATTCTCATCTTTCATGTTTATTATTAGAACTTTTAACAATATATTTTAGTTTTCTCTTAGCCAATCCCCTTTAAATTAAAGAAAATAAAGTGAGCTATTTTTGTCATATCTTTAAAAATTACACAGTAAAATTAGAGGATGAGATAAATTAGTTTGCAATACTCGTTTACTTATGTCAATAAAAAAATATTCGTAGGCGATACGTTATCGGTGTTGACAACAATATTTGACGCGTCGGCTCCTTCTTTGATAAAGACTGAATACTAAAAAACATTCCGTCATTTTGTATGGAGGCGTTATAGGAATAAACATAAATAAATATTATATTTGGCACGTGGTGCACACATGATATTGTGCAGCAAAGAGCTCGTTAATCTTCACTAGATGCGTCCCTCTAATGACGGGAATCCCTCTGTTATCTCGTTGGCCTCCCCATGAGCGCACTCAGTCTCAAATTAACCATAATGAAATAACGATCTCACGTTCCCGGCGTCAAGAGGATCCTGACAAAACGGTCTCGGCGCCCTGTTATCTTAGACGAGAATGGTACCGTGATTTCGTGCTATTACAAGAGAAGTGAGAACGCGACTGTATACATTTCGAAGATTTCTTCTTTAATTATCCGACTTTATTACTGTGTTAGGTAATAATAATAGTATGCACGCTAACTCACGTAATCATCACCGCTGAAACGGCCGGCGCGGCATGGCGCAACGCGATTCTCCGAGTATTTCGTACATTTTGACATCTTTTTCTTGTACCGTTCTTTCGCACAACCTCGCATATAACTTGCTAGAGAATGTATCGTGAAGTTTGGCAGTGCCATAAATCGCGCTTAGCGCGCTGTAAATTCGTTTTAACGATGTCACGCACGGTGAACGCGTGAAATGTCTCGAAGTGTCGATCAGCTATAACATCCGGCAAAAGCACTCCCACTCCAATTGTAATCGAGATACGATGCGTCTATCGCTCTCGCGATGCATTACAAAGGTCGATGCGCGAGATCGGAGGGAGAAAAACGTTGCTGCCGTGCATCTACCTGCATAACCGTAGCACGGGGAAAACGGCTGCACATAAATTTCGTGCTGGCCCTGGGCAGCACGTTGAATCTCCCCTTTGTAAACTCAGATTTACTACCGAAATCTGGTTCAAGTCTAACATGTGTATCCGCTTGTGCATCGCAAGTCGGGGGCTCTCGATAAACACGCGAATACGCGGCGGACGCACGCGCCAGCAGTTATGACTTATTATTAGCGGAAGCTTTGAGTTTTTAAGTTAAACGGTTACCTTGTTACGCAAAGGTTACCTTGTTATCTATGCTGCATATTTCTTGCATATATATTCATTACGCGGATAACACGATACTATGAGCTCAACGGCTAAGTCTTAATTTTTAAGCCCGTTTTATCTCCCACATTCAGCGCGACGAAGTAAGAAAATTTGCTCTATCCCGACCATTTAACGACTTATTTATCTTCTGCAGAATACGAAAGTGCATTTTTAACAAAGATTAATGTAAACCTTTATCACTTAACGCAAAGAACTTGGATGTGCATTGAATCTAAAATGACCGATGAATGCATAATGTATGCTGCACATTATTAATTATATAACTAAAATAGATTTGCGGAATTGTATTATGATTTATAATTCAATTTTGATTAAATTAATTTTTGAAAGTATTTGGCTTAAATTTTTTAAATAAATTTTGTTTAAATACAGAACTTAAAGCATCAAAAATAGAAAAAATGATTTAAAAATACCTATATCGAGAAAATATAAGTTGATTTGTTTACATTAAAATACAGATACATTTCTTATAATATTGATACAATTTTTTTAGTTAATTTTTTAATGTATTAATTGTTTAAAAGACAAGATGACAATTACTTACAATTGTATAGTTATACATGTACAAATCAAGATATAGAAAAAAAAAAAAAATATAATTAGTAGATATTTAATACAAAGAGCATCATAAACATAGAATTATTTTTGGCTCAACATAGCAATTAAAATTATTTTTTAAATCTTCAATTCATATAATTTTAATTCAAATATTTTCACTTATAAATAATAGCGAACAAAGAGCACTTTATGGTAATTGGAGCTCGTGCACGTGCCAGAGAGAATTAATCAGGTCGAAGCGTACTCAATAGTTCGTCAAGTTCGTGTCTTTGATCGATCAGCATTGCTGGACAGGACTTGTTCTACCATTTACTTTCATCGAGAAGCTATAAACTCATGATTGCACTCTCCTTGACACGATTGATTTAAACTTTAGTTTCCGTGACGTCTAGACATATATATACGTTTTGATATACATATGTCTCATATAATCATCGGCTAAATACTCAACACAAATAAGATTGAATTGATAGGTATTTAGACTGCAACTGAAAATATGTACAATACACAAGAAATAAAGTATGTAATTTATCCCTTATATTTTTAAGTAATTTACGCTTTTATGTGAATTTGCAGTTGAAATAATATACACGCTATTTTGATATACATAGGTATATATAAAAATGCCCGGAGCGTACTTCAATACGGCATTGATACGAATAATAACTTGATGTCACAATGATTAAGATATGTTTCGAAAGCGATATAAGTTTAATTTGGAAACGTAAATTTTAATTAGATATAAACTGGTCGATTGATCAATTTTAATACGTTGAATGCTTTGACGATCAATTGCCATCGCTATGATACATATATATACATAGTCGCAGACATACCTAATTGACATATATGTAACATGCAATCGACTGTAATTAGCGAATTACATGTACCGTTAATGGAAGTCGAAATAAACGGGACGAGAGAGTATATTTGTCAAAATCCACATTTATTTGACGTAATAATTGACATATAAATTTTAATTAGTTAGTAGCAGTATTCATAAAATTTCAACAAATAGCAAAATATTCTCAAAGTAAAATTTATAAATACAGAAATACAAAAATAAACAAAATAATTTTACATCTACATAATTTATCAGCTCTAGTTTTCAATATTTGCGACATTCAACAGTATCATTTCTCGACGTTGAATACTTCTCATCATTTGAGAAAAATATATATAAAATTTTTACATAAAATTTGCAGCCAAATAAAAATATTTAATAATTTAATACAAGTAAATAAATCAATAGATTTAAGAATTAAAAACATTTATAATTTACATTTGTATATATGTATTTTGCAAACTCTATAATAATAATATTTGTCAAATATATATTTTCTAATATACAATTATAGGTTTTTGGTTTAGATATCTTTATATAACAATTGAAATATTTCAAGTTAAACGGCAGTTAGAAAGTATTTAAAGTACAATTTAATATTACACTAAACAATGTAGCAAAATGTATATGTATTATGCTTTATACATTTATTTATTATAAGCTGACATTTTTTTTATATCAATCAACATAAAATGCAGGAAATTTAATCAACTCTGCCGTTAGATACAGCAAACAATTACACACTTATACCTGCTGGGACAGTCGAGCAATTATTCTCTTCTGCGTACAATCGCCATTTATGACGTGGCATAATTCTTTTTCAGAACTCGTGAAATCGCGCTTCGCGGGGCACAACGGGCCCGTCACAGCTTTACCTTTTATTTTTTGTGAAATCCAATGCCACGCTCGAATGCATCAGGAAAGCGCAGTACATGCTCTCTCAGCTTGTTCAGCGTGGGTAGTTACGATTTCCCGCGTCGCATAATTCGCGACTATTTATTTGCCCTGAATATCCGACCGTGATTTAATGTATAATCACGCTGCGCGCGGGCCACATTAATGGTTATTTAATTGCGTGAGCGAGCAACGCGATATAGGATTACAATCATATTCGTTTGCATGTAAAATGCAGCTGCCCAGCTGCAATAATCATCCATTGACATCTTGCGCATCGATTGCGCGATTCTGCCGGTTGTCCCTGTCGGTGACAAAACCCCCGGTCTTACGAAACGCTCGGTGGAGCGCTGTCTGAGAGAGCCGATCGTCTTTCCGATAGCGCGGGATGACTCCACGAGATCACGTATACCAGGAGAAAACTTAAGCGATCGTGTGGGAGATCAGTTACGAGAGTGGGTGATCGGCGACGGACGATCAAGGTGGGGTGGACGGGGTGGTGCGCTCGTGAGAGAGGAGGTACGAGAAAAGCATTCGGGATTTAAAAGAACTCTCAACGCCCCCGGTAACTCCGTTGTCGGATGCGATGCGAAAAGAATGACCGGGCCGGGCCGACTCTTCCCTACCAAAGATGGGAGGGCAGAGGTGAGAGAAACGGGAAGGGGTTTCCGAAGCGCGGGTTCGGGGCACGACACCATAGCCACCTGCTCCCGGAGTTTCCAACTATCCGTTAAGGTCCGGGCGTTCGGGGTCAGGAAACCACCAGCCAATTTCTTTGAGTGCCCGGAGAGCCGGGGTAGTCATCGTCCCCGGTGTCCATTGTGCTCCTATTGTGATCGGATATCAGCGTTATTTTTGCCTGAATTGCAGAACGTTCGGGCGTTCTCTTCTACCAGCGGAGGGCTACGTCCGCATCGCTAAACTCTGAAGATGCCGTATTGGCAGTAATGGTAGTAAGAGACCACAAATTCAGTCGACCGATCAGACGATCAAAACATTAGCCTTCACGGCGGCTATGGCGATATATCTTTTATTATAACAGAGACCTGACGACTTAATATTACATAAAACAATCTGTGTAAAATTATTTGATCAAAGTTAGTTTTATTTTTGCGAGCGTTTACATGTATCTACGAGTAAAAAGAATCGATTTAATTATTTGTTAATCCAAGATTTTATATAAAATGACTTATACTATTATTTATATATTAATTTTAATATATGTATAAAAAGATAAATACGTATAGTGGAAAGTTTCATATAAATGCAAAATTGTGCAAGAGATAATATAGAACTTTCAAGTTTCCGCTTTATTGTTATAGTATATCCTTCTTTAAATTGCTTTTAAGCAAGTTAAAAGGAGTAAATATAAGTTATGAAATTCACAGCGTTGTTATTTTATGCGATTCGCCGTGTACGACGGGAAGAGACGCTTTTAAGATCGCCGAGAGTACCATTAGAAATATTTACGTCATTCTCTCGAGGAATGACGTTAAAGTTCTTAGGAGTATTGTTCGCGTTCTCATTATTTTTAGTGAAAATGTCATTTAGGTTTATACTGTTATTTGTTTTAGACGCATTTGTCCATGAATAAAGAATTTCCAGAAAAATTAAGAAAGCACTGCTTATGCAAACAAGATAATACAATATAATAAGAAGAATAAATATGCACACTTTTAGTCTCTCGTGTTTAACACGTGACAAGTAAAAAGGGGATCTGAGAATACAACGCGTTAACATTATATCGATTTAATAACTAATAGGATATATAATTAAAAATCAGACGTTTCAACTCTGCTTTGAGCCATTTTCAGAGATGCGTTAATTAAATTAAAATTAAAATGATTTTACGTTCTCCGGCGAGAAATAAGTGAGTAACTTCAAAATTTAGTGGTCTAAAAATAGTGTAATTTTCCGTGAGAAAATTTAGGTGAAACTTGGCTAATGATCATAGTTTATTATATGATTAAATCAAAATGACAGAGTCAACTTGAGCAAAAAGAAGTGAAGTTACCCACCAGCTCAGAGAACGTGAGAATGAGCATTGTTTGCATTGAAAAAAACATCGAGAAGTACTTACAGTGTTTGTAAGTAGAGGACGCCGTTACAATTGAGACAATAATGAACTTAAAAGACAGTCCTGATCCCAAATGACAATCGTCTTGTCCGGCTTGTCAAACGGTGACTGAGACAACAAACAACAAACTCTCACTATACAATGTTTAAACGGTATGGTAGGTGAAATGTAGAAGAAATTTAAAACAAAGGGAATACTGAAATCAAATTCAACGAAAACTTAAGGTTACTCTTATGTTTGTTTGAATAAAGAAGTATATACTGTGACAAGTTATTAATTTTGGGTAAACTTATCCCACACATTAACTAAAAAAATATGGAACATCTGAGAATGACATTACGATGGTACAGACGATGTCCAACTAACGAGACGGTACAAGTTGCGGAGATGTACAAAAGACAAGGCGGACGTGTACCAAATTGGCTCAGGTAGAAAGTTTAAGAAGCACAAGAAAATTTTCTAAAGCGTTAAGAAGCTTGAGTGGTAATGGGAAGGGGATGGGTAAAGGTTCGTAGAGATGAGTTGGGAGACCCGAGATGAGAAACACAACTTACGTTAGATGCAGAAACAGAGAATACCACTAGAAATATTTGCGAAGAAATATTATTCACGAAAGTTTGGTAATTCGAATGAATGAGATGTTGGAGATTGAGATAGATGAGAAGAGGATAATCCGACCATGACGATATTACCAAAATTAACGGAAAAGCGCTGATATATTTTGTGACACAGTGATACAATATTTTGCGAGGTATTTAGATATATTTTTTTTAAATAATTTGTGCGCGTAATATTGTAGATATTATGTAATTTTATCTTAATACTCAAGATTATATTAAGAAAGCAATATAGCAGAAATATGTTGTTAAGTGAAAAATGTTTAAATGTAGAAATCTTTTTCTATGTTTAGACAATAAAGCGTTACTGTGATCTTATTCTTATTCATATGAATAAGAAATCTTCTTTTAAAGAAATTATTACTCCAGCAATTAGCCTTTAATGGTTACCTGACATTCATATCTCGCGCATAATATTTTTCTCATCTCGACAGCGACAAATGCAGAGAAAATTTACCTCTATATTTTCTGTCTTTCGACTCTCTCTCTCATTCTTTATTTCACTCATTTCCACCTCCCCCCCCCCCCTCTCTCTCTCTCTTTCTTCTGTATTTCTCACACCTTCTTACTCCAACCACCTTTTCCCTCCTTCCCAATCTCATTATGTTTCCTCCTTAATTATTTCTTTTTCTTGAACGCTATTAGCAACTTTCCGTCTGACTTAGTTGTCGCGCGGCTCAAACTTTCATTTATTCCACCTTTAATTCTCCTCGTAGTAATAATACAGCTTCGGATGTAAGTATATCGATTGTAATGCCGTCTATTTAATCCTCGGCTAATTTTCACTTCCAAAAGATTTCAGATAATTAAAGATTTAACATTAAAAGAAGGCAGCCCGGAATGATTGATTTTTCCTCTTTGCCATGCTAGGTTGGTGAATTACGGCGCAAACCACGCTGTTATAAATAGGTTTCTTTCCACGAAAAATATTCCTCTCCTTGGGAATTAAACTGCTGGCATTTCATCATAAAGAAAACTCGGTCAGATTCTAATTAACATGACGTTTTTGCACGTTTTATTTAAAATATCGAACTTACTTAATAATGCTCTATTTTCAAATAATATAGCCGTTGCGTATTTTTCCTATATTCCTCTAATATTATAAAACCTAGATTTGTTAGACTGAATTCTTCAAGCATAAAAGCAATTATTTTACAAGCATCTATTATATTATATTAAATCTATATATAAGCAACAGATATTATCCAATTTAGTTCTATTTTATGCTCATTTGACGGATAACAAGTTAATCTAATTACATAACTAGTAACGAGGGAAAAGCCACATTCTGAATTATACATTTTATTAATATATTTTATTTATTATTTTTATTATCCCAAACATTTACCAAGCTATATTCATAAATGTTCAATTGTCTCATATATGTTACAATTTATTTTTTTATATGCAAACTCATTATAATTTAATATATAATATTATTATATTACTACTATTTAGACATAAATATCTACGAGTACTTATACAAATAATAAACACTACTTATTGTTAGCAATACGGGGTATACTTTAACAGGCATAATCTTTTACTCAATTTATTACTTGCCACTAATCCAACGAAAGCTTAAAAAAAAAACGAGAAAGAAAAGCGAGAGAAAGAGAGAGAGAGAGTGAGTACGCAATATCCGTTGGAAGGGGTAGTTCAATGCGAATTACCAATCGATCTACGCCGGTAAGGTCCCATAGGTATAGATGCCCTCGAAGTAGGGTCTTTCCTTTTTCTTCGTAGACGGGTGGTGGGTAGCATTAGCGTTAAGAGCAATAGAACAACGTGGCTACAGAGCGTGGCTTAAGGCGAGTCACCCCATACCATCCTCTGCCACAGCGCCAGCAACGGTAGAAGCGACAAAAGCGGGGAGGGTTGATTAATGGAAGGAGTAAAGTCGTCACCGAACAACCCTGGCAGGCAGGCGATCCTTCTCTCCTCCCTTACGCTTCAACCTCCCCTTTCCCCACCCCCTCATCTCCACGTCCCTTACGTTTCCGTCACTCCCATTGTTTCTCTCCTTTCCTTTCTGTATCTTTCCCGACGGCGCAACTCACCCACCCCCGCGCAACGTTTCCGCCGATCGACGTGGAATCACGGCGGTCTGACTTTTATTGTCAGCGATAATCTTCTGGCGGAAAAAGCGAGCGGCACCCTTCGTAGAATACGCGACTGCCTCTCTCACTTAGTTTTTGGGAGGTAAGGGTGGCCGTCTTCGATAGTCGAAGACGGCCACCCTCCGATGGTAAAAGCTCCCTTGCGCCGGGGCGAGAGAAAGAATCGGCGCAAACCAACGACACCGCGTAAAAGTTTGTTCCTTATCTAAGATGAGGATATCGGAAGGTGGAGGTGTGAGCGAAAACGGAAGGATCTTGTTCCATCGGTCCCTTTCCTTTCCGCGAACCAGCGGGAACCTCCAGGTACCTATCGAACACGTAAGCGCCGTTATTCGTACACATCAAATTCTATAGCGTATATATATACGACGTACGGATTTTGGAAAAACTCCGACACGGATTTCGACGGTACTTCATTTCACTTTTCGCCGGGAGCAACGGCGAGGTAGATGGCGAGAAACATAGAGGTCTATTGCGTGACCTAGGTATACCATCGTCGCAGTCACCGTCGCCACTACCACTGACGCCGCCCAAACCACCACACAACCTTTGGCCATCTCATAGAAACCGACGAGCGCAGCCCAATCAATTCAACGTCAAACTTAGCCCCGCAGGAAACTGTTCGGAGCGCGCGTCCCACCTCCGGCGAGTCACGCCATGACACGCCGATTTCCCGCTAAATTTATTTTCAATGCCCTATCGGATAAGCGTGGTGCGAGAAGGTTTTCTGAGAGGGTATCGGGCGTAAACACTGAAGAGGAAATATAGGAAATAATACGTTGGTGAGTCTATTTGCTCAAGGAAATATTTATTTGACGATGTCGCGTAAAATCTTCCGCGCGCTTACATTTAATACTAATGTTGATCGTGCACGACAATCTCTCATATGTAAATATATCTGGACACATGATACTTATAGAAATATATAATTTTACATGACTTTGAGTTTATCAATCCTACGATTTAACGAAACGATTATAGTATAAGTCCTAATTGTGAAATGATTTATATACTGTAATTCGCGATTTGATATTTACATTTAAAATGTGCTTTAATAAGTCACGCAGCTTGCGCTGAAAAATAGTTGACCATAAGATATTTTTGCATCAACACGTTTAATTCATTTCTCGCGGTTTATTTATCTCTTTTCCTGCTCATCCACGATTTTTTTTAACGACACTTCATTGACGAGAGATTCCTTAAAAGAGTCATCTCATTAATTCAGCATGCCGTACTTATACTTGGAGAAGGCTGGAAACGTTGAAAAACGAATGATAGAAACGGTGTCGGGGGGGGGGGGGGGGGGGGGGGGAGGGGGGGGGGGGAAGGGGCCGAAGAGTAAGTAATCGAGTGACTCGCTATGCTTTTAATGAGATCCTCGATGACACGAAGACAACTACGTCGGCGACCCCAACAGCTTCGACGACCGTCGTCGGCGACGGCGTCAGCGACGATAGCCGTCGTCGTTGGAAACAGCTCTCGCTTTGACTTAAAAGTGCGCGACCGGGCGTCGAACGGAAAAACCCCCGGGATAATACTTTCCCAGAAGTTCCCGGCCCCTCCCGATCCCCGGCGCACTCTTTCTCGGTCTCGACGACCCCCTGGCTCTACGATTTTTCCGTCCGGTCATGAATAGCAACGAGTGGAAAAACAGGAAAGTTCCGGCCGCGGCGACCAAGTTTCTCACCCAAGTTTCTTCTTAACAGTTGGAGCCGCTTCTACGTACTGACTAGCGTCTTGCACCTAACGAAACGCAACGGGCGACCGTGCAAGAAGTAACGTTTCATAATTAGCCGCATCATTAATGAGAGAGTATTGGTAAATACTTTGGGTAGCAGAAAGGAACGATTATCAGCAAATATAGCACGATATCTAATTGCAAATTAATGAATTGTATAAAGCCTTATGTACCGAATATGTTATGCAATATAATTGATCTCACACAACCGTGTTTTAATATAATTCTTATTTTATAGCAATTCTTCTTTTTATTATCAATTTTTTTTATCTCCAAGTATAAATACAGTTTAAATCTCATTTTCAGAATACAGCTAATATACAAGATGCTATTTGCGGAAGATAGTTGCGGCATCACAACAAAGGATTTTGGTCTACGGTAGCATAGCACCCAAATTATCTCATCGCGACTACGAAAGCTCGTTATAGAACTGGGGCAATTGTTGGTCTGTCAGAATCTATGTACCCAGGAAAGTTTTAGTAAAGTGCTTCGCGTAGTTTACCGCCGCTTTAGTGGTGATACCTATATGAATTCCTTCCTTTCGTATATGAAATCAACATTGAGATATATTTATATTCCTAGTATAAAGAACTGGGTCTCGGCAGACAAACATCAATAAGCTAATTTTTAGTAATCAATTCCTCATAATGTACGGTTTAACGTAGGACTTGAAGAGCATGAAATCGTATATGTCATTGTGTTGTCTAGTTTTCTTAATTCTTATATCACAAAAGCTTGTTTTTTTTTAATTTGCGAATTAATTTTGAAATAGGGGTAAACAGTACAGTTGTTGGCCACTCTAAAATGATTGGCCACATCTTTAAAAATCAAAGATTATAAAGAAATACTATTTAAATGACCATTGTATCTGAAGCAGAAAAGTGTATTAAATATTTTTGTATTTATAATTAAGAACATTTTAATAGTATTTCTTTATAATCTTTAATTTTTTAAGATGTGGCCAATCATTGTAAAGTGGCCAACAACTGTACTGTTTACCCCTAGTTATCTCACCCATATGAAATATAAAGAGAACAAATGGATACTTGTGTTATTTAAAGTTTACAGATATCGTTCTTCTTTCGTGTATTAAAGGCTCTTCGAACCGTGCGTAACGATCGGGGTTTTTCGTCAGCTCGGTATTTCAGCGTACGGCGCCGAGTAATCGGTTTCGCCGTGTCGTCGTGTTATATAATCGACGAGACGCGAAACGTTTTTTATCGTTCGCTTTATCCCGCAATACGACGAATAATCGCTTCCATCGTGTCGCCGTTTTAAAAACAGGACGTGCAGCGCAACGAGCGCGGCGCTCGGTTTTGTTGCGGTAAACTCGGTCGACGCTTTTGGCGTCGTTGCACGACAAAACTGCCCCCGCCGCGACAGGTACGAGCCCGCCCTTGTCCCGATGGCGTGTACCAGCCATGGGGAGGTTGACTTTTTAAAACGCCGCACGCGGAGGAAATTTCCGGCAGTTCAAATAGCCGTCGCGGCTACGGCGCGGGACCACCACCACTACTATACCGCCGTCGCCCATCATCGTCACCCCGACACCCCCTATTCGCAGCGCCAGACCGCACACACGCACGGGAGAACGCGGTGGCACGCGGGAACGCGCTCGTTCGATTCGGATTCAGCGATTTAAATCAAGTTGATTTAAGCTTTCCCCCAAACCGACCGGGAATCCGCTTGACCGTATTCCCACTTTCGCATACCCCGCGTCCGTCCGATGCCCTCTTCGCGTCCCGTTCCAATACCTAATTCTATCTCTCCGGCCCTTCCACCCTCCTTCGCGCGCCTGGGCGATGGGACGCCTCTTCGCGCGCGCACCTCCCTCTTTTTCGATGGCCGATGCTGCCGTTCCCATTTGTATCCAACGCGACCCGATTCAGCGCGATCGACACCAAACGCGCGCGACGAAATCGATCTACGAAATGCAGTTACCGTGACCGACGTGCATTGTAGCGCCGGAATAGAGGCAGGCCCCGATTCCGCTCGCCCGTACTCCCGTTCCCGCACGGCACGAAAAGCGCGAGATCGATTTGGTCTGATTTGCTGACCGTTCGTTTCTTTAAATTTGGATCCGACGAGCTGTGCAGATTTCTATCTGCGTGCTTAGCATTTTTTTAAAAACCTGTTTGTATTTTTATGTAGGCATATCTGAATTATAGATTTTGCATAGAATGAGGCAAAGTTCGTGTATACGAGTATATGTATATTCAATATACCTATATTACAAGGTGAGAAATAAGCCTCTGAAATCTTTTTCCGAAAGAAAGTGATGGTCTAAATTCCAAACGTGAATAGCATATGTTTAAAATATGATCAAAAGAAATGTTTAAAATTTTAAACGTTTAAAATTTTAAATGTTTTAAATTTAAAATATGATTTAATAGAATAATAGCATAGAGCTTAATTGAACGTTGCTATCATTAAACTTTATCGACAAGATCGTACGGTCAATGATATCCATTAGTGCTTCAGAGATCGTTACAACGACCATTATTAACGTTGCCCAGTGGAAAGCTTGTCACTTAATTGGCATCAATCCCCGAGAATATGTCGGTATCGAGACGTGATTTCATATGATGTTTCGATTCATACGTGTGGTATACGCGCCTAATTCCGGACACCGTAGGTGCCGGTGTGCCGGCAGGGGTATTGCGTGTCGACTAATTGATGCCGGTTTATTAGCTGCCTCTTTCGGCCGCGGAGGCGTGAACTGCCGGAGTATTATTCGACGTCCGACTGCGCGCCAGGGGCAGCCCGATGCATAATTAATTTGAAATTGCATTGCGCGAGGGAGCGAGAACTTGCGCACCACGCGGAAAGGCCATGCAAGAGGGCTTTAGAGCGTATACGTATATATACGTATGGTGTGACGGCGATACAGGGGGAAAACACTGCAGGCGCAACACACTGCGGTCGTACCGTTTCCGGACCTGACGTGCGGTATTGTTCCGCGAATGGTTTTAAGGTCGTGCTTGTGTTGTCTTCTCTCGCGCTAGCTATACCGCCTACCCAAGCCCGACTCCTTTGACTGATGCATTTCGCTTGAGTCCTCGACCCCATTTGTATGCGCCACGCACGTAAGTCAGGTACAAAGTTAAATTGCCGCTACATTGTGCCCCAAGACGTTGCTGGGCCAGGTGATACCAACAAGTCGCCCTGAAAGTCTCGCCGTCGCGTAGCGTCGCGTCGCGTCGCAACCGGCGCACGTTCGCCGAAAGATTAAACAGCCCCGAATCGGCGCGTGTCCTCGTCTTCTTCTCTTTATCCTTTATACACGTTATCTATGCCGTTTTTCAAACTTTTCCACAGTTCGGATTCGTGTCCGGGGTAAGAACCGAAACGGCGCGGCGCTCAGCTCAAGCGTTCACCGACTGCAGTGACTCTTGCATAATTTTTCTTTCTTCTTACGGATTCGATAAAAGTGACGTCTTCGCATTGTGGTCGATGCGATAAAAGATGCATTTACATTCTATTAGCTTTATATTATATAATCTAGAACTTCAACTACCGAGATATATTTATTATTTGTCTCTTTCCTAAGTTTTAATACAAGATTTAAAACTGTTAATAATATATATGCCAATTAAATATTAATAAGTTCTAACGACAGTCATTTGTCAGCTGCGTTCGATAACTTATTAAGCTTCCAACTGTTCTAATTCCTCCAATAAATTGTTAAAGTAATAATATAAACTTTAATTTTCAAAACATAAATGACAATGTTTACGATATTCCGTAACATGTTCGACGAGTAAAACTCTTCGGAAAAACTAAACTTCACATTTTTTTGATTAGTGAATGTTTTGTTAACCAGAGTAAACTATTTTTATATTTACTTGCACGTATGCACGAAATATCAATGTAAAAAGTACACTAAATAAAATATTTGTTGAAATATCGAAGCTTGAATTAAATTTTCTGTAATTGCGTAGCGGGGCATGATTCAGTTTTCGGCTTTTAAGCAAAGACCAACGAAATTTACGATCCAATCCGATATTGAAATGGATATATATAATCTGTACAAAGGCGGTTATCATTTTTAAGCAGATTATATTGATGAAAATACGATGCATCCAACTTTTCGGGCCAAGCGACTAAAATTACGATATATTGCAAAAGCAGCGGAAATCACAATAAATTGTATCAAGGTAAACTCGCCACGAGAGATAGAATCGACAATATACATATAACAATAAAGATAATTTATTATTCTATGACATAACAATTATTTCAGTATTGAAAGTTATTCATTATCACGTTCAACATTATATTTATCGGTTGTAAATGACGGGCGCTGTAATATTTAATCTGTCCATTAAAATACGAGTACACTGATGCGATTGGCTTTATTAAAAAAAAAAACTATTTATGATATCAGTAAAGAGTAAGCTGGATGAAATAAGGAATATATTTGGCAAAATTTTATTTATTTATTGTAACATGAAGTAATAGTAAAATCCTTATAAAATTAATTGAAATTTGTGCAGTATTAATTGCACAAATTTATTATTAATTTTATAAGTAATTAATTACATTAAAAATATGTATACGTTACCTCAAATATATGTATAAAAAATATTTTAGAAACAGATCGTTTAATTTCTATATGCATTAATTAAATGCGTTACGTACAAGTGTAGAATCAGCACGTATGCGATAATATATTCGTATTGAACGTATTTTCGGGGTAATAAGTTCTAACACATACGTCGGAAATTTTGACAGCTGATAGTAACGCCAGCACGTGTTTCAAGAAAAGACAGCGGCACATTCTGTGGGTGGGAAACGCCCGTAACTAATGGCGAACGCTTCGCACGTGCTGTGACGTCTACAATTTATCAAAACTTGTTCAGAGTTATTTTACGAGTTAGGTAGCACGATACGCTTCCATACGTGGCTGCACGGGGGCCAAAACGACCGCACGTGCATTTGGATCAAGATAACCAATGATTTTGACGAATTATGCGACTGCACGCTGCGATTCTGTTCACATAACAAATAGTTTACAAATTATTTCGATAGCAATAAATTTAGCTCAGTTGCTACATTAAACAATATTTACATTGCTTTATCATGCAATGTATAAGCCGCTGTCACCTGCGTTATATATCATCTAGGACATATTTACTTTGTAATAATTGTACATGTTCACCCCTAATATCAAAGAAAGAATTATACAATTTTAAATTATAAAAATAAGCATTAATTTTCTGAATTTCTTAAAAATTTGATACTGTAATGTCCATCTTTATTTGGTTAATAAAAATTTTTAAAAATAGTAGCGTTTAATCTCTAACAAATACTCTTATAATTGTATATTTTTTAAATATAATTTAATTATAACTTAATATTATTTTTATTTATATGGTATTTAAATAATATCACTAAAAGTTTTTAATTGCTTTTAGCTTTCAGAATTAAACATTTGAATTTCTGCGAAAAGCCATTTATTTAGTTGCCCGTTATTTATCGACATGAAAGTGTATCTGTCTTCCATTCTATATAATTAAAGATAAAGCATGTATTTTATTTTATATGTCGTTCATTTTCATTAAACTTAGTGATTGAATAAAAACTGGAAAATCCAATGAGAAAAGCACGAAGTAAACGTAATTTATATATTACAAATTTACGTCTCTCTTTGCTACTGCAAACTTATATTGTATGTATATCATATAAATTACACGTTAATTTATTTTTAATATATTTTCTTTTTCAAGAGTTATCATATATAAATATAATATAGGTGTAACCATATAACCATAATATGTGTTATTTTGTTTTTAGATTACCTCTTGCGAAACCTATATAAAGCATACAAAAATGTGTACAAGTGCGTAGGTACTGTGTGCGCTCTTTCTACGGATACATCTCAGTTTTCTTTGTTGTACTCTTATCCATGTTTTCCGTTTTATCTTTCCTGCGTTTCTCTAGCTGGTATCTGGATTTTCATTACCTGTGGAGGGCGGATCCACGATGAAATATATGACGTACTTCTCACTAATCCTTCACGCGAAGTAGCGTGGAGAAGGATCGTTTATCTACGAATGCATACCCGTTCTATTGGCCGACAAAACAAAAATAAAATATATTTCGCAAAGGCGTGATAAATTTGGAAGGTCGTTTGTTTCATTAATATTATAACGAATGAATTTTCGAGTGAATATTTCTATGTAAACAATGCAATACGTAATATTCACCCAAGTAATTTGACAAAGTACGTAATAGAAACATCTAAGCTGTCAAGTAAAAGAACAACTTATCTAAACTATCTAGAGAATCATTCTTTCACAAACGTCAGCATTCTGTTTAGAAAGCTTTTTCATTGTTTAAGCAAAAGAAAGTCTCATGAAATATAAATAACTATTATCATTTTGAGACGATAGAGAACTGTATTATATTATCCCTTTTCGTTTGTCGCAAGAATAACTTCACGAAAATTTTGACGAAGGAAAGCTTTTGTAACGTTACTTGTAATATATTACTGATACTGTCACATAATTTACTGATGAAAAACTTTGTCCATTTGTGTTATTAAAATATTTTTACTGATTTAAGTACCTATTTTATATCAGATTTACAAGCGTGCTCCATCCTGAGCGCTAACACATGAAACTGTACATACGACTATGTCTTTGACATGATACATGAAAATGGAATATGAAAATTAGTTTCGTTATTAGAATGGTTCACCGTTTCTCAAGGTGTTCTCTTGCGTCAAAGCGACCGAGTTGGAGAGATACACATTTCAGGGAGGAAGTACCGTGTGCGATTTACTGTGCGATTAGATTTGCGAAGTCGGAATTTACTTATTCACATTACTAGATGCATTTATACAAATATTCTCATATATATATATGTATATATATATATATATATATAAAACGAGTTAATATAATATAACAATTACTTACATTTAAAATAAAAAAAGAAGTTTTGGATTTTAATGCAAAAATCCTGCTTTATCAAATCAAATTGATATATAGATATTAAAGTACTATATTTTTGGTTTATGAAAAAAAAATAATTTTAACGAAACAAATCAAAATATTTAATATAACAAAAATATCTTATTAGGTATAGTATTTGAGATATCTTTGAAGTATTTAAAGCAAGTTTGCTTCATATACTTATAATTAGATATTGAATTTTGTAGTTAAAAATATATTTAAAATATTTAATTTAAAATGACGTGTTTGATAACTAATGTATTTTTATATTATATTCTTTATATTTTACAGTGTAGCTTTTGCTTTTATATTATGTAACCATTAATTTTTTAAAATGGTGCTCTTTTCAAAAGAACACGAAAGGTTTTGCTTTCTTGTTTGCTACGAGCTTTCATTGTCGCATAATTTATGCTCACGTATGAAATATGTTTTTCGTCATGTATGTATGTGAGACAATAAAAGAAGGGTTGGCTCGCCCGGTTAAGCTTAACGTAAATGAGTGAGCGTGAATTAGTAAACACTTTTCACACTCCTGCATAGAAAATAAACTTTTGCAAACACCACGCTACACCGACTACTAAACAGCATACAAAATTTATTATTTAACTTTAGTTAATAATTTATAGCCTTCGTGCTTTAAATTTTCTTTACTATATATTATATATATTTTAGCAATAAAAAATTTCAATTTATAATCTTGTGTGATAAGCGGTTTGAGTATATGTAATATTGCAGCAATCCGAAAAATGCATATATATATGTCAGAAATGCCTGTAATTTTTATCATGTATATAAAATAAAAAAGAAGGAATTGCTTGAGGCACGGATTTTCATGGATCAAGAAAAAAATAATTCTAAACTTTAGGAAAAAAGTTTTTATCTCTGCTTAATGTTACTTAAATTAATTAGATTTTTATGTAATTGTGTGTAATTTCTTTGTTGCAACTAAATCTATATTTTCTTGTAACTATAAGTGTATTGTTTAATCAGTTATGCTACGTACGGACGTAATCATGCATTGAATATTTAAAATTGCACAGTCTTAACTAACATTATTTGAAAAAAAATAAATATGGAATAATCCGCGATTCATTATACGGACGCTCATCTATTGTTCTCGCATTGTAGAACTGAATTAAAGCCCTGGCATTTATAGTACGTACGTACATCGAGATATCGAGAAGCCTGTAATTTTCGCTCTTCATATAACTACAGCATCGCATACCTGTAGAATTCGAGAAATTATCTCGCTGCATCGATTGAAACAGGTGGCAAAGTGATAAATTCCCCCGATATTTAATCGCTCGATATTGATCATCGAACGAGCAATTAAATATGTATATAATATATATATAGTAGATGTATATGTATATATTGGGTCATCACATAAATAATGCGGTATAAAAAGGAACTTGATTTATTCTTGAGCTCAAAACCGAAAGACTTTTATCGCCAGGGAATTAAAAATTTAAGATTAAGATGGAAAGAAGTTGTAAATAATAATAGAAAATACAGTTTGGATTAAAATTAAAATGTCAAATTTTTTGTCTTATTTCAAAAATATGTCTAAAAAACCGCACTAATATTTATGAGATGACCCAATATATGTATAAATATATGTAATGTAAATGGTGCCGCATAAATGGTTTTAATTTCCTGACAATTCCGGGAATTCTTTACAAGAGAGGACGAGAGAATGACCACACATAAAGCATTACCGCTATCCACTATCGCGTTGACTTATAAACGCGAACATCGAGCTGGCAAATAAGCGTAAAGCATCCACTTTCCTGTTAACAGATCAACGTGGATGTTCCCGGTTTATGCACCTATAAAGCTTCGCTCGCCCTCATCGCCGTTCGCGTCGTTGCCGCTGTGGATGGCGGCAGAGGGTGACGGTCACGGTGGGGACGCGATGTATCCTCTGGTCATCGGCATGCGGCGTGTAGTTCCATGAGCATGGAGAGGATTAACTGCGGTACCGCTATATGCATGGAAAGGGGTTAAGAAGGGTTGCATAAGCGAACGGTGGACGCGCGATAGGGAGATAGAAGACATAACGCCACCAGTTTGATGAAGCTGCCGTTGCTGGCGACCGTGTTGAAACTGAAAGATACGGCCGATTCCCGTGCCCGACAGCGAAGGAGAATGCAGGGTGAGCCAGAAAGGAATAGATCAGCAGCGGAGGCAACCGTATAGGGGAGAATGCAGTTGTAGCAGAGAATTGAGCCGCGTGGGACAAGAGTGCTGTTCGCTGTTGTTCTCTTGTCCACACTCGTGCACTGAAACTCTAGCCATCATAGACTCCACGTTGGATCCTCTATGCTATCTCCTCTTCTCGCCTGGGTTATCTCTCCTTGTCGCACGCTTTTCTCCTTCTCTCTTCCTCCCACCCTTTCTCCCTCCCTCCCCCCTCTCTCTTTCTCTCTTGCTCACCCTGGTGGCATTCCACTTTCCTCTGACACTGGCCCACCCTCTATTTCCATCTCTTTCTTCCCCGGTCGCCGCTAGTCTAGCCGCTCTTGGTCTGGTCCTCTTTCTCTGATATGCGGGGTCGTTCACTGGAGCACTTCAATTTGCATTACGCTCGACCGCGCATAGCCGAAGGATCAATTAAATTTCTATTAAGCGAAGCAGCCTTTTCCGTCCACCGTCCCGACCAGGCTTAGCGCGCCGCAGGCGCACGCGCCATTTATCGAGAAGATTATTTGCATTGTCTTGTGGCGGATTTGCAAATTATTTATTATTCGATATTATTTCACATTGACGTTTCTGTCTGCCGATGAGTAACCTCTACGATAAAGATAGAAATTTAAATAAACATGAAAAAATATAGGAAATATATGGCTAATTAATTACAATTCCACGTTTAAAACATAAACAAAAATTGCAAACATTAGATCACAAATTAATTGATCTAGTAGTCACTAAAAGTATAATTTAAATTTTTTGCTTGCAATATTTTAAAATTTAAAAAATTATATTTGCGAGATAATATTAGGAATCAAATTATATTAGATCAATTATACTACAGCATGAATTTTTTACTTTCATATAAATTGTTATAATACCACATAACTTTTAGGACAAATATTTAGGAATACTTTATATCATTTTATGTGAAAAAATTCCTATATAAATATTATATCACAAAATAGGGTTAAATATATATAATTATTATATATACATAATCTTTATTGTTTACATACATATACATATGTATATGTAATATTTATTATATAATATTACATAATCTATTTGAATGTAATAGATAAAAATGACTGCTGTTGAGTTAGACTTTTATTTTTGTATAAATGTAGATTCTTTAGCAACTGGTGAAGAGACAAAATGGAACAAATGAAAGTTATAAAACAAGTTAATATCTAAAAAAGTATTTCAGTATTAAAGCATTTCCCCAGATAGCACAGCTGATCTTTATGAATTCATAAAGATCAGATTCAGATCTTTTTGAATTCATAAAGATCAGCTATTCTATCTGGGTCTTTACTTGATAAAAACTGATTTTATTGTCCATTTTTCAGATATTCAAAATCTGAAACTATCTTCTCCTTCATTGTGCTATGAAATAGTCTTTTTTGGAAGGACAGAGCTTACTTTGAACACTCATCTTCGTGTCGGTGGCATGGCTATATCGCATTTTATGAATGACACCATATGGTGCCAGTTTTTCCAGAATATGGATGATAGTAAGAAATACGGATAAGTTATGTACATACGGTAGCTAGAATAAGATTATATATATATCAAAAATTTTGCAATATGCTTCTTACATACATAACACCACGACTATCGCAAAGCGTAATTTATCATTTTATAAGCATACGATAGCTTAACTTAGTTGTTTTATGGCTTGGCTTACTTACTTGTTTTATTAACAAACGTATATAAAAACAAATTTTCAACCGAGATTGAGTTTCATCGTCGAGCAAAAGAAGCGATTTGGACCAGTAGTTCTTTTTTTATAGAATTGATTTAATTGGTGAAGCTACTAATTCCGCCGCGGAAAGACGCTTTTTCCGGGCCGGTCTTGAAATCGCTTTTTCCACTCTTTGCTCGGCTTACTACGGAATCCTTATATTCGCGGACGGCGTCGGCTATATAGCAGTTTTTATCGCCAACACCATAACGGTTGCATCACTCTCTTTCTCTTCTCGCTACGATCGGCGACTGAGACAGGCAAGCTTGGCCACCAAAGGGGATCGCAAAAAGGTTATTTGCTGGCCTGATCCGTCATGAGGCCGGACGGGTGACGGGTGTTTTTACGTTTCCGTGTCTATGGGACGAGGATATGCTCGACCTTCCTGCCCTGCGCCACCACTCGCGAAGTAATCCCTGATTACCGTGATCGAATTGCTATCGTACTGATAAAGGTAACGCGCTCTGTACATGTACAGCCAATCAGCTCACCTCTTTGACGGTAAACAGCAAAGTTGTGAAATACACACCGCTAGTTCCTTTTTATAATATATATTTCCTATATAGGAATATACCAAAGGGACGGAAGAAAGTAGGCAAAATCTATTGGAAATTCTTAGATTATTTATGTTTTTGCCGATCATGTGTTTCTTGTGCTACCTCGATAAAAGAGGGAATGCTATAATTAACTCTTTGAAGCACATATTTCAAATCTTATGCAAGCCATTAAAAAGCAATGTAAACAATCTTTTTTAAAATCTTGTTTATATATTATTTTTTTAAATGTATAAAGAATAAAGATATTAGATATCTTTTACATTAAAATTTTTATTAACGTAAAATTTTATCGCGTGGAATAATTAAGGCAGATACATGATAAAATAAAATGAGTTCTATTATGTTAAGATAATTTCTCAAAGTATAAAAGAGAACAGTTCGAAAGCCTAAAAGGCTATCCCTTCATATATGTATTAGCACTATCCGAGGATTAAAGCGAGATTTCCGATATTGTGTATAATCCAATATATTTATTTTTAATATATTTTAATTACATTTTTCGTTGCATGATAAGATTTATAGTAGTACGCATACATATTTAAGACATATAATATTGTGTGTGTGTGTGTGTGTGTTGTGAGTGTGTTAGGTATTTTTATGATTTTTATAAAAAAGATTACATAAAATTTTTTATAAAATTTGCGTAGAAATGCAACAAATAATGTATTATCAATTATCATAATATAATAATATACTTTCTCATATTATTATTTTTCTACCTTAAACAATGCTAAATAAAATAATTATTACTATTTTAAATAATAATTTAGCTATAATACAGAAATATTAAACACAGGATAAAAATAATCAATAGAAAATGGGAAAATGCATGATATTAGAACAAAGTCACATTCTCCTGTGCCATTTTGCGCGTTATATAGGCTAACAAGTTTAATTCAATAAATCGTTATGTACGCCGAAACCTAATTGATTCTGATTCTGTCAAACAAGCGTGTGCCGTGTTGCCTCGCACGCAGCGATTACCGACGTGTATCCCGCTTGAATAGCGTCATTCGATGAGATCAGGTAAGCCATGGCTGCAGATGTTGCAGGAAATGTTTCGTATGTAATGCGATTATATAGTAACATTGTACAATGTAAACATAATAGTACACATGTTATGTGTAAATAAATTGTGTAAATATTATATATATATACATATATGTATATGTATACGTATATGTATGTGTGTGTATGTGTGTGTATGTATGTAACTCTTTCCAGTTTTTATCGATCTTCTGTTGCCAATACCCTTCACTGTATTGTAATCTAAATATAATCCAACTCAGCAAATTTAAACATCGCAATGAAGTTACCATTCGGTAGATGGGAAGTATACACGTATTGCATGATTAAGTCGTATGATAAATAAAACTGCGAGAGAGAGAGAGAGAGAGAGAGAGAGAACATTATATTTTTATTTGAAAAAACGTATATGTGTTACTGCAAATAGAAAGCATTTGCTGTTGACAATTCGATGCAATATAATACGAAGCGACTGATCTGTCAAATTAACAGCTTTACGTTCAATATACCAATAAAGTTAAAAAAAAATAGATTATGCGATTAACAAAAAGTAATCTTAAATGTAAATTAAGTTGAAAACTTATTTTATTTAAAGCTTATTTGGTATTTAAACAGATTTTATATCTATCGATATATTCTATGAAACAGACCCACATACAGATATTACATTTTCCGATTATTGTTATAGAAAATTTTGTAAAAGAGGTAACGAAAGGGTTTTTATATCTCGAATAATTTCAAAGTATTTTTAATTTCTTCTAAATTAAAAATATCTACAAAACTATTTGAGATATAAAAAATTTGTTTAATTTATTTCTTTCTATATAAAGTAACTTAAAGAAATTATTAGAAAGATCATTAATAATTGAATATTAATTTAACTAATATAATTTTATAATTAAATATAAGAAATAATTGTGCGCAATCTGTGTGCATATCTAAATATAAGCATTAAATAAAATTTAATTTAAATCCAAAATTAGCATTAAACTAAATAAGTATTAAATTAAATTCTATCTAAGAATCTGTGATAACTTTTTTATCAACTGCATTATCTACTTCTTTAATTCTACCAGCATATGTCAAACGTAAAACTGTCAAGCTATTAGAACCAGACATTTGTAATGTTCCCATTTTTCCTCGGATAATCAGTCATGATACGCAAATATCTCTGTATGCATATACATTGAATACATTAAAAATTGAATACACATTGAAACTTCATATCTTAAAGCATTCATGATACCAAGTACATATTAGGTCAAGTTAAAAATGCACGAGGTCGGTGCTCCCTCAATCACATAACTTCGTAGTAATCGATCTTTGATTCAAAATCTTTCCTCGCTGCGAAACGTGCACCGTCATACGGACAAATTCTTCCGTTCTTCAGCCTCCGTTCGGTTCCTTCCGCACCCGTTTCTTCGCCGTCCATCTTTCTCTCTCGCGTTTCACTTCCTTCCATCCCTTTCTTCTTTCCGCGAGCGTCCCAGCCACCCCGACAGATAAAACTTCATCCTCCGCTCCGTTTCTCACACCGTCACCCATACCATGCCATTTATATACGATTTTTCTCGTAATCGCGAACATCCATTTACGACGGGCTCCTTCAATTTCTCGTTACCCCAACCCGCGGGCCCACCCGTGCACCCTACACCCCCGTCGCGTCGTACTAGCGTCGTGCTCCCTTCTTCGGCTTACGCCCACCCCCTCTACCGAAGCCAGACGTCCTTTGCTATTGATTTACGACGGCTATTTGCAAGATCACGCCGAGCGCGTTAAAACTTTCTACAACTGCGCCACGCCTTGTGTCGTATTGCTTCTCCTAGCCGATTACGCCGAGTCATTCTGAAATGTTTCTGAAAGTTCTGGCTGGGGATCGGACGCTGGCCAGGCGCGCGAGCGAGGGAAGTCGCCGCAAATCGCCCGAGGCTATTGCTGAAAACGTGCCCCGCCGTAATAATTCCTTCTGCTTTCACGCTACTTTCCTATTAAACGTACACTACACCACGGTATATGAATCCTACGGTATATAAGTCCATATTGTGTTTGAAAGCATTATTGTTTTTATGATATCTTCTTTCTAGAATGATAAGAACGCGAATGATCAGAATGCTTTCTTCTTATTCTGCATGAAATTTTGTATGTGCACTGCATAGTGACAAGATTATAATAAGTATCATTATATGTGTTCTAACTTATATATACAGAGAAATAATAAAAATATTAATGCTTAAAAATTGAAATATTCATTAATAATTTTAAAAAACCAAAATAAATTGTATAAACCGATTTGAGATATAAAATAATCCTTCTATATCTCTCTTTTTATGTCTCGTACAAAAATCGGAAAGTGTATATCTCTGTGTGTGAGTATATTTGTCCTCGGTATCTATCTAACAGTCAATCGGTCAAAACAATCTCTACGTTAAAACATCTGGTATCAGATCGAGTTGCGCTGCCAACAATTGGAGATGGTTATCATTTCCGTTTTCAAATTGGAATCGTGTCAAGCCTTTCAAAAATTCAAACAATCTAGAATCGATTCAACAACAGTCATAGTTTGTATAAATGCTTAAGATAATTCAAAATACCTTTTTGTTATTGAAAGAGAAAATTCTTTATTTATTACCTAAATATAAAATAGCAGTCGTTTAAGTCCCAAAATTTTATAAAAGTTAAGATCTTTTAAAATTATATATATTTAGCAATAAAATACATTTATAAAGAAAATATTTAAAAAGATGTACAGAAAAAGAGAGAAAATTTTTGACTAATTTTTCAATTATATATCTATGATGAAAATCATGTAATTCTTGTGTCTATGTAGAAATCTTCAAAAAAGTAATTTATATTTAAAATAAAATATTGCGATTTTTTAATCAAATTAATAGATATGGTGTAAAAATAATTGTTTTAAAATGTACAAACAATTTAATTATCCTCTGCTAAATTTAAATGTGTACCTACATCAAAGAGCCACTAGTTTTCAAAGAAAATTTTAATTTTGCGACAAAAGAATAAATATACAAACATAAACATTACGATATTATTGTCAAAGCTTATTTGATATTAAAACTAACTTTATAAATTTTTATATTATTATTAAATTTAACATTTATTTATTAAGAACAATAGAACATTTGAATACAATAAATAAAGGACATTCAAAAAGAAATGAAACGAAACAATCGAAACATCTCACTAGAATTACTAATTTTCTCTGTTATCACATTACTTATAATTTACATGTACTAATTAATTTAAATTATATAGCTTTACGATACTTTTACATCAATCAATAGTATATGAAAAGCTTTTGATATGTCTGATCTAATTTTAATTTTCGGAATTATCAGTAATATCTATATTTCTTCTAATAAGAAAAACTCTTGAAAAATGCACATGTATCATTTAACATTTTTACATTTTCTAACATAATACAAATTCCATTACATATTATTTTAATACAAGAAATATCATATTTGTATGAAAAATAGGTGGGGCAATGTATTTGCTAAAAGAAAAAATTATTTTTTAAAAAATTTATAAAATATTCTTATAAATACGATGTCTAAAAGTAATCAAAATAAAACATGATTTGTTTCATTTTAATAAAATTAAATTAGAATAATTGCCATAACGGTCCAAGCTTGGATTTTAATAGCATAATATTATTTCATTGTGTGATACACATATTATCCCCTCCTTCCCTTTATATCATTTTAATAATATATTTATCTCCTTTTCTCTCTCTCTCTCTCTCTCTCTCTCAATAATGCTACTTTAGAAGTAGATTAAAGTTAATGTTACGTAAACTTTACTATGAGCGTAAGCAAAATGCATGCAAATAAGGCATCTCTTCTATGCGTATAAATTAAATAGATTACGTTACTACCTAAAGCAACAGAGAAAAGCCGAAAGGCAATTCTTCACAATACGATTAACAATGTATTACCACTTAACTAACGTATGACATCCACAAATTGTATAACGCTACTGTTGTTAATCAAAATAATATAAAATACAATTGCAAAACAGCTTCGAATAGCATAAGCCGTTGAATCGGAACGTCCCGTCCGCGTAAAATGTTTATGCTAAAACATGTAGCCGCCGAATGAAAAGCTTAACGCAATATGGTTACGTGCAATCGCGCGTGCTTTAAAATAATTGAAACTTCAATAATTAATGCAAATAAAAGTGTAAAATGTACATCCATTAACGACGGTGCTCCGGTACGTTCTCGCCATCAATGATGTAAAATCAGCGAACGGATCGAACCATATGCGAAATCATGGAAACGTAGCGCAAGGGATTGGCGGATGCAGCAACCTAGTTTAACGTGTCGAGGTACCATGGCCATTTATACGTCGCTGGCATATGGAAAGCTAGTCTGTAGCCACAGCTTGAGCACTCTTGATTCACCTCTGTCGACTCGTGAATGAATCCACTTACTTGATAGGCAGTTAAAACGCCTGTTGCTTTAAGGATCTCGCATGTGAACTTATCAGCATTGCATTGCGACGTATATAATAGTTATACAATGATTCTAAATGTTTTTATAAACTTTTATCGCGGACGATCCAATTGATTTACTTGTTCAATGATAGACATATAGACTTTAATTTCGCATTTTAAATAAGGTAATTTTCTTTCTCTAACATTAAATTTAATAATAATTTGATGCAAAAATAAATTAATTTCTGTTTTTTATTATTTAAATTTCTGTTAAATATTTATTTTTAGACTATAAAATTGTATGTATTATAATTATAATTTTATGTTAATTTTTAATTTTCTACATTTATCCGTGTAAACTGCATCAGTGTGATTTTAAATATTTGCTAATTTTTTATTTATTAAACATTTTTAGTCATGAAATATACAATAATTCTAAATTTTCCAAAATTGTACAATTTTAAAATGTTAAATCTTTCAAAGTTAAAAAAATAGTATATTTGTTAAATAAAATTATATGAAAGTTATCTGTTAAATTTCTTAAATTAAATTAATATAATTATTTTTATAACTGGTCACATTTTAAAAAAATACCTAAGTACAATTATAAAAATTATATTATATAAGTTTATTAAAACTGATGCTATCTAATCTAAGCATCCGTATGTCCAATAAGTTTTTAAAACGCTTCTCATCGATTTGGGGCTATTTAAATAGCCTGTTGCTCGGTGAATGTAGTACCGCTTATAATTTTTTAATTCCATTGTGAAGAAATCACACATCGAACGTGTGGATTCGAGATTCTTCCGATATGAAATTCTGTTCACGTTTACGCCGGTGCTTCCGACACCTTTTTTCACGTCCTTCGACAGCTGGCAACAGCTGTTGTGAAAAGCTGCCCAAAACGAAGACATAGTTCTCCAACGAAATACGAGACCGTTCCGAGAGAGTTTATTTTTCTTTTTGCACGTCTGAGAAAAACAAGGCATATCAATTTTCCGCTATCGCCGTCCCATCTCTTTTCCCCTGTCTTTTTTTTCTAGTAGAAAATAGATTGTTTGGAGCGAAAGTCATAATTAAAATAACTCGATTCTGCTATTGTTATATAATAAACATTTTCTTTTTATTATAGAAAATATAGGGATACTATACGCGAATCGCGGTATAATGAAAAGCTGCTATATATCTATTATTTTATTATCGATTATTGTGTTTGATAAAATCTGTAATTTCGAAATCTATTGTTGCGCATGCATATGATGCCGAATTTCGATTATGTTTTTCCGTGCGATCTATCGTGACGTGATTCAACGCCGACTCGACTCGCGTTGTACCGCAGTGAAGTTGCCGACCAAGCGCGTACCCTCATAATTGTGTATCGGAACGTCGCGGATACGGAACGGCTCGACCGTCGCGAGTCGAGTGGCGTCGCGAGTCGCGACGCGTTTAATTAGCAAGCGGGACCACAATTAATCTGCAGGTATCTCGATACCTTTGGCATCCTTGCCGCGTAATCTCGGCGTTCGCGCGTCGACGAGCGACACGTCGAAACGCACGTCCCGCGACATTCATTCGATCGTAATGCGTCGCGCGATCCAGCCAGGTCGACACGAAGGACGATCGTGTTCTCCAGTGTTCGCCGACACGCCATAGTCCATACTCCGCCGACCGTTCGTCCGCTACTTTAACCTGACTTTTAAGTTCGTTCGCGCTTGTGTTGCAGTGCGAGACAGCGATCGCGAAAGAACGCAAACGAACTTGTGCATGCGTCGTTTTCGAGTTACGGGATAAACGTACGACGGTACGAGAACGTCGCTCGAACGCAAGCGTCGCGGTCGCCGCAACGCCAATGGACATGAGGTGAGGTTATAGCCGCGCAACTTTCGAGTTCCGTTCCTCGCGCTCGAAAGAGAAAAGCTTTTTCCTCGCAACAATTTGTGGAACGTCGCGGGTGTCCCGTTGCCTTGTGTGACTTTATACCTCATTCCATTGCGATGCGGCACGCGGATTATAGGTTAGGTACGATTAATATCGGGAGTGCCGTGAATAATGCCGCGCGATCGTTGTAATCTTGGTGATTAGCACGCGCGATCGTAATTAACCTTGTTGACGCGAGTGAGCGTTGTGTAAGTGCAATGAAGAAATCTGAGGGGAGGAAGAGGTCTAGGAGCCAAGGAGGTATCGGGCGACGGCGGAGCAATCCTGACGAGGTGAGTGTAATTTATTATTTATGCATTTTTATTTCGCCGAATTGATCGTTTATCTCTATGACGATTGCACGGCATATTCCACGCACCATTTTATATCGTCGTTCAATATAATGCGTATAAAATATTTTTAATTTTTGATACTTCAGACATTTAATAAGATGTTCATATTTGAACATCATTTTTTCAATACGTTTAAGATTTACAATACTTGAATTATGTAAAGAAATATATGTACCTATATTAGCTTTTATTTGTTAAATTTTATAAAAGATTGCACCTCAGAAAAATATGCTATAAGGTAATTTTAAACATCTGCCAAAGTAAAGAAATCTTTTAGAATTATACAATTAGGTATCTTATTAAATATCTGAAAACAGATAGAAAAAATTGCGATAATTATTTCTTAAAGTATGAATTTTTTGAAAACTAATTGCTACAATTTGAATATATTTCCGTTTTACAGTTCAATGAACTTCGCAACTCCGCTACTGCATGCGCATTGTGTCGGTGAGTTAAATTAACCCTTGTTTTAATTTAAGACACTGAATTTATAAAAATTGTGTCAGATGTGCTTAGAAAATGTGCCTGTATCAAAGAAAGGAATGGAAAAAATTTTAAATAAATATCTCATCATAAAATATAGATGTATTGTTTTAAATAGTTAAATAATCAAATACAGATTATACATTATACAAATAATTAAGTATTACGAATATATAGATATTGAAATATTTTTGACATTTTAGAATCGTTGTCATAATTAAATTGAACAAGAACTAAAAGAATAAGAATTAAAAACGTTCAATTAACACAACATCGACAGTTAAATTTTTAGGTTGACAATATTTTTCGTAAAGTATATCTATTACATTTCTGGCATGTTTACATGATCTTTGAACAAAGATACGAACAATATTCTTTCGTTATGGCGAATATATTTAATAATAAAACGGTAGATTTACGTCGAATTCTAATGGTTTCCTAATAATTATTAGCTGATAGCTATTACCGGAGCTGTGAACAGAATATTTAAAAAATCCTTATATAAATTCTATTGCTCATTTAGAACTTTTCATTCACGTCATGAATGTATGCTCTGCCGAAAAGTACGTATTTTAACTTTTTATTTGAATGATTATATTACCAAATACATCATGAATACGTATATTACTCACCACTAAATAATGCTTCCTATTATTCAAATAATAAAATATTACTGATTATATACAAATAATTAAGTATTATACAAATACATAAATATTAAAATGTTTTTGAGATTTTAGAATCACGTTGTTATAATTAGATCGAATAAGAACTAAAAGAACAAGAATTAACAATGTTCAATCAACTCAACATCAACAGTTAAATTTTTAGGTTGACAATATTTTTCGTAAAGTATATCTATTACATTTCTGGCATGTTTACATGATCTTTGAACAAAGATGCGAACAATATTCCCTCGTTATGGCGAATATAATAATAAAAGGGTCGATTTACGTCAAGTTCCCTAATTTTTAATCTGTCACTCTCAAGTTTTCTGATAGCTGTAAACAGAATATTTTAAAAATTTTTATAAAGGGTGCGTTCCACTTGATGCTCTTGAAATCATTTTATCTCTTTTGTTTGTCAAACGTTAAACAAGGACGAATGATATGTTCACAAGCGTTGTGAGCACCAAATGGAACGTACCCAAATTTTCTTGTTTATTTAAAACTTTACACGCACATCACGAACGTATGCTCTGCTGAAGTAGATAGTTCAAAACATAAATACACAGATGCGTGATAATAAAGTCGATAAAAGAAAGAGAAGCAAATGCAGATGCAGATATTCGGATTCGGCAATTTTGTACGGAGTAAAATTTATCACATCTCTAGTCCACACGACCCTTTAACAAAGATACGAACGATATTCTCTTATTATAATAATAAATGATGATTTAAAACAGTCGATTATATATATTCGTCGATATACAATTATAAGCATTCTCTTATACAATATGTATTATGTTAATATTTTTATCTTAATACAAATATATCGAATTCTTTGATAAAATAAAGTTCAGGAGCTGGAGCGCTCAACCTTATTTTAAGATTTATCCTTTATGCGCTCATTTGATATTGTTTTAAAATACATAGAAACATATAAATTTTTTATCTTATTTAAAAAAGGCTGCTACTATAAAATATCTTTCGTATTAAAGTGATAATTAAGTAAAGATCGTGGGACATTAAAAGCGAGATAAAACGACAATGTGCGGCATGCGTCGTTATATGGCATTGGGCCCCGACACATCCCGGCGCGCTTTCGCGCTCGCGTTACTACACCCGAAAATATACCGGCTCATAAACTGGAACACTGTGTATGCGAGCTTATGGACGCGCTGGAGAGATGGGTAGGCAAGCTAGAAGGAGATTTAGTGAGATCTTAGGGTAAAGTGTGGATATTGAGGGTATATCACTCACAGGCTGCGGTTGCGACCCACCAGTTTCCCTCTCGCCGTCGATCCTCCCCGTAGGTTTCTGCCGAGAAACGCCATCCAGGTACATACCTGCACGTGAGTAGTAGATACTAGCCCGGCGCGGAACACATACCGACCTAGCCGTACGGATCGGTAGGCGCAGTCTCGGCCATTTATGTGTGTCCGTGCCATTAGTAACCCACAGCGCAGCAACATCTTCGACGGTAATGCAAATCGGAAATCCGCCCACTCAATTACACCGATGCAGTCCTAATCATGCGTGCACCGGAGTGCACATGCTGCAATCAATGTCCCTACGGCGTCCAATTCGAGCGATGACGAGGATGACGCGTTAAAATACGAGTTCGTTGACCCGTCTCACTGCGTTTATATATTAGAAAAAAATCGATAGGTCATCATAAATAATGCAATCCTGGAATACGAGCTGAATGTAATATTTAAGTCGCAATTTCCAAACATGAAATGACGAACAATTTATCGACGACTTTGATAACGCGTTTGAGAATAACCGAATAATGATCTCGATTGGCTTATCTTGTAAAGATATCTAATAGGACCAATCCAAATTATGTAATGTAGCTTTTGTCATACTCTTCGCATCATGTGATGCGAAAAATGTGCAAATCTGCAGGAATGCATCTCGTCCATTGATAACTACGGAAAACAAAAATATTGAAATCGCACCGAACAAATATTGAACGTGGACATAAGAATAATATGACGGTATATCCGTCAGTATGTTCTCGCATTTCATATTTGTGCAGCAAACAAACAGCGATAAAAAAATCACGTGATACGTCATGCATCCTGTGAAAGCGCGTGGTTGATATGGAAACGTCTTCAGAAAAAAATTGGAACGCAGGTCGATAAACTAGGAAATCTAGGAAATCCGAAACAAAATTAATTAGCGTTGCATAATCTTTATAATTAAATAACCATGTTAAAAATTCGCAATATTTTAATATATGTACACTAAAAAAAAGAATATTTTGATCCAAAAAAACATTTATTAGGTAGCTCCTAACAGCTTATTTACTTAATATAATACAGTATTTATTTGGAATTAGATATTTTATCTAATTCTAAATAAATATGTGTATTATATTAAGTAAATAAGCTGTTAGGAGCCACCTAATAAATATCTTTTGTATCCAAATATTTTTTTCTCATTGTCAGTGTATAAGTAATCGAATTTTGTACGTAGGTACTTACGTACGTAATACAAATTTTTCACGATATAGCATTATCTATTAAAAAATAATTATTATTTTAAAAAATATTTTATAGTGCCAAACACACTCATTTGTATCACACACATCGCAATTAGCCTTGCCTGTTCACGCTTAACACGAAAGGTATTGATATGAATTAATATATTCTGTATTGCATAACAAGAAAGTAAAAAGTACAAAAAGTGAAACAAACACTTACCGATAATATCAAATATAATAATTATCTAGCGATATCGGTGTTTATATACTCACAATCAGATTTATTTAGCATCTCATATTTATATAATAAATAACAATGATGAAAATCATATAACACCGCACATATGTCATGCAAGTGCGATGCGAGAATGACCGGTGGGTTCGAAGCTTTAACGAGGTTTATGGCCATAACGTAAGGAAGATTCATGCCCGGGAGAACATATCTTGATTATATTACATTACCATGTAAGGCGAGCCTAGTGATAACGAATGTATGGACAAGGTTCCCGTGCCCATGTACGGTCATAGATAGGCGTCGTTGCCATGCCGAACCGGTCGCATACGAGGTACACCCACTAATGGGAATTAGCACCAGTGGCACAATACTGTCCTCCCTATTCCCATATACATCGGGATCAATCAAATCTCCAATACCGCGGTGAGCTTCTCGATGACTACGTTTCCAACGTAGACCGCGAGCTCATCAATCCGAACCTGCTTCGGCCGGGGAGTCGATATCGGTTTCTCCGCTTGCATTGTTATCGTGTACCCACCCACGACGTAGGACGACGTCTATATCGGGAGACGGAGTTCCGCAAGATACGACATCGTAAGGAAATCTGTGAAAGGCATTATCCTTCCTGTGGAAGGCGAATGGCAGTGGTGGCGGGAGCGGATATTTCAACGTACGCGTATCCACGAGACATTTATTTTTCGTCCACAGGTTTATGCAGAGGCATTTGCATATTTCCACGGTATCCGGCATTTCGTCGTTCGACAGCAAACAAATTCGATGTGAAGACTGACCCCCGCGGCTTTACACGCCGCAATATTTTATTTCGTGCGATCGAGTTTGATATTTAATCACGTTGCGCTTTTTAAATCTACAAAAAAATACGTGCATAATTGAAGATACGGTAAAGTAATATTTTCGCGGTAAAGTAAAGTGCGAATTGTATACACCTCCATAAATACATACAAACAATTCGGTACGTTTTTTCCATACGTTTTAAAATCACTTTGTAATATTCCTGTACACGATTGTACTTCATATAATCGCAGTAACTTCCGGTTATGTATATACGGTTGTTACTTCCGAGGATATCGCTTTTCTTGCGATATATAATCATTACGTTCATTTAATATGCTAAAAATAATAGGTATATAAATGAACGCAATTGGATCTTCCTTCTATTGTATATTCGCAACTTTTAATATAAACTGTATATATACTATAAATTGCACATCTTTGTTATTTTCTTTTCTTGATACATGATATTTAAGTATTTAGTTTTCACATGTCTATTAAAACATCAATTTATACTGATTAATAAAGAAATTTGCGAAATCGTAATATAGAGGTCGAGAATTATGGCGATCAGATCGAATCAATATTCCGGATTTCTGCGGAAACCTATCATCATCCCTCGTTCTCGCACTTGCACATAGGACATTCCTAACGAGGTAAATATGACAGAGTCCTAGATCTCTAAGGTAAGGATATCTTCAACGTGAGGATGCAGTCCACGTACATGAGAGCGAGAAGAAATAAGAAGCGAAGGAGTTTCGAGTTTCGTTGAAGCTTTCATGATAACCATGGCGGGTCTTCTTGTATTCACCCTTCCCTCCTTCCCCCTGTCGACTCTCACTCCTGTCTCATGTTGCTTCCACCCTTCCTCTCCCTTTTCTACGAGACCACCTCTCAAGGTCCAGGGTGAGAGCACTCACTTCCATGTGCGGAACGCCCCGTACGTTACAACTAGCCGAAAGAAAATCAGGCAAGAAGGAAATGCGCGACGTGAATTCTTGGTTATTCTGCACATTCCTTTCACTTTGTCTGTTTGTCATAGCGGCGATATTGTTATAATAAACAAACAGACGCCGTTGCGCCTTAATCGCATAAAGTGCAGTCGGTGATACCGAACATTTGGGTATTCACCACCGAACAATCAATTAAGTGGTTACTATCAAAGAAGGAAAGAATAGCGATTGAGAGCGATCGGATAAGGAATACTCTTGTTCGGGTCAAAGAGAAATATTCACTTAGCTCTGAACGGTGAATAGAGATAGATCGTTCGTTGATTTCTGCAGTCAGTGCGAAGCGAAAGATCTTACGCGATTATTTAGGTATTTGAAATGGATTAGTCGAGGATAGATTTGCATAATAAAATAACTATTGCGTAATAAAATAATTATCTCAATGAATATTGTGCATTTTGTTTTATGTATAAATGTCATACGTCTCATAATTTAATACACAATTATGAATGCCACCGAAATCGATGAAGTTCGATTTATTGTCAATTATTTTTCTTTAAAATGTAATATGAAAGAACATGCATGAATTATGAAACATAAATTCGATAAATTTACAGGTTAATCTGTAGCATTCAATTATAATATTTAATACATGTAATTTGCAGAGAAAAGACATTGATATTTATAGAGAAAAACGATACACTGAAACATAATTTTCATACCAGTTTATATAGAAACAATATTTTTATTTTCCATTATAAAAATATTTTTTCACTGTAAATATATCTTTTTAACAAAAAAATCGTAAATTTCAATAGTACGGGTCAACAAGTTTGAAACTAATCTGAATGTAGATATAAATGTAAAATGTGGAGACACTCCTGACCAAGCGTACCTGGAATCTGGAATGTATCACAACTATTCGCAATCAAAATACACATAGGTTACATGTGAACAATGCCGCAATGTTTAGGTGTGTGTGTTAAATGTAACACATTTCAGCATGCGTTGCTGTATGGCGTACGCGATATTTCCAAAAAAAAGATAATAAAAAAAAAAGGATGAATAAACTTTGTATTTTTATCTGTACGAAATATTTGTAAGCTATAAATATTTTTATTTATTATTTTAGTGTAAAATATATCTTGTGTATTGCTTAACACAACGACACTCGATGTATTTTTGGAACTGGTTGAGCTGTTAATGATTTGATGTTCACGTGATAGAAATGCAAATTCTATTTATACAGGAAGATCCGAGATCTTTCAATGAGACCTATTCATCAAGCTAGTAGATGAAGATACATGTAACCTCGTGGCATGGTGTAGGTCTTAAAGAACATCTACTAGCAACTTCAGACGTATATGACATTTACTTAAATGAATGGGTGTCTTGACATTGCAGTTTCTGTGAAGAGTTCCGAAAATCTTCGTAGAAGGCTACCAGGTTAATTCGTCCTTATAAAGCTTTTAGTATTTTCTGCAAAGGAAACACACTTGGTAGTAACGCAAAATTAATCCAAAATATTGTTCGCTTGTGAAGATATTTATGTTTGCGTGCTAGAATTTTGTAACTTTACAATCGTACAAACACATTAGTGAGGACATGCTCTTTTAAACATCTATTATAACGTTTTAGAGATAAAGTTAAAATAATATTATATCTTTCGAAGACTGCAACAGAGTTAATATTACGAAGACTTGGATATAACAATATATTTTCATTAAGGTACAGCGTACAAATATTATGAAATAATATTAAAACCATTTTTCGTGAAACAAGATACGAGAACAAAGCATCGTATCTTGATTATACGGTCATGATGCCAGGAGCTGGAGTCTTTATTCTTCGCGAGAATTAAACAATGTAGCAAAGTGCAAAGTACGAAGAATTGGCGGAATTTTTCCTTCCGTGCACGGCGAGACGGGGCCGCTTATTTTCGTGCATGATAAATTTCCAGGTGATTACACCGCAAGCTTCTTATTAGATTCAGCCATTCATTAATTATACGTTAATTAATCATGCTACTTCAGTTACCCCACTTTCCTAACGTAACGGAGATGGCTATTCATCTAGAGGAGACTGCCTTGTGCGCGGCATTTTCGCGAAAAACGAGGCCACCCCTTATACCACCTTCCACCCTACTTTCCAACAGTGAATTTATTAATTGAGCGTCCTCCTTTATGTCATTAATCGGCCACGCATTTTCCACGTTTTTTTCCCTGCACTAAAACGTATCTTACATTTCAAAATTTCCCTTTGGAAGGCTCTCTTCGATAGAGCCGAGCCTGCTCTTATCTGTACTATTCGTCCTTGGCCTTCATAAAAATGGACGTACCCACTCCAGATCCCCGGAACGACCTTTTATCGAGTGGCTTTTGCGACGCCCTCGTATCAAGAAGCCTTTGCGCTTTCGGTCGCGTAGCTACCGTCATTTTCATTGCCATTCTATGAGGAGGGTGCGAAGTCGGAGACGTGCAGGAAACGACATTGCACGAAGAAGGAAATTCCTCGTGGATTTTAGTACCTTTGTACGGCAATCGATACTCGATACATGGCGCAGATTTAGATACCTGCCTTCAATGAACTCGCTCTATTGAAGTTTATCTCACTAACAACATTGCTAGCCCTAATATAACAAAGAGAGATTAGCAAAAAAATTATGCTCAATGTGATATGCACGTATTTCTTCAAACTGTCATTTGCAAGTGATAATAATAATAAAATAATTTGTTTTCTCTGGCCAATTTAAATTTTTACAATTTTAGTTAAAAATTAAAGTAATTATGTTATTTCGATTAAAATTTTTTTACAAATAATTTTTAAGAAAAAAATTTGTAATATTCTGTAAATATCCCTATAAATAAATATCCCTAAAAATTTACCCTGAAATTCATGGTAATCGTAGGGCAACATGGTATTTCAAAGATTTTTATGCAAGTTTCTCTGATTAATTTCTACCACAATAAAAAATATTAATATCTACTACAATAAATATAAAATATATTTGATTAATTATACTAAAATACATAGTAAAATCTCCATAATTTCAAAATATATTAAAATCTTATGATTCTTTATTGTTTTAAATAGAATAAATGCCAAGTAGCGCTAAACATATAAAATATCTTATATAAATTTTACAATGCAGCATAATACATATTTTTAATCTGACTTATTGTTAGTTGCTCATGATAATTTTACCATGCAGCATGGTAATTTATCGGCTATATTTGATGATTTTCGATTATTTTCATTGTCGGGTGTGTCTAGCTACGTATTATAGATAAACTTGTATAAACAAGAACGAGAAAGAAAGGACCGTAGCTCAGAGGGATGTGCGCTGGGCTCGTGAGCCGAGGATCCGAGTGTTCCGAGTTCGAATCCGACCTCCGACCAAACTAAAAATCGTTTTTATTTGATCGCCACCTCTCGGAATAAGGTGATGGCAACCCACCGAGAGTATCTTGCTTGCCACGTGAATTCTCCTCTTTGGAGATCCCTCAGTTTGGGGGTGTTTAATTAGAATGTTAGCAATCATGCTATACCAAATATACATTTTAAAAAATTTTACATAAAAATATGTAAATTTTACGAAGCGCATTGTAAAATTATTGCCTTGGAACACTTTACAATCTGCTTGGTAATTTTTATTATGTTGTTTATATAATGTCTTTCATATTTAAAAAATTTCTTTTATTACCAATAATATTTGACAGATTGTCAAGTTGTCCCAAGCTTATTACCAAACATAGCAAAATTTGTAGTGAATTTTGCGTTAAAATATAACGAAAAATTCTCATATTCCGTGTATAAATAAATATCCCTATAAGTAAATATTAAATAAAATACTTTAATGCGTAATTGCAAAGTTGCAATAATCTCACTAGATGGTACAGAACTCTGTCTATTTTACAACTATTTATTATAGTTTAAATATAATGAACTTATATATTGATAAATTGTTCTATTTACAATTACATATTTGAAAAAGCAATTTTTCTATTGGAAAGAATATATAAAACCCAATGTTTTATGTGTATTATCAGCATTTTGTACATTGAAAATATATACCGTTTTAAATAACCTCCTTGCTTAGATCAGTCTGTGAAATGAGTAATGTAATTTTTAATGTACATATGCAAAAGTAGTTTACATTTTGAAGCAGAAACATGGACCGTACTCCGTATGTTAGTTACAAAAGGTATAATTAACTTTTCAAATGCCTGTGTGAACATGCCTTTCGTGACTACCTACGCGAAAGTACAAATTCGAGGCTGCAAAAAAAATAAAAGTAAGTAGAGGAAAACTCATTTCACGTGTTCCAGTTCTCTGAACTCGATAAATTTCTACCGCGGATGCTAATCAGTGCAGACATCGACTTTTAAAGTTTTTGTCCGCTACGTTGAAAAAGAAAAGGGGATAATAATAATTATTATAATAATAATGAGAATTATAATTATAACAATTCATGATTTGCGATTCCATTCAACAGACGGTCTGCAGAACAACGTTACGAGTGAATAGAGAAAAAGTAAATGTACAAAAGTATGTCTCGCTTGAAATCTAAAGTTGCAATTACTACATTTTTTATTATATTTTTTATTTTTTATTTATATTTTTTAACAAAATACATAAAATTGCGACGAGAGAAAGAGAGAGAGAGAGCTGGTAATAATTTCAAAAAGTAAGAAAGATGTAAAAGAAAGAGATTCTTTGAGAAAACCGGCCATCTGTGCGAAAAGTTAGTTATTATAAACCTACTGATAATAACTAAATTAATTGAATCGGGATTATCCAAGCTCAACGTTTAACTCTTGAAGCAGAGAATTATTAAGATACGATTTCATCCCAAGACAATCTTTAGAATCGAGTTTCGCTCAGAGATAAGTCGCAATTAATCCGTATTGCTAAAATTTCAGTAATTCGCACTACATGGGAACATGATACAGATAAATATAGTATTTTTTGTAATTTGATGTATATAATTATAATCTCTTTTGTTACATACATATACATTATATACATATAATGAATAAATAAATTAATAATTTATTATATTTTGTAATAAGAAATCATTTGTTGTATAAAACATAAAAAAATATGTGTAAAACACAGAAAATGTGATATATTTAATACATTTTCGAATTGTTAAATTTATAGAATTTATAGAGGAGTTATAATAAGAATTACTTATAGATCTATGTATTTTTTATAGAACTAGTAGTGATAAAGTAGATTACTATAGGACTACTAGTGATAAAGTTCTTTTTCATAATAAAATAACTTTATTTACGAGTGTTTACGAAACAGATTTGACTCGGCATCTCTATTATTGAATTCTCAGTATAATATGTCTCGAAATATAGTGAATTACTGCTTATTATATTAGTGAAATTAAGCATTGAAATAGAGATGTCATAAGATTGAAAACGTTGTAAATCAAATAACGAGAATTAAACAAGGTTATTAAATGTCTCATCTGAACCTATTATATTTTAAAAATTAAGTTATGGTTAAAATATAACTAATATAGACGTAATAATAAAAATAAACAGGATATTTATCATAATTTAAAGCACTAAAATACATTTCTATTTCTTATGATAATTATGAACAAGCATACAACTAAAATAATGAAAATTATATTTTAATAGTAGTAAAAATATATGTAGGTATATTAAGTAACTCCAAAGAAGTAGAAAACAACAAAAATCAGAAATAAATAAGATAAAGACACATGCATGTACATATTGTCACATATTATTGAAAAAGTTATTGGATATTATTATAAAATTATAAATTATTTTAATATAAATTAAATATTTTCTAAGAAGTATTTAAAACGTTTATATAAAAACTTTGTATATTAAAAATTAAATTTATATTCACATTTAATAAAAGTAGATAGTAAATTCTAATTATTTATTGTTAAAACAATAAATGATTCATGATATGTAACGGAGCAATATAGTGGAACATAAATTCAAACTATAAATTCTAGATTTGCAGTTACATATATCATTTTACAGCACGTAAAGTGGTTATATACATATATATATATATGTATTATAAAGTACAGGAAAAATCTACGTAAAATCGTATAGACTATATATTATAAAAACGTCTATCACAAAGTCAAATATTTTTTGCGTTTATTAAACAATCACTAATCACGGTATTACTGTCGGAAGTATTTATTAAGAACTAGCTACCTCTAATAATCTCGAACCTGAGTCTGGAATTGAGCGGCAAACCGCCTCGGACTCAGCTACGAAGTCCTCCCTTCGCTTTTTACCGTCATAGCTCATTAGTTGTCGTCGTTGTCTCCGCTCTCCGCAGCTCATTTGTACGGCTCCTCGAACAGGAGCAGATTGGTCGACTAGAGCGACGGATGGCGGCGGGGGTGGAAATTTTGGAAAATTGAAATATTTCACATACGGCAGGCCGAGTTCGTCGACAGCTCAGACTAGCGGCGAACAGGGCCGAGATATTTGGCACGCGTATATGCACTCCGTCCTCTCGGCGACACAATAGATTTACGTATTCGGGTAAAAGAGGTAGAACAGTGGTACTACGATAGCCGCGGGGAATCAGCAATCTTGGCAGCGTCCCAACTGTCGCAAATAGGTATGCTGTGCTAACAGTGGGAAGGGGCGTACGATTCTTCTTCCCCTCTGTCTCCCTCTTTTTTGCGATTCACTATTTTCAAACATGTATACAGACGTACGCATTTGAACGAGAAGCGCGTGTATGTGTAACGTATCTATATTTTAATGAACATTCTCTCTTTCTGAGACATATAGATACATGCGGCCCATACAATTCGTCACGTCCAGACCAGGCCATTTACGAGTGTATCCCGTCTGGCATCGATCCCGTCTGAAATTCGTTGCGGGAATGAAATAAATCGATTCGAACTGCAACGGAACATATATCGCGGGCTTATGTGCGATAAGTTATATAGCAAGGCGATATTTTGTACTCTCGATAATTTTACAGTTTTTAGCCATGTATTCTTTATGGAGATAAACTCCCTCTCGCACTTGGTAGTACCGCAATCTTTGTTATTTCACAATTTAATTTTACAATTAATTTACGTTATTTTCACAATTTTAAGATATAAATAAAAATTAAAAACGGCTCTCAAGTGCTATATTATTTACAACTAATTAATTAATTAGTGGATATATGTAAGTTTCTAGATCTCTCCGAAGCAGTTTTTCAATAGTCGTTTAAACTGAAGTTTAGTTAAACTCACTCTTCGTCTTTTTCTAATGCCCGTTTCTACCAACGTCGGTTAACTTTAAGCTTAGATTAACTCACTCTTCGTCTCTTTCTAACTGTCCCCCTCAGAAAGAGACGAAGAGTGAGTTGACCTAAGATTAAAGTTAACCAACGTTGGTAGAAACGGGCATAAAAGGGATAGTTAGAAAGAGACGAAAAGTGAGTTGAGCTAAGATTAAAGTTAAGCGACTATTGAAAAACTGGCCCTAAGTTTAGGAAAAGTATTAATTAATTTTAGAAAAATTCAGAACTTTCTTCGAGATTATGTCTATCAAAATGAATTTATATGTATGTAGATTAAAGAGAATATCATGTCTGACACAAATCATAATTTATAATACATAATTTGAAATTTAGTACTTAAAATTTCTCATTTTGATTCTCTGCTTCGTCTCTTCAATTATAAACGATGCATCAATAATAATCACATTCAAAATTAAGTAATTATGCATTTTCAAGCTAGGATAATTCATAACATAGCTAAAGCAAATGCTACGCTTTATACAGAGCAGCGTTCGTCACACTCGCAGAATCAGACTTATAAATTCAGATCGCAATGGCGCGATCGGTTATCGGCTATCGCCATGTATCGAACACGAGATTCCCGGTTCTTGTGCGTTCGAAGAAGCATAGATTTCGCTCGCCGTTGACAAAAAGTTTACACACTGCGCTTTCCGGCAAGTGGATGTACACGAAAACCCTCTTACACGCCGACCTGGTCCGACCTATGTAGGACATCACGCCTATGCCCGTGTGTGGGAGTACGTATGCGACTCGCACAAAGGAAACGATGACGTGTGCGCCGCGAGTATATTATTAACTTCAAAACCGGTAGACGTAATATTTCGCCCATTACACGCTGCAAAGAGATCGCGGGAACATAAACCTTATCGTGCGCTACAAAGCACGCTACCTCTCATGTGCCGGAGTCCCTTACAACTTGACTCTCGCCGAGCGTACAAAAGATTCCGAAAGAAACTTCAAAAACATTTATCACGCCGCGGACTCTTGTTTCGCGAATTCGATTCGGTTTTCCCTGTTTCGTAAGGGCCGGGTGAGGGTCTTGCCCATCTTCGTTCATATTAAAGATTGAGAGCAATAACGCTTGTTCATGTAGCGGATCAGCGTTTCGCATGTGTTTACGTTAAACTATAACTCTCTCTCACTGTTAGATACCCGGATAATAAATCTGTCGACACGCAAACTCATTTATAGGGACGGCGAAACTTAATGCCGCAGTGCGGAATAATAAACACGTGGGAGTTAATCGATTTTGAGAACGCTGATTACTGTCAGAAAGTTCACGTGTTCGCTCGACCAATTTCGCCGTGTCACTGTCGCGCGAACTACTAGATTATTCCGCAAGTCCGCGGCGACTTTATACATAACGTCCTCTCTGGACGTTTACTTCTCGTTAGATAGGAATCAATGTATCGATCGTTGAATCGACGCGCTATACACGGTTAACCGAAGTGATCACTGTAAAATGATCCGCGCTGCTAATCCTCGGGTAATATATCGAATACCGAAGGAATACAGGACGCAGATTGCCGGTTAATCGAGCCGGGCCCCCAAATGATTTATTAGTGGATAAAATCGCCGTTAGTGTGAGCGAGTATACGTATACGGGTCGCACACGTGGCGTTAACTTACGCAGATGTGGGCGACACATTTCAGTTTGATGAAACCTAATTGCTACCTGATATACGAAACGAGTCGACCATTCCGCATCCGGAATCCTCCAACTTTTGCCTGCTCCGCGAAACGTGATGCTTTTTACGCCACGTTAAACGATAATTTATCGATTGACTCTAAATCTCTAGGGGGGGTAACACTCCGCGAAACCCATCGGCCAGGTGCAAAGTCGGTAGCACGTGACTCCACGACTCATTCGCATGAAATCTGATTTAACGAAACATTCATCACGGTAGTCTGCAGTTTCTTCCGCAGATATTTCAAAATGCCACATATAGGAAAAAAATGTCGCGCGAGTAAATATAATATTATAGTAGGTATAACAATGTATTTATACATATATGTATATAAACATAAACAAAAAGAGAGAAAAAACTATCGGTTTTAATTATTTTATTCATAAAAATAAGGGGATTTTTTATGGAGACAATTAAGAGATAATTATAAAGCTTTGTAAAAAGCGTTTTTGCTTCCGACAAATCGAGATGGTTCCGCACGAATGTTGAATGAAAGATATAAAGTGGGACGTAAATCACTCTGTAAATGTTAATTGGCTTTCGCCAGTAGACGCAGCTTAGCAATGTACTCTGCATTAAATCGCAATGAACGACAATATCTGCGGCGTTATAATCATCGACCGCGCCTTTACAACTGCTCGCAGGCGCTCTTAACAACACGTGCAAACCGCTGCAACCAGTTTCCATTCGAGCGTGGAAACTCCGTGGAGAGATGCTGCACCTGCGATTAACCCAACCCACCCCCCCTCCGGCGTTACTCTCCACACTCGCCGTCGCGGGGAGTAGGTAACTGCAGCGGTCCTACATGAGCGCGGTGCATGGCGCGCGTGTTGCGCACGTTGCGGCGATTTTCCGTGCGCGAAAGGGGAGAACCGACGAAAATTCCACACTCGAAATCCGTCGTACATACATAGCACGTAACGCTTTGCAGGAAAGTTACACGAAAGCGAGACGCGTCCTCGTTCATCCGCCTCTCCCCGCGTCCCATTTTCCCGTCTTTTCTATGCCGGTCCACCTAGCCGAGCGGAATTGCCAAGAAGTTCGCGGCAGTCTGGCTGCGTCCAAGTGCCGCAATTGCGAAATGAAGGTAAAAAAGAAAGCAGGAAAGGGAAAAGAAGATATGCGCGAGGCAAGGAGAGATTCGAGGGAAACGATAGGTATATTCCGCGATATTCGGAAGACCGATTCGGTTAGCGATTCGTTCTTTATCGAGAGAGAGAGAGAGAGAGCTGCGCGCGCTCTCGTCCGTATTCGAATGCGGTCGGCGATCTTCCACATGACGGACGGTGGCTCGATGAAAAGGAAATAACGCGGGAAATGCGTGGCCGCCGGGAGATAATAATTTCAACGCGATTCCGCTACGACAAATGCGTTATTATATCCAATAGACTGACTGCTATTGCAACGTCATAACGTTATCGCGCTGCGATAACGTATAGCACAAAGCGTTCTGCTGAATCAAATTAATAGTAGCAGTTATATGTAAAAAGGAAACCGAATCGCAAAAATTGAATTTAAACCGTTGGTGTATTCTGTTGCACGATACGTGGCAAATTCTCACGTCCGATTACGTCGAGCTGGGATGATTCTGGGGCGTGAGTCTGCCGCCGCAGAATGCGGCGTACGTAAGACGTTAGGTGAAAGATATATATATATGCGTGACGCGAAATAGCGGCCAACTATTGTGCACCCCAGTTTATGCGCGTTCGGACACTCTAAAGGGCCCACGTTACAAACCGACCAGGACTATCCGGTGCTAGCAGTTCTCCACGGTGGCGCAACTCCGCGTCGACAATTTACCGCGACGTCGCGCACGACAAATTAATTCCCGCGATGCTAACCACCTAACACCTTGTAAACTTCGGAATGATTAACTACCTTAACTACGCGCACAATAGGTAGGATAGATAAGGCCGATCCGTGACCCCTCTCCCCAAAACCTCCAGCCACCAACTACCCACTGTTACGATATGCGTATTCGCGGATGCGATAAACTCATGATGAGATGCAGCTATTATAGGCATCACCAAATAAATCGGTTTCTTATTTACTAATTTTGTTATGGTATCGGTTGATTGTATATTGGTAAAGTGCGAAAAGAACAAAATAATGAGATATTCACTAATTTGTTGAAGCAATCATCTCTTATTATTTTATTTCTATTTTTCTCGTGATTTCTTGAGAACTTGTGTTATAAATGTGTTACGTAATCATGTTTGTGCTAATGTCGCAGATGTATATGTTATAATAATTTCGTTAATTATACCTTAATGTACAGCTATTTTGCATATTCATTAAAATATTAATTAAATTATTAAAATACATCATGATAAATGAGATGTTATTGCTTCATTATGATCGTTACTCCTTTTCTATTCAAGTATATAGTTATGAAGCTATATGATATTGTTCCATAAAATTGTGCTGAGAAATGAAGCAGTTGGACGTCGCAATTGTTATGTACTTGAAAACATTTCCTTCCAAGTATATCTTGGAGATTATAATCTTGAAGCTTTTACGCGATATTAATTTGCAAGCTCAAGTGCGCCGTCATAAATTTGGATGTAATATTGATCTTTCCGTAGAACTTAAAGACGGCTCAATAAATCAGCGCCGTTGCGCTGAAATTATATTGCCGTAAAATTTAAGAACTAAAGAACATCTCTCCGTGCAAGTTTTAGTTTTGCACAATATCTACGAGAAATTAATGTGCCTGTTATACGTGATAATGTTATATGTGATAACATTGTAGCTTTATAATGAACACAGAATGTGCGATAAATATAAAATCCGTGCCATTTTATTTTATATCACGAAAAGCAAGTTTATTAAACATCATGGATATTAAATAATATATATCTCGTTAAATCCTGATCTTGTTGGATAGTAATATATATCGAGGCATGAGAGCTCTCGGGGATTTCAGAGTCTCCGACGCGAATAATCAATTCGAGATATAAAATCGCAGATATCGCTGCATCGAAGCACAAGTTTGCACGCACCGCGTAAGAGGGGATTTATTTTTGGCCGTTGCGCAACAAACATTTCATCGGAGTAGTGACAAGGACTGAAGTTATCGATCCGTAATAAATCTCTCCGTTATACCGGCACGGTCGAAGCTTTTATCCGTATAATGCCATACAATGGCCGACCGAACCAACCGGTTACAAAATAATACGAACCTCTGCAGATTTCCTGGAAAATGCGCGCTTCCCTCGTCATAGAACCAGTTTGTTCTCATTCAACAAATCGCTTTAATCTCGAATCGCACGAATTCGGTCGAAAGCTTTCAGAGACGACGATCCGAGTAAAACGCAAGCGAGACGTCCGTGTAATACACGCAACAGATACAAAATGGCAGTGCTAGTTGCTCAAATGCACACATACAAGTAATTATTAAAATGGATAATCTGCACTTTACATCTACACGTACAAAATATAAATTTTAACAGAATTGTTAAAGAGATAGATTCATGAATCATAGAATACGTTAATAATAATATAATTTGTTTGCTTAATAAAAAAAATAATTCATTGATACATTCGGGATATATAGATGCAGAACTGTAATAAGAATATTTCCTTCATCTTGAATGTATATATATACGACTGAAGTTATGCTATTAGTGTCTGACGACAGCGTCTGTTTATAATTATCCTAAAATTATTGCAAAAGTGTAAAATTTAACGTGGACGGATGCAGCACGATATTCAATTTTGTCGAAATTAAACCTAATTTTTAATTAAAATATCGTTCTGCTAGTACCTACTATAGAACTGTCTATAGAACTGTCTATGATATCGTTTATAGAACACATCCATCTCTTGATACATTTAATAAGTTTAATATAAATTCTCTTTTAATAAAATCATATTTATACAGTATATCTTTCTATTAAAAGGTTTATTGGAATTAATCTTAGTTATATCAATAGAAATTAATTAGTGTTTGGAAATAAAGTAATGGAAATTAAAACAAGAATAATGGAGACACGTATACAAGGCTTGAGAACAACAGAAAGAGAGGGAAAGAGAAAGAGGAAGATAAACGATAAAGAGAACCCAAGATTACCGTAAAACAAGAACTGACATTATGAGGACTCTCAGGTCTTCCTAACCTTTGGAGAACTTGATAAAGTGTACGCATCCAGCGATCACATCACACAGATTTTACGGCGATTGCCCGCTATAACAAAGTTCCACCGCGATGCGTGTTGGTGAGAATGTCAAGCCATCTCGGGGTCTGGAACGCGATCATAAAAAGCTGAATGAAAATCCATTACTTCGACATTCCTCTTCGATATCCGTGATATTTGAAGGATTAATCGGACCGTTTCATTATTTCTACCGATAATAACGGCGTTCTCATCAGATTTCCTTTTTCTTCCCTCGAATGCAATCCTACCGTCTCGGGGAGTCAAATCATCACAATCAAGCCATCTTACTTGCTGACTGCTAGCGATTGTGTTTCAAATTACCTTATGTATAAAGTTCATTACGTAATATGTATCACGAGATGCAAAATGTTACACCAGCAGAATTAAATTTGCAGTATACAGTAAAGAAAGTTTTAAAGCCATTCATTGATTAAGAAAGTAATCAACGAGTAACGCTAAGTCATATTAATTAATTTTTTTGCACTAAATTCTTCTTTGCTTCAAAATTAATTCATCTATTTAATATATGGATAATATATATATTACTCATATTAGGGGGATTCAGATAAGTTAGAGTTAAACGGTTAAACAGGTTATGTCGGTTAAAAAGTTAATTCTTTGTAGGTTAGAAAAAGACGAAGAGTGAGTTTAACCGACATAACCTGTTTAACCGTTTAACTCTAACTTATCTGAATCCCCCTATTGAGAATATTATTCTATCTTGCTCAATACACTTATATCTTGAAAATCAAGTAGTGGAAAATACTCGAGGTTCTCAAAAGATGACCATTCTGAATTTTTGAACGCATTGCTTCTTGACAAAACTCTTCGAGACACTTTCTATCGCAGGTCGAAAGACATATTCAGCAGGAACGGAATACATTGCCGGAATATAACGCGAATATCGATACCGAATGCGTTTTATGTTCTTAGAGAGATCGAGCGAAGCAACGAAATCACGTTCTGTCGTGTACATAAATAACCTTACGTGCACATTATTTTGTACCAGTTGCGCAATGCAGCTGAACTTACGGTCGTGAATTACGGGATATCCAACGGTTAAAATGGGCACTAAGACTTACTGAATTACCAGAAAGAGATGTTCAATAAGAGGTCCACTTTTCACAGCTATGTGCCTTGCATTGCCTTTCTTGCTCTCTCTGTGATCCTATTATCATAAAAGGTACATCCTTAAATAAATATTGTAAATGTTCTAATTATTCTAAATGCACCACTCATTCTAATTTTAAAACTTTGTAACCTTTTTTGAATGCTATACCACAAGTCATATGTATCATTGTATTACAGTTATACAAAAATCCTCTAAAATGAAAAAGGTTATATATTTTATAAGAAAATCATTCTTCTTTTAAACTTCAGCGATTTATTCTAAATCTTAATAGTAAACATTTATTTCTTCGAGTATCTCCATGGCTGCTTCCTTTTTAAGATGCTATAAGCTTAGCACTGACGTTAATGTTCCCTGTTTAACGTTTCCCATTACAGTCTTAATGAATACTCGGCTCCTAACTGACTCTTTCTCTCACTCCGTTATCTCTTCCATTTTCTCCTCCTTAATCCATTTTACTATTCTTAAACTTTGCCGGATATCAATACTTCTTTTTAGCAACATTATTAGCATTTTGTTTTTTGCCAGTGACAGATCTATAGAATCACACCATACACAGAAAACATTAAATTAAACTTTGCAGAAGAATACGAAGCAGCCGGCAGTTAATCTCAGAAAGTATGTGTGCAAATCGCACGAACCTCGGGTAAACATCGTATTGGTAAATAAGCCGGTCTATGCGCAGCTTCCTCGTTTAATTAACAGCGAGAATATCTGATTCTGACCTTTGTTTACAGTGCACATCATATTTGCGATCGTACCAATGAGACTAATAATCATACTGCGATCATATAACGATGCAACGTACCTCGAGTGAATACTACTGTAATATTTTCAACGTAAAATTATGTGACACATTTGCACAAATTCCTACATCATATATAGAATACTCTCGTGTGATTCCACATTAACGACTCTGTCATGAGCAAATCTAAATGGATGATAAATATAAAATCTTGATTTTAATATAAGCGAGGCTCCAATCCTTTCTTCTAGCTGCACTGACGCATAAATCGTTCATATAATATGCTGACTTTTTTACATTAAGATTTATAAAAACGTAAGCACGAGCAGCTTGAAAAGAAAAGGAAAGGAGTAATTAAAAAAAGCTCTCATAAATAACATAGAAGTAAAAGCGAAGTTGGACAGGCAACCGTTGACATTATTGTTAGTTTCATCACGCGTGCACGTGCAAGTGAAGCATATTCGATAAAATATAAAGTACACGAAAATATACACATATCTATAACTGATAAAGCCGAATAATACATTAATGTGGGACGCGAATGCATATTCTGCAAACTGCGCGAAACGTGACCAATCTGTATAATTGTGCAAAATATGAAATCAACGATATAAATCATTATGACATATATCTACATGATATATCTAATTTTGATAACGACAGGAATCACACAATAATTTGCTACTGCTCACTCGATATGTAATTTATGATTCATGCGAAGGAAATTTAGTCTCAACGTACAGTCAATTAATATCTAATAATTTTGCAACATCTAAAATATAAGAAACTCCTTGTGCTTTCGCGCAAAAATGAATAAGATATTAATTAATCAATAATATAAGAAATGTTTTTAAAGATATTTAATCATAACATGACATTTATATTAATCTTAGGAGATTGTGAATTTTCTAATTTATATTTATAAGCAATATGTTTCGTAGAACATTGATTTTTGAATATTCCGAATTATTGTGATTATTTATTGCTGTATACTGATTTCTGTAAAATTAACATTTTGATTATTAGAACTTCGATATAATTTATAAAGTTCCAATCGCTCATAAAGTTATAAAAATTCTGATATAAACAACTGATATATTAAGGGCCAGTTTTTCAATAGTCGTTTAATTTAAACTGAAGTTTAGCTAAACTCACTCTTCGTCTTTTTCTAAAAGGGATAGTTAGAAAGAGACGAAGAGTGAGTTAAGCTAAAATTAAAGTTAAGCGACTATTGAAAAACTGGTCCTAAAAGTTACAAAGTATTTTTATATAAAAATGTTTTTTTTTTACATGCTAACAACAAAAATTACGATATCACGAAACATTTGGATATTTTTATTGTATGTGTGACATTACTTGATAGCGCTAAACTAATGTTAAATGTAGCTCTCTCAGCGCTATAATAGTTTAACGTTTGCGTTAATCATTCACGAAAGTCCAACCGCGTTATTTATTATTGACATGTATACTCGAAACGAATGCTGTCAGTTTGCTGTCAGTCGTGCATTTGGGATTGCAGTTAGCCTGCGTAACTGTTGATGTAGCGGAAGCTGGCAACAAAATGTCACTTACACCGAACTTTCGAGGTGACCACGGAAGATTCCACCGCAATTCTCAGGAGTGCCGAGATGTCGGGCAACTTGTAGGATTCCGCATCGTGGATCCAGACATTCGCGGAAGTCTCGGCTCAACACTCCGTGCTTTCCGCCGCGAATTGCCATAATAAATTCATAAGCAATTCTTATGCGGCGAAGAAAGGAAAATGGAGGCCGCATGATTTTTTTATGCGCATTAAAAATTGCGGCGGTAGTTCGATTAATTTCTATACGCTATTTTTAAACGTCGTATTTCCATCAGACTGTTTGTCGCAGAGAAAATTCGATTACATTTATTAATTTTATTTGCCGTCTTTTCATTATTTTATCACAGTTAAGTTTAAAAAGATTGAAAGAATAAAATATACAATGAAAAGACCAAAATTGTAGCGTGTAAAATAGATTTTATATAAAAAATTTCATTTAAACATTTCTTTCTACTTTTTAGATATATAAATGTTCAGTATTGTATTATGCATAAGAAAAGCTCATGGTTCTCATTAACATCATCGTTAAATAAAATCCCTTATCTGAAATTCTTCAACCGCGTCGAACCGCGGATCTCAACGTAAATTAATCACTCTCTTCTTCGCTTCACAACACATTTATCACATTTTGCGAGGGGACAGATTCTTCCCCCTCAAATGTTTTTAACTCTCCCTCGAAACGACTTGCAGATTTTGTTCAACGTCTTTTCTTTTCCTTAAAAAGAACCGACTAATCTAGAAGCGCATCTCTCTTCAGCTTAATTCTCTTAATTGAGTTAGTAGTTAGCTTCTGTTCCATACATTTGTTTTTGCACGCAATATTCAAAATTTTTATATATTTTATTCCTCATGTTATTATATAATTACATCAGAGAGAATGCAACATTATTTCGAGATAACTTGGACAAGTCTATGATAGCATAATCTTTTAACAAATTTACAATTTTTATGAATAGTGATATTATTATTATTATTACAATATATTGTTATTACAAACTTTCTGGTTACATATTCAAAAACAGCATTTTCGTGTAGTGCTTTCTTTTCTTGTTTTTTTAATATTTTGCTACGTGCATTTTGTTCTCTCAGCTTATAGGATGCACTTATCTCAATTAGATCATAAAATATTAATATAGAACGCTAGATTTTTCAACAAAGTAATCATACTCTATAATTTAAACAGAAAAAAATGTAAAAATAATAGATAACACTTAAAAAGAGAAGAAATACAAAGTCTTGGCTGTAGAAAAAATAAAACTGAAGATGTTATTTAATTAGCAAATTAAACGCATTAATTTTATTTTTAAAAAATGAGTAATTTTTGATGTAGCTTGTGTATGTATAAATTCTTTTAAGATAAATTCGAAGCTTTTTTTTATGCAATTATTTTGTAGCACAAGTATTGGTCTTCAGTTAGTTCAATAAATTCCATAAATTAATAAGTAGTTATAGTAAATCAATTGTGCTAAATGAATTAATTAGTATATTATAAATAAATTAATAAGTTTATTAACAATTTGATTAAGCAAGTAAATTAGCATATAATCAAGCAAATAAATAACTATTGTTCTAATAGATAAAATATATAGTAAAAATACAAAATCGTCCTTACCTTCTAATTTCCATTATTGTTTAAATGACTTTGTAAACGCAAAAGTTTTACATAATTTTACAGATTTTAAAATATTATTATTAAATCATATAAGTGTGCATTATGCAGGCGGCTTTGTCCATAGTTTTGACAGTGAAACTATTTATACATAATATTCTATTTATCTATTACATAATATTCTGATCAACAAATCTGAAAAACAAATTAATTTTTATTTTAAACTGACAAAAGAAAAATATTTTGTCTTCACTTCGTAATTTTCCATATTGCTAGAAGATGCGCCTCTTTGTTCTGCCGCATGAGGGACGCTTCATTGCGCGGCAAACAGAAGCGTGAACGGCAAATGTGTGCGGTTACCATATGTCAGGAGATTTTCGAGTGGACGGTGTACCTTCCCTTTGGGAACGACGATACAATCTGAGCTCTGCTGACAGTTTCCCTTGCTACCGACCACCCCGCCGTGAAAACCTCCCCGCGTCCGATATCCCGCAACCCCGTACGGCCTCGCTCCATCGCCATTTCCACCACCGTCCGCGGTCCCTCTTCCTCGTCTTCTTCGCCGATCTCGTCCTTTCCTCCTTTCTCTTCCTCCGAGTTTTTTTTTCTCTTTCTTCGGTTCCGCGACGGTACCTCTTGCCGCACGGGAATCCCCTCTGACACGCAGAATGGATGACTTGAGAATTTCATCTCGTAGCCTTTCGCTCGTGCGTTTTCGCTATCGCCGTCGCTCCGCCGGCATCCTCCACTCTGTCTTTTTCTCGCAGTTTTCGCTCCTTCCTTTTTTTTCTCTCTCTTCCCGGCGGCTTCCACCGTTTCCACGAGCCAACGCGCTCACCGTCTTCTCCTTCTTATCGCAAGCAACGTCGCTGTCCTTTGTGTCGCGATGCCGCGCGCTGTGACGAACGAGTCATCCGCGTTCGGCGCTCCGGCAAATAAATAGTCGTCGTCGTGGTTGGATCGACGCAGATACGCGTCGCGCGCACGCGGCAACTCGTATCGCATCCGCCGAACCGCGCGCAACCATTACGCAGTCGATTCTTCCAAATTCGTCTTCCGCCTCTCCCATTTTTTCCTCCCTCTTTCTTTCGGCACGAACGCTGAGCATCCGCGCGCGGCGCGACGTGCGCGAGATTTTCCTTGCAAGCTAAAAACTCAGCGTGATAAATATTTATAAATCAAACGATGCATTCGTGCGAGAACGTCGCGCCAGTGTACTTAAAAAATGGAGAAAAATTTTTTAGTCGCAATCTCTCAATTAGTTTGGTATTCCATTAAGCATCTTGATATCCAGTAAAGTAAATCTCTACACCTGAACATGATCAAAATTGCATCACATGTAACATGTACAAGCTACGTGCAATGAACTTTTGCCAAGTATCTCACAAACGTAGAAATAAAGTCATGATAAAATTAGATGGAAGAAATTAATTAATTGAAATAATATATCAAATAAATGTACAAAATTGGCGAAATTTCTATAATACAAAACTTTCAAAATGCATACGAGTATTAGTATCACTACTACTAAATATTGTTGATCGCGATTGATTTATTTAGAAAAATTGAAAAGCATTCCTTTCATCGCATGCAAGCATCCATGCAAAATGTCAATCCTGCAACGCGCGCGCGCGCACACATACACACACACACACACACACACAAAGATACGTCGAACAATATATTACGTATGAATTTATGAGCATAAAATTGCGATAAATCAATTCCGGAGCGTTTTCGCGTTTTCTGCGATGGAAACGACGGTCGCCCACGCGTCAAATATGCGGAACGTTTGGGCATGCCATCCCGGATTTCGTAAACGTCCCAGGTATCACGTCGGATGCGAAGATACGTCGACAGTCGCGCCGTTTTACGATGGAAAGTCCATGTACGCTGAATAAATATGTATGCCCGCGTAATGCAATATAAGGCGAAAGAAGGTGGAAGAAGAAGCTTTTCTCATTTCTCCGGCTCGTTTAAAAGGAACGACGCTGCTGTTTATGGTACTTCCGAAGGTGCATTTGTCGGCGAAGTTAAACGGCGCCGCTTGCAGTTAAACAAATCGAAAGAATCAAATCGCGATATCAGAGGTCAGGAAGATTTCCTAACAATAAGTACGTACCTATATCGACTATGGTTCATGACACCGTCACGGATGAAACGCGATGAAATTGGAAAGGGACGTGAATTATAGATCGCGATTAGTTAGACCCATGTCTGGCTTCATTAATTTACACTGTCAAATCTAATGTCCGGATCCAGACGCGACTTGTGTTATATTTGGTCGTACGAAATCGTTTCATTTACCAAATGTCTGATAAGTATAAAAACACAATAACTATATGGAATATATAACTATATATATATTTATAAACGATTTATTAACATTTCTACACTTGTATTTCTGTGCTCGCAGTATCCAAGATTAAGATTCAGATTCTTAAGATTAAACAGATTATATTAAAGTATGAATATCTCCGATCTTAAAGTACTGTCAATTACTTTATACACAAATGAATATACTTGAGAAATTTATTGCAGAAAATTTTTGTAATTAATTAGATATACATCTTTATTTATTAAAAATGTCTATATACAATATATATATATGATATCTTTACGTTTTACGTATAACAAAAAAAATCTAATCATGCAGAATTAATGTAACTAAACTTGAGTTATTCAATGTCCTGAAAAAATATGCAACTTATAAGAGAAATATTGTCTAAGCAATAATTCTGTTTCTCAAATTATCAGGAACATTGGATTTGCTATTGTATGTACACTTCTTGAAGCGTGGTAATTGACGATTGAACAATAGCGAATGTGTCTGTAAGCGGGAGTTTAGTTAAGCTTTGGCTTAAGCGCGTGCAGTTGTGTCCGTGAGCAGATTCGTGTAACTTGTTAAATAAAGGTATTTAATGCCGCATTAGATGCAGGTGTTCGGAACAATGTTGCAGATGATATTTAAATGTATTTCGTTGCATATATTTGTTGTATGTATACAATCTCTTATAAATCACAATGAAAGTCTTACCACATTGAATTTTAAAGTCGCGGTATAAAAGTATTTTTATGTACATTATTCACCGATGCTTAACGTGAAATGATTTTATTGACTGATTCGCAAAGGATTCGATATATCAAATCCGATCTTCATTTTTTTACCTTTTCCGCAATATCCCCAGAATAGATAAAGATTTATTTGAAAAGTAATAAATCAACTTTTCCGGATTTTCAGCCACAATTTAAAACAGCGGTCATCAATGGAGGCAGCCGCATCGCTTAATCACCGTGTGAAGTGATTGTTACAGTTTGATGCGCGCGTGGTATACCCCGCCGATATACTATCCATAGACTAATGTTTAATTCAAACGCCAGTCTTTACTTTATGAGAGCGAGCCTGGCTTAACCTCCGCCTCTACGTGAATCCCCGAAAAAACTTTCAGCAAAGTTGAATCGCCTTTTTCCTGACGCGGTTATCCACGAGGTATTAACACGGATCGTAAAGCCGAACGTGCCCGTCGGCGATATAACCGCGATACGTTTCCTGCAGAAACGAGCGAAAAGAATAAGAATAGAAGAGAAAAGAAACGGCCGCGGGAAACAAAAGGGGAACGATCAGAGGGGAGGAAAAACGAAGCACTCACGATGCGGCGCATCCACTCGAAGGCTTAATAAACCGATTTAATTAAAGGAGCAGCGTATCGCGAGAGTGCAAGAGCGTGAGAGAGAGAGAGAGAGGGCGAGGAAAGAGAGACGGACAGGGAGAGAAATGCGCAATTAATGCCACGGACAGTGGAAGAGGTGAGACAGCAATGCTCGGGTGAGTCCTTCCGTAAATACCCGCAATATTGATTCCCAATTCCTTATTCCAATGTCCATAATCCTGGACTATTACACGCGCAGCCGGCACGTAATACGTTTGCCAATCTCCATCCACAAATCCCCAGTCGAGCATTGATGACTAGGCTTGCTTCCGTATGGTGGTAGAGAATTAGGAATTATTATTCTCTCTCATTTAATACCTGCGGTATACGCCGCGCTCATGGGAATTAGCATGCTGGAATAGAATGATGGATAGGTGTGCACGGAAAAGATGGCGGATTAAGAAGTTGCAGCGTACACCGTAAACACGATGCTAACGTTATAATGTGCATATAACGGGAGGGTGGATGAACAAAATTGGAAAGTGAATCTTGTAACTCAGAATTTAAGTCATCCGCCGTAATTTATGAGCGTACATACCTAAAGTAAATTTGCAATTAGCCAAGCACGTAAGAGTAAGTAGTACGAGTCAATTTCTTCTTACGTGGCAACCTCACCCGTTGCTGTTATTACATCTACCTGCCGTGTTTACATAAATCTTACCTTATCGATACATCAGAGCCGGGCGATTTTATAAAACAAGTTAATCGGATTCAGTTCTCCGCGACGGTAGTGGCTTAATTCAAGCATAATCTATAAGGCGGCAAAAAAGTTCTGCTAGATGGTTGAAGCAATTTATTACTGCGCGGCACGACAACTTATCACGCGCGATGGATGACGGCTTAATGACAACGCCTTTCCAGAGGCTCGCAGATGCGAGATCGATTCCCAATATTTTTGGATCCTGCCGCGTAAAGCGAGATAATACGCAACGCGTACGGCCAACGTCTCTCTCCCTCATACGCGGCAACAAGCAGCCCCTATATGCCAGAGATTAGCGTGCAAAGTGCTCGAAACTCGTATAATACCACTGCTGGATGAGACGCGCCTCGATTCTCCCCGCTTTGTTGCGAGCTGCCAGGATGCGTATACTGAAGTGAGACGGCAGCGAAGGGGGCGGAAAGAGGATGAACGGATCTAAACAAACTTTCCGTTGTCTGCTACAAGAATGATAATGTGGATAGCGTTCGGCACGTTTTGGATTAGGTTTCGAGTACGGGACTACGGGACTGCGAGGGATCGAGAAAGCGAGAGAAGATACTCGCCGCGCGGGGGAGGGAGAAAGCGGAAGATGGAAGCGAGGCAATTGAGTGGGGGATGAGAGCGAGGAAACGTTTTGACACTGTGTAGGTGTGAAATGCCACGTGCGAAAGAGGGATGCCGCGCGTGTGAAAACGAGAGAGCTAGGATAGGCGAGAAGAGATTGCGGAGGAGGTGACGCCAAGTGCGTGTGTGGGTGAAAGAGATGGGGAAGGAGGAGGGGGGGGGGGGGGGGGGAGAAGAGAGAAAGAGAAAGACGGATATGGCGGGAATGATGGAAGATGGGAGAAGCGAGCATGAGTTGATATTAGGTATTTAATAGACAGCTCTAGGGAGTTGCTCGGGCGAGCGAGAACTGAACCGTAATGTTAGCACGCGGCAGGAGGGATTTCTCATAAGCTGACCTCGGCGAGCCGAGAATATAGTTGAAAGGGTGTCGGAGAGGATGGAGAGTAGAACGAGGCTCGCTGACGGAGACTGAAGGCGATCCTAGTGCTGATGCGCGGGGGCTGTGTGTTGGTGGTAGTAGCGGTAGCGACGATGACGGTGGGGTGCGAAGGAAGGGAGGAGGTAGCGCGGCGGCGGTACCACTACTTCAGGCTTGCGGTAGACGAGGAAAAGAAAGAGGGATAACTTGAATCTGAGTTTTCTTCCAGTAAACCCATGGATTACCAGCCGCTTTAACTTAGCGACGCCCCTCGTTTCTCAGGTGTCGTTCTCGGGGTGTCACCATATTGGATACTTTCGGGGGCGCCCGGTGTGGCGCGCGGCCCACCATGCCGTTATTAGAAAGAAATTTGATATATCGTCGTAGTTGCCAGGACCCACGCGCCGGCTGCGGGCACTTACTCGATGAAGGCCGAAATCAACAAGGAGAGCATTTTGCGCTGGATACAGATGACAGTTCAGAGAATGAGAGAGAGAGAGAAAATACTAGATAATGATCGCGTAACTTGTAGGTCAGAAAGGTGTATAATTTATTACCGTTACCGAGCAAATAGCACCTAAGATTGACGACGTGCGACGCATGCCTTCGTAACAATAATAAAAAAAAAAGACAAATATACCGTCGCGATAAAACTGCGTTAATATAGTAGATCGTTAGAACGATCTCATTTGTATGCCTGTGAATTTAATACGCTCCATGTCGCCGGGGTTCAACAATGGTTTAGACAGTTATCGGATAAGCACGCTGAATATTCTATTATGATACAATAATGAACGGAATTTTGAGCGTAACACAGAGAGTATGCGTGCGCACGTTTAATTTAAAATATTTTTAATTGGATTAATTATATTGCAATTAAATACAGCTGTATTTTTCGTTTTTTATTAGTGTCACGTTAAAAGTACAGGAATGGTTATTAAATCAAATATTTGCAATTTCTACATATAAATAGATGAATTCGATCCTCTATATATTTATTGATTGTGTTGAATTGAAATAACAATAGTACAAATTTTAATAATAGCTTACAATTAGTTAGAATATTTTTATAAAATTTTAAAATAATATTTTAAATTAAAGTATTTTATTGAAGTAACATATGTTTAAAATATTTAAAAATTAATTAAATATTTATAGTTTAAAAACATGTTTTTTTTTATTTCCAATGTCAAAACAAATTTTATTTCTCTGTTCAATCTATATTATAGGTATTTAATATTATATCGTATATAATTTTGAGAGAGAGAGAGAAAATCTGTATACCTATGAATTACCATTTTTCTAGTTAAGCGTCACAGATTTAGACGAGTACTCACATTCAAAACTTTCCACGCAAAATTATGTGATTTGCCATAAGCACAATGGACAAACCATTTTCTTTCTTAAGCTGCGCGCCTTCTCTCATCGCTTTGCATTAATGAAAATTTATATTCTTTCCTGACGACTTGCGGCAGCACGGGGTGCTCCGCTTTCCTTCGCACTTGAGATTTTTCTCGAAGAGACGCTCGGTGATTCGTTCCAAGACAATCCTCCGCTCGTCACAAACCTCCCGTTTCCCGAACTTACCCCACGCGCTGACGATATGCCAAATGCATATTCAATTTTGTAAATCCACTCTGCTCACCCGTAGGATATCTGTACGTGACGCGGATGAAGTACAACTTGGCGTACAACGTAGGTACAACTAAATTTGACGATATAATCATAAACATACGATTGTGTGTCTTTTGACTTAAATGTTCGCACTATCAAAATATCGCGACGTTACCTGACCCGCGAGCGCTGTGCCCCGATGTACTATTCTGGTATTGCCTAATTTTATCTCGAATGAAGAATTCAAGCATACGGTAACAGAGCTATATATGTAGCAAGAAAAGAAGGAAGAGTAAAAATCTTGCATTCATTGACGTTTTATAAATACTTTGTAGAATGTAGAGTATTGGAAATCTTTACAAATACTTCCTATAAAGTAATATTAAGGGTAAACAAGGCTCTCTTGAATAAATCAACAAATAATGTGAGAGAGGCAATTGGAGCCAAGCGCGTTACTCAATGCGCAGTAAATTTAAAAAAGCATATTAATCAATCATTACATACATACGAAACGGACGTTTCAACCCTTTTTTTGGGTCATCTTCAGCGTAAGATACTAAGTTCGGCGCAACAACATTTCGTAAATCCTAATCCTACCTCAATTAAAGATTTTAATTTAGGTAGGATTAGGATTTACGAAATGTTGTTGTACTTAGTATCTTACGCTGAAGATGACCCAAAAAAAATGGTTGAAACGTCCGTTTCATATGTATGTAATAACTGATTAATATATTTTTTTAAATTTACTGCGCATTGAGTACCGCGCTTGGCTCCCATTGCCTCTCTCACATTATTTGTTGATTCCTATAAAGTATTAGAATAAAAATAACCGAGGTATAAATATTCCATAGAACGGGATAAAAAAAATTCCTCACTTTAATACAGACCTCGTTGTGCGAATTGACGTAAGGCATCTACGACTCTCGTGAATTTCCTTGATGTGATTTCCTTCCGTCATCGCTCAGTGACATGCGAGAACGCCCGCGTGCCACAAGGAGGCAGCATATCAAGAATAGCTAAGCTGCATTCGTGTCATCGTTTGATAATCGGGCGACTGCCGTGCGTATTTTCGGGCACGTTAGCGCGGTCTTCCTGAGCTACAAGAATGTCGAGGAATATATTCGCATCGTCGTCGTTCTCGACGAATCTTATTAAATCCCTCTTCTGTATCACGTATTGGAATAACAGACGAATGCACGGCAGCAAATTCGGCAGGGATGTTTCTCCGCTATGCTTTCGTACGGGGTAGTCTGGCGTTCGCTTAATAGAACGATTGTCTCTGAAGAATACATTTGAATGGCTGAAGAAGGCGACCGGCGGGGAAGACGGAATATGATTAGGGCGAAACTACCCTTTTACCGCCCAGTGTCTCGTGGAGAGCACAAAAGACCGCGCATGTGAAGCGCTCGTCTCCCTTCGTCGAAATTATACGCGTCCATATCAGATTTTTCGGAAAATTGGGCACGGCACTCTCGGAGAATATTTATGAGAGTACAGGCATGCGGGCATTGCTATATGTAGGTATATACCGCATCATGAAACGATTGGTTGTTAAAAGAAATATTCTATTAGAAATAATACTTGGTTCTACCAGAGTGCCCGAAATATAGCATCGACAAGAAATAAATCGTCAGAACATTTTTAGATAACTAAAATTTACTCAATATATTACGAATAAATTGCAGGACGTGATATATTAAGATTATGTAATATTGCAAGATGTTATATAATATGCAGAAATATTAATGATATCTGTTATGTTCACGGAAATATGCGCATATTTATGCCATAAATACTATGGTTAATAACAATTCTAAATATGGCAAAAACTTGAAATACCATGTCATCAAATTCGTTGCAAGCAAAATATGACGGGAATTAATATCAAACCTAACGAAAATTAATTTCAAACGTACCTATACTGCTGCATACACGAGCATATTACCGGTAACGCATAAATTTTCTCAAGTTTTTCTCTCAGGGCCATCAGCAATGCAGTACGTGGAAGAAAATTACGGTAACCACGGAAGGCAACCGCCTCAAAGCCAAGCCATTGCCTTTTGTTTTTGATTAAATTATCTTAAATAGCCAAACAATCTTCTTTGCGGGCCAATGTTGTGGGAGTCCCCGCGAGGACTCGAATTTTCTCTATCGATCAGCAATGATGTCGGACGGTGCTGCATCGAAGTTCCGATCATTCATAAAACATGAGTCTCCATCAGGTAGTATCCCATAAATTTTCAAGCAGGAACTCTACTGCGCCTCCATTTTCTTCGACAGTCTGGAACATTCGACGTGGGTCCACGGTCAGATCGATAAAAAATAATTGTCTCGTACTTGATTTGCGGAACGCAAATAAGCCTCACGTCAGTATCAAGGATTATATTAGCTCTTCATCAAAAAGATGTAGGTTTGGAGTGCATGGTAAATGCGCGCATCTGCATCGCGCAAATATAGTCTATTAATTGCAAATATGTGAATTGACTCAATCCGTTATTTATAAGAAATGCGTTTAAAGATTGTACGTGTATGTTATTGCATACATATTGCTATATTTTATGATTATACCTACGTTATTACGATTTTGATTTTTATATACGACCAAAAATTTAAAACCCAAATGTGCGACGATTATGCGGCAATTTTATTAAATTAAGTTATATAGCGCAGTTATTTTAAGATACATTTCATAGCACAGTTCTGCATGAATCTACGTAATAATTTCATCTTTCATATCGATTTCACCGACAACTAAAATTCCAGTTCAATATGCATTCGGTCGAGTCTTCCAATCTCTGTAACATCATCTCGATGCAGTGTTATCGTATCGATCCAGAGCATCGCGCCACCAATATAATACAACTTTATCAAAGTGAGCTCGAAATTGCATCGATATTTACCATCGAATAAAATGTACTTCATTATGTCGACATCTCGTTTAAAATAAGGGTAAAGTTTCTAGCTGATCGTTAAAATTGTTTGTGTTATCGATGAAGTTGGATACTTCATCTTTTGTACTTTCATATTTCTTGACTTGTAAGACGTACGTCTTTTATATGTCTAAGCAATAAAAGCCCGAACGTAAATGCGAGGACGCAAATCGAAGCGACGCGGACGTTTCCCTCTACTTTCATGTATCATTACGCTTTTAGCGGAGTACTCTTTGCTGAGAGCGACAGAATTTCAGATTAGAGCATACGTGGAACGCATTCCGGATGGCTTGAACGCAGACGAGTAAGCGCATTAGCAAAATCTTACCCCGCGACCGCGGATATGTAGAAAGGATCCTTTATGTCTACTGCCTGGCGGTGATACCCCCTCCGGGCAATAATAAAACTTTCCGAGCTCGAGGACCGTTCGCGCACGCCAAGCCAAGAGCAAGGGAGACACGTTCAAGCAAATACGAGGGGGAAATCGTCGGATCTCGACAGTGGTAGGAATGCCCGCGGCGAGGGGTACTACGATTCGAGACGCTTGTTTCGCGAAGCGCAGCGCGGCGCGGGCGGTTCGCCAGAAAAGGCGAGTTGAAATCGAATGACATTTGCTTCGAGCTCGCAATAAATCCAATCCGCGATATAAATTGTAATTGCGATCAGACTGCTGCCATTTGGCGATATTATCACGATTTCTTGTAGAAGTGGCAATAGAATTTGACGCATCTAAAGATAGCAATGCACAACGTACATATACGATTTTATGTATCTTTATATATGTATGGAATGAGTCTCACGAGAGATATCGAATCACTTTTAATACGATTTAATATTTAATTTATTGCTATTTTATTAGATAATTTATACAGATAGATTTCTATTAATGCGATCTATCTATATTAATTAGTACAATATTTAGAATTTCGTTGAATTTATCATCTATAATTTCTAACATCGTAATTTATTTTAATACTAAATTAATATTCAGTATTAAAATAAATTACGATTATACCAAATTACCAACTATTACTAACTTTTCTGATAATTCCTCAAACTTTTATTGGGTTCGCATGATATGTATAGCTTTCGTTTGCCACATGCAGCCATGCAGAGAGTATTAATCATGCCACAAAATAAGGGATGTGTTTAATAATCCACTTACACTGAGATATAAATCCAGGAGATATGACGTCGAGAAAATTCAAGATACGACCTACTCTAGCGTCTACTGTCGTTACTAATATACAAGCGAAGATGGTCTGCGAAAAATAATGGTGGGCGGGAGATAAATAAGCAGCGAAGAAATAAAGCTGAGGCTGCTGCAATCCAGCCGAAAGGTACGGGAGCTGGAGGAGGCAGCGAGGCCGGAGGCGGCTGTAGAGACGGAGAAGGCGGAGGAGGCGCACCGGTGTAATAAGGTGCATCGTGCAGGCAGAATAAAAAGATCATCAATTACCACGTGGGGTCCTGGAGCCGCCTATTTTATACGACCTCGCGAGCTAGGTTGCGGAATATTATTCAGAGCATTAGGCATGCTCTCGACCGCGAAGAATTTCCATAAAACCGCTATCTGCCATCTAAGACGCCATAGTTCGCTCTCCCCGTGTCTCTGTTCGTTTCCCCTCGTCTTTGTCTTCTGCAATTCTCGTCCGGCTCTGCCACCTGCATTCTCGTTTTTCTTCCCTTTCTCGCTTGTTCTTGTAAAACGTAAAGGGAAGAGATGCTACTAAGAGGCGAGCGGATGCATTTCCGTAGCTGTTGTTACGCCGTTTACGATCACCTTGAAACCTAAACATCACTTACGTTACGTCCTCGAATTGGTTTTCGAAAATGCACTTTGGCGTGTTAGTGAGAACGTATAGCAGACAAATAAGGTGTATAATAGAAAGTAATACATCTTATTTCATACGAACTTATTTCTATTTACGCTTATTTTTAATAAAAGAAGAACAATTAAGAAAAATCATTAATCAAAATTATGTTGACTAAACTTTTAAATTGCGAAGGTAGCAATGACAAACTTTTATCGTCTTGAATCACGTTCACTTCAACCTCTCATAATGGAAAATATTTCAATTGAAAAATATTATCGTAAACAAAGGTTAAAATTACCATTTCAGATAAATTAAAAAAGAATTATTTTTCTCTTTCATGTAGCAATTTATTCGCAACAATGATAAATCCGCTTGCAATCAAATTGGCTAATGGAAAAGTTTATGAATTGAATTAATTTTTCATTAAAATTTTTTATATTTTAACTAATATTGAATCAGAATATTTTTTTATTTCTCAAAGAAATCCATCGCATGTATTATGATATTACATTCTGCGTGATTTTTCTATATAAAGACGGAAAATTTTACTTTGACCAGTGAATGAACAACGGAAATCGAATGAGTTTCGCTTACTTGACTGTTTCTGTATAGGAGAATGCCGTTGCCTTGGCTTAATGGCGAAAATTACCGCTTTCGATTTATATAGAGAATACGTGCTATTTTCTTCGTTCCGCAGCGTGCTTCATTACGCTCCTCTTAAAAGAAAAGCGGTTTAAGAACCCTCTTTACCTAGCCTTTCGTCCAGTGAAAAAAAAACCTGAAAGCATGAGTTTGTGTAAAGTATAAGCGGTTAATTAACACGCCCGTTGCTGTTATACCAAAAGCGGATATAAAAGGATTATAGAATGTAGATGTTGTCCTCGCTTTTTAGATGTCATTCATCCGTATTTTACGTCCGACAATAAGGACCACTGAACTAGATTTATAGTACAATACAATAAACAATTTGCAAACTTAACTCACGAAACTCGTAATAGTTATACGATAAATTACATTCTCCAAAATAAATTATAATGTAACAAAATAATTATATCCTGCATTATTAATCAGCTTAATCCTAAATTTATAATTTAATTTTATTTAATATGATATATATATATATTATTGTTATACATTATATTATATTAATTACTTATTATTAATATATTTTTATGTTTCTAATTCAAAATGCCTTTAGAAAACGAATTTCTAAATTATGTCATATAATGTTCAATAAGTCATACTTCATTATTTGCTTTAAAAAATTAACAATAACAATTATTGACATTTTACTTATCTGCTTCAATTTCTACGCGTTTACTATGTCTCACCTATGACAACGTATGCTCACATCAAAATTGTTTTGCTCTTTGACATACTGTTATTCGTAAGCAGAGTCCGCTAACCGACGAAATAATTTAGTTGTGCACGGTCTATATCGCTCTTCCATCAGATCCACCATTAAAACCACCCTTCTCGTTCATATTTTTAATGACTTCGTATCTAAGCCCGTTAGGTAATGCCTGTGAAAAAGCTGCAGCGCAATTTTTAATTTTAATCACTTTTCTGCACTTTTGCGTAAATGTAAATGTGAGAGATTATTTTAATTTTTCAACCAACTTATGCATAGAAGAGGGAGAAGGACACACCGTTTTAATTATTCAAGTATGTCAAGTGATTAAATTTATATGTCCCGTTGAAATATTTTGTTTTGCAGAGATTATTATATCTGAAAGTTAGAATCATTAAGGGCCGGTTGTTCCAACCTCTTGGTAAACTAACTAATAGTTAAATCATATGTCTATCTTTGTCTAATTTGAACGAAAAACAAAGATATATATAATTTAACTATTAGTTAGTTTACCAAGCTGGTTGGAACAACCGGCCTTAAGATTGATAAATTCGACGTTGTTTTAAATCAAACGCACAATAATTAGTGTTAAATAATAGTTATTTATTCTTTTACATTCTATTATAATGTTTCGAGAGATTTCACACACGGCTGTTACTTATAATATTTTTGTTATTTTTAATGACTACTCGTTGACTTTATTAGAAGAACGTTTTTATCCTCAGCAAAAAGAGAGTAGATGTAAATTCTAAATCGGAAGCGTAACCAATTTCACGTTTAACAACACGGTCAGTTTTCAACGGGGAAAAGAACGAGGCTGGACAATTTATCCCTCGGGTACCGCGAGGAACAGTTACGACTTGACCAAAGATATCCCAAGCTTTCGAATAAAAAGAGATTCGAGTTTCGCGAACGAGGCAAAAAGGTTGCTCTGTGAAGCGCTATGCACATAGTGCACAACGTAATATTCTCGTGCCAGTAGTGTTTGCTATTACGATATTCGTAATTGATTATTTTAAGGAAAGTAAAAGCGACGAAAAATAGCGCAAGTTAGAAAACGTGTTGCAACGAATTTGAATGGATTTAAATTTAATAAAATTTTAATGTCATTGATCTAATGCTCAGCAATTAATTAGATAAATTATAAATCAGTGTAAAAACAATCGAGTCGTTGATTAAAAATTTTGTACGTCAATTATTATTTTCCTCCATTTCCAGAAATAGAAGAGAATTTGTCTGATCGATTAATTTAAATTTGAAAATATATAATGAAAAATCGTAGTCTATCTTAATATTTCTGAGATTTTATATAGAGAGAACAATCAAAATTTTATTTTTGTTCCAAAATAATTATGTGCCAAAACTATCAATATCTTTTATTGATTTACATCGTTATTCCATGTCGTGACTTACAATTAGTTATACATTGGTTATTAGTTAAAACAGAAAATAAAGCATAAATATGTCAAAGGGGGCAAGTTAATATAAGAAAATTAAAAAGATAAGCTTTTAAGAATAAAGTTTATATCTTACTTACTAGTTTATACTTTTTCTTTCAGATATTTCATTAAATTGATGAAAATGAAACATCGTATAAATACTCCATTTCACAAACAGTCCAATACTACTTGGTATTCATTATGATGATAACAGATTTGCTTTCATTCAATTAAAAACTTTTCACATCCTTTTATCTTATGGACAGAAAGGAAATGTTACGAGTTTCCGGAAGCTGCTTGTCATAATCCAACTACTTTGATGATTTTCCTTTCCAGACGAGACCGGAAAAAAGGAGGACGGCCTAATTAACTGATCTTAAAGAGAGTCGTGGAAAATTTCTTTAAAAAGTGGTTGCGGCGAGAGGAGCGACGAAGGGAGAGCGTCGAGGAAAATACGTGAGTATGAGATAAAATTAGTGAACCTTGGGCGAAATATGAAAACACACCATAGGCGATAAAAATAACAACTCGTGTTAGGGGTCTACTCCTTCGAGCGCTTTATACCATAGTTCTGTGTACTTATACGACGATATGGACACGATGGACGCGTGCGAGTTTTGCGATAATACTATCGAAGAATAACACGTCGAACGTGTTTAAGGGATGTCCCTTTACAATTGTGCGGATGGAGAAATTGCTATGTACTAGATGAAACAGTGGATGAGCGATACAGATTCTTATCATTTCCTGTTATCATTTGCATTTAGACTATGTTTCCTGAAGCAACAGCGAATAACTGAAATGTCTGCGTTAAGCTAGATACCGAGACTACTGGCAATCCGAATCCGAATAAAACGGTACTGCTTACAATAACATCGCAATCGGGGAGTAAGAACGAACAGAATGGTGTACGATAATGTTCTACGTTTTCTAATTATTCAATGGTTATTTAAATATTATTATAGGTATAGCTTGTTTATTGTAATAATGCAATAAAAAAAACATTATTATTATTAATAAAGTATTTTGTAAAGTAACTTGATTAACTATCTGTTTAAAAAATTAATAAAAAAGACTCAAATGTACATATTAAAACGCTATTTCTGCATATCTGCTTGTAAAATCTGTGCTTTAGTTGTTCAGCTAGTCACATATCATTTTTCCGATAAATTTATTATAATCATCGCCGATACGGTATTGACTTTATTTACGGATACAGAAAAACACGTAACGAGCGTTTTCATAAAATTGCTAAAAGAAACGTACGGATTGGAAAAGTTATTAATTGCATTCTCGGTAATATGACATATTGTTAATAAAACGACGACAAAAAAACGATTGGATGGATACGCTAGATTGAAATAATAATTTATATAAAATTAGCCACAACAGTTATAATTAAATACAGAAATTGTTAGCCCGAGAACCGATATCCTCCAGTCGCTAAAATATATAATAGGCTTGCGATAAAATAGCAAGTGAGAGAGGTCATATATACCAAGATATATTTTATTATATAGTCTAATATTAGAAGACTCGTTTGTTTACAAAGCATCTAGTATCGCTCGACGTAGGCGCCTTTGTTATCGCCGCCTCTTTCGTTCTATAACCGTCCGAAGGGATTCGTGCCGATGATGTACGAGCTGGCTTATGGAGAAAAGCCCTTTTTTCCCCTCGTTACTCCAAAGTGCGCTGCCAAGTTCCATAATAATTCTTTCCCGAATATCATTATTATACCGTCGGGTCTTCGTTACAGTCGATCTCCCGAATTTTACGTGGCTTCGGAATGAACCGAAGAACGTAACAAAGCGGAATGAGGGCTGAAGTGCCAGTGCTCTCTACACGCACACACACACACACACACCCAAGTAGTTTCTCTCTACCATTATAACTCGTTGATACTTATATTTTATATGAAATGGTGAGATGGAAAGAAAAAGAAAGATTATGAATTTATTGATAATATGAACTTTTAACAATGTTAAGTATTGTCAGTTGTACTCTCTCAAAAGCTTGCACATTTATCTGATACTTTAAAGTTAAATGGTCTAGACATTAAAACCGGATACAACAATGTTTTAGGGAGAAATCAATTTTCTGAAAAAATTCTTTGTATTAAATTTTGTTTCAACAAATCTGATACGAAACACAAAGTTTATGTTGTAAGTGTGATATGTAGGTATTTATATTACGCTTACGGACTATCAGTTAATCAAGAACAAAATATTGTAAAAAATACTACGATGTGCATTAATAATAAATTGAAAAGTGTTTGGTGAAAAGGAAAATTAGTTTAGCAACAAGCTGGTGGTTTTAAATAAGCTTTCACCAGAAATTTCCTCTCGGAGAATATTTGTCAGTCTCTGTAGTCAGCTCCTAAAATAGTCTATCGATCTCTTAAATATTTTGTAGGAAAGAATATAGCTAATTCGGAATCGATCTGGAGGAGTAAACTGTATCTGTAACTGCCCTCTGTAAGGGAAGTTTATAAGCTGCAGCTACCACTGGTATACCTGATAGGTAGTACACATACGTAATCGATATTTTCGCATTTTCTCCAGGAAATTTACTTTATCGAATCTATCACTTGTTGGTTTACAAAGATATCGGTTATTGTTACAGTAGTAATTACATATAAATATTTGTACCTGTTATTGAAATTTGAAATTTATGCTCAACGGTACTTTACATTTTTAACTACCACATAATTTGTAAGAGAAAACAGAAAAATACTCTTGCTTATTATATCTATCAGATTACTTTATGTATATAAACTTAAAAGCATATGAAATAATTTATTCACGCCTTTGATATATTCTACTTACCTAACTTCAATGAAGATAAAAGTTTATCATATCTTCTTTTATCTACTATTGATAATTCTTTAGTTAACATATAAGCATAATAAAATAATGTAAAATAAAATACTTTTGTAAATAAGTTTTAGTTGGTTTAATTAGATGGTCAAACTTTAATCTTTATAAAACATTTAAGTACAATTTACTCCAACGAAACTTTGATTTAACGAAGAAAGCAACGAAGCTATTTAATAACAATTAAATAATATCAGAAAATTGTAAAACAATATAACGTTAAATAAAGTTTTCGCACAGGTGTGAAGTGTTTGTGCTCCGCGCGTTCGTCGCCGTGCTGTGTGCTGTGCTGTGCTACTCGAAACGCGCTCGTTTCTACGATTGGCACTCCTGCTCCTTGATCATTCGGATATTCATTCCGCAGAAATAATCGACTTCGCGTTGAACAATCCGTAAATGTATAAAATATTCGTCGGAATGGATGTGTCGTGGAAATCGCTCGCTCGAGGCGTATAGACGTCGACGCGAAGGTATCGGCAATTGTGAATTATTTGCAGTTTTGTTGTGATATTCGCGGGCGATATAGTCGTTTGCTCCGTTTATATAAAATTTGAGTGTCGCGTTTATCTCGCAAACGTCTCGCGTCGCGCTTTGAACGCTGTGCCGGAATTGTCATAATAATATGATTTATCTCTGATTCTCTCCGAAGAGAGAATTAAAGACAACCGAGTGATGTAACAAGACGCCGTGATACATCGCCCGTTCGCGAATGTTTCGTAATATACAATATCATCGTGTATTTTGCGTCGCGTAAGTTAACGGCCGGCAGTCGCGACTCGTTATCGTGCGAAATATAAAAAATATATTAATAGTGCAGTTTTGCATTCGTGAAGTTTACGAATTCGATACGTACTGCGCGTGTGATATTTAATTTTAATTGTATTTTTGATCAATCAACTGCGTGTCTTTACTAGCCGTGCACTTGACTCGCGTAGTATCGCGCGAGGTTGCCGTCTTCGAAGATTTCGTCGTTATTCACGTAACGCGGTGAGCACGGGACGAATCGATCTCGCGGCTTCTTTAAGTTTCGAAAGAATCTATGGATAGAAAACGTTAAAGTATTTCGGGGAAATGTTATCGGGCGTGGCACGCGGCCTCGGTGTTGTTTTTTTTTTGTACGCGGTTCACCTTGTTTACGCAAAATCGCCGTGCGAGGACAATTAAGCCGGCAGGCGTGGCGCAGAACTGTTCCATACGTCGCAGCGTTAAGATGTCTCGATCGCTCTTGGCGTACAATATCGCAATTATAGGTATCTCTCGCGCAATTAATTCTTACGTTCAGTGATTCGGGCGGGTATCGTCGAAGTGACGAATATTTGTCAAGTACGTATTTCGCGTGATCTATTCGCTCGCGGGAAACGACGCGGAGGCGGGACGGGAGTGCCGAACTTGGATTAAGTATTTTCGCGTTTGATTTCAATTGATCGTTTTAAATACAGTAGAGTCTCGCGAACAGCTAAGTTGGGATGAGTGTCGTATATATAAAATTCCGTGCGATTATAATTGCAGACTCTACCTTCGTGAGTGAGTGTTGCGACGAGGGAATCCGAGAGGAGGAGCGAACCTAGAAGGCATCGGGAAAACTCTTGTTCTGTTTGTGGAGAAAAATCCAAAGACAGGGGAAAGTTAACGTATACTTTTGTCGCCGATTTAATTGAATATAAACCGCAGCCGGTTCGTCGCGTTTGTTTCGGGAGTGCCGTTAAAGTAATCGGGCTAAAGGACTTTTTCAAAGTCCATTTGAAGAATATTACGATGTATTTGACGGAATATTCTTCTCATTGGATTTTTAAACGGGAGTGCCGTACAGTATCGCGCGAAAGACTTTTACTGATAATTAGCCCGCGCGCGATTGTATAAGTTTATTATCCGCGAGTATCTCTAGCGAGTGTCCTGTGCGGTTAGAGGAAGAGGAGAAGGCCTGACGTCCTGAGAGGAGGAGGAGGTCCGAGAGAGACATCAGGCCCCGGCGGAGCAACCTTCTGGGTAAGTATCACTTTTCTGCATAAAATTAGTAGTTTTTTCCGATATATTCGGATTATCTTATCTCAATAAGTTTGAAATAATTAGAAAAAGAGAAATAATCTAAAATTGTACTTTTGTAAAGATATCTTTTTCGGTAAACAGATAATTGTATTGCTAAATATCTTATTAAAAGGCGAATTAGAGGCGCGTAAGAATTATCTTTTGAAATGTTGATCATTTTGAGCGCTTCTTTAATTAGAATTTTATGTTTGTATGTTACAGTATCACCGTAGCTACGAGATCTTTGTAACTCATTCCGCCCGTTGCGCATCTGGTTGGTGAGTCAAAATTTTTTTTATTGAGGTAACAAATCTACGATTAGTCAAATATAAAGCAAATGTGTTTTGGTACATGTCGAATTATATGACAATAAGTTATAGTATAAAAATATTACATCTCGTAGATTTATTGCCTTAAAATGGATAGGCTAAGGGTTACTTCGACCAACTCCGATTAACTTTAATCGACGAAAATAAAAGATTAAAAGATTTGTTATATTAAAAGCAGCTTTTATTCACGAAGTGGTAAATCACGAAGAGATAGGTTAAAAAAAAATAAAAAAGAACGACATATACATTATATACAGTTAAAAGTTTTGCTGTTGACGAAATTGCTGATCGAGTTAATCGTCGATTAAAGTTAATCGGAGTTGGTCGAAGTGACCCTTAAACTGATTACGGCAAATATTTAATCTTGGTGTCACTTGTTTATTGATGTACTGTGCGATTGAGCTTGAGGAAATACTCGCACACTTTGCACGCATGGAGCTCGCAAAGAGCTCTACATCGTTCATCGAATTATGTTGACAAACGTTCTCCCTAAATAATTTTTGAAAAAATTTTTAAATCTTATAAATAAATATATTACAAAACATTTTATCGAAATATATCCTATTAGAATTTTCTTTCGCGAATTTGAATTAGTATAAGCCTATAAAGTACATAATAGATTAAATTTTTGTAATTTTGTTACGGAGATCAATTTTGCTTAGTATAATATATATTTTAGAAACACAGAGAAAAACCAGAAGTAAATAATACTGTTACAAAGTTAAGATTTTTGAAATATAAAATTTTTATTTAGATTTTTTATAAAAAGTTATTTTTTATGATATTATTTTTCTTGAACAAAAGAGATAAAAGTAAGTAAGATACTATATTAGGTGGTATATAAAAAAAAATCTGTAGATAGGGAAAAATGATGAATTAGTTATCCGTGATATTTATACATATACCCATCTCTATTCCTTCCCCACATATTTAGCCAAGATTAAATATTATATAAATCGATGCAAGGAAGCAATATATAGATTATAGAGTTTCAATATAAGCATTAATAAAGAGGATAAAAAATATTTTGGTCTTATTATGCAATTTATTTTATATAAAGCGTGATAATGTTTATTATAATTACTAAAATTTATTTTAACAAAGCATCGATTTAACCCTAATTTTTTGTGACCTATCCATCTGTTTTTGATTGAGAAATTGGCTTTATATGCTAGATAAAGTCACGTAATATGACGTGAGATTCTAAATATTCTGTCGTAAAGCGCTAAAACTTTTTAAATTATTTTAGAGTATAGTACAATTATTTAATTTTGCAATAATATATAATAACTAATATATTATTTTAAAAATAATTTTGGTAGAAAATAAAAAATATAACGACATATATTTATATCGATCCGTATAAAGTTTATAAAGATTTGCATATATTATTCAATTATAACACACATAACGCGGTTATTGATTAATTATAATATCCAATTATAATATTAATCGGAAAGTTTTTTTCGGCTCTTACGTCATTTATTCTGTATATCTTACCTGATACACTTTCAAGATGCGTACCGCATGAACAACATGCACTCAATCACGCATCTTCATATTTTCGCGGTTTAATATAATAATATATCATAAATGAGAGATGTGATGAACAGGAACGACCTGCATAATATCTTTTTATTGAAATACAGTCTTCTTTCATTCGGTCTATAATTTAACAAATTTTGCTCCGTCGTAAATCAGAAGTCCTCGGTGAAAAAAAATGGAGTAACCTACAACACAAACGTAACAATTCGTACAAAGAATTATCACGATTGTCTAACATTTATTGCCCAAGTACACGATAAGTTACACATTATATTTACACGGGAGGGAAGAGTTATTGTGACCACAAATGCAAAAACTAATATAACTTAGCGTATATACATGTCCCTGAGGCTTATTCTACATTATCGTACACACACTATTATCATACAATACCAATAGCTCTATGCATTGAACAAACGCGGCGTTGTATATTATAATTTACCGATTATCACACGTCTACGTTATATGTACATAGCACATTTGGGATCATCACAAACATACGCAAGCGGCATCGCGATATTGATGGGTCCATTTGGAAAATTCAAGCCAAACTTGCAATTTGAAATCAACTAGCGAATCGTGATTGATTGATTGATAACAAATTTGTTAGGAAAATAAAATAAAAGCTCGACTGATGAATCGCTAGTATTGCTTTGACGACTGAAAATATTGCACATTCGATATTTTGTGTAAGAGCAATATATGTATATTATAATAATTTTAATACGTAGCAATCTATATATTTACTTTTTCCTACATTTAACACACTAAAAAAAAAAATTAAACATTTTATATAAAAAATTATTATAAAATATAAATATCCAGAAATTTTAAAAACTGTGAATTTTAACATTAATTTTTTTTTAATTTAGCATTTCCATATTTTGTATATGTTCGTTTTACATACGAATATTAAAATTTACAATAGAAATATATATTAATTATTTAAAATAACATTATATAAACTGCCAAAATGACATGAAAAATGTTCATTAACACAAAATTTTTGTTATCAGTAAAATTAATTTGTAAGAAATTTATGCAAAATTTTTAATATATCTTATATAATCTTACAATTTATAGTTCAGAAAGCGCTATGTTAAGATAACACTGTTCGTTGACGTATGTACTCTGTATAATCATTATTTATCTAGAACACTAGTCACTAAATTATAACGTACGGATGGAAAACTGATGATGCTTTCTACATATGTAATTTATATGTATAATAAGTCTATTGTACATTATTATATTTGTATGATCTCGAGGTATTTGAATTAAAAATACTTTATTTATCATTCCGTTGAATAACGGAAATCTTCAGAAAATTATTGTCATCCTGTAACATAAGCGATGGGTATATTAGATTAACATTTTTATACAAACGTGTAAAAGTTTCTACAAGAATTGAAAACAAATTGCAAGAAATAAAAACGCGATTATAGTAAGCAAAATTATATGCTATTATATGGCGCTATAAATTTTTTATTTGCTGTTATTAACAATCTCTTGTATTACTTAAATCATTTGACGAATTAACTGCAAAATCAACTACATAATTATCATTTCTCTTCGATGCCACAATAATTAATACGCCATCAATAAGGGATATTTGATCGGCTCCCTTATGAAGCAATATAGGCAGGTTTTATAAAGTATTATTACATTATCCGTACCCGTGACTAGAATAAAGAACACATCCACTACCAGTTTGAATAAAATGGAGTAGTCCTCTTTATACTACTATATAGAGATCATTAGAATAGCCACTTATAATGTAATACGGTAAATCCGTTTTGCATTTCTCTCTGTCTAAAAGTTATTGCGACATGCTTAAGGGAAATAAATTTTTTTCTCGATGGATATTTTCTGTGAGGCACATTCTTTTGTTTCAGCAACATAATTTATGTATATGAAAACAATAGGCAAAGTAAATCAGCGAATCGTAATAACTGTTGCAAACATGATTCATGAAGCAAATAAGCAATTTCCATTAATAGTGATTTAACATATTGGCATTATTATGAAGCACTTATTATTTAAATTATTTATTTTATATTAATTTCTTAATAAATAAATTTTAATCCATTACTTCAGATTTCTTAGTATCCTTGCTACATGTATATATACAAGAGGATTTATTTATTCTTAACTGATACTTTCTACATAAAACGTAACTAAATTTAGCATTTTCTAACATTTATATTTTTCTTATAATAAGAGAAGATAGTAAAATTCGGTGTGTATATATTTTTTTAAAAAAGGCAAAAAAGAGATAACTAAAAATTCCAATAAACAATAGATAACTTTTTACATTTAAAATTATTTGAAATCCAGCTACATATAATAATATAATCACTCTCATTCTTTGCGCCCTTGTACATTTAGATAATATTAGCAAATTGCAAGCTATATACGTTTAATTAACATTTTGAAATGCAGAAATAACGACAACACATATTCGCAGCAATATCATTATTTGTGTTTGTGAAACGCATAATATACTATTAAATTAAATTTTTGACAAATTAAAATAGACGTTTTGTTTATATTATGTTAAATGTAAAAATAGAAAATTTATTTGCATAAAGCATAATTTTGTGAATAAATTAAAATATAATTTTTATGTCATTATAATCAGTATTTGTTTCACTAATCAGAAAATGCAATTGAAAATAATGTATGTCCGTCGTTACTGGATCTACAGACTTTCTTTTTCAAGTGATGGCGAGGTCAACAGAGTTACCGCTTGGAATGGAAACGGTAAAAGCCAGCTACTCTGGCACCTTCAGCGCAAAGGGGTTAATAGATTGGTGGCTTTCTACGTCTTTAGGGAGGAAAGTCTATTAGTACACGTTCGGCTTGCAATGTGTTAATTACGCTTCTCAAGTACGAAGTACCCTGGTCACTCTGGCCTGATCAGCCAGGTACTCCGCAACTCCATGTAAAAACGACTCTTTGCTCTGCGCTTCGTTTCACGCAAATTTCATGTACAATAGGAAGAGATCTTTTACGGAGAGCAGCAATCCTACGCAGCATCATTCTTATCGACATTCTTTCGTTGTAACGTTTGCCAGCATACGATACCTAGTCTCGTATTTGGAGAACGTTTTGCGTTAATCTTCTTCGTAATAGTTTCTATAGATGCACAATGATGGCCTACGTGGATAAACCACCGGCCAGTATCACAGTCATGGTAGTTATCCCAAAATTCGTAAATAAATGACGATGAAACGACAATGAGGTCGTCGCCGATTGAAAATTGATTTGCTCATCATCAACATCGTCGCCCTTTAGCATCGGCTCGTCTTTCATACCGACGGCCTTCTTCTCATGGTTGTGATCGATCTTCCACGTCTTCTTTGACTCCCTCCTCGTGCCTGGTCTGCGCGTTGTTGGCGGCTTATCGATCCCTGAAAATATAGCGATACAATAAATTCGATATAACCAAAATTAGTGTAACGTATCACGTGCTTTTGATAGGAAACGAAATATTTTGTAGCGTGTCTCTAGTACGGATTTTTTTGCTACTTTCTTTCATACAGATTCTTTCAGATTCTTTTGAAAATTATTATACCTTTTCTTTTGTTCACTTTTCAAACAAGTTAGGTTTCTTTTACCAATCTTTTCTCATAATATTCTAGTTTTAACGTTCCTCAGCGTCATATTAAAACTAACTGAAGAATATAGTATCATTAATTAATTTACTTTTATTTCAAAAGTTTCTTTCTTTTAGTTATATAAGAAATGAGTTTTTTGCGTGTTATTGCTTAAAAGCGAATTGAAATAGCAAATTTCTTAATTGAAGCGAATGAGATTAAACACGTGAGTTTAAATATGTGCAATCCATTACTACGAAATAGAAACAGCACGATTTCCTAGTTAATTATGGAAGCTTAAAGCTCGTGTTTTTGTGTGTTAGTTTAAGCCATGCTTATCGTAGTTTACTGGCATTGGTTTTATCAATTGATTTCAACGTAAAATCATTTCCTACGGCAGATGTACGTCCGTGAAACAAACTTTCCATTTAAATAGAAATATTTGTGAAAGGACATAAATGATCGTGATTATGTTATCGAAAATCGTGATTTTCCCAATCATGGTGCCGATAAAAGTCAATGATATATAACGAATAAAAAGTACATTAGTTAATTGCTGGATCATTGATAAACGCTGGCGCCAAAAATCGATCTGATTGTCTGAATAGAGATTGAACGTCCGTGGCAGTATGCAACGCAGAAAGCCGTTTTACGTCGAATCGCGTTTGAAACGAACGGGCGTAAATGGCGAATCGAGATATCGGTAAAGCCTGTCCGCGAGTAATAACCGGAAAAATAATCGGCCAGGCGGTCGGACTTTCCGCGCGATGCTCCCCGTTTTGACGTATTGGAATGTCGTCCCGTACGGTATTCCCGCAAACCCGGGAGAGAGCTCTTGTCACTTGCACACTCCGTCGAAATGTCGAGAGTTTGGAAGCGATATTAATTCTCTCGCGCGTGCATCGACATTCCCGCACGAGACGAAAGTAGACTTTTTCTAATTAATCCGCAGGATGACAACGCGCAGGCCGCATAACATGCTGAGGTGACAATCGCTAACAATTGAGACAAATGTATGGGACAAAAGAATGCCGACAAGAACGATGTTGCAGATATAAGCGTGAAGGTAAATGTAGTTTTCAATTTTGATATATCGAACAGAGATTCGCGTAGGTTAATTGAGAGCTGAAGAAGAAAAAAAAACAAAAGTAATATTTGCCAGCTCTGTATTTTTGCTATGATATTTTAATACACTAGAATTTAATCGAATAATTTTGCGAGAGAAGAGAAGTATACAACGTATTCGTTTCATTCGTTTTATACAACGAATTTCTAAATGTAGTTATACTTCTCTCTATGTGTTAGCCTTTAACATCTCCTTGCATACCTATTTCAGTTCTGAAAGTTACCTTCGCGAACACAGACGTGAGTCAAACATTGTTGAAATAGTAATCAACTTTCGTTCGATGTGCAGGAAGCTTATGCAACGTTGATTTCAATTCGCGAGCGACAATTGTGTTTGCACTTCTGCAAGGTCAATGCGTTTATGTTTACTCGTAGTAGCTGTTTGCAAATCTCGGAAAGCGTATTCCGCGCAGCGTATTCGGAAGTACAGATGCGGAATGTGTGCTCTCGGCGATTCTGACAGTTGCAGTTCGGTGTAACAGCGCAATTTAATAAATACATTAATTAATACGCTCCAGACACTACGTTCCAGTTGAATATCGGAATTGTGGTCGGACCTGTGTTACCGCGCTATTACCGAAAAGCCGTTGAAACAGCCATTCGTCTCGAATGCCTTAAATTACGAATTTACATTTATTAGCGTGCTGTTATATCATCGTCTTTTGATGCTGGCTGTGTCTGCGGTAATGAATATTGCGACTGTGGTTTAAGATGCTCAGACCTCTTCCACCTCACTGCAATTAGCCAGTAATGTGTTCTACCGTAAGACCCGTAATTCTGTTCACTTCACTACCAGTGATGCCATTTCACGATAACGCCCTTTATAGCGCGTGAAGGTGAGCAATGATCAACCGTGGAGCTAAAATATATAATTTAACTTGTTTTCTTTCCATTTATCTTTTCATCCGTCTTTCGCAAAGAATTACGAATAACGCGGAGAATTATAGATATATCTTAGAAGTTTCATCCGCACCATCAGTCTCGAAGAGGTAAAAGTACTAAAGGGTGGAGGAACGCAATTATTTTATTCGTTATAGAACTCTATAGTTCTATACAATCATAAAAATTGAAAAAAAATTTTTATAGTTTCACGCGTTGGCATGCGTATTAACGTCTGTATATATTATTTAGGTAATTTGTCAAATAGGTATACAACTTAATATTACTTTGAGCACTATAACGTCTTAAGTAAGTAACGATAGAATAATCACTAATTGCTGTAGAAGTTATTTTACCGTATGCTAATATCGCGCGGCTATTACGAAATCATATTTACCGGGCCAATTGCGACTTAATTCTTTCTCAAAGAACATCCGCTTCTGCCAGCAAGCGAAGCAAAAGTGAACTAACGACCACCGCCAAATGCTACCACGACGTATTTATCGGTCACATCTATACGCGCGCACGCGCGCGCACGTTCCCTCATCCGGCGATATAATGCAATTTGAATATAGGCCATCATGCACAGACTTTGCATGCCATGCGTGCACGTCATTGTACAGACTCGGAACGACCGACGCGGTGGCGCGATCCGAGCGCAAAGTTCCCTCGCAGTCTTAGCCACTCTTAAAGCATCCCTCTCGCGACTCGCGTCCACTTTTCGCGCAAACCATGCTGCGTCCGTCGATAATTCGTCCTTTCTCACTTCTCTACCATTTTACTTATAGTCAAGCTTAAGTTAAGATACCCATCGAAGTTAACCGACTTCAGCGAAGCATGTAATCCACGGTCCGTGCCCCTCCTCTCGGTAATTATTGCTAATATTGTTAAATGTGTGCCGCCACATCGCGCTACGCCGCGCCGGTACCGGAAAAAGCTCCCCATAATAGGCGACAGGGCGGCATGCAAGTCGACCGACATTTCAATGGGACGCTGGATTAAACTACTGGGCTAATTACTGGAGAAGTGATTCGCGAGAATGGAAATTCGTTGATGGTCGGTACAGGGGGTGCGGGCGTGTTCCCGGGCTTTTCCCGTCGTCGTCGCTCCGACCGCAGCGTTTTATTTGCAATTGTCGCGGTAATTAAGTGCCTCGCGTTCCCTACGGTTACCACCCCCCTTTCCCTTTCCGTTATCCAATCATCGTGGACGGCGATTTTTGTTAAAGCCGTCGCTTCCTTCCTCTCCCTTTGAGCGGACCGCTTCCGTCCCTTTTCTCACCCCCCTCCCCCCCCCCCCCCCCGTCGACACTCTAATTGGAGAGACGATCAATTAACATCAGCGAGGTCAAACGGAACGGACGGGTCGTGCTTTACGCATTTGGCGTGCTTGCCACTTGAATCTCACGCGTGAGATCCAATGAAATATAATGACGGCAAACGGAATGGACGCGTGACGTACTGACGCGGCGAAGATGAGATGACATGACATGACGCGACGCGACGCGATGCGATATGCGACGTGACACTACGTGACTCGATCCCTTATACCCCTTATGCGGTTTGATTCGCAGCAACGATGTCTCCCAGAAACTTATGGAAGGTTTTCTTCGCTACACTTTCATTTTACTTCTCTTCTTCTTGTACGCAAAAAATATGGAAGCTACTCTAACGTCGTTAGCTAACGAGCGGCAACACGTTCTGCGAGATCGCCGCTCTTTTACTCCATCAACGCGCGACAAGGGTAAATGGTGGGACAAACAAGAACCAGAGGTTGTCTGGCTTCCGAAGTTCATATGCACGGAACGATGATGGAGATCAAGCGACGGCGCCGTGGAACGGCGCGGGGAACAAGGTGCATTGGTACACTGAGATTGGGGCAATTACGTCGAGGAGGCAATATCGATCGGCGCGATAAACCGATAACTTATCCGCTTAAGAATCGCGCCCGCCGCTAGTTTAATTCCGGGACGGGAGATGTTTTTCGTTGCCCCCGAAATAACCGTGTACCAGGATACACACGCAGATTTTTCATTCGTTTCGCTGCACATACGCCATTACGCCACAATGAGCTTAATCTATACGTTTCATGAAACATGTTTGACTACAAAATACTCGAATCTGTATCGTGTTTTCCAGTAATAAGCAAAACTGATTTAAATCCCTTATGTACGGCTGACGCGATTAAAAATAATACAAAAATAAAGATAATAACAGAAGCACAAGCTTTAAGGTTGTGTAATTTAGTAATGTGTAATATTCATTATTTTTTTTTTATTATTTGTACATAAAATGTGGGGCACGCAAGTAACTAAATCCTTTTTCCACGCATGATACGTGCAATGCAGGAAAAACAGGAAACGGAGAAGCAAGGAGTGTATGCAACATTTACAAAATAAAATTAAATTATCAGTAAATTATCTGTATCACGTAATTACGTCAGATAATCACTACAGCATGAATATTAAAACATACATACAGATGATACGTGTAATAATGTACATATGAAAATTAAACGAGATATTTAGTAAATATAGTTTTTCGTATGATGGAACGTAGCGCGGAAAATAAATAAAGGCGAAATTGGGAATCGGATTGAAATAACAAATAATTAAACATTCTTTATGCGAAAATAAGTAGTATAACGTAAATAAAACAAAAGTACATTACGTATAACTTGTACGGATTAATAAGTTTATAAATGTCACTTACTGTATAGTTTTATTTTTCCATCGGTCTCTCCGAGGGAATTCGTCGCCACGCATCGAAAGGATCCGAAATCCTGTGCTCGTACAGATTTTATGACGAGCTTCATCGTAATTTCGTATAATCCTTTAGGAATTGTTTCGACCTTATAGTTCTCGTCTGAAAAGTGTTGAAAAGATCGGAAAATATAGAGATTAAATGCAATAAATACGCTGAAACACACACAACGGAATTGCAAACGCTAATTTCCGCGGAGATTTACGCGTTCAATCATAGCACGCATATAACATTACATGTATAGTTTATAAAGAAACAACTCGTTATATCAAAATGTTATCAAAATCAACAGTACTTGATAAAACAAAGTTCGTGAAGCTCGGCGCCTAAATAAAAAATACACTCGTTTCTCCTAATCGAAGTCAATGATTCAGAAGGTTGTTAACGGGAAACGCGCATGACGCACAAAACCGGCTTTTTCGCGTTGATGCAATTGTACTTGTCTCTCGTTAAAAAGCTAATTCGTTTCATTGCCGCGAATAGAGGAGCATTAACTAGACAGGCTTCCATGGCAGCCGGGAATAACAGAAAATTCCGGATCGATGCGGCAGTAAACTTCGTATTTACGTTCCAAGCCGCTTAAACATTATGGAACCGCGCAAAGTACGCACGGAATGGGCCGTGTTATTCGTGCAAATGTCGTTTTCGTTCTGGCACGTGGAAGACGACGCGAATGTCGATTTTCATGTTATTAGTTCCAGGCTACGACAGTGTCGATGCAGAAACGTTATTTCAGAGGAAAGTTTGTCGGCGCTCATATCGGTATTATGTCGCGTTATCCGTAACAATAAAAAATCGTGCTCTTTTACAAGAGTTTCCTCGCTGCACTCGCCGATTGTATAGGCGATTTTATAAATATATGTTACAAAATCTGTGAGATATGATACAGTTGATATTTTGCCATAAGAACATATCTTCGATATTTCTGATAATAAAAATGGATGTGTAATAAAATTTATGCAAAAGAATTGCATCAACGTAATAAAATTGAAAAGTTTAATATGGTATTGACCGAATATTTAATTGTTAATCAAATATTGATTGTTTACTTGCAATATTACTAATTTATTTATAAAGAAAATCAATTTTCGGTGTTATTTCGGATAACTTACTTTTCTTTTTCCGTTTATTACCTGCACTTAATGTCTTTGTCTGATAGTTGTATTATTCTAGTAAAACCAAAAGTAGCAGTTAATAACCTAATAATAAATAAGATTATTTAATTTATATCAACATGCGTATGCATATGCACGAAGTGCAGGACATTTATTGTCGTAACAATTTTCGTAAAAATCGTTTCCATTAAATAAAAAAATACAAAATAAAGAAATATAATATAAAAACGCGTATAGAAAACAAAATGTTTAATTGAAAAATATTGGTTACAGCAACATACACTAATAATAGCTTCCTCTCCGTAAGTAATCAATAAAAATTGCAAGCTAATCTTACTTATCAATTTGCGAGAAACTTTTATCAGCGGTCACAATTAAGCTAGGTCAAAATCGTGATAATAGATAAAAATTATAATTTGCATATAAACAATTTCGCGCGCTCTTAATTGATTCGCAGATCTTTCATTATAACCATATTAAGGAAAAATTTTAGCCTGTACAGAGGGTGCTGTCACGGATTAACGACCCGACACGAGATGGCACGCACACGTCTTAAGTTTTAATGCCGCTGCCCTTGCCCTTAACCCCTTGCATATCGCAGAGGTGCATGGTAGCAATTAGAGTGAAACGACCGCGTTAGCGCGATGTAATTAAGGCGAATTGCATTACAGCTGCTCGTGCGTGCACCTCCCGGCGTGCGCATGCAAAAAAAAAAGAAAAGAAAAAAAGAAGAAGAAGAAGGAAAGGACTTGTAACAATTATTTCACAAATTGGAATAAAACGCGCTCTCGGTTTCATTAAAACTCTTATTTTTCCTTCTTTTCAGACAATGAGTATCGTCCACGGATTTTTCAATAATAAATATTATCTTAAGAAGTAAATTCACGAGACGTCAATGTTTGTATAATTGTATGTATAACTTTACACACACAAAGAAATTATCCTTTCTCACAATAAATGTAAAATATTTAAGAATTAAATTACTAATATTATGGTCTTAATATCCGTAATAAAAATGTCGATATTTTTTCGTATACTTGTATGTGTCTTATTCGATTCGTTTCAAATAAACTTATACATAAATTAGTTGTTTGTCATGATAAAGATTTATACTTGTGCGCCTGATAAAAGTACGGAGACAATAGATAATGGATCTGCAAATCAATTAAGAGCGCGCGAAATTGTTTATATGCAAATTATAATTTTTATCTATTATCACGATTTTGACCTAGCTTAATTGTGACCGCTGATAACGTATAATATCGATTTTTCAAAAAGCTGACTTAATTTAATTATTCTTTTCTATGCACTATTTCTATATTATTGTTGATGAGAATGAATAGCATATCATATTTGAACAAACGGGAACATCTGCTCACCATTGGCGATGGTTTCGTTCGATGGCCTCGTCCAGTAAGTGATAGGACTAGGATGGGCTTCGCTACGGCATTCCAGAGTAAGAGTTTGCCCTTCGTAAGCACCCACTAGCTGATTCTCGATCCAAACCATCGGCTGAACTGTGCAAGATAATACATCTTAATAAAATATGCATTAAAACTTAAATATTGTTATTATAATCGCATAAAAGAAAGCTTATTTAAATTTTAAAATCTTACACAGACGTCTCATTTATTATCATAGCATTTTTTGATTGCCTTGAGATGAAAAGTCATGCAATATGGCGCTGATCAACTATATTAATTTTATGTACACTGTTATTTCTAATTAATTTAACAAAGTTTAGTTGGCAATATATTTGATGTAAAAAATTATAAAGCTGTGGAAACACGGCACGCAATTTAATGAAACATCTAGTTTTACAAACTCATCACAAGGTACAATATCTGACGTTTGACACAAAAGTCTTACTAAAGCTTCAACGCTCATTTTTAAAACATGTTCCCTCGAAATAGGGCTCTCTTATTTTTTAATCAATCCAGAAACGTCACTTGTCCTCGTAGTAAGCGACTTGTTATATAGCGTAGCAAAATTACGTAGCCTGCAGCGGCGGGAAAGATTTAACTCCGTTTTCAGGAACAATGGCCCTCGGGATCAGCTATTCACCATGCCTACCCCGAGAGGCGTCATTACGCGAGATCGCTCACACCACACGCGAGCACGACAATCTAAATTATATTTTGCGACAAGCGCGCGACGCGCGCATAAGAAAGGATTTCTACTACCAGAACGGGACAGAACTGCATAAAATATCATTCGCATGCATTTCCGCAATTATGTATGCGTAAAAAGCAAAGGACGAAAACGGAATAATAGTCAGAGTTTCGATTAAATTAAAAAATTTCGAACCGAAATTCTAACAATTCGTCGTGCACGTTATATTCTTGTAGCTTTTTCATTTTGAAAGATTAATTCACGATAATTATGAATAAATTTTGATTAATCCTCGTTTTTCCAGGAAGATTAAATAATTTCACGTAATATTTTTTCTCGCCTTGTAAAACAAAAACACATTTAGTTATATTTCTCATTTCTCTCAATTGCGTTTTTACGTATGTCACCACGTTTCACGCTATCGCTTGGATGGCAGTGTTTCTTAACATTGTCCATAAAATGGAATCTAGAATCACGCAGCAAAATTACGTACAGTGAACAGTGAGGAGGATTCGCTTGCTGACTGTTGGTGGCACCCCGTTGTGCGCTATGCAGAGATACGGTCCCATATGGAGACGCGTGATTCGTGTTATTTCCAGCTCCGGGCCCACGCTCCCCGCTGCAACAGTTTACATATGTAGATGCAGGCATACAAATTCATGTAAACGTGGATTACGACACATTATTACGTACGCTTCGCTCATCGTTCAGTGAAACGCACCTATGACACGATCTGACCAATTGCACACGTTAATGCCGCGTCGTTAATTTTTAAGCATCCCGAGCATATTTTTGTGATTATACATCAAAAATTCAATTATTCCGGTATTGTAAACATCTTTTATGATAAAGATAAAAAGATAATCTAAATTGTTTAATTCCCTTGATACGTTTTTTAAGATAAAATAATAAACAAGAAAATGATAAAAATTACGAATTATAGCAAGAGAATATTAAATATTTTTATTTTTTTAACTTATGTAAAGAAAAGGAAAAAATATATTTTTATTTGAGCTTCGGCAAATACGTATGCATATTCAAACACATTATATAAAGTTCAAAAAATTTCAAATTATATAAACGGATTACGGTTATATCTACGGTTATTATTATGTGATTTATGGAAGAGACAAAATTCTTAAGTTTTTATTTGAATTTAATATTTTTGATTATGTACATATATTTGATGCTTAAAAATACTGCTATTAACAAATGCAAACATAATAGTAATAATTAAGTAATAATAATAAGTGTAGCTACGTTATATAAAGATAAAAAAGTATGCAGTTTGTCTAATTTTTGCTAATTCTTACAAATAACTAATAACGTTAAATTTTGTATTTAATTCTTATTTTTTTAACATAACGTATACGTTTCATGTACCGCATGTAGTGTAATCAACAAGCGTACGTACGATAATTAAATGGCAAGCAAGTGGCTTGATATTGTGAAACATATATAATCTTATATCCTGCATTTTGCAAAATATTCAAACGCGTAAATTATAACATAGATAGCGCAAACTGAGTGTACTCTTCTATGCGTGAAAAAGCAATTAAAAGATTTCGCAATACATACATAACAACAGCGAGAAAAATGGAACATTGATTCATTATTAAATGACACATAATTTTGTTGGACTACACATTGTATTAAATGGGACGTAACATAAATATTAATACGCAAAAGTGGACAAAGTAGCACTCATTATGTCAACTGTAATTTCATATGTTGTAAATTAATATTTGCTCTCTGATATTTTCCAATAATTTCTGTTTCGCATGTTGCAGTATATACGGTCGACTAGCTTAATATCGCGAAACAATTGATTTCAAGTTTAATTAAAATGTGTATTTCCTTAATTTCGATATTATATAATTAATCGTGCTAATCGATTTGTACATTGAAATTACAATTAGTTCCGCGTCGCGAGTGTGCAATGAAGTTAAATTGACAATCTAGCACATTCATTTCGAGATTGATTATCATATAATTTACATAGTTCCTTTACAGATCAACGGCCTATCGATGTGTATACTGTACTATTATCAGAACAATTGTTCTATAGCTTATGTAATATGAGAGCTTAAATTTATTAAATAATATATATATTTTTTTAAATAATACGTACATAAAATAAAAAATTATATTCTAATAACATTTTTCAAAATCTATGAGAGAGTAAAGATATATATATTCAGATGCGGTCGAGATTTTTTTTTTAAGAAGCAAGACAATCCAATGAGCTCAATAATAGGTATTATTACATATTATTTTTAATTACTATACAATGTTTATAACATATTTATATATATGCGTGTGTAAAATATATTTTTCGTTCTTTAATAATTTTACAAAAACCATTAGTTTATTAACAATTGTCACATTTATTTAAGAGCATAAATTATTCTATTTGGTAATCGAGCATAAATTATTTGATTTGCTCGATCCATTTTTAGTATTGATTTCATTTAGGATTTATAAATATGTGTGTGTGTATTGCGAAACTTGTGTATAACTTGTTTGCACACTTCGAGGACAGATTAAAAAGCGTTTTGAACTTATGCACTTGTTGAGGTTTTTGGAGTAAATTCGTACTTTTACAAACTTTTACCATCTGCAAAAAGCAAAATCTCTCAGTATAAATTATCATACAAAAATAAAAGAACGCAGAATACTTTCCCCAACTATTATCGGAATTCAAACGGAGTGCGCGGTTCTCGATTGCAAAAATCGTAAAAGCGATAGCGCGCTGCCGAATACTCTATTTTCCGGTACTTATCGTCTAATGGAATCGCGACTGAATCTTTCCGCAAGACCGACGCGAGACGAAGAGACGAATAGGGGAACAGCGAAATGCGACAAAATACTTAAAGTGATTCCCTAAAATCGACGCCGAAAGATGAAAGTTTCGTTCGGTGAATAAATCATCGGAAGTCGGTCGCAATCGATATTTTATCACAGCGAGACGTTCTCTCATTTCCTCACATTTCTGACCCTCAGTGCAGTCTCACACGAAAGGACGAAAATACATTACGAGTGTGTTGCACGTCGGCTCGTCGGTCTTTCTGAAGCACTGAACTTAGTAAAACTAGACGAACAGAAATAGGGTGAAAGGGAAAGGGACGGTAGAAGGAGAGAGGAACCTGTGTGTGAAGCCGTATAAGAGGAAGAGACTAAAGCGGCACTTTAGCTATCTGTCTGATGTACAATTGAGAATGTCCCCGACACTTGCTTGCGTAATTAGTCAGCAAAAGATCTAAACAATCCTGATGCGAGCGGCGAGTAAAACGAGGATGCTATTGAATGAAGCCGACAGCCAACAGCACGTGAGTGATTGGATTGTGAGAACGACGAATTTTGCGAAATATGATTCTGGAGAACAAAAACGTTTCATTTAAATTACGGGATACCATAATTGTCTTTCACTTTAATTTTATATAAAATTAAATAATTATAATTGAAATCTTCTTGAATGTGTTACATATGCCGAAAGTACCTACAGAAAAACCGTATTTTTAGCAAAATAAATATAAATGTACTCGCCTATTCTTGTAATTATAGAAGTAACATCTATTTATAACAATTACTTACGTCTTATTAATAATAATAATTTTTTCAAATATTAGTAATCAAACTCTATCTTTGTCGAAGAATTAACATGTATTAATGGAAAGTTCTCGTTAAAATATTCTCGCAAACATTTATATAACATTCCTTCTACAACAATTAAGAAATTAAATTACATGTTGATTACTAGTTCCTGCTAGACTTTATTCAAGACGGCATAACGACAGAAATTTGTTCGGAATTGTAAACAAAATTAATTTCTCACCGAATGGGTTAAGTAAATGAGTTTATATTATAAATGCACAGCAATTTTATTTCGATGGACATTACGCCGACGGCACTTTACTGATAATAACATCAGGAAAAGAAACCATTTTGTGTAACGAATCGTTAAATTCTCTCGTCAATTGCGAGAGACTGTAGCAAGCGGTAAGATAGTAAAAATTACTGTTGAAGTAAAAATTACTGTTGAAAAGTATTATATCGTCAATGCAATAAGAGAATAAAATCAATTTAAAATAAGAAGTTTTATAAAAAATAAAAATGTTTATTAAACAAATAGAGAGATTAATAATACTGTGTAAAATTATTAAAATTATTAAAGAACAAAATATTTTGTACATTATTGCGTGAAATAATTTTATTATACCTATATGATTTATCTTAGTCATTGATTCCTTTTCTACCTTGTTATAAAGAACAAGAAAAATTTGTTCTTTAATCAAATCAAATTCATGCACTTGATAGTACATTAGAGTTTCGAGAAGGAAATTTGCTTTGTCTACTTCATTTGCGACCTTTCATCCGATTATCAAACGTGTTCAATTTACAATGAATTCAACAAAAGGCGTATCTGTATCGGTTCAGCGCGCCGTCCATCAAAACTCATTCAATGATACGATCCGAGCGCACAATAAACGTCTCGCTCAATCAGCGCGAAACGAGATGGCGAGCTTTCTGTCACTCTGTTTTAGAGCGAGAGCGAGAAAAAGCCTCGTAGCGGAGCCGGGTTCTACGAGCAGCGGGTTACGTTCAATATACGCGAAACAACGCGAGACAACGAGACGGCGAGGGGTTTGAAAGGAGGCGTGGAGAGAAACGCGACTCTATCTGGAGTAGCGACCGGCATTCGTTGTGCGCGATGGAATACGCGACAATCGGCGCCCAACGAAGCGGTGCATAGTGTGATAATATTATAGTAGTAGTAGTGGAAGTAACAAAATAGTAGTAGTAGCAGCAATACGAAGATACGTACCCTGCCAGTTCGACAAGCTGATCGTGCCCGCTTCACGACGCCACGTGACCGTTGGCTCTGGTGTTCCTGTCGCCGCGCACCGTAGCGTCACGTTGCTACCCTCCCGAACCACCATGTCCGTGCTGGTGGGATAGTCCAGGATGTCCGGCGGCACTGAAACAATGACCACATTGCGAGAACGTTTCAGAGAGGTTTGCGTGGACGCGCGAGCATCACGCGCGCGTACCAAACGTGGGCGACTATGCGCGATGACCATTCGCGCGGACCAGATAGATGGTTATCTCGCGACGGCCGATCATGCTCCGCCACCGCCCGTCGTGCAACGTATCCCGCGTGCACACACCGCACATACCGCGGGGAGCACGCGCGACATCGTTGCATATCCTGGGGTTCGCGCCCCATTCGTTCGCGGATGGCGGATTCGCTCGTAAAATCTCGATTCGCCCCGCCGCGCCGATCTCACTCAAATTTTCACGTCCCGGGTCACGTCCGGTCCGCGCTCATCCCCCATCCCCCCCGTTTCCGCTTTTCCGTACGGGAGATACCTTTTTGTTCCATTGAAGGAGTGATTTCTTTCTGTTCTTTATTTTTTTTTGTCAAGGCGATCTTCGGCGCGTCGGTTACGGTGCGTGATTTTAACGGTTCGTAACCCACGTTGCTTTTGTCGTAGATCGCAGCCGGAAGCTTGACGGGGGTGTTGTACAACGGCGCGTGGTGTTAAAGCGAATCTGTCTTTTTTTACGGCACATATATGCCTTCGAACGCGAGAGCGCAAGCTACTGGATAAAATTTGGATAAAGCTTATACCACTGCCAAGCAGATGTGTAAAATTGTCATGAGAGAGCTAGATTACCGTACGAAATAATTTTATGTAATTATTTAAAACACAACTCAAACGACTATGCACGCTCTAAAGCATGATTTTTTTTTCCATTTACGCACATACGTGTTTAACACATTTACATAAATCAGCTACATGTTGCCTCCACAAATTTTACGGAATGTATAGAAGTTATAATTTATCAGTTCTATAAATTAATGCACGTGAATAATACCTACAAAGAGGATCTGAACTGACTAAGAGAACGGTGCAAGTGGATTACTCGAAAGGAACTGCATAAGCAGTCAATATATCATGCAAAGTAAATCCATCACCTCGCTTTATCCAAGTTTAGTAAATGACAGTTGGATGCGATATGGCGGATTGTTTTGTGCTTAGGCGATGCATTAGATAGTTTAGAGTCACGTCCATCCTTCTAATCTGAGTAAATAAATCAACTAAAATACCAAAACTAAATGCTAATCCAATATATCTTTTATCTCGTTTGCATTACCAACACATTTATGTCAATTTGTTTTTATTTCAAACAATATGAATTTATTATTTGATCATTTTATACTAAAATGGTCTTTTAAAAGGTACGATGATATAAAACGTAGAAAAATATATATTTTAAAAATAAAGCAGTTGACTGAGGCCATGAAATTTTCTCTCTTGCTTTGATGCGACAAAATATTTCACAGAGAAACCGCTCACCTCGACAAGGACAAAAATTTGTAGGAATCTCATTCCTCTTGCGGTTAGACGTTTTGTATTTGTAAAACGATTGAACGAACGTTATTTATCCATCTATCTTGGAACCCATTCATCAAACGAGTTGAAATATAGAAGCATTGTATTATCATATTCAGAATGTGCACTTTAGCAAAGAGAGCTTCATAAAAGGATGTAATTTTAATTATATCTTAATCTGCTATAGAGATTATCGTATTACACAGTTAGTAACGCGAAAGCTGTATTCTCGGACTGCATCGATTTAAATAATTAATTAAATTTTTATTCAATGATATAAGTATATATCTTCTCATACATTTTCTCCTTCCCTTTTTTAGAAAAGGATGTTATTATTGAAGAGATACTTATAATTGTCAGAATTATACACTTAAGAACAGAAGATCATTATAAATTAGAAACAAATTTAAATAGTTAAAAATTTGTTATATGTTTTAGTAATTAAATTTTGTGTAAATCATAAAATCTACAATCTAGTAATGTATAATTTTAATATAAATTTTACAATTATATCTTTAATCTTGAAATTTACTTGACATAAAAGGCAATTAATAAAATTGCCTTTCGCTCAGTTACCTAAAAGAACTAATTTTAGTTTAAAGAAAAATTTACTTTTCTTGGTTTATTTAGTTTCTCGATTTATTTAAACTAAGACGCGCGATTTTTAGTCGTCTTCAATGTATCTATAACAAGATATTACTGGTAATAAGACTTTTTAAAATTTAAATTTATAAATGTAAATAAAATGTATATATTTGATAATTTTTTGTTATCATCATATATACACATATACTATAAATCATAAGAAATTTTTAAAATTCTAAAAGGTCCTTTATATTCTCCTATATCAACACATACTATCTGTTTTACATTGACCTGTTCAGGTAGATTGACAGCTTGCGAAAATTTTTACACTGGCGTCAGTAACACAAAGATTGTTCGCGCGTGCACACTAAACTAACTTTTTCAATAGAGCGTAGGGTATAGAATAACGTTTTTTTTATTACGAGATATTGCCAGCATTTGACGATAATCGACCCGTATACTCTTCGCGAAAATAATCTTTACCGCACCGGGATAGAGCGACCATCGACGCGATACATTTTCCGCGGCAACAATGCGAAGAATTTCGTTATCGAGGTGCTTTCGAAACGGAATAGAGCCAAATATGGCTGGCGCACATGCAGTTTGTACACCGGAAAGACGGCTGGTTTCCCACGGCTTACGCGGACTAAGTTCTTTCCCGGTCACGAAAAAGGCTACGTGAATAGTCCTCCTCTCAGAGACCGACGTCGCGTCCCCCTGGTGAGTTACGAAAGACGTGTTCGGAAGGCAAAGAGGTTCCAGGACGAAGTTTCCGCGGATGCGAAAAAGCTACCGGGCGCGAATGGTGCTTTCGTGTGCTAACGAGACGACGAGGATGGACTGAGAGCTGCGATTGCATAACAGTGCAAATCCGAGAAGCACATTAGGAGTACAAAGCTTCTCTTTACGATAACCGATAAGTAATCTTTTTGAATTGCGATAAATAAGCCTATAATTAACGATCATTAACTAACCAAGTACAGCAGTCGCTTGATAATTATGTAAATCAGAATAATGTCCCAACATTTTTAACGACAATATATATTTCGATATATACGCTTCAATTCATCGTTACATAAATTCGTCAAATTTATTTTATATTTTGAAACATTTAATAAACATTTCAAAGTACAAAAAGATCCGGCAATACGCAAGATTGTAGTTAGACAGCGTCTACAGTGCAAAGTATTTCCGCAATAATGTTTGTGCGGTCCAACAAAGAGAAGGTTGAAATGAGGATGTTCTCTGACGACACGGCAGAGTCAAATACTGAGGGCAACCGTACGGCAGCGAATTCTTCCAAAGAATTAAGCGGGCATCGGCCATCGAGCAAAAAGCAATTCCACGCCGGCATCGGTACGCCCGCGCCGTCACAGGTCACAGAGATATCACCGGGTCCGGTGCGCAATTCATTTCGCGCTTTGCCCCGACTGCATCGGGCGCAAACGGGGCGAAAAAAAGCGCCGTATCCGCAGATAGTATATTTATTGATACGGGAAAACAATTGGGTCAAATTTATTATTTCACGCGTGCCCGCGCACCGACGCGCGCCGTTGTTTTTGTTTGCTTTTACGGATCGCGTTTTATTCGCGTGGACTGTACACAACCGCGTTTCATACCGCCGATATCTTCGAGTGTCTTTTTGAATGGCCGCTATATTTTGCGACGTTCCGATAACGTTTGAAAAGTTCGATTGGTCGAGAGCGAGCCGGCGTTTAAACCAACGTGATACTAAATTGATGCATACGGGCCGATCTTCGATAGTCGAGTTACGCAAAGGTGCCAGCAAAAAATATCAACCCTTTGCCATCTGAGATAATTTCGAATTTCGAGTAACGCTTTCGATATTGAATCTTTTATTTCTATCGCAGTCTCATCGTAATAGCATTACGTAATATCACACTACATACTAGTACAATCGGTATTTCTCTATAATATTTTATGCAAAGTTCGAAAAATTTATCTTATAAATTATAATAATTTATATAGAAAAATATATTTAAAAAATATACATAAGTCATAGAGTTCACAGTATGGGATTAATTAGAATCCATCCTGACAATTTTACACTAATTTAAAAACCGCGCGTAAAGGAATTTTGTTTTCGATTCATACAGTATTCAAATTTGGAATAAAGAAAGAGATTTTATTTACTAGATAAAATAAAATTTACTTTTCTATTTCATTTCTATTTCAATCCAATCACTCTTTTGATACGAATCAAATAGTTAGATTTGTGTCGTAGTCACGAATGCTGACATTGGGAAAATAAACAATCAACCAATTGATCACGTAAGTTGGGGAACATGTAACATCGCACCAAAGCAAGTTGACCAAGCCAGTAATTTCATTATGATAAACAGGAAATTTAATGAGGGTTGGTTGCGATAAGCTCGAGCTTTAGGTTTGTATATGCATATGCATCCTACATACATCGAAGAAGCAAAGGGGTTACGACGTATGGCATATTAATATTCATAAACTATTATGAATTTTAAAGAGAGTTTGCAATTAATATAAAATAAGAAAAATATCATTGCTATATAGCGAAGACCCGCATGCCAACTGCAATACGCATTCAATAATCGAATTCGCGCAAAATAAAAAAAACAAACTGAATGATAAAATTTCTGCAAGTCAATATTTTGAACGGCGCAACGAATCTATATGCAATATTTGCTATTTCCATATTTCAGCATTTCGCTATTTTTATATTTTTAAAAAAGCTCGGAAATTGAACTCTCTCAACAAGTTTGATTACCCAAAGCTGATTATCGTAAAAGTGTACAAATGAAGCAATATTTGCTACAATTTGCATGCTTGTGCGAGTATCGAGAGAATTATGGTTATTACTGTTATAGAGTAGAGTTACTTTTTCTTAGTATAAATTTTATGAGTTTTACTTCCCGCTCATAATTATTTACTGAGAACAATTTTTACATAATTATAACAAACTTTTCACTCACACATCATCAAAGAAGCAGTATCGCGGTTTCAGCAAATAACGCAGGTGTAAGAGTTTCAGAAATATATGTATAATAGAGGCCATAATAAACGCGGGCAAATATAATTTTTTTGTTTCTACTTTATCTCTTTCTAAATGCAAATTAGAATACTTAAATCATGATTGACGGCTCGATAATGCAAGGAAAGGATAAATAACTAGCTTTTCTTCTCTCTTGCACCTTTATTTTACGTTCGACCGAAGCAGCAGCGATTATTATTAGACGAGAGCCAATAATTCACTATTATATTTATTCCAATCATGCTTCAAAACTATATCAAAGGCATTGTTTCACAAATTAACAAATACAAAAGATGCAAAATTAATTAATACATTGTAATTACGTTCTCTAAAACTCGCTTGTATCATAATAATTTTGCGTTATTTGTACCATTTTCTTCTTCCTGCTCGAGCGATGCAAACTACCGAAGAATGCAATGTTCGCATATCATCCGATAAAGCAAGATAAAGCAAAATACTCGACTCTTTTCTTTTCTCTCCTGGTCTTGGCGATATAGTCGACGATAGGACAAGCCGATAAAGAAGAATCTTAACGAGGGGTTGCGGTGAAGTTAAACTATACGCTTACACGGGGTTCTACGGCGGCTGGGTGGTTTGCGGCGTGAGGAAGCCGACCGGTTATTAGAACGAGGAGCACGAGTTGCCGGGAAGGTGTCTAATAGCCCGCCAAGAGTACAATCGCCCTCGAAGGTTTCGGGGGTACGTACTTTACATACATTTGCATCCCGCCGCCACAAATCCAGCCGATCGCGTAGGGGCGAGACGGGTAACGCGGGAAGGCGTCTCTATCTTGGCAAGCCACCCGAAAGAGCTCGCTGAGGTGTGAAATCTTTAATCTCTTCAGCTGCTTTCTCGTCCAACAAAACGTTATTCCAAATTTCACAGCAGCAAAGTTCAACGCAACGTTGTTTTAAATTTTTATTCTAGAAAAATATCAAGCGTGCGCGCGTATGTGTGTTTATGTGTGTAGAAGGACAATCAAGATAAACCGCAATCGATACATCTCTATAAAATACAACATCTATGTAAAATAGATACATTTATATAAAAATAGTATAAATGTTTTAATATTGTCCACTAGCTTAAGTTGATTTTTTAAATAAAAGGTTTTTATTATAAATATAAAACATTTTTTTTGAACTATTGAATCTTTATTTAAATACAATATTGTTTTATATTAACTAGTGCACAAGAATATCAGATGTGCTTGTACGTGTATGCTTGTACAGGGAGATGTCCGAGATAAACTGTGATCGATATCAAAATTGATTTTAGTGTCATCTACCAAATTAATTTTTTAATACAAGAATTTTTATTATATTGTTTTATTATTTTATATCATAAAATTTTTATTTATCTACTAAACGAATTAAAAGATTTTCCCTTATAAAATGAATATTTAACTGTACATCCGTTTATGAATGTTCGCTCGTCTTACTTAACGTGAGCTTTGCAATGTATCAATGGGATACTATCTGCGAGCTTGTTAAGAGATATAAATCAGTAAGCTTGGGTGAGGTATTTATGGAGATGCATTAGCTTTCCGCAAGAGTATAGAATGCCAGCATTTATTTGGTAATTTCCGGCAGTCTGATATTCATCTCTTGAATGCTATTGCGCCAGAGCGCGATAGAGCCGACCAATGATCTCTAGAAGTCAAGAATTGTGTCAGACCTTCGTCAAGTTAACCGATAATTAATAGCAGGGTGGAAAAGATACTTTCATTAATTTAACAAAAATAAGATAAGTCGGGTACCCGCGATCTAATAAAATTAACGAGCCAACTATTAAGCGAAATAATGGAAAAATTTTGGAAGCTTCAAGAGTGGAAGTTTCATATAAAAATCTTAACGTATATTAAATAAAATAATAATAATTTCGCTATTTTATTAGCAAACATTATTTTATCTAGCAGTTATTTAATAATTATAATCAATATTTTATTAAGAAGCATTTATTAAAAAGAAAATGGTATAATAATTAAGTATACAAAAATAAAAAGTTGCTACTAGAATAATCAAAATATATATTCATATTAATTTAATTGCCAAGTCATAATTTCGCGTTTCTTTGCAAAGTAATCGAGAAAAGATAACGGATTTTCTGTCGAAAATTGGTTAATTAAAATGTTGATCGGCCTTGCAGACATTATTATGTTGTACATGGTGTTCCCCGGGAACCCGCGAAACAAATAATCAAGGATTGAATATCGGTGTCTTGTAGTAGCAATCACGGCTTTCTCTGGAGGTACTAAGGTGTCCGCTAAGACGACCGTAGTTGGCGAAGTTTGACAAGTTGGCGGTAACAGGGACGGTGGTACCAAGTGCCAAGAAAGTTTCGAGGAAGGATCAGTTGATGCATAGTCACGGGAAGAAGGATGCGCCCTGCCAGCAAAGGACGTGTTCCGCGGGACAATCGCGAGTTACGTATACATGGAAAACGCTGAATCCGCTTGTGCTTAGTCGAGTTTCGCAAGGACTAGTCAAGGATCCCGGACTTTCTGGATAGCGCGGGTTACAAATTCACGAGCAATCTCGAACGTACGATTTGCTCGCAAATATTTGTCGGCAACGGTCCTTAAATCATTCCGAGATTCTCATTCCCCACTCAATTTTCCGCCTCTTAGGCGTTATGAAAACTGGAAATTGCGCGTAATAAGTTTAATGCCGGTTTTAAATTATGTATACGCAATATATGCGGCAATCTTATTTTGATTCTAATACATATACATACAAATACACACTATAGTTATCTAATGATTATTTAAAAAAGATCGTCACATTTTTATACCATTATTAGATAATGGAAAATGTATCTAAAGTCGATTATGTGTGCAAATGTAAACGCGACAAATGTGATTATTCTAATAAATAACTTTAAGCTATTTACTCTTATAATTACATAAAAACAGACAGTCGTTATTATAAAATAAAAAAAATATAAATGTATGTATTTCAAAACTGATGGATTTGAGATCGCATCTTCCTTAATTGACACTCTATCTTTCACACCAATATCTTTTGCAATTATTCTAAAATTAATAATTAAAATTGCAATTTTAAAAATTTTATCAAATACAAAATAATTCTTTTTCATGCATCAGAATAATGCATTTGAATAATTACAAATAAGTAATCAAAATTTTTGTAATAAAATTTTATCACTTATTCGAGGTAAAACAAATGGACATACTGCGCAAAGTTTGCAAAGCATCGCATCTCATTGCCACTCATCACTGAGATTGCACGAGTTGCACCGCCGGATGTGTCAGGTGTGACATGTTAATCTATATTGAGTGTAGAGTGGAAATTATTTGTAATTTTTTGAACGGACCATAATAAAGTTGCGCGCGGTATGATATTCATTCAGTGCATGTGACACACAATATTTTCGGCGACGGATATGAAAACGTTCTGCTCAACAAAACTTGCAATAATTATGATTTGTCATCTGTTTAATATGACAATAAAATGTTTGGGTTTGGCAATGCAAATAAAAATTAATGTTATGTAATTCAATTTAATTTATGTAATTTTTGCACAGGCAGCAAATTTATTATGCTGCTCTGATAAGTATTATGTATGTGTGTGTATTTTAACAGAAAATTTCTTTTTTTTCATTCTTGCTCTTTTTTCTTCCTAATACTTTATATTGATAGTTTATTCAGTAATATATATTGCGTTACATATTATTTAAATAGTTAATAATTTTTTAACTTGCATTTCATAATTTTTAATTACCAATTTTATTAATAGCATAATTTATGAGGTTCTTTATATTGTGGATTATTCTCTATATTATTTATTCTCTGCAATTTTATTTTATCTCCTCCTTCTCTCGAAAGTACAATACATTATAATAATTATAAAATATTCGATAAATTATGCAATTAAAACTTTTTATTTCATTAAAAAGTTAATTTTATCGGACCTAAAAACAGATATGTATTTGTATTTATCAATAAATTGATTAAAAATAAATTGTTTGGATATTTTATAGCAACATTTACACAGTACCAATACTACATAACATTACACTAAATATATTTAAGGCATTTAAAAATCTATTGCTCCCTTTTGCGTTATGCAAATTTTATTATAATTATTCTTTCGCTCATAATATTAATTATTCCTCTGTCTACATTAATAGACGTAACGCTTATTCTTCAAATGTGAACATAATAGAGTAAAGGGAGACAATTCTTTTAAGGAGAATTAGAAGATTTTGATCTTTACCAACGACTTCGAGAAATCCAGTGATGCTGGACATCGGGTCAGTATTAACCTGGCACATGTACCAACCGCTGTCGGTCTGGCGCGTGTCTTTTATGTGCAAAGACCACAAACGATGGCCAATATGTGTCACAGCGATCCGATGATTCTTCGTAATAACGTGACTCGCTATCGTCAGAATCGTCTGCGTATCGACTCGTAGCCACGCTACCTGCAACACAAATCACATAATGGGTCGAGTAAATAATCCATTTAAATAAAATTTTGAAAACAACGCTGTACGCGTTATGCCGATCCAAATGTCTTGTTTATAGATTGAGTTATTTTGAAAATGTATAACGTAGAGAGAATTTTAATTTAATTATAATTGATGTTAAAAATGTGTGTGTGTGTGTGCGACGTAATGGAAGTTATGTATTATATACAGTAGATATATTAATTCGTGTTGTCAGACAAATAATTGCAAAAGATAAAACAAGGAAAATATCGAAAAAAATACAAAAGTAGAAATGTTATTTTACAATAATAGAGTTTCCATTTTAATTGGCTTCTACCAGCGATGCATACCTACACCAACATTTTTGAAACAATTTTTAAATGTCTAGAAATATTTTTATTCTCAAAATACATCTTCCACGCTTTGGATATAACGATTTTAATTAATATCGATATTTCGAATTACGCTTTATTTATTCCTATCTGGAATAATTACGAAAATAATTAAGGAAGTGTCGCTTAAAATTTGACGAAGCGACTTCTTCAATTGATAATAAAAATTATCATACATTTGGTAAGCATTTCGAAACACTCATTCCAGCATATGGACGAAATTATATTTTCGAGATGCACATTCCATATCGGGCTTTCCCGCAGTACTATCATATTCAGAGTGATAACAGACGCTGGGTAGGTACTTTGTACCACTTTAGCCTGTTGCAGGCTGCGTTAGCGGAGTTAATATTTTATCATATCGTGTTGTAAAACAGATTTACATTACAAATTTTGTCTGACAAGGAAAGAAAATTGGGTTTAGAGAAAAATTTTCAATTCTGTTAAACGCAATAATTAGCGATTGTTGAAAAGGGACAACATAAAATACATTTTTATTATAATTTTATATTAAGTGATAGTTTTGCAATTGTGATAGTTTTTACACACATTTGTACAATATTATTTTATAGAAATAAGAAAATGTCTGAGCATTTCAAGTAGAATTATAGCCATATATTTCCAAATTTGGCTTTCATAATTGAAATAACGTGTTAAATTTCACGCCTGATATTCAAGAATATGTCGAAGTTACAAGTGCCAAGCTATCATGTTGAGAAACCAAATCAACGGGAATAATAATGTGTGTGCGACCTAGTTACCACTTTACCTGTCTCTTGCTATTTCCTACAAAAGCATACACAATCCTTTTATCTGATCCAATATTCGCGAAATACAGCAAATGCACCATGAAACACGTCTATGGCTTTGCAGATCGTATTGCGACCTAACCAGGATATCTCATTAAAAAAATAAATAGCATTTCTATTCTTCGTACTTATTTTTTGTAGACAAAAAGAAACAATGATCTCTCTAGGATGATGTCGCATGCGATTTTACTTATGGATGTCCGTTGCAAGTCTTCCGCTTTCTGTGCGCCACATTCCTTCTTCCCTGTCCCCGACCATTGCCTCAACCATCGTCTTTCCCGTCCTCATTGCGGAAGCTGTCAACGCGTCTCATCGCCCAAGTGCTACCGACAATGTACTCGAAGCTTACCAACTACGCTCGTAACATAAAGAAAGCGGGGATGGAGAAGGAGAGAGAAAGAGAAGGGGAGAAAGAAAGAGAAAGGGAGAGAGATACAGCAAAAGGGAGGTAGAGAGGAAAAAACCTCCAAAAAAAAAAAAAAAGAATTCATTGTTACGCCAAAGTCGTAATACACTCGGCGTCGTTTTAAAGCACGCAACATTCGTCTCTATGCTCTTCTGCATCCACTCGGCCCGTAGGCGATGTGATGTCGCGTACAACGCGTATCCGCCCACGTGCCCCGTGTGTGCCGGACAGGCGTGGGTGCCCTAGTCACGAAGAATGACGAAAACGAGTGAAAGGAAAGAACGTTTCCCAGAGAGCGATTCGAGGCTGAGGGCGAGGACGAGGACGAGAGTATAAAAGCGGTGGTTATGTCCATCGAGAAAGAAACCCGGGAAGGAAGGTGCCGGGGTGTACCAGAACGAGCGGTGAAGAAAGCGGCGGTGAAGCGCGGACGATGAAGGGAGAGAGGGCAGAAACGGTTCTAAATTGTGCGCTCAAGTTGGGGAGGGTGCAAGAGCTCTCGGGGTTGATAGAAGAGACGCGGTGCAGCGCGGGCGTGCGCCTATATACATATATATTGTATACATATACATTCCGTTTTCTTTTTCCTTCTCTCACCGAGAGTATCTGGTGATATCGGTGCATATGCGTCTATTACGTACGCATGACGAGCTCTATGAGCGCGCGTAATGGAAGCGCATCGTTCTCCTTCACCCCGCCCCGTGGAGCAGCCGTCGGCTGCAATTACTCAAGCTCGTGTATGACCGAAATGCAACCGCCGCAAACGCGCGCGTAGAGCGGCGGCGTCGCGGTGCGCGGTATACGGAACGGTGCAGGTTTCGCTTTTATACAAACGATCCGTTTCGGCGGTAATGATATAATTGCGCCTGTGTCGCAGTGTAATCTCGCCGTGCGCGCGCGTCTCTCGGTGGCGCGTTGCACCGGGCGCGCGTCTGAATAAACGCCGCGGATATCATCTCTCGTTCCTTCATATTCTCCTTTTCCTCGCGTCCATCCCACCAACCTCGCGACAACCACCAACGACGGAACACTTCCGTATCTACTTCTCTTTTTTTTTTCTTTCCCCCTTTTCGTTTCGGCCACTGTTGTGTTTCCTGCCTTGGACGTGCCACGACCAACCGGTTCGCCATGGCTGAAAGCGGGCGAGAGGAAATCAGAACTCGGGCGCGGGCAACTCTTTATTTTCGTTTACGTCAGTCGGTTGCACGAGACGATACCTGTGTATACCCACCCTCGTTTTTTACTAACACTCTTTCCTCCGCGTCCTCGCCCCTTCCTCCTCCCCTTGACAAGGACTCGTTGCAACCGCGGGTTGCACCACTCCGCCTCATCTCTTTTTAGTTGCGGCAAGTATGGAAGGTGTATCCGCGGTATGGTAGTTCTTTAATTTCGCGAAATATCTTCCCGAGAGGCACACCGGCCGCTTTTGCGACTCGGACTCGGCGGTGAAAAATGACTCGGGCAAGTTCGCCCTCGAGGGTGTACCGTGTCGTGGCCCTCGGACGATCGCTCATCCTTTCTCCTTCGATTTCTCTTCCGTTCGCGTGTGCTCGTGCAATCGTCGCCGGATGTAAGTAAGCGACGGTGGAGAACGCTGCGCAATGAATACGTTCGAAGCGACCGCGACGATAATGCCTCGGCAAGATCTCGATAGGTATATGCCCCGATATTTTTAGAGTGAATAATTATTTATACGACTTCCTTGCGATATACTTTAAAGCATCCTGTATCGGGTTAACAAGATTTAGCGGTACTCTTAATTATTGTCAAGTACCGCTTCCAGTGACGGCACTAGTTGACGTAATTCTATTTATTTGACTAATTGGATGGTACAGAATCGTGTCCGCGCACGCGCGCGCGCGCGTTACCGCGAGTGCTTTTAAATAATTAGATTACACACGTATACACACAAATCCACGTGCGTTAATATCCTTGCAGCATAAAGCTACAAATAGTATCTCAAAAATGTTTCGTTACGCTTTACGCGCGGGCATTATTTAAAATTACGCTATGGCTTTCCAAATATATACGAGTTAATTTTACTTGCTATAGCATTGCTTTTTGCGATTAGAGTTTGTAAAACGTTTAGAAATGGGTAAAAATATGGATGGAAAGTGGCGGCATGAGCATATGTGGCGCGTAACACACCTACACACATATACCTACAACCTGCAATACGACACAGTGAGAAATTAAAACTGCATTATGAGTTATATACGAGCGCCTCTCTTATATATGATACATCGCCTGAATATCGTTACGCCTAAAGAGATGGTCTTTAGACGCGCGTAACGTCGTGCGCGATATGAATAAAACAGTGTTTTTTTTTCCCGTCGACGCGCGATGACTGTACCTCCACAGACCACAGCGTCGCGTAATTACTCGTAGCTCCACGACTGATGGCTTACGAAGAAAAACGAAAAGACAGTGATTCGTATTTACCCGTCTGTGCAGCTCGATGGTGGTCAAATATTTTAACAAGATACGAGCGCGCGGCCAAGCGATTTTCCGATATAATAACTTATCCAGAAGAGGGAACTGTATTCGACGCGTTGCTTGCGACTACGACCTCGAAGGAATATCGCGTGAAATTTTCGATGTGGCTTAATAGCCGAGCATCGTGCTTTCATCTAATTTAACGGCGCTAATCGATTAAAGATGATGCAATATCTATTTTCATCTAATACAGCAATTAAAATAAAATTTGTCGCAATTTAAATAAGAAATAAAGATTTTGTTATACATTATTTGCATCTTTAAAATACTTTGTCGATTGATAATAATATCAGAAGAGGAATTAATTTGGTAAATGAATTTAAATTCTATAATCAACGTATTAAAATGAAATGTTTACATATTTGAATGTGGATTACGGATGTTATTCACGCACTGCCAAAAACAAATTTCAATCAATTGCGAATAATGTAATTAAAGCATTTTGTTTTTTTTTTCAATGTGAAACACATAAAACAAATAAAATAAAGAATTTCGTTTGCTTCCTTTTCGAGGCAAGTGATATACTATCGTGTAGGTACGTAGCGTGAGAGGGAGATTCACTGTTTGTGGTATCACGACAATGTATGTCGTGTTGCTAATTCGCAAAACAAAGCGTCATTAAACGGAAATCGGCCAGCTTGCGCAAGGGCGCGCGTGCTCGCGTTTATTAAAGGCAAATATATTAAACTTATCCCAGCAACAAAACAAGTATCGGAATTATTCAAGTTTTCTAACAGCATGCTGGAAAACGTTGAATATTCTGGTGTGTAAATATTGGAAAATTCTAAGCGTGGCAGAGTGGTTACTGTTGAACGGCCATGATATGGTAATAATCACACCGGCATACTGCTAGCGGTTGAAACATCTAACGCACGTCATTCACTCTTCGAACGTTGTGTACGTACGCATTGAAAAATAAAAAAAATGACATATGTGGTGAAGAAAATATGCACGTTAAAGCGCAAATAATTCATAGCGACAATATCAATTTTTCCTCCTAATTTCTTAATAAAAGTACTCACAACTGCTTTTGTTATGTTTATTACAAGAATAAATTCAGATTTTAATTTTTTCAATAATATATATTAGGTATTTTAATAAACTCAATATATTTAATAGTTGATGTTTGTGAGTTTGTGTACACCTGAATTCTAATTCTAGTTTTAATTTCTAATTTCTGAGAGAAAGCTCTTTAGTTGTTTAATACATTTTTGAATGATCTTATACATTTTGTAGATTTTAATACATAAAACCGGCTTATTCATGTAATATTCAGTATGTTTTATTACACTGAATAAGCTTTGTTCTGTTAAAAAGGATTGCGTATTTCCAAGCTAATAATTACCGTATTCACGCGAAAACCAAATTCGATTAGCGTTTAATTTGTTTCGCCTTGTTACAATTAAAAATGTATTTTTGCGTGAATATCTCACGTGAATATTGGTATTAAACTGCATTTAAAATTATATAGCTTGTATGGATTGCCCCCTAGAATAACTTATTTTGTAATTAAAAAATGACTAAAATATGCATAATAAAGAATTAAAATTGTTTTCAAATTACCAATATTATAGCCTCGAAATTGTAAGTAATTTAAAAAATAAATGTTAACAAATAAAGTTTTGACGACGGTAAATAAACGTAAGAAAATTTTTTATTTAATTTTAAATAAATTTGGAATATTAATTTTATTATTAAATCAATTACTTAAAATTGAAAACTGAAAAATTGTGACAAAGACGACTTGCTGATAAAGTTTTTGCTGGAGAAAAATTTAGTTCTATTGCATAATATACATGACTTGATGGAAAGGTATTGTGTTAATTTAATTAAAATGTCATTTATTAAATTACTTTTGTTTCAGAAACATTGTTTACGCAGTAAACCCATCCAGGTGTAACGACTTTAAACGTAATTCGCCATGCACAAGTCACAGTATTTTACCTTTGTAAAATATATTTTGCATATGATTGTTAAACAGACCTGTTGCCTGTAATATTCGAACAACAGGAGGTTACCTAATATGGATCGGGTTACAAGTTAGTACTATCATATTATCAGAGAACGTAAAGATAAGCATCTGTCCGCAGCATCAAAGTTTGCCGTGGACAGAGGACGAAATAGTCGGTGAATTCGATGCAAGTTGTACAGACGGATAATTAGCCCCCAGTGGTACAATCGACATAATTATTGTTCACTGCGGCTTACCCCCGCACATTTTCCTCTGGGAGTGCCCCACTCACCACTGCCTCTCTCTTTCTCTCTTTCGCCACCTCTCTATCACTCTATCCCTATCGTGCTCTCTTTGGTTCGACGTTTTACAACCACCATCAAACGCACCAGCCACTGACAAAACACACGATCGCATTAATGAGCCCAACAAGAGCCGATTGAGCCTGTTTTGCCTAAACAAGGAATGCCCTGTTAATTGTAATCGCTCGTCAACCACGGACGCGCTAATTACAAAGGCAATCATCGTAACGAATGTCAAATACAGATAACGCTATCCCCGGTCGTTTGTGCTCCCGTGGACGGACAGATACGTAATTCCTAAAGCCCGCGTTCTACGACTTATTTGTCTAGCGCATTACCATTAACCTAGTTATGTGCAATAAGAAGTGCCTCCCACTTACGTGTAAGCTGTAATATGCACCTCCTGTCAACGGCCGTGCTGATTACGAAAACAATCGGTGTAATAAATGGCACATATATCCGTTGTGCGCCTTCGTAAGATTAAGCAGGACACAAAAATCGGCGGCTTCGTGTTTTTGGAATGATAACAAATTATTGAAACGGGTGTTTCAATCTGATTGAATTAAATATCAAACATATAAAATAACGAAAAAGAGTCTCTAGGAATATAATGTTTTAAAAAATGAATAAAACGTCCATGATTTTATTTTACAAGCTTTGACAGTTTTTTTATATTTGTGGAAGCTGAATTTATTTGATAAATTTAGAAATATAAATATATATTAAGGATTTACTATTTTTAAATCGATTTTATATATGTACCGTTTTGTGAATGCTATTTAGTTTAACTTACCGCAATCTATTAAAAGCGTTTGATCCCTTGAACCGAGTATTCATCATAAGTTGAGTACTTAAGTTACCCTCCTATAACTCAAAAGCCTCTGCTTGTTCGCAACAAATTTGTAGTTTTGTACTAAATTCTAAACTGCTTCATTATTCAAAACAAACAATCCTTTCATCGAAGATTGCATTACTTTGCGCTAAACCGATCGAAACTTATCAGCTTCGAAAATAAACGTACTTCCGATATTGTTGGCGTTAAGTTAAGTAGGTCAGTAATAGCCTACGGCGTATTCTTGTTACTTCCGAAGCTGATAAGTTATGTAAGTTATCGCATTATAGCGACATTGACAGCACATTTTCTACTCGTCTATTTGATTGCATCATTTATAAGAAAGAAAAAATCACATGGCACATAATTAAAGAATAGCCTGTACTATCAGAGCGGAAACAATTAAGAATACTATTATTGCAGATACTGTTGGACATTCTATATCTAAAGCTGTCAGTTTTCTGTTCTCTTATATTAAAAAAAAAACAACCTGCTCGTATTTATCGATTAAACGCTAGCTGGTCAGCCACGAACGACAAAAAACAATCCACACATAAAGAAACTGTGCACACACGTTATCCGTGTCGCACGGATTGCGAGGTTTTCCTTTCACTAGAAAAATACGAGTGGCTGTATACAGTTTTCGATCGAGGATGTAAAATTGCCAAAAACTCTAGTGTTCACGATGTAAATCATACAGTCATTCTCCAAATAAAGATAAATTCTCCAAACAATGTTACTCAAAGGCATTCAAAAAAAGAACATATAATTTTAAGATAAAAGTAACTCACAACCAGTTTAGTACATCTCATAAAATGCTGTGAATATATGTAACTCTGCAAAAGCATTTTAACCGAACCTATCTAATATTTAGTATATCATCTATCAATTTGATTTTTTATTAACATTACGCGACTTGAGACGAGACAAAGAATTTCTGCTGAGATCGCCGAAAAAGGATGTGGGAGGGAAACCTTCTTTCTCGCTGGTAAATCAAAAAAGGGATTGGCCGAAATAAAAGCGAACCAATTTCATCGTGTAACGTTCGGTTGTCTCGCCAGCAGCTGGTGTATCGAGCTAATATACGCTCGCTGCTTATGCGCCCTTTACACGAACTCACGGCGCCGCAACACGCTCGCGGGCTAGCGCCAAGATATCTGTCAAACATCCCTCGGCAGAAAGCGTCCTAGAACGCGCACGTTCCTCCTCGCTTTCTTCCCCTTCGCCACCCCCTTCCCCGTCAGACATCATTTTTCATATCTCGACCCCCCCAAGAATATCCGACGACGGGTGACGTCCTCCAACCCCCGACGTCGACAATGTGCTGCGTTGATTGAATCGTCGAACGTCAAGGCGTTCTCCGCTCCGACCTCTGTCTCTTTTCCTCTCTTCCTTCCGCTCTATCTTCCCTTTTCCTTAGTCGCTCTATAACTTCTCTCTCTCTCTCTTTCTTTCTCCATTTCACTCTCTCTTGTTCCAGTCCATTGCTTTATTCCTAACCGAGATTCAACCTCGCGGCACGATCCTTAGACCTTAGTGAGATCGCGCTTAGTAATTCACGCGGCGCAACCGCTCGTGTAACGTCAATTGCTTTGATACGCTGAAGACTGCGCGGTCAATCCGGATATTTGCCGCATACCAATGTTGCCGACCCCATCGTCGTAAAACGCTTTCCAATTTCAGCTTCGACGTTGACGCAGTGAAGAACATCGCAGTTTTGGTCTGGGTCAGACACGACGTTGCTTATCTTGCAGCATGGGCATCGATGTGTATGTATGTGTGTGTATGCGATAGTTTAATAAAATTAAATGTATAAAGAGCAATATTAAATACATTAAAATAATAATATATTTACAAGTGATATAAATTGCGTTATTGGAAAACATATTTTTATTGGCGGGAATATTTTTTCCTTTGTAAAAATAGAATCTGTTTTTACTTTTTGTTCTACTTTTTTTCTCTCATATTTTCCATTTTATATTTGTAAAATAATATTTATAAATATCGTACAATATAAGACAGAATAAATTTGATTTACAATTTTACTGTTTCGTATACATTTTGCAATATATCATAATAGATTTTCTTATAAAACGACAGTTATTTCAAGGATCGTGTGAGAAGTCCAAGAAATTTGTGCACATATCTTTCCGTGGTGTCCACATTAATTTTCTCTTTTGACCAGAGAAGGGAAGCCGCGCATGACGTACTACCGAAGAAGTGGCCATTGAGTTTGTATTCCTTTGCCGGCCGCTTCGTGCGGTCTGTCTTTGTCAGAAGAAAGCATTAATGTCCCAGTCCGCGCGAGCATTCTTCTGGACTCTGACTCTATAGTGAAACGTTAAGCGTTTAATAATTTGTAATCGTGTGCGCGCTACGCGCGGGAGGTTGCATCGTGTAGCGGAAAGTCGGGTAGACATAAAAATATATCCGCTCTTATTCCGTTTTGCTTTGAACGTAAACTCGCCGCGCAAGCACTGCAGTCGAGCGGTTTAGCACAAGAGAAATTCAAAGGAAATACTTAAAAGCGGTGAAAACTGACGCTAATGGAATTTCGTTGTAACTGACACTTTTTTTGCGCCTTTGTAGTGCGGCGACTGTACTCAGAATTATGAACCAGATCGGGTTTTGCGGTCGAAATAAAAACTTTGCAAGTAATATTCCAGTTAAGTGAGACAGCGCAGACGAGACATTTTTTTCGATAATACAATATTCACAGTACAATGCAATATATTGGCTACATCTTTGTAAATTTAAAATTTGTCGACTATGAAGAGTACATTATTTATTTCACTTATTAAAATACTGTTTTAGAATAGCATAACGGAGGTTAATGTAGTACGTGATATGTGAAATTACCTTGAAGATTTAATCTCTTAAGTGAAACTCATAAAAATTATAATGCCATGTGAGGAGTAATATTACCCTGCGTCTGAATTTCTAAAAAATATTCTATTAACAATAAATGTATTATATATACTTATAAATATAGAGTACATTTAATAAAATTATAAGCACTAAAAGATTTTTATATTATTGCAGGGGACAATTATATTTTTGTAAATAGCAGAAATTAGAAATAAAAATATATAAGTGATAAAAATTAATTTAATATTTATAAATTACAATTAAGATGTATGAATTTCACTTTATGGAGACCAAGAAAGCTAATGAAATATACGCATATGTAAATCAGTGTTTTCTTTGAAACGAATACATGCCGTACACGACATTCCTTTGGCGCTATTCTAGTTTAATAATGTGGTATGAGCAGAAAAAAAAAACCGGCACCGCTGGTGGACCATTTGGTTCTCTCTTAATTTGTCTCTCGCGTAGACGAGTTGGAACACGACGCTGACGCGCGAAATTTCACAAGGAGACGGCAATTACTGCTAGCGTGGTTAATAGCTAGTGCATTCGCCGTTGACTTATTTCATATTCATTAAAACGAGATTTAATTTCATGAAATGCAATCAAGTTTTTCTACAAAAGAACTATGTTACGTATTTTCACTTATTTCGACAAGTAACGAAATTAATTTGAACAGATGATTCTGAATTGATAGAATTAGTGTTTACATTCCATAATTATTATTTATATTTTTCCTTTGGTCATTATTACAAGTGTCCATTGCAATCGTGCATCGATTAACATCATTGATCGTGTACCTACTTTCAAATGTAATTATAATCTAATTCTAATTTTATTCATCTAACTTTTGCAAAATTTGGAAAAAAATAAAAAATTGTGTTACAAGAAAATAAGAAAGAGAGAGGAGAAGAGAGAGAAGGAGAATTGTGAAAGATAAAATAAAAGCATATTATATTTCTAAAATTTCTTTACATAAATTTAGTCTACGCTACGTAGCGTTGATGATAGAGATGACATAACAAAAATTCTTGTGACATGTGATTTACGTTTGTATGACTCTGACAATGAGTATGACTAATAATGCAAAACTGAGTCAGCAACAATGTATGCATTTGTTTATATATAATAGAATCCTTTTATTTCTAGAACTGATTTTAAGACACTTTAATCTTCGTTTGTACAAATGCGATGTTGAAGTAGATTGCGTTAAAACGCATTTGGCGACAAATTGTACTGATTATTCGTCACGTAATTATCTTCATCACATTTCCATTTTGAAATCCGTACCCTCTCTGTCGTAATTTCCGGGACTGCCGCTAATAGTAGTGCTCAATAATTCATTAGACAGTACCTGGGTAATTATCGAAACTCTGTTTAATGTTTCAATTGCGTTCTTCATGTTTCGTATTCCTAGCAAACTTCCGTTTCCCCCCGTTCGTTCCCTTCACCGTAGGATCTCCCAATGAGCGTGTGACAAGTCGCGGCAATGACATTTTACTTTACTCGCCGGCTCGTTGTCTTGCCATTTCACCCACAAAATGTCGCGACTCCGACGCGCCGTGCAACGAGAAGCTTACGAAAATGTCATACCTTCGTCTCAAAGTCTCTACCGCGCCATCCCAGCCAATGTCGTTTCGCATTTTTCGAGCTCACTACGTTTCAGCCTGGGTTTATTTTCAGGCGCGGTTGCATACGTTTCGCGAGAGGTATGCCGCCGGCATGATGCACCTTGCATCTGAGAGGAGACAGAAAATAAACGGTAGAAGAGTTTCAGATATTTGCCTTCGATGGATAAGGCAACCGATGGATCGGGCATTAACATGTGGATTATTATGATGAAACAAGTGGAAAGAATTTTCATCAAGCTTTTTATAGACGCCATATTCTACGAAAAAAGGGACCAAATGATATCATTATACAGAGAAAAGATTAAATTAAATCCAAACATGATACACAAAGCATTTTAAAATGTAAGGCTTTTAAGTATTATCTTTCACAATCCCCCTTTCTTTTTGTACAATTATTTGTATCGAAATTAGTCATTAAAAAATTTCTCATTCTTCGAAAATAAATTTTGTTTAATCGCAATATAAAACTAATTGTGATAAAATAAGTAGATTTTACATAAAATAGATAGTATCTATTAATTTGCACAACAAACTTTCTAAGATAGTATATCTTTAAATTAAAAATGATATTTGTAAGAAATATATTTCCGTTTCACCAAATTTTTGCAACAATATTTAATATTAAAACAAATTTAAATAATAAGTTAGATTTATAATAAGCATGATTTCTTTTGTCGAGAAGTATTTATATAATGATAACAATAACTGGCAAAGTACTTTGGAAAATGCTTTAACAGATAGTGCAATTCACCATTATTTCGCGCTTTATCGATTTTTCTAGCGTATCTACGGCTCTCAGAGTGACGATAAATTAATGTGAGGTGCAATTCCAAACGGTACCGTTAATCCTCCTTATGACGAAGTCGGAGAATGCATTCATTTGGGAATGTCAGAAAAATTGCGAAGTTTCTTAATGCGGAAGCTCGGCGCGGTGACCTGCGGATGATGTTACAATTTGTTCAAGGCGATGCCGTTTATTTCGCCGACCGATAATCATATTTTATACGTATGCGACGCGGTATAGTTAATGGTGGAATCATTAATCAAGCGATTATGACGTATAGAATGAACCAATCTGACAGAGTAATTTATTCTTTCTACTGAATTTCCCTACTTACACACAGGCAAAATTTTAAATAGCGAGCTAATGAACCTCCGTCATCCTGAATATGTTCTAAATGCCTGTTCTTTTCGGAGAATTCATTACGTTAACTGAAATTTATGCTTCTGTCTCATTTACACTTATTTCGACTACAATTTTGTTAATGCCAGCTAACTATACATTATTCTGATTCTTATTCAACCCTTACCTTGATTCATTATGTGCATGTAATAGCGTAAGATATGAAGCTTACGATCTATGTCTACATCTTTCTTTCGTTATTTCTTTTTATCACAACGTGAGGTAATAATGACTAAGCGATCATTTTTTATCTCACCAACCATCCATTGCCCAATATTCTTCATAGACATTTATCTTGCAGTTTCTTGATCGCTCATTACTCCTGCTGCGTAACTCGACCAGAGAAACGTTGCACGCACGCACCCTGTCTAAAGATTTATTCCTCACGCGAATCTTCTCCAATCTTTTTATCCTCGGCAAAATAATTTCCGGCGAAGTTGTAATAACACCAACTGTCTCCACATAGCTAATTCGTCTGAGATACCGTTACATGATAGTATATCTATAGAATTTATGATATAGAATGACTTGCCGATAACAGAATATATGCACAAGACTTACTATAATTGTTAATCTATTTATTTCTCTAATCACTAATGCAATATCTGCTTTTTGTTGTATGCAAATATATGTCCGAGACATACGAGTATGTTTCAATACTATGTCGAGTTATTTTATTTCTGAATAAGGTCGAAATATATTTCTGAAAAAAATTTAGTGTGACATGGAGTATTACTGGAATATTACTCACCCTCATAAATACATATTTTAGACTACGCTTGTGTAGCATCATAATATCTTTCTAATGAATATTTCAGGAGAGCTCGATTATCACGATGTGTCATTGCTAAGGTTGAGTTAATGGTTTCGGTAACTAGGCAACTTTATTCGTAATTAATAATCAGTAATGTACTGTTCGAGAGAGAGAGAATACTAATTTCATATTTTATTATATTTATTTCAGCACATAGCTATTAGATATACAAGAATATTAGTCAAAACACAAACAGCTTGTTAAAACAAATAATAAAATTTTATTTTAATGTGTAAAAGCTAAAAGCTGCTATTTATATTATACCATTTTTACGTTTTGTCTTTTTTATTACAATTTTGAAAAACTTAAAACAAAAACAATTTATAGCACATTACTGACCACTTTTAAATTTTATAACGTTATCGTGCAAATAATGCAGAAATAAATCTATTGTGCTCAGAACGGCTACGTGTAATCTTATGATAACAAGAAAAATATGTTTATAATTTCTTTTAGAACCATTACAACGCGCTTTTACACGAGAATCTAGAATTATCGATCCCCGAGAAAGAGAGAGATGTCGATTATATCGTTTTCAAACATATATTAAGTAGGTATTCTGTGAATTCTTTTTATTAATTTTAATAATAATAATTCTATATAATTCAAACTGGATTAATATATCCGCGCAACGATTACAAACTACTATACCTAAATAAAAGACCGTATTTTTTTTCTGTCTCTATATATTAAGCCAACGTTATAGAGGACCGAGTTTTTTTATGATCTTTAAAAAAACTCTCACCGGTCGTGCAGTAAAATGGCAGAAAAGCTGCATCCGCCGCGGATGAATATAACGCTATTGATAGTAGACCACACTCAATCGAATCCACCGTCCATCCACGCGCGATCCGAAACTAAACAACTGTGAAGTAATTTCGCCGAGCCGAATCGTTTGACGTGATAAAGTTCAATTAACTCCGTGCGATGGCTGCATGCACGTGGTTTTACGACAGCATAGCCGCTTCAAATCGGAGCGTATTCGAGGACAAGAGTAGCACGGAGATTCGCCGTGGACGGCCAGTGGCCACGAGAGAGAAAGAGAGGCAGGGGAAAAACAGTAAGCGGGATGAAAGGTCGGAAATGGGGTAAGCTTCCTTCCGTGGCCAGCTGTTTTCGTACAAGCAGCGTCTGTGCTTTGCACGTGTGCGGGCGCGTGTGCAGAAATTCCGTGTATACAGATATGCGTCGGGGAAACGTTACCCCACTTTCCTTGACTACTTCCGCGCTTCATCTTCACCCTTCGATTCTCACGGTTCTCCGCTCCTAGATTACAAGGTGCAGTTGCCGTTGCTGCTGTTGCAGCGACTACTGCATCGTAATGTACGTGAGAGAGCCCAGCAATACCGAATAAAATTGAAGCGCGTATCCTATCACATGCACTCGTGGGAGATGGGAACGGGATAAGTGGGAGGGTATCATGAGAAAAAGGGCGAATTGATAACGCGAGTTTCTTCAAATATTTCACATTGATAATATCATTCCGTCGTAATAAGTATACGGTTCTACGGTTGCATCAAGTGCGGCCAATCTTGTTGAGCATGTTCAACGATGCATGAGTCCATTAGCAGAGGATTGCTGTGTCCGCTTCGTTTGACTGAAATATCAGAAATCTTTCTCGATGTAACCTGAAGCTCTCAGCGGGTACCGAAAAAGTTACCAAGACCCAGAAACGGATCGGGAGACCTAAAAACCTATTTCGTGAAGTATATTTTTGTATGTTATTATTAATACATTAGCTCCTTCAGACATTTTTTTTAGATAGCTGTAATATGATCTTCTTCTTTTGCGTTAAGAAATTCATTGTATCTATTTCAGGAATTCGAGGATTTTGTATTCATTTATGATAAATATTTTGTTATTCTCGAAATGCCGTCCACATCAAAATATCATGAAGTAATAAAAAGTTGTTTTCAAAACAGAAAAGGCCTACACAAACAGACTGATGCAATATAAGGTGGTAGCAGGATGGCGATTGGCGAATCCTAAGAAATCGATAACGATTCCGAAAGAAAGAAAACAAATATAGCGTAAAAATATCCGACCAATACTAAATTGATGAAAAAATATAAGACAAAAAGAATAGAAAAAGTGTTGTAATATCTGAAATATAAAAAAATTGTTTAATATTAATTTATTTATTGTTATTACCATTCTTTTATATATATCGTATATTATTTAATATATTTTCTTATCTTTTTCGAGAAATATTGAATAGCTCCAGAGTATGTAGACGTTTGTTATTATATAAGATGTAATTGCGTGTAGATAAGGTGATGCATGATTCTGATATTCACAGGAAACACAACCTATATTATACATACAATATAGTTATATTGTGCAATACTTGAAACAGTTACTTCAGATGACCAATCGTATAAAAGTACGATCTCTCTCAAGCAGCTATACACGAAATTTGAACTTTACAAGTGCCATCATCTGTTGGTGAGAGCCAAGAAGAAAGTGCCGCCGTCTTTTTCGATTTCGTGCACGCGAGTATTGCAGAGATAAGTGAGACTTTCAAAATGCATTCTACAGAATATTAGCCATATATGTTTCCCTCTTATAATCTATGATAAGAATCTGCGACACTTTAACGATATCAAAACAAATAATGGAACTATTTCGTTCATGCTAGCTTTTTAAACTAGTTCCACAAAATATACGTATTCCTAAAACTAGATTGGAAATAGTATTCGTTTCATGTTATATGTGTACTAAAATTAATCTGCCTTTAAATCAATCAACAAATCAACCGTTGTCAAAAGACCCGATGAATGGGTTTAATGTATTCGCAAAAAAGTGCGCTTGCCTTTTTTGTTGTCAGTACTTACAAATAAAATGTTAAAGTGAACGTATAAATCCCGTATCGCGATATTTAGCATCCAATATAATGTATATTATGCCAATAAACATTATGCATTTCAGTATGCCAGCTCGATTAAGCGCGTATTATAGGCGCGTCGACTTTATTGCACTTTTATGTAGCATATTCTTGTACGTAGGGAGTAGGTATTCTCCGAGCGTCGTGATAGTAGCGCATCGACGATGCACCCGAATCGAAGGGTAAATTCAAATTTGCATCTCAGACCGGTATCCGTAAACGGAAGGAAACGCGTTTCCGATCTCGTCCACTTATAATCCACTCCAAATATAATGGTTTCCTCGATCGATGGCGCAACACACAACGTGCATGTAACGCAAAGAGCATCTCGCTCCGCGAGTTCTACGATATTTGGCTGGAACAATTAGTGTGCTCTCGCGATATTAATATCGGTGGCCCGTCTTCGTGCACCAGAGAGTATTAAACCGAGGGAATGCGGGATCGTTGGGCGGTGCGGTGAGCTTGAGAAGCAAGGGAAGATAGCAGGTAAGAGAGAAGTGATTAAATCGTAACCTGGAATTCCGTATTGGTCATTCTCGCTTTCCGCTCGCATAGGATTGACTCGTCATCGGACAATCACGCGCCTATAGTTATCCGGCATATAGGACACCAAGCTCGTGCAAGCAAGTTTAATACAAATTTGCTTACTTGGCGTTCCCAAAAACTTATCATAAGAAAAGTAACAATGACTACATTGAGTTATCGAAAGATAGTATGTACGCGAAGTGTGAGACGAACAGACGAGGTAAAAGTTCGTGTTTGTATACGTGTGTCAGAGAAAACAGAGTTGGCAAGAGGAAGGCGAAGAAGGAGGACCGGCGAAATAGAAGTGGCGACCCTGACCATTGACGCGCCGTTATTCTCGAGAGGAAATCTCAGCCGAGACCCACAGCGCGCCGTATCCTCTCCCCCGAGATTCAGGAATTATCGCCGACAAGATCGTAACTCCTCTAACATCGGCTTCTTCCTAGGATATCCGGCCGACTGCTGCTCCGCTCAATGCAACCGCCAGTATCGCGAATAATTAATACTGCGGTTTGTTTGCACGAACAATCACAGAGGCGTGCAGGAGCGCGACTTCTCTCTCCCGCGTGCTCGCATCAGCGTGCGGCTTTCTCGCTCCCGACTATTGGCCGCGAGAGAGAGAGACGTTAGATATGCCAGCATTCTCTGAATGTTAAGCACCTTGATCTAAAGTCCGTCACATTAGAGCCGACGTCAGATATGTGCAGGAAATCGCGCGTCGTGTCGGTAAGGAGTACCGAGTAATCAAGGATCGTCAAGGGATTGTGGAATATTCCGCGTTACCGTGCCTCTCATGGTTGCGCAATTTGCCGAAATGCTACAGCGAGGAAGTACACAATACGTTTGCAACAGGCACCGTAATGATTTCGAGAGTTTGCTCTCTCGGGAGAATATTAGTCGTAAGCGTTGCATTACTCGACGCGAAACAGCCCGTATAAGGTCGCGCGCTAAGTTTGACGTCTTATCGTAATGGAAAACGGAAACTGAGGACATTATGAATTGATGAAAGCTCAAAATTTCGACCTACGTAATTCGCATATTTACACACGTTAGTTATAGATATGTAATTGTGTATCTAATGCGAATACAGGTTCGATGAAAAATTATGCTTACTTCCGACGTCCAATTTCGAAATAAAATTTTGTCTGGAAAATGAGATTTGTTCGCAGCGTAGCAATAGATGGCACATGACGGTGTATAACCATTTGGCAGCCACGGTTGGCTCTTGCGAGATCAAACTCGTAATCTGATGGGGCAGTTGCAAACATTCACAATATAACATATGGACGTTTTGCCAATAGATGAAAGCATGGTGCTTGCGGTAAAACGGTAAAAGTTATGCAACAAGGCAATTATAGAAAATTGCAGAATATACAGGCTGCCCCGGCACAATACTTTAATGGCTTTTTAGAAATTAATTAATGTTAAAATAGCATAAGTCTCAATTATATTTTAATAACGTTATAGAAACATTTCGAAAATCTGTTCGAGATGCAAACAAGTCAATAATTTTTATATTTTGCATGGATATAGCGTTCTATTCAAAGGCCATTTTTTATATTATATCGCACGGATATATTACATAATACGCTATGTGCGATTTTGCATTTATTCCGAATAACGGAATAAAAAGGTAGACGTTGACATAAAGCTGAAATCATGATTATTTAAAGGAAAAAAAATTTCCGCGTGCTAATCTTCACGAAATCCAACGAGTTTCAAGGACCCAGCTTCAATTAGATTTAGGACCGTAAAAATACTTCGCTGGGGTTCCTCCTTTCCTTACACTGTTCCCACTTCCGCAGGAAGCAATTTTGGCCCTTTAATGAAATTTTAAAATTTGCTGGAGAGTCGGGATAATACATAAATCGTTTTATTTCTAAAGCACCCTTATTTCCGCACTTCATAAGGCACGGTAAAAATGAAAATGTTATAGCTGCAAGCACATCGGATGAGTCCTATTTTCTGATAAGATTTGAGAAAAAATATATTACTTCTTATGAAAAAAGATAATTGAATTTATCCTGTTAATTTTTCAATACCTTTATTAATAAAACAATTAGCACTTTCAATATCTAACTGCTTAAAATTATAAAAAATGTATGTAAAGATTATATAGTAATCGACTGCAGGATATCTTTTCAATGAAATTTATATAACTTTTTTTCATAAAATGTAAAATCAGATGTTACATATTAAAGGTAATTTAAAAAATATTTTCAAACATAAGTTGTTGATATATTTATTTTACTATTTAACATATTAATTGAAATCTTTTATCTAAGATTTTTAGTAAATGAATACTGTTTAAACAAAGAATAAAAAAATTAGAATTCTTAATAACTTGTGTCACATAGACTGCATAGTAAGTTACAGCAAAATTTAATATAATGGATCACTGACAAACTGTGTGCATGATTAATCCTGAAATATCAAGTTTGAATAAAAAGTTCCGGTGATTTTTTAATTATAATCAACTAGGCGACACATCCATATTTCTACAGTACGTTCGTGTCAAGATTTAACTGTTACTTTATCATTTTATATAAAATAGTACAATCGTTTCTAAAACAAATTTTAAGACAATTTTTAAATTATAATATTTATCTTCTAATTATTCTTTAGAAATAATATACTTATTATGTTGTTAATACAACATAAAATGATAAAGTAACAGTTAAATAATCAGATATCTTTTTATATCTTAACAATTAATTTAACATATTATAATAATTTAATATATTAACAAATATAATGCCAAATTATTAAATACTTCAATTATTTACATCTCTTTTAAATACCTCTTTTATCTTGTTTTTGAAAATGTATTTCAAAAATAAAATGTTTTCCAATTCTTAATTCTTAAATTAATTTATTCATTAGCTGGTATCGAAAACATAGTTAGTGCATAAATAACGATTTCTAAAACGACAATAACGCGAAGAAGTACAAGACGTAACGTATAAGTGACATGTTTGTTGCTAATTAGGAGAATTGGTGCCATCATCATGTACTATACATAACACGGCGCGAGTCGTAACACCTTACAAGTCGTAATAAGACGCTTTATTATTTCAAAGCACCGGAGAATATCTGAGATGTTTCTTCCCTCTCTCAGGAGTCACTATACATAAAATCTACCATTACTCATGTTGCAACTTGAAATATAAATAAACTCGATGTCAGCATCGTCGGTGCACTAACGTACGCTCTCTTTGCGTTATTATATTGTTTGAACATATATTTATGTCTCCCTCCCCCTCCCCCTTTCTCTCTCTTCTCTGTTAAAACGATAATGCTACGAGTCCGCTCTCTACTTAATCGCGTGTCCTATCAGAGGAAATTAATAACTTATTATTAGCGATGCAAAAGGATTGCTATACCGTCGGCGCAAAGAAGCAATCACGCGATATTGGTTATAACCGCGCCGTATGCGACTGTCATGTGCTAAAACGAGTTACGCTAAAAAGCGTTAATTCCGCGGCGACTGTCGTCGGCATCGATTATCGAAAGCGCACCCCCTTTGTGTCCCGTCCGAGCAAAGTGGCACGCGTTTTTTATTATTTTTCGCCAAACGCTTTTCGCGAGTATCGCGGCGGCCAACGTGACTCCGCCGTTTTCATTTCCGCCAGAGGTGCCGTTGACCAACCGTAAGGATAATGCATCGATTCCGTTCGAACGTGCGCGAACGAACGCCTATACATAGTATATACACACGCATACGCACACATATATTCCGGCGATGCCATAAAACAATTTCGCGCATTTTTATCGCGAAAACATTTCCACGGTTGCGAGAAAGAGAAGGTTGGCGCGTTATCTATAAAACTATAACTCCTCCATACGCGGTTTGAGCGCGATGCCGTGTCTGGCAAGGGAACAGAAGAGAATCGAAAAGGGTATTTCCACGAGAAGCGTCCGATCTCTCGAGAGGAGGATGGGAAATAAGTAGAAAACGAGGGAAGAGAGACAGACGAAGTACAGGGAAACGATCGGCCGAAAGACGGCGGGTGAGAGAGAGAGGAGCCGCTTAACAAACTGAACTCACACCTCACGAGATTTTGCTTCTACTTAAATGGAGTTGTTCAGATACGCACTGTGACCCTCGCGCTCCAATCCTTCGCTTTGAATTTATTTGTCCTCTCTTTGTTAACTTCTCTCCCCGTCCCTGTAGAACTTTGCGAGCGTAGCTCAGTAATGACGTCGCCGTGCCGTTCAAAGCATCTTAGTACCAATTTTCTAAATCGCAAATTCCAGCGTATCTATGTTTTAGCATGAGAGTAACCGACGTGATTTCGTAATTTAGAGATAAAGATCTGTGTTTGCACAGTAAACTTACTGCAAACTCTCGCTATCTGATTTTCATCTTAGGTAGGTATATTTACGGGGCTGACCAAATAGGGAAATGAAAGCCGCTCATATTAAACTTCCATTAATCGCGAATTACATAAAATTGATATAAAATTGATTGGAAATAAGTTTATAAATTGTCTTCTTTTTTTAAAAAATGGAATTAATGGAAAGTTGAAATAAAGAGTTAACGTATTTGTGATCGTAAAATTAAACTGATAAAAATTGTATCGATTTTATCGATTAAGATAAAGGATAATTTCAAAATTCGATATATGATATCGCATTACAATTCATCACGGATATCTAATGAAATTTGCACGGCCAAAACCCCAATCCCAATCATACAGAGAGACATCAGCGCGCGTGCAACGCGGCGTGCAATTGCAACGGCAGCACAGCGGAATGTATGGCTGCAACCGCGCGTGGAAATAGGATAGCCGGGGTTATGATGTTACGTCTCACCTTGTATGGTCCGAGACCCTCGACGATGCAGGTGAAAACGGCTTCGCGACCCACCGAGACTGTAAGATTGTTCAACGGTTGGCCAAACCTGGGTAAATCTGTAACACGTGAACGTCCTCGACTTAAGTATCACGCTATCGCGCGAACGCTCTACGTATAAACGGCGGTATACATACTCTTACTTACTTGCTAGTACTTATACTTATATAGCCCACCTACGTGCGCGCCGAAGTTTGCAAAGTACTCGAGAAACTCGGCAGTGAATAGCGCGAGTTAACGTAAGCGGGTCAAGCGAGGACTAAGCTTTGGCGCTTTATAATTCTACAATGTTCTTGTGCGCTCTCGATTTTGAAAGAGGAAGGTCATTCGAAAACATCGCACGCCGTCATATCGTGTGTTGCGCCGCAATAAAATTTGGAGTGCGACTAGACGTTTACCAAGTAATTCTTATTGTCAGCCGGAAAGACTCAAATAATCGTTTCTATCACGTTTCTATATAATAGTTCTGAAGAGATTCAAAATGCAAGCGAGCGAGCAAATTTATTTCCCCTTATATTCCGACAGGAAATAATAATACCTATAATATAATATCTCTAATTATAACTCATAATTAGATTATTTAATATAGACCCACACATATAACGATTTTTACTGATTTTCTTACATCAATCTTCGAAATATTTTGCGGTGAAATTTATTACGATATAATGAGGTAAACGTTATTGTGAAAGTGACAAGATTGTTTGTACAATATATAAGAAAATTCCTTTCATTAAGCTCAGCTTTATATATAGACGGCCCGCTCATCAAGCTTAGAAACTTCTAAGAGGCCATTAATAAGCAAGCCAATTACTACTTCAAAGAAAATTTTCGAGACGAGGTAGTATACTTATGAAACTACGCGTGATGATACGAAGTAAGTTAGCAACAGTTTATAGCATGGTACGTGCATCATCACGCCGCTATAATCCGGAATTTAATGTGCTCAAGTATTTCTCTCACCTAGAGAATCGATGTTGTCCTATGCGATATTTGATGCATATTCAATATTGCGTCAAATATTTGATTCTATCGGATTTTCGGAAGCAGTTCGAAATCCGAAAAGTCGTGATAAATGAATTATTATAGTTCACAGCACATCCGTTTATAATTCTTTCATGATCTTATTTTTTCTCCATTCATTACACAAGTTTTTTCATGTTTTTTGAAACTAACAAAATCGTGTCTTTTCTTTTACACCTTTGTTATGTCATATTAGCGCTATCACATTTTGTTTGAAACCTTGTTTTTCTGCTGTCCTGTGCAAATTTAATAATCTCAGAAATATATCCAATAACTACAATGGCAAATGGGATATGAAATACTGGCATTTGAAATGGCAGAGGCATTGAAATGGTCGACACATTATCAGAAATACAATATTGTTCAATTTCCAGATGCGTATTCATGTTTCTCTTAAAAAAATCCCTTTGCTAATTGCCATACTACGAATACATCCTTTTTCATCGACATATAACAAGCTACAGTAATTATACCGAAGTACATTCACGCGCGCATATTGATAGATGCTTTATTAAGCTTGGTATAAGTTTCATCGTACAGTATCTCGTCGAAGAGAGAGAGAGAGAGAGAGAGAGATGAATAAGATCTGTCAATTATTGCGAATTGCTCGATTCATGATCCGCGACAAGCGGTAGTTTGCAAGATCAGGTACATTGCGCACGTTTGTCAGCGCAATGAGTGCCCTCATGCATCGTCAGTCACCGTTGCTCATTTACGAATATAGCAGTAAAACAGTCTCTTAATCTTACTCGTCTGACAGACAAAATGTAGCTGCTATCATAGCAAATAAGTTCGATAATCTCACAAATAAATCACATTGTAAAAACTAATTAATACGTGGTATAAGAAAACTATGTAATAATCTTTTCTTATATCACATGTATTAATTTATTATTACCCAATATATTTCTCAATATAGTTTAATAATTTACTTTTGTCAGCAAAATAATGATATGATATGATAAATTTAAGTAAATTATAATATACGACCTAATGAATAATATTTTATTATTATTTAGTTTATGCAATTATAGAAAAATGATACATATTTATGTACATAATTCACGATGTTTATATGAAACTTATACGAAATGTAAAACTCAACGTATGATCTCTACTTTAAACTAGGTTTCTTTCTTCTTCATAAAAGAAGATTTATACTTCCGCATGCAAGAAGATTATTATATATTCATTAATACCCGCTATGTTTTCATAAATTTTGCCATGAAAGAAGTTGCTAAATCAGGATTTTAAAACTCACGGATATTAATTCAAATATATTCGAAAGGTCTCTATATTTAAAAAAGCTGAAAACGACCGAGTATTTAATTCAAAGAGGTGTGCTATTTACAGATAATAAATTTTTCATTTACACTAAGGAAAACGGAAAATAAATAGGTAACTTTATTAAAACGTATCTATTTTCTAAGCAACAATATATGTAAAAGTTTCTTTCTATGTGATATGATCTATATTCTATAACATAGTCCGAATAAATTCAGCTGACCTATTTGTAAAATTATTTTACAGAAATATATGAACTTTTGATTCATAAATTTTTGCTAATAAAAAATCGTTACATAGCGAAATGTCAAAATTTAAATTACTGGAAAATAGATATAATCGATAGATATAATCTAAAAGTTTTTATTAAAAATTATTTAAAAGATCCATGGATATAGAATAAAGTAAATAAAATTGGGAAAAGTTTGTATGTAAAAAATAACTAATTTTTTCAAATATTTTATATATTCAATAATTTAAATATTCTCATTCGAGTATTGATACAGATATAGATTAAACTAATAAAGTAATGCATTTACGTATCTGTATATGTTTTATAAAGTCGTATCTACGTATGTTTAAAATCGATTTAAAATTTTTCAAATGTAATCGAAGTCGCAATACGAAGTTCTAGTTTCTTAACTGTACGCCGGATTCTAATCTAGCTTTCATGAATAAATAATGTATTTATAATCCGCTTAAAATTTGAATTAACTTTTCGGTTATCCGCTAACACGTTTAATAAAATTATTTTAACAATGTAATTATCAGGGAATGATAAAAGTCATACATCTATAAGTAATTGCATAGTTTTCAATAAATTTTAAGTCAATTTTTGTGTAGTAAAAATGTGCAGTTGAACGCCAATTAAACCAATTTATATATTAATGTTATATATGTATATTATAAATTATAATCATATGTTAATTAGCCTTATCTCTAGTTTTTTTTAACAATTAAAGCGGAGTCTACAATGAGAATTTAAGGCGTAAAATTTAAGTTTTAAGCATTAAGCCGTAAGAAATTGACAAATCACAGTCGAATGTGAGAAGAACATTTGACTGTGATTGGTCAATTTCTTACGGTTTATGGCTTAAAGCTTAAATTTTACGCCTTAAATTCTCATTGTAGACTCCGCTTAACATGAGTATTAAATAAAAATTTTATTAGCGACGTTTAATTAAAAATACTAAGAAATAAAATTTTATTATCTACCAGAACTATTTTATAGTGCAATTACTGTTTTTAATTTATAAGTAGCCTTTCCAATTTCTATAATTCAAATATAAATAACATTCTTTCATTTTAGTAATGATATATTAATAGAATATGGACATATTTATTGACATTTATATAAACAAAAACCACCTTATGTAGCAAAATTAACGTTTATTATTTTATTACGACATTATAAAGCATATCAGAAAACTTATAATATATTTAACATTATTTTAATAAAATACAATAGTGTATTTTTGGTGAAAGTGCTTGCATTAGTGTCGTATTTCACAAAGTAATCTTTCAAGTGTTATACCGCAAACCGTTAAAGATTAAATTGAAGTTATAAATCATATGTTAATATAGCCCGATTCACGAAGAACTAAAATGAAAAATAATGAGCACACTCCCTCCCTTAAATAGCAATCTAATCTGATTTAATGGTAAACCGAGTAAATGGAAAATAAAGATCGGCACGCAAAGATGTTCTGGATCGATAGTATATTCAGTTCTGTAATCGAACTGAATCTAATTATTCTAGTAAGAAACAGAGATACAAAATATATTGCAAGTCGACGAGACTGCTTAAGGTATGCAAGGTACATTGTAATATAGTTTTAATTGAACTTAAATTTTTCGTTTACGTTGGTTACATTCCATTCTATAATACACATGCATGCACATCAACACAATGTTCCTGACAACAAACAATGTGCTTTCTTCTGCACTTGTAAAACTTTCTTATTCTGGCAAGCCTCATGTAAAACGGTTATTTATAGAAATTTTTGTTTATATAAAAGATCCCTAAGAATGTAATATTTTCCAAAGTACATTTTAAAGATAAAATATTGCAGTTATTAATAAAACACGAATTATGATATTTATATTTAGAATAGAAATCGGATAAAAAGAACAGTATTTAAAAATATGTCAATATACGATAGTCAAATTTCATGAAAATTATATAAAATCAGATCTGTCTATATCGATTTTAGCTACATCTCTCAGGACGCATATACATCTTGTGACAATATTTCATTTCTATCTGTTATTAGCTCTTATCGATTTTTTACTGATTTTTTTCCAATCAGGTCACACATCTAAAACCAGTAGCGAGTATTCTTTAATAATTCGCGTATACTAATTTAATTTATTCCACTTAAGTCGCGCGATGCGCTCGAAAACTATATTTGAGAGCATGTGAATTTCTGGTCTGCCTTCATATACGCAGACCGGCAAAGTCCAACATATCCGGATGTGTAATCTTCAGTCCAACCCGGGATCTATGTAAATCCAGATGGGAAGATCCGTACGCGCGAAGAGGGCAAGAGAGATAAACAGAAGGAGCGGACAGAGGAGAACAGGTACAGGGAGGAAACGATAGTGGATAAAACGAGTTCCGAATCCCCGCACGTTCGCGTATTACCATTGATAGAGGCATCAGGGTTCCTCCTGAAAATAAACGTAACGTCTCCTATCTAGGATCGAAGGATCAATACCCGTCGCGATGACCCGTGAAACGGTTACACCCGGGGCGCGCAACCAAACCGTTTCCAGAATTATACTCATGAACAATGCAAGCGTCGGCGGTCCCTAATCGAAGAAGTAAGTAAGCAGGCACCAGGCGAGCAAGCGAACGGCGCGTATACGCGACGGCTTCAACCAGACCGAGTGACAGCTTCCGGTATCTCTTATTTCGGGCACAATATCCGACCACGAAGCTCATCAATCCTGCGCGTCGGCGTGGCTACGGGCCAGAGCCTGTACACGTATGAGACAAACTTGCACGTACCAGGTAACTGGAAATTTCGCGATACTATCTATCATTCCTTCATCCTACCGTAAAAAGAATACCAGATTCCGTGTATTTCGAGATGAATGTAATATGGACTTTCCCTTCTGCGCGCCGCGCGGCCGGGATTAAGGCCGTCCTTTTATTTCTATTCTGCGTGAATAAGCGAAATAAACGTATCCTGAATTATAATAAATCAATCAATTTTGATCGATTCGCGCACTATATATGTAATTATATACGCGCGTGTAAGTATGATGTATAGAATTTCAATGAACGCTACCTGTTAGTAGACGAACAGATGCAAACACTGGAAGTTATCTGATTTTATACTGCTTCATTTCCACTATTCAAAAAACGCGAGAATGAATAGGCAATAAGAATTCAAAAATTAGAATGCTCCAACTTTAGGCGAATTTGGTACGCAAGCTTGTTTCAAATACAACAGAAAAATTCCAAAACTTGTGTAACTCTTTGTGCAATATCTTCCTACTTTGAGATTAAAACGAGGTCATTTCTGTATCAAGCAATTCCATCTGTTTGACCTTTCAAACTTAACTATGTTGGATTTTCATGAAAGTTAGCATGTTTATTTTACTAGACAAAATAATTAAAAAAGCAAGAATTATAAACATCTCTATATATGTAAATTAATTTCTGTGATACGGAGGAAATTTTGTGACTTTCTAGTGTGATAATAATTATTATACTATCTATTAATAATATTTTACGTTGCCACAGTACTTATGTAGGTATTTTTGAAAGTTTAATGATATTTTGAAATTAAAACCCACTTTAAACAACTTCGCGACAAAATTCTACTGGATAAAATTCCATTTATAATTTCATATACCATATATTCTGATGCGATATTTCGGTTATCCTGACGAATATATATATATATATATATAATAGTATACATATATGTAGTATATACATATATTTGCAATATAACCTGTATATAGTTGATAATTTGTGATAGAATATTAGATTAGATTGTGGAATATAATTTTATTAATAGTTTCATATATTGTATAATATATGAGGAACTTAAAGAACTAAATATGTATATATACTCATACATATACATATATACATATAACTATAAATTATCACAGGTTGTAGGTTGTAGACCATTTAAAATGTATTTAATACAGGGAATTAGGGCGATAAAATTATGGAAGAAATGGAACTCTTAGCTGTATTCGATGTATACTTAATAATTACATCAAGTCTTATACGCCGCGTTAAACTTATTAATAAGAATACGAATTTAAAAATCAAATGTCAGATTGTATAAAATATTTTATACGCCACTTTATTTCATTGCACAAGCCATTTCCTAAATATGGACATTATTTTGGTTTTACATTTTATAAAGCAATTAAGTATGATGAAAACATTTTATCATTAAATTACAGCGCCGCGTCTGTAACAGTATTCATATAGGTGCGATGGAAATTTCTATTTTATCGCGATAAAAGTGTTCATATTTCATTGGAGTAAATTTGACCAACCAGTAGTACGAAGCAACTACGGTTGTGTGGCCATTGTGTACACATTGCTAATAGTAATGTCATTTGCACGTAAAGTACATTTCGTCGTTCTCGTGTAATTATATGTTACAAATCTTGGCTTGCCGCTGTATATAGAACTATGTGTGCGTGTACATATACATGCATACGTGCGTGCGTGTGTGCATGTGTAATTTATGCGCATCATGTACATACGTTTGATGTTAGATGTTAACGTGATAGAATGGCTATCAAAAACTTGTTTTATCTTAATAATTTCGGATTATATGAGTATACGTTATATCTTACAAAAATAATACGTAATAATTCAAAGGTTAAAATATTTTTGTCAATTTTTTATGTTTAGCCTTTTCTATCCCTCTATTTCTCTATTTCTCTCTCTCTCTTTTTCTCTCTTTCTTCAATTAGATAATTTTTGTAAAAAAAAAATTAATAATGTACGCACGCGCGCGTGAGCACCAAATAAAATATATATCTTAATTAAAAATATAAACTGTACGAAAACACTGGCTAAATAATCTTTGACTTATTTTTAAAATTTGAACAGAATTATTTCTCTGCAAGTCGCTAGCACATAGTAAATATATTGTAAAGTTATCTTTTATTATATAAAACCTTTTTCTAAAAAAGATATAGATATGGTGTTGAAGATATAATAAAAAATTTAAAGAGACGCGTGCGCGAATTACTATATATTTATGTACTTATATAAAACGTTTTTTATTACGGTGAAAAGTTATATTGATGCTATTTAACTCAAAGTATCATTTAGTTATTTAAATATATATGTATATTTAATCAGGTGTAACTTTGCAATGTAGTAAAAGGCAATTGGTCAGCGTCGAGGAAAATAATCGGTAAGCAACAGTGAATATTGGATATGTCTCATGAATAACGAAATTGGAATTAACGAAGTATTTTCTTGGATGTTAAATGATACTACAATATTTATTTACTATGACACAAACTCCGCGGTTAGCTCGAAGTAGCTTTATATTACGATACGCTATTAAACTTTGCGACGATGATAAATAGCATAGCAGATATTTGAAAAATGTAAAAAGCGATGCAATAACAGTTTACTTAAAAAACGAAGGATCTCTCTCTCTCTCTCTCTCTCTCTCTCTCTCTCTCTCTCGTAAAAGCAGAATCGTACTTCAAAATAAGATTCTATATAATTTCTTAAACGTTCAGTCCAACACATTTCTGTGGAAATTTCTACAGTTCTAGCGAGAATTTTAAAAACGACGATGAACCGATTGTCGAAAAATTATGGTGGTCCAAGGGTGATTCCCGTCGGGGATTTTCGAGAAGTTCACGTTTATCGACGCGGGTATAAAAATTGTTTAGTATCAATAATATCGTTACGATTTCGACGATCGTCCAAGGAGCGAGCACAGACACACAGTACTTCACTTCGTTGTTTGCCCCTGGGGCTATTGGGATTCCATGGAGGTTTACACTCACTGCGATCGCGAGCTGTTATATAAATCGTATCTCTCAAATTGGAAAACAATCTCAGTCGGCGTGATTCCTTCACTCTGCGGTAAAATCGTGTCTCCGGAGCACTCGGAGAAAAGATGAAGTAGTCGCACTTCTTTACGTGGGGTGCGCTACTCGTCCCATAACATCATGAAAAATATCTCAAAAATATACCGACACGAAAATCGAGAATGAAATTTGTTCGCATGGCGGTTATATGGATATTGCGCGATATTGTATGTTACATGAGATGGGATTGTTACACAGATAGTGCTGATCAAGATACGAGAGAGAATCAATTGTAACGAATATTATATAGCCAGTATTGGTTCGTTAGTTCATACCCGATTAATAAAATAATTTTTTTTTTATATTATGATCGAAATATATAAATATACGCATCGTAATAAGAATTTTACATTTTTATTGATAAATTAAATTAATTTAAATATAATAAAAGTTTAAATATTTCAAACATTTTAGATAAATTTAATAAATTTATGAAGATATTCCCCCAGAATACGTAATAAATAAAATAATACTATATATTTTTTCATTCTCTTATATAAAATAATTAAGATATTAATTAGACTAAAATATTTAATTTAAAAAATGTAGTTACTTTATTCCACGGCAAAAGTAAAACAATAAAAAATATTAAAATAACGAGTTTTAAAAAGATAATAAATGTGCGAAATGTAAAACAAAAAATATTGCTTACATTTCGCGTAAATTATAATCGTACTTTTCTCACTACATTATCCAAATCATAATGTAAATATCCGAGCGATTTAGTTTCCCTAAATGAAGTTAAAGGTGTCTAGATCCTCACGTGTTAGAGTCGACGATCCTTTTACCCGGACTCTCATTAAAGCAATTGACCATTTACTGCACTCCCCGATAGCTCTCGTCTTTATCCGTACATCACTTCTTTAATGATTTTATTACACCTTTCTCCTCAAATCCTTGTTTAATTCCTCGTGTTACCGTCTAATTCCTCGATAACGGAGGAAGCATCGGGCTCCTTCTCGGAATAACAATGGGCATTCCCTCAGTGTCCCCCCTTCGCGCCAAAGCACGTTCCACGGTTTAATTATTTCCAAGTGCGATCTTCGCGTCGCTGCCGGCAGAAAAGTTGGAGAGGGACAAAGACGCGCCGGAAATTTACTCGCTGCGTATAACAAGCTAAACGGTTAACGGTTCTTCTTGTGGAATATTATACGCAAGATTGTCTCCGTTCTTGCGTGTCCTCCTATAATGCTTCCTATTATCCCCGCAATCGTAGCAGTTTCGAGCAGCCGTAGGTTCCCGGAATTATCGTCACGCGAAAGTAAATCATTTACTTTCCTCACCGACAAATTCTATTGATGCTTCAATATTTCATGAGGTATTTTGTCACATTAACGTATTAATTACGACAGTGGTGTTACGACAGTACAATATACAAACTTTATCTTTTCAATTATTAAAATTTAAAAAGCAAATTGTGAGATGCTCATAAACATTTATATTCGAAATATCTCAAGCGTGCTGCTCGTGCAGTTCAATTTTTCTTCTTTTCAAAGTACGCCGTAATAAAAGTAATTCTCTGAAATTCAATTCGATTCTCGTTTGATATAACTCCATTAAAACTAGGACGTTGAGAAATAAATTTGGAACAATCGTATTGCAAACTTAGTTTTACGTTACAATTAAAAATTAAATCGCTAAAGACAAAGGATGATCAGTTTTTACGAACAAGATCATATCTTTGATCTATTTCTACTTTTATCTTCGCTATTCCTGAATTGACTAAATCCTCTTTTAACTTGTGTAATATAAAAATATAGGTGCTCAGTCGAGAATCTGAATTAATGGTGCGCAACTCTTATCAGTAAAATCTGATACAACAATTCATAAGGCTTCGTGATCATATTATCTGCCTCTTCGAGCGGCGCTCCTCTGTCACGAGATACTTAGCGCGATTGTGAAGTGACGTCTGATACGTTTCTCTTGGTAATTAGCGACGAATAATTTACGCGTCCCGGCGTTGCACAACCGAATGAAACAAGGGTCTGCTTAGGTAGGCAAAAAAATGTATCAGAGATTTTCGATCTGATACGGTCGCAGATATAGCAGAAAGTCACGAAGCGGTTTCATCACGTGCTGGGTCGTCACAAATGGATGGAACGGCGTGAGGACTGATCGCGTATAACGTCACCGACGACATAAACTGGAAATGCGTACGCGCGCGACGACAGCGATTCCGGATTCGCAACGGCCGCGTGCGTGTATCGTGTATCAGATTAATCGCAAATCAGATTAATTAACGAATAAACGCGTGGGCGGAGGTGAGAGAAGACTAACGAATCCAGGCCCGAATCCTCCGATTTTGATAGAAGGTCGCTGGTCCGAGAGAGATCGAGACCCGCAGCGCGAATCATCGGAATACGGGTCGGAGAGGCGGCGATCGCGGGAGAGAGTGATAGTAGAACGCACGCCAGGTACCTCAAGGCATTAAACCAGACATCTCGTGTCCCATAAACCCTGGGCTTTGATCCTAATCCCAACTAGAACCTGAGCTGTCGTCTGCTTAATCGAGTTTAGCCGCTTCGGATCCACTGCGTAATCGGCGCGCGAAACTCATACCTGATTATGCTGCCAGCTATTCGCAACGTTGTTATCCGCAGAATCGTGTAATAAACTTGGCAACGCGAATAGTTTGAATCGTTGGCGGTCGTCGGCTGAACGTAGCGGTGCTGATAAACGGCACCGACGACGCTCTACGTATCCGTCGCTATATTGTTAGGGCAGAGCTTTAAGAACACGCACGACACTTGATCGTAGATAGACAAAATGGTTTTGAAATCTCGCCGTCAAGGCTGACAATTTTGATGTAAGTTTCATTATTCATTGATCTTAATAATCTGTAATAATTAATAATATATAATAAAGCTTCTCGATTTTCTAGATATTAAATTGGATTGATCTTTCTCATGTTAATGGCCATATTATCCGCATGTCGCTGTACTATTATGCAGATATCCTTAATTATGATAACTCAACTTACTCTTCTCTCCCCCAGAAAATTTACCCACAAATAAAAATTATACACGAGCATTTACTTGTATAATTTCTACCACCTACTTTATATGTACATACATGATTGTTCACGATTAAAGGACTCGACGCAACAACATGATATACAATATGCATCCTTGATTTATTCTATTACACACACAATGCGTGAAATGCGATGTATGCTTACCCAGTAGGTCGCAGCTAAAATGATGTCACTTGATATTTTTAAACACAATTACAAGTTAAGCTGTCAATAGTATTGGCCCACTTTGTAAATATCGATTTTGACTGCATTTTTTATTTCTTCTGGGATATTATCCGGACCAATTATTCAATAAGTCAATGAACGGTTTCTATAAAAAGAATCATTGTTTGCATGTTGATATCATGTAAATTAGCCGGCGGCTCAACTAAATTTTCTTTCGCGGGCACTGCAGTTTTGATAATAAAATGCTCTACATAAAATGCGGCCAATCCACGGTAAACACCGTTCATACATTAAACTTTCACAGATCTCAGTTTTTTTTTTTTTAAAGGAAACCGCTTTTTCTCACCCAAGGCCGCGAAAGGTGCTAGTGAAACGAGTAAACATGGCGGCAGTAACATAGCGTGTCGCGTCCGCCGGTATCAAAAGTATGTCAACGTCGTCACTTCGTTCGGCATTGTTCTCGCTAGCACTGATAGACGTCGTAACTATAATCTATAACACTCCAAGAATACGCTAATTAACATCGGAATGGGCAGGGAAGCGCGGCTGGCTGGTGCGTTTTCGTTGCGCCAGCAATAAATCCAGGAAGCAGATAAGCGTTATCGCGGTCTTTCGCCAGCACCTATCTGCAGCAGTCGTGGCTTCCCTATTCTCGAACAGACACACGGAGGCCACCACACCACGTAACGTGGTCGCCATTGCGGCCATGATAGACGATTCATCGATCGGTGGCTTACCAAGATCGAAACGATCGAAGACTGCCCGGTTACGTGCAATAGCGACATCACCGAGTTAGACGAGTATGTGAATTGAGCATCTTTTACCAGTACCGATTTACCTTCGACGGATAGCTTTAATATTTTACACTGAAAACCCTCTGGCGGTTAAATAGACCGTTTTTTTCTTTTACATATAGGAACATCTCTCGTGAAGAAAATGCGTTTTTATTGAATTTGACAAAAATATATTTTTTAATTTAGTTTATAATTGGCAGTCTGGTTATATACGATATAGATTTTATTTGTGATAAAAAATAAATAATGCAGGTCATGTGTAATAATAACAAAAGTAAGTTGCTTGAGCAAGTTGCCCAGATTCTGTCAATTTTAGTACTGTGCTGAAATTTTCGTTACCTCATGCCCTACAGGTTAAGTAAAGAAAGTACTATACCAGCAGAATTACTAGACTTACAAGTGATTCCGCCTAGTCTGATGATTCTGCACAAAAGAGTACATTCATCTACTAAATGTACTCTTTCAATAATTAACTTTTGCCTCACCGTATTATTCAGGAAAAGTTTTAGAAACTTCATTAATCTCACTAAAAACGTACATGGCAATAGGCAGTATCGCGAAAAAAATAACTACTTAGAAAATTTGGCAATTATTCTCTCGATAAATTTTTTATTATTGTCTTTATAGTTAATAGAATTTTTTCCGTTTTGAATATATATTGGCGTTGTACCAGATAAATGTGCATTATAGATTGTTCTGCATTTTACTCGACTATAAAGTATACGATATAAAATCATAGGATCGAAATATTTGAAGTACAAAGTAGGTACTGAATATTACATGGTTTATTTCTTTTAATATAGGTCATCCAAAACACATTCAGTTATCTTTGATTTATACTCAGATAAAAGTGCAAAATTGATAAAGTTGAAAAAAAAATCTCAGAAATCTATCTTGCAACAAATCTCTCGATTATAATATTAATTCTTTAATTCTGAAATTGGATAATTAAAACTTTATAATTCAGTCTTATTGTTAGACTGTTCGATGTAGATGGAAGTGTTTATAGCGTTGCACCCACAATGTTAAATGATTTTTATCTTATAAAGAGACCATTTTTGTAAAATCAATACAGCGCTACATGAAAATAACATTCAATAAAAGAAGCATTATACCTGAGTGAACGGGATTAAAAACGACAAAAAAAGAGGATTTAACATGATCCGTTGTACCTGATAAATGTGTCGTAGTTGGATTATTCACACGCTAAATTAATAGTTGTTATAAATTATAAATTCCATGTTATATAAAGCTTGTTATTAAACGTTCATATAATCTTATTTGAATTTTTAGCTTTTTTTATATTCAACGCGCAAGTGTGCGTGGTGAATACGCGGATGTAACAATTGTATTCATATTACTGTATCGTTCAGGATTTAAAAGTCTAACGCGATGGCTCTTATTTATATAAAATAATGTGTCTAGCGCACTTTTTAGAAAAATAATCCGACAACGCCTTTCACACGGATCTCTCGCAATCACGATTGGCAAGTGCAATCAGGATAAGGTGCTTTCAGAATTGACCCATCACGATACGAGGCTTAATTGTTGGCAAAATGAATTAACGGAGTGCATGCAATGCGCTTTAATTTATTCACCATTTATCCACGTACAACTATTTCCGGTGCAGCGACTATAAAGTATGTTGCTTCAGAATGAACGATACAACACACGCTCGTATACACGTACACACGCGCGCGCATGCTCTTCATCAGGTCGAAATGCTTAGGTATTACTAATGCAATTACGTAATTTACTAATGAATATCGAGGTCTATTGTTTATCAGTAAATCTCGCTTTTCGCATAGTATGCCGAGAACTTGCCGTATACGAAACGGTAGAATATTCAAGGAGAAAAGTTTCGTCGTTATAGCACAACTCTACTCGCGCTGCAAATTATATGGTTCCCGAACTAGCTATAATAAAACGAGATCGACCGAAAATTATTCCCATAATAATTTTATTGCGAATGCATCTGCGAAATTGAATGTCGATATTGATATTTCGTACATTTGAAGGAATGTACAAGCATTCGTGATACGACAAAGAGATGTTCCAATTTCGTAAAATATTTGTGAAAAAACAATTTGTTTTTAGAAAGACAATTGCTGACTTGTTCACAAGCTTTCTTAGCTGTTTCTTTTTAACAAACTTCTCCTGTGTAGGTATGCAAATCTTTTAATATTTTTTATTTTTTTCAAATATGCATTGTCTTCGTTCAATACAGACTGTTTAAAAAAAGATAGATTATGAAAAGTTTATATCAGTAGTATTTCTAGATAGAAAGTTGACGAGAGAACAAATTGAAGTTATTTTGCTAGCATTTTCTATCATGTATGGGTTTATCGAACATATAACTTTTAACGATATAACTGGGACAAAATAAGATGTTTCTCTCATCCCTGATGGCACTAAAATTGGCAGTAGGCAAAAAATTTATGCTTAGACAATACAAGCATAACGGCATGATGCGACGCGACCGACAAACGTCAACGGCAATAACAAACGTATTCAAATTTAAATGATGCACCTGCAGCGACGAAATTGTCGCGAGATTAAATCCTCTACGATTGTCGTAATCAGATTCAGGTAATAAACTCTCTATCTATAAATCCCCCGCGCGTTGCCTCTTTCCGCATAGTGTTTCTCTCCGCTCTCACGTTTGTACCCAACACACAATTTCGTTGTTCGTGCCATTGCTGGCCATCCTCATATATTCCTCCCTCCTCAGAACAATTACTGCACATTTTAATTAAAAATTCTATTAATTCGCCGCGGTTTCATACGAACGACCGCCGCGGAACAAACGACGCCGTTCCGAAGTATTAAAAGATAGTTTTAAGGCCGCAGAACCGTTCCCGTGCAGTAATTCCCGTAAGGGAGAAACCCCGCGTAGCCGTGCTCCGCGGTAAACGCTCTCTCATTTTCTTTTTAATTTCTCCGACTCTTTAACAAAGTGCTAATTCCACGGGGATCTGAGGCAATGAACGGGAAGTTGTCAGAGTTTCGACCAATTGCGTTCGTGAATACGAAAACGCAACGGTGCGAAAAAACTTCGCAGGTGCATCGTCGTTAGAAATTTTTCCTAATCAGGATTAGACACTAACATAATTTCGATTAAAAATACGTCATTCGACGAATCGTAGAACAACGAAGATATATAAATCTCTATCCGTTATATTTTCGAATATCTGTCGAGTTAAAAATTTACGATGCGCGGTACGGCGCAATGAAATTACATGCACGGTCGAACGAATATCCTTACCCGCGTGAAATATATAGCTTAATTAGCAATTAGCTTGCAAAGTGCATCCGTAACAAAATACGGTCACATCTGAATATCCAATTTACGTATTGATGTATGGGACCGTCAAAGCGTCGACGTAATGTAGATATGAATAATAATTAATCGCCACGCCGGAGAACTATACTGAAACTTAATGCATCTCATTACAGCAGATACCCGCGCGCGTCACGCCGCCAAAGAAACGTCCGCGCGCTCCGGCTTGTGTATATGCCGCCAAACGTTTACGTATACGTGTGTATAAGTACGATGTCACCCGGTTCGGGATTTGTAAAGGGGAACATCCTGGCGGCGCACTTAGCACGGATAACGGTACTGTGTAAGATCCTAGGGTGGAGAACGGCGTAAAGTTTGAGCTTAAAACACAATTTAGCGACAGCGTGTCTTCTATATCCACGGCGGAATAGGTAAGATAGTTTGCGGAAACAGGTGGAGCGAGGAAACTCGTTCAGCGGCGCATCCTTTCCCGCCTTGAGAATTTTGCCCTGAGAAAAATGTCCTCCGGAGAAAAATTTTGTTCATCGGTGCATAACAATTAACAGGCACTTATGCTTCGCGTCGTCGACTCTTATTTACATATCTTAACAAATAATTTTGTGAGCGTAGGATTTGTTACATTTTTACATGTTTAAATATCTTTCTTATCGCATCACCGTTTCGCACATGAAAGATAATATTTAGGCTATAATTTATCGCATTAAGAGAATTTTAACCATAAAGATTTAAGGTTTCGTAAAATTATTTATATAATAATTATTCGCAAAAGATATGAATAAATTGAGATAAGGCACAAAGATTCAGTCCGATCGTATAAAGCTTATTTCTATCTACTTGTATAATTAAGATTGTTTATAACGTATAAGCTTTAAAAAGATGTTTTCTTTTAGAACGAAAATACTACATTATAAATGACCATGTAACGTATCGAATCGTTTTATCTTCTATAATTCAAAGCACTCTAATATGGCCAGATTATTCCTGCAAATAAGGTTATTTAAATAATGAAACAAAACAAGTTGTAATTACGCGATGCTCGGATAGTGTTTTTGTCAGATTAAACTTACTGAGATTTCACTTGCGTGAAATTACAATCGCGAAGATAAATAAGAGTTATGACGAAAGTTTGGCTAAAATGATACGAGATCGAATCTAATTCATCGAACTGTGGAACATTACAATAACTTTAGACACAACTATTCAAAATCTTACCTCATTATTAGATAAATTACAATCTCTAATTGATAATTGAGCATTGTTTGAGCGTAAAGATATGTTTTACAAATTTTGCATTTTATTATCAGAATATTGCAATTTATAAATTTTAAGAAATAAACGTAGGGAAAAATTGAAAAAATTTCTTTGTAAGAAAAACGAATTATATCGTTTATGCAGCGACATTTTTTCCGTTAAAATTAATAAATAGCTCATTGTTTGTAATTTAAAGAAATTATTTGAGACACATCTTCGCAATTGCATCGTTTATCAATAAATTGCATAAAATAGGAATTTAGATATAAATTCAAGGTAATGTGAGAGATTCACCGAAATTATCTCTCTTGTATCGAAATATTATTGAAAGCAGAAGGTTTTAGGAATTCACCCGTCATGCCTCACATTTTGTAAAAGTCCGTTAACGTACGTCAACATGCGCGAATTGAACTTTGCTATATCGTGCCCGGAGCGCACGTCTATCTTTTAATTTCCACGATCGCGAATGAACTTCGAGCAGCGTGTATTTTAGGCGTCCATTGTTTGGCTTACCATCATCGGCGGAAGGGCACCTGCGCGCATTGCGCACCGCTACGATGAGCCAGCAGCCGCGTGCGACCGAGGGAAATCCGAACGTCCGACGAAAATCGATTTGACGAGCCGGCGGGGAGGAAAGGCCGCGATACCGGTAATTTGTGACACGCGATCTCGCACCGAATGAAAACTTGATGCCGTCACGTGGATCTCTGGCTGGCGGGACTGGCGCCACGCAGACGTTCCGGTTATTTCATCGAGTTCTCTACGGTTTCCATATACGTGCGCGCACCTGCCGTTTCCTTCTTTTTTTTTACGCCCCATCCACACCTCCTCAGCGAATCAGAGTCTTATATGTACTTTCGTGCTCGTGACTTTATATCAAAGATTGGTATGTCGGCCATAATATCGTGCATGATACGTACTCTTTAAATCTACGTTCTTGACTTCCGTTAAAAATAGTCGTAAAAATATAAGGGATTAATAGTGTCAATGTCGATGCAAGCACAGCTAATCTGTAATCATTATACAATTCCCAATATGTCATTATATCCATGTAAATACACTGAAAAAAGGGTCTAGTTATAATAACTTAGGCTTGGTGAAATAGTTTCAACTAAACGGTTTAGTGATTATGACGAAATAATTTGGTTAATGTTAACAAATTTGGTTAATGTTAACAAATTTGTTAACATTAACCAAATTATTTTGTCATAATCACTAAACCGTTTAGTTGAAACTATTTCACCAAGCCTGGGTTATTATAACTAGACCCTTTTTTCAATGTATGTCGATAAATTTAATCCTAATTTAATTCTGTTTAAACTTAGTAATCGAAAATCATATTTATCATACGATTTTTCCCTACATGAAGTTATTGATATTAACTAATAATTAATTAAAATGTTAAACGCAAACGTTCGCTGCCGAGCAACGTCCGCGTCACTGGAACCTAGCACGATTTCCCATCAAATCGAGCCTGTCGGGCAATTTTTATCTTCAATCTGTACTATTAAGCCACTGAATATCTTGAGTTTGACAAAGAAGGCGTTTCCACAAGGATGTTCAACATCACAAGACGCGATTTTACGCACCATGCTGTCGCAGGTAACGAGTTACTGTAGGTGTGTACAACGCGTTACACGAACGCAGATGTATTGTGGCCGACAGTCGCATGCTCGCACAAAGGATCCCATTAGACGGTACGAGCACGCAGATCCTGCCCTTTGAACGTACGCAAATCAGTGACAAGTCGCGTACGAACAGGCATACTCGAGGAACGGACTACTGCGGTACATCAAGGCTCTAGGCATGTCCAACGTTCCTATTCGCCATCCTCCTGGAAACGCTCGTCTTGCCCTCCAGGAGAAACGGCCGACGCGGACGGTGACACGGTGAAAATGGGTTTTCGATCGCTTTGGCGAGCGGAGCACGTGGCCCGCGCCGCGGCCTCGTAAGAACGAAGAATCGGCCGGAACAGATCTGCGTGAATGACCGACGAGTTTAATTGGCGAATAATGGGAACCGTGATAACATCGCCCAGACTGTTTCAGTTCGACACGTCTATTTCTGCTTTAAAGAACATGCCGATCTTCATTTTCATAATAACGTGTTGATAACGTTCGCGGTTATAAGCACACCGAATAAACACGCGAAATAGACGATTTCGCTCTCCTCACGGATAATTTTTAATTATCCATGAAGGACACTTGACATGATGGGTGGAACATGCGATTTTACTGAAAGGGTAACAATGATCAGTCAAACAGTGGCGTGGATACCCGAAGGAATTCGATTGTGTTATGTGTGCAGGCTACTGTAATATTAATTATTCGCGCGCGCGCGCGCGCCATAAAAGCGTGGCAAATTCAGATTTGGAGCTGAACAAATGTCGCATTTATAGCAATGTTTGGCAATTAACCGCGGCGGTTATACGCGAGAATAGTCGCATTTCGCGTAACAATAGTATTCTACTGTTCACGAATAAGTCGCTTGCATACCCCCGTTTGCGAAATAATATGTCTAATTGAGATATACGTCTCTTTTATAAGAAGAAACATGAGATTCCCCTGTAATGTAACCGAAGTTTAATTAAAGGACGACGACGTACAATGTACAATACCATTTAATGTAATTTCCGTTAAAACGACTATTTCGACAGACATTTCTATTACTTCTGAAAGTGATTTTAACAATCGTGTTTAAACGTGTTTTCGAGTGATTCTATTGAGTTTCATGAGAAAATGGTTGTGAAGTTTATCTTGTATTAATTTTATCTTTTCACTTGACAGGTATATATGTAATATTATACAATAATACGCAATAAAATATTTAAATGAGCAGTTAAATAAGAACATGAAACGTTCGATTATAGAGGTAACTGGAGGAACCACTTAGAATATATATATGTATATATATGTAAATTTCCCGAGAGAAATAAATTGTTTCCCTTTACGGCAAATTGAAATCCGGCGTATATCGTCTGTTAATGCGATGTCGCATAATATCCAAGCGAAATTAGACTTTAAGGACGAGAACGGCGCGCTCTCTCGCAAGCCCAGAAATCTCGTTTCAAGAAAAAGTGGACGGTCTGTGACAGTGGAAAATGGGATTTCGATCGTTCGCGGGACACCAAGCTGCCGCTGAAGAACGAGCTGTGGCCAGCTGCGGTGGATCGTAAAGTAGAACGGGTGGACCAATCAGAATGGGAGAAGAAGACAAAGACCTTCTTCCTTTCCCCTGTAATATTAAGCCAGGATATTAAACGTCCACAACGTTGAGGCGTTTCCGGTCGGACTTGCCGTCCTTTTTTTTCCCAAAGAAATAAAAGGAAAGGTACACACCAAGACACGACCGCCGCCGTAGAATTTAGAGTGACACGCTTCGTGACGTAAACCCGGTGTAAACTTGCAGTGGGACAATACGGTGAGGGGTCGTCTCGCGCGAACGGCATGCGCGTAATCCTTAGAAAAAGGACTTTGCAAGGCAATTCCTCATCTTCAGGGGAAGATACGAAATAACAGCTTTTAACGGCTGTATCTACGTTAACCGGATATAAACCTGGTATAAACCTCCGAAAGTCCCTGTATAAAAAGTATTGTCTACTGTCGCTGTGTAAAAAGTATAACTGTCGACACTTCACTTGCTACTGCGCGCGGCGGCCACTCCGAGAGCTTTACTGTTCCGCGGGAGGGAGGAAAAGACTAGAAAACGCGAAAAAAAATCGGCCGCACGGAACGTTCGCGAATAAACTTCCGGGATCCTGCTAACGACCGCGACGCTTCGCGCGACTTTCAGTAGCTCGCGCGCGTCTCGATTTCCAAACGACGACGGAGCCGGCAGTCACGGATGGCAGTTTTATACTACATATATGTATAGGTGTATGTATGTACGGTATACTCTACGGCGCACGTACGGCCAGGGATATCGCGAGGGATTAAATGGGGCGAGGATATCGTGAAGCCGGTCGGGCGAGATCGAAGAAAACGCCCGCGCCGGCTGCGATTATTTGCGAGAGACACCGTTCAGACTCGAGTGCCACATACGTTCGCAGGCGGGAGAGAAATAAGAAAACGCGAGCGCGCGGGCGTTTCGGGAGATAGCCGGTGAGTTTCATGACGATAATCAAATAGCAACGGCGAAAGAGGGGGCGATGCCCGAAATATATGGGGCATTGGCAGCGAAGGAAAAAGAGAACCGACTTCCCGAGATGTCGTAAAGTCGCGCGCGCGCGCGCGCGAGGTGTAGCAGAAGAGTTAGGAGCGTAACGCGAGAAACGATTCAAGGAGTTACCAAAAAGAGAAGCGAGTGAGTCGAGGAATACGATAGAGAGGACGAGTAGCGAGGTCGATAAGCGCGCGCACACATGCACATGCATCGAAATCCTTTTAAGCAATCAGGTTTTTAAACAGCTGATCGGGGAGAAAATTTTATTTTCTCATTATCCGCGCTCTTGACACGAAAAAAAAAATTCTCCGTACGCTGGTTACTATGTAATCTGTCTTGCTTCGTTAACGGAAACCGTTCGTCCGCATTGTAGTCGAAGATAGAAAACGGAACGTGATCGATCGAGGCGACGGCTTGTATATACAAACGCATTCGGTACGAGCAAATGAGTGCGACTCAGCATTGGCTGATCTCTGCTGATTTCCACAGTTACGAGGATGTACTAATTTAATGACCACAAAAGACACTAGTTGAATCGAGTTAATTACGAGTATACGACAATAGACAAGTATATGTCATATCAAAGATGTAATTTACGTTAATGCCGCCGACGTTTTGTTAACCAGCTGACAATAATTCGAAACATAACGGTCATCCGTGTTCCCTGCAACATGACCCTGTGGTTTCAGACACATCTCAAATGAATTGGTTTATAGTTTACAAAGGAATAACCTCTATATACGAACAAATAAAGCTCAAGCCCTATAAAATAATTAAACTCAATTATTTAATATCAATCGATTTTTTCAGTCATGCAGGGAGTTATATTGAGATAATTCTTAAATTCTGAAGTACGTAAAAGTAGACGGTAAATACGATAATCTATTAATTAGACAAATGTTTTTTTTAAATGTAGAATTGTCCACTTTGAGCTTCTCAATTTTGTCAAAATATTACTGAGAAATATATCCATAAGCTTAAAAGAGGAAAAAGTACGAAAGTAGTCTATCGTAAAGGAATACTGTTTCTTTAGGATAACTCGTTCATATAGTTAGAGGTAATCACCAAAGTTGGAGATAATCCAACTTGAATGGGAGACTTTATATTAGCCACCTTATTCGGTCATCTTTCTGGATTATCATTTATTTCGGGCTCTTAATAATAATCTGCGTGGAAAGGTATTTAAGAATGACAGGGAGGTACTAAACTAATCTAACCATAAGAATTAACTTTCTTCCGTTTCAAAAATAAGGATTTTCACGGAAAGAAGAAATGTTTCTAAGCAAGAAGAGATTGTTGAATGAAATAAAAATCTTGGATAAATAAAATTATATATTTAATATGAATTAATTGTTGTCTTTTTTACGAATATCAGAAATGTTAAAAACTTTTGTGATTATCTGGTGAATCTTTTCAAAAAGATAAGCATATGATTAAACAAGAAATTAAAAGACAATTAAAGAATCCAGCTTACTGTCTACTGCCGTCAACATTCCCGGTCGCGCCGACGAGTACATTCGACGATTAGCCGCAGTGAAATATGATAGCGCCGGAAATCTACAGACAAGTGGAACAAAAATAAACCAGGTGCGAGACCGTTTGCGAGCGTAGGAGTGATAATCTGTAACGAAGTAGCCTGATACGGACGGCACGCGGCGAGAACATATAACGATTGCTCCAAGCGCGGGCGTGAGTGTATAGCTAGGGGAAAAGTTGCGGTGGCACGCGGATAGACTAATTAATTGGGGTTAAATAACTGACTGTAAAATACTTGGCGTGTCGGGCTTGCGCGCGCGCATAACGAGAATCGGGAATGAATTGGCGGGCAGCCTCGGTAGTAGTACCTAGTAGCTAAGAGTTTAGCCCGAGTTGGGTGAGCGACCACGGAGGGCAAGTAGGTACCTTTAATGAGGTTGATAATGGGCTGTTATATAGTCCTCCCTTCCCCCTTCCCCATTCCCCCTTCCCCCATCTCGCCCACCCGCTTGCCCACCTTTCTTCCTGTCGAGTTACTCATTGATTTCGCGGCGCGGCGGGGTTAATCGGGCCACGAGAATTTCGTATTTCAGCGGGTTTTCAGCCTTTACTCGAGGTTAAACACTCGCCCAAGGAAAGAGTGCCGTTAATTGGATACCCCGATTCCTACCACCGTCGACACGCTGCAGAACCACCTCGTCGGTTTACGGAGCGCGGCGAGCGCGATTCCACTTTCCGCATAACGGTTCTGTGGGAGCGATAGCGATTCTCTATCGTGCGCCGCGATCGTGATCGTAGTAATTCCGTGCTCAAGATAATCTTCGATTCTGCTGAACTGTCGTTCGAAATCCTGCGATCTGGCATGGTGGGGAGACAATAGAACTGGGTCGAGTAAACTCAGGGGAAGGACGCGCGGTATGGGCTTTGTTTAAATAGTCATCGTGTGTTTGGATAAGCAATTATCGCGGACGCTTTTGCTTCGCGCGACCCACTTGTAAAAACACTCCTCCACGCGCGGCGTGACTTTCTTAAGATGCGACACCTCGTCGTCGCCGTGACACGCGCGCGTTAGGAATGAATAATCGAGTGTTCTTCATTCGAACGCCTCCCCTATACGCGCAAAGGGTGTAATGCGCCGTGACTAAAGCGCGCGAGGGGCTCACGTCGCGGAAGACGCGTAAACAACGGCGCGGGCGGCGGTATAGTGGTGTAAAATGTCGAGGAAAACAAGGTCTTACCCGTCCTACCGTTCCGGTCGTTGTCCAAACAGCGCGCGGCGAATAAATTCATCTATGCAAACGGCACCATGGGGCACGCGGTCATTAGGATTCGCGCGAATTGTCAAACCGGTCGTAACGCGAGCATAAAGGCGAACCCCTCACTCGGAATCAACGCCGCCGCCCGCGCCGCGCCGGTTTGCAGCAAGTTCGAGTCCGCGCTCGGGCAACAACAATTTGGGAATAACTCGCCCCCGACGACGAGGACACAGGTTGAAGTCCGCTCGGGCGTAAATGTGCGAGGCAGCGTCGCGGTCGTGAAAGTTGCCCGAATCTCGATCATCTCTCAAACGACGCGTATTCGAGGCAACACAAACGTTTTGACACGCATGCAGGACGGGGTGCGCGGACGAGTTTTTTTATTGACACTAAAAGAACCGTAAAGAGATGCGCATACCGGTTACGCGAGCGTTATTCTATCGCCCGTTCCCGAAAAATTCAACTTTGTGAAAAAAAAAAAATCGAGCGATCCGGATCACGATCGCTGCGCGCTTTCGAAAGCTATCGCGATCACGCGCCCGTCTCGGTCGGTGGCCGAGCGCGCGTGTGGATCTTTCATAACTCGGTTTTGTGATTTATTGCGACCTCGGTGATTTTTCATCGAGCAGCCTACGAAATAAAGTGATTGATTGCGCGCGAGAAGGAACGATGGCGAATGCGGTCGAGCGCGCGCGAGAGAGAAAGAGAGGAAAGAGAGTATGAGAGAGAGAGAGAGAGAGAGAGAGAACGAGGAGAGATATATTTGTCAAGATCTCTCTCTGGGTGGATCGTTAATTTACGATTGTTAATTCGCGAAAGAGTTACCACGCTGCGGGAGCACGGAGACGAGTTCAGATCAGACAAGCGATAAATTTGCATGATATATGATATAGTTATTAATGTGTTTTGTTAATTAGTAGTAAGGGTCACAGTTAGTAAAATGACTTTGTTGTTAATGAGATTATTGAATAAAGCAGAGAAAAATACAATTGTCATACTCGGTAATTTTTATATCCATTTTCGCAAAGTATTCACGTGAGCTAGCGACATATTGTATTATTTAAGAATAATTTGCTTTTCTTCAATTTCCATTTCCAGATATATATAATTTAAGAAATTTAATCTTCTTTGGGTATAAAATTCTGACTCTTCGTGTACCTATGAAAGATATTTATACCGAAGGGAATTAAATCGAATTTGTAAGAAGATTTCGTTAAGACAACGATAAGATTCAAACAACGTAAGTAATGAAATATTTATTTAAGAAACAGTATTTATCAAAATAATACTCATTATTTTACAGTACCTTGTAATTGTCACTATAAAATGTAATAATAATAAGCATCATGTAAAACTATTTATTTTGAATAAACGTTCGCATTTGCATGAAACATTAATTAACATAAAAAGTTACGTAAAATAAATAAGCAAGTTGACTAAAATCTCTCGCATTTATTTTCACAATGAATATGAATTTTGGACCACTTTAAAGTAAATTTTTTGTATGATAAAAATATATTATATTATTAATAATTTTTATACACGATGGTATGTATATAGGTATGCAAAAACCACAAATTTTTACAAATTAAATTAATCTCTCTCATAAAATTTTTTTTAAGGTAAATCATATTTTATCGCTTAAAATTAAACTCATGTATTCTAAAGAAAGTAAAACAGGTTCATAAAATATCATTTTTAAAATTTATTAAATTATTGCAGATTTAATGCGTACAGTAATTCGGGATAAATGTGCCGTAGAAAAATATATCAAAATATGATACTTAAATATCAAGAATAATCAAACAAGACAACGGGGAAAAGTGTAACTAATATTCACTATAGATCAGTCATGACGTTTTTTCTGATACGAAAGTCGCATATAGTTGTAGGAAACAAAAAAACGGTGTAGTGTCAGAATTACGAAGCGATATTATGTCGTAGGCCGGCGCTGAAATGCGGCAATGATAAATGCTCCTTTTTTCTTCGACGAACATCGTTAGCGTTGCCCTACGATACATCATTGCTAATTAGCCATGAAACTTTTGCAACGCGCAAGTGCTTAGCGTGATCTAAAGAGAATGAAGAATTACACATATCTGACTCAGATTGAACACGACATTGAAAAAAAAGATAAGAGGAAAGATATGGCAAAAAAATATGCAACATTAAGCTCGTAAGCAATCAGATTGCAGTTAACGTCCGCAATATATAATCTGTTATATTTGCCAAAGGAAATCGGAAGCTCGCAAGTCAACATATACAGAAGTCGTATTGACTTTCGAATTGATTTCAAACGTGAAATTTCGCGTTCTTATTACATATTTATATCTATAAATACCTTTATCCGATACTGTATCTTTACTTATAACATTTCAAATAATATATCTCTCTGAATATATCTATACATATATGTATATGTTAAATACTACTATATTAAACGTTTGTGATATCATATTTCAAAAATATTTAAATAGATACTGTATCTTCATTTCAGTTAAATACATCTATGTTAAATACTGCTATATTAAACGTTTGTGACATCATATTTCAAACATATTTAAATACAAGTCTCAGAAATACCTATTTTACTTAATTTTTCATAATGTGACAAGTGCCAAATGTCAATCAATCTGATCTAAAGATAATGTCTGTTTTCATTCTAATGATATCTCGAAACACAGAAAGATATGTCTTGAAGTCTCATTATAAATCTTATTTAAATATTTAAATACATATTTAACGAACATTTTTAATAAAAATATTCAATAGATTTTATACATCACACATACGCAAGATAAATCGATAATGTATACATAACGAGAGCATATACTGCACCAATCGGGGTTAATAAACATATTAAAAGTATACCGCAGGTGCGTGTAGTTCCACAAAATAGTAAATAAGAAATATGATACGTGAGATTGATACAAAGATGTGCGCGTATATCCGAATAGACATATTGTTATAAACATCGTTACGAAGGTATGGTAAAACCGGTGATCACGATAACAGGCATTCGTAAAGGTCGCGAAACCGTAAAATTGAATTAAAATCGATGACAACGTTCGCTTCGCCAGATTCCCAATAACGTTACTGTTAACACGTTGTGCGTTTTTTTCTTTTTCGTCTGTTCGATGAAATGATCCAATTTCGTTCGTGTTCCCCGGCACGTCGCGTCGCGTCGGTCGATCGTAGGAGACGAGCATGCGGCCGTACGCGCGCAACGGCCGGCGGCCGTTTGCGTGACAATTAGAAGGAGACAAATACAGAGAGCCAATATAGCGGAGGGGTGCGTGCAATTCGTTTCTCGTCGTCGCGGTCGTCGTCATCGTCGCAACACGCGGTCATGCAGGATCCGCCGCTGCGAGAAGTTAAAAGGTCGTTAGCTGAATTCGCAGTAGCGAACTCAAAACGCCGCCATAATTTACGCGGCCCTGTCCCACTCGACCCCGTCGTGAGATCGTATCACATCGCAGGTGTCTAGCCTGCATTCTCGCGTAGGGACATGCACATGCAAGCACGGAAACGCTGTTTAACAATTCCATTCTTGCCGCGAGAAAACGTTTCGCTTAACCCCCCGTCGGTTCTCTGTGAAGCTAACTCCCACGCGAATTTATGATAGAGAGTAAGTCTTCAATTCTCTCGTGCATACCGCACTGTTTATACCTGCCTAGCTAATTTTCGTCCTACAATATGAAGGAAGAAATTTCTTTCGGCAAGAATTGATTTCTCATACTCAAATCTCGAGTAAGATCAAAAGGTATATTGAATAAAAATTAATTTTAATCAATCTTTAATAATAATTATACATGTAAGACTATCATTTTTATATTTCTATAATATTATTTTAGTAAAGAGAGACAAGCGGATGGTAAATCTGTGAACCAATCTTATAAGTTTAATAATATCAATGCTAGTGCTAGACGCATCAGAGGAGCAGGATTTTATCGGCCAATGGCTCGTTTAAGTCATTAGCTTAGGAGTGTAAGCGCGCTCGTGCTGTGCACCTACGCCAAGGGCGTGAAAGAAATTAATTTCGCGATAGCACCGAGCTAATTGTGAACTGTACTTTGAAGTCGCCCTCGATATATCACGATGCACCGAATGCATAAACGTATCGCTGCTCTCTATCCTAATGAGTTTCCCGGCCACTGCATATCTTACCATCGCATTGTCTCTACGTTCTTAGCACGTGCATCTACGAAAGATTTGGAAAATCGTGTTAGAATGTTAGTGTCTTTAAGTTGACTTCATACATCTATTACTTGCAGTACCGTTATACTTAATGAAAAATTCACGCGATCGAATTTTGTATATATGAAATCTAGAACATACATTGGATCCAAGAAGTTCACATATTACTCCGCAATTTGAATAAAACTTTATTCAATAATAGCATTAAAATATGATAAGTCGGCAAAAGTTAAGCAGCTTCAAAAATAATACCGCGCTCGAGAAGTACCCCACTCAACTTTAATGGCTCGAGCTAGACGAGGATAAAATAATTAAAAGGCTTTATACGCCAAAACTTACTTGTTGAAATTTAAGATAAACTTTTATAGTCTCGTAATAAAAATACTATTTCAGTATAATACATATCCCTTTTAATACTTCACGAAGTGTCACATTATTTTCTAACAAGCGAAGACATGTCATAAAGCTTAAACTGTGTTACTTTTTCGTTGACAAGTTAAGAATATAATATGTGCATATAATATTCAATTCCCTAATATTATATCAATTCATAATCAGAAATGAAAAGGGAAATACATTTTGAGTGAAAAGTGGAAAATATACATTTTAAGATCAGAATTAGGAGAAACATAAATTCGAAGCTTATCATCGCCTTTAGAAAGCGCTTCTATCGTAAACGAATAGCACTTGATGCACTTTGGCGCAGTGGACCGCGCGTACGTGTCATTATACATTCCTTTTTGCTCATGCCAAAGGTAGGTGCATGAGAAATAGCGGTGCGTGGAACGGAAAAACAAAACTGAGAACCGCACACGTACTGAAGATAGAGTGTGCAAAAGCGTGTATAATATGTATATGTATGTACATATATATATGTGTGTGTTGCCTGCGCGCATATTTATCTAACGTACGCGTTCGTATTTCGCTACTACGGAGATTTTGAAGCGCGAGGCACGGAATTGCCAGTTTAATACCGATTCTGCGTACAAACACACGGGGGTGTGCCGACAGTGGTTTGCTGTTTGCGAATTAGGTGCAATCAAATGCAAAATCACACTAGCAAATATCACACGATTTACCAATCACAGACTCCCGCAATTAATTGCTCGGCGCGATATGCTATTAGCAAAGACTATTTCACTGCGCTGAGAATCTGCAGGAACTCTTTAAGACGCCGTAATAATACATACCTAAAAATTGAATTTTATCATATCTCGGTTACCCTACAATATTTTATATTGATTATTCATTATTTAGATATCACTGCTGTATTCTGTATTTAATAAATTATTATATTTCATACGCAATGTATAAAAATGAGCAAACAGATAAAAATTAATAAATGTTACATATGCGTTTCACACTCATACTCATCTTTTAATAGACATACTCCTCTATTTTCATTTAATTAAATTTTTCATAATAAAAGATATGAAAATTATAATATTATCGCAACATTTTAATTTTCAATAGGTATTAAAGTTTCGTAATTAAGTCTTCAATTAAATAGCTGCTCAATTACATAACTATATCTGTAATTAATCAAGAATGAAGTTCTCCTTATAATGGGGATTTATTTAATTGAAGAACTTTTGTTTTGTGTTATCGAGATGTTGAATTTCTATATAAATAATCTTTTATTAGATAATGTAATTCGATAAAAATAAAAGATTTCAGATTCATTAAGAAGTCAAGCATAGTTAATTTGGTAGAAAGAGTAGAGTATTAATAAGAGCACGGTAGTAAAAGAAGAAACCTTATAGCAGGTGTAAGTCGTTTCTAGTGTGAATAAAATATAGCCCGCGCGTCAATCATGCGCCGTCGAGCTATCACCTCGAAATAGGAAATGTGCGATAATTGTTCCGCTCACCCGAGTTATGTACTTAACAAATCAAATTGCTCCTTCGGTGAATTGACGTTTCGCCTTTAGGAGCACTTGTTTTAGCTATTAGTTTAGTCTTTCCATTATTAAATTGCTCGTTGCATGCATCGTTTCGGACATTACGATGAAGTATTAGAATGTACAATCAATTTAGACTGTGAATGAGAGTGGTGTAATAAACGGTTAAATACACACAATGTCGCGCGTTTAATAACTGTAATAAATGTGATCACGAAAAAAGTCTGTAGAATTGATCGGACCAACTAATTGCTACATTTTTCTTGTAAAAGCAGAATACAACAGATATTTCTCATGACTTCAAGTGCACGCTACAGATACATTGATTTAAAATAGCAATGACAATTTAAGGCCAGATGAATGATACTACATGAATACTAAACATGATATTATTTAAAAGAATACTTTCAAAATCGCAGTGTTATTTGCAAGTATTGTAGTCTATTTAAAGTTTGGAATATTTTGTAATCAATTTATATTAATTTATTAATTAAAATAATTTGCGTATAATAAAGAGATTCAAATGGTCTGACAGTTTATAACATAAAAAATCTGATTTTACAGTAGCGGCAGAAGAAACTTTCTACTTGTTTAGTTTAAATTCTCAGTACTTATTTTTGTTTCATCTATTAATCTTCATAATGTACAGATACGAAAATAAGTAGATACCTACGATATAAATAGTAATTTTCAGGATAACAAAATACAAGCTAAAAAAGCTTCATATATTTTTTTGTAAGATACCGGTATATTGTAAGTAGGGCAAGTTAGTATTTATATATATATAATCGTGTCATCACGGTTATTTCAAAGATATAAAAATTTAATTGAATGTACTATTCATTTAAAAATACATAAAAAAAAAGAATGACATAAAGTCGCAACAGTTCTAAGGTATTGGTAATACATGCTCACGCGAATAGTGAGCGCGAATAATCGCGCTAATTCGCAAAATGCATAAAATACGCTTGAATCCAGACTGTCTGTTTTATTTGTGCGACGATAAAAATTTCGCTCCGGCGCGTCGTGCATGAATTAAGTAGGGCTGTAACAATTTTAAAAATCGTAAGTCACGGTTTCTAGCGCGTGCTGCTTTTATCGATATCTCTTTGCGAGGGGCATTCCAGCGTAAGTAACTCACGTGACGACTAGATTTAAAGGAGCGTGTGTTTATCACGGCCTTATCGAATTGCGTATCAAGGGTGCGATGTGACGCGACCCGGAGAACGCGGATTATAAAAACCGCCGAGCCTCTCTCGTTCGGCCGGGCGTCAACCGGGATTCGCAACTAATGCGGCACTAATTCGGGCGGTAAGAGGCGGCCAATTAACGGGCGGGCGAGACCAAGTGGATTTACGGAGCCTTCGGTCGACGGCGTGATAATTCGACGTTAAGTCATTAGCCCGCGCGATTACAGCGCAGGGCGCGCGTATAATGGCGCCGGCGTATTTCACTGGCACCTAATCCCCCTGGCATCCCACGTGCCGACGCGCGACGGCGGTGGCCACGCCGCGTCCGGAAATCTCGCGATTATACCCCCCATTTAAATTTTCTGCCGTTTCTCCCGCCGTCGCGAGACGTACGAGTAATCGGCGCCCGGGGGCGCGAATAAACGGATGATCGCCGGCGCGATCTACGAAGGTGTCCCAGCCGACGGCTGAAGAACCCATTTCCCAGCCGACCGCGGTCGAGAAAGAGAGTAATTATTATCACGCAAAAGGATAAGGGTGATTCGAGTTCGCTGGACTAACTTCCGTCGTGATAATTTATACTTGTCACGTTTCGCCATAGGAGCGATTGCGACCGGGGGGGGGGGGGGGGGGGGGGGGTTGATGTGGCCGAGAGGAAACGGAAAAAAGAAGAAGGACCGATGTGTACGCCGAGGAAAGAACAAAACAGACAATGAGATGGCACAACGGCCGACTCAATGCGTTGCGTTCCCATTTGAATGCACCCACTTTTGGTTACTCCCGTTTACCATTTATACGGCAGACACTAGCCGGCTAGTGTCCGCGATTTCAATCGATGCGAGGAAACTTTGGAGAACGAGAGACTTTTCGTCCCAATCAGTAGTGCTGATTCGAAAGATCAACGCCGCACAGTGAAGAAAATTGAACGAGGAGCCTCGGTTGTGGTGCTTTGTGGTTGCAGACTCGTCGCGGAGAATTTTACGATCGAACGGCGTATCCCACGATCGCGATCAATGGAATAACATAAACTCGCTTTGCGATACACCGCATTACGATCGTTCCCGCGGGATCGGAGCGGAGGAGAGCTCCTGGGCGACAAAGCGACGCGACGCGACGCGTCGCGATACAGCGGGATAGGGCGACTCGATCGTGGCCAATCTCGTTCGTTTAAATTACGGCCGGCTCGTAATCACCTACTGACTTTTATCATCCACGTAATAAACAAACCGCAATCGTAAAAGCCGACCGTAAAATTTCCTCGGAGGAAATAGGTGTCCCGAGAAAGAGGGAGAAAGAGAGTGCACGGTTAAATACGCAGACCTCGTGCGGAAAAGTCGTAAAAACGATGCAGTAAGCCACCCTTTTTTCCTCTGTCGCTCACGCAGATTTCGATCGCGAGGGCCCTTCGATCGCGATCGCGATGGTCGACCACGACGGTTCTCATCGGGAACGGCTAACAATTAATAAGATGGAATTCATCGAGAGGGGAATGTAATTATATTGCATAATTGCGTAAAGGTGCGTGACGCTGTTCGGATCGTGCAGAATCGGTGCGGGGGGGGGGGAGTTGTGCGTCTGCCGGGAGGGATGAATTATTTTACCTGATGACGGATCGTTCAGCGCGGATACCCATGTCGCGACGCAGAACACCGGGATCGCGAGAACGGGGAGCATGTTGCTACGTCGACGACGCGGCTACGTCAACTGAGGAGTAAACGCGCCGGGCGCCGCGACGCTCACCGTCGCGACGCGGTTCCGCTTTGCCGCCAACCACGCGGGCGCCTGCGTACTGCAATGCCTCGTTCCGCGCGTTTGCAACTTACGCGGACTCGTCGTCCACTGTGAGCCGAGCGGACTACGGCGAGGAGACGCGGAGATATCTCTGTTCACTATCAAACGCGATTCAAACTCGAACGCGACGAAGCGCAAACGTGACGCAATTGCGTTTCGCGCGTACACATGTTCGGCGAAGGGGAGAACTGTACGTGCAGCCATACACGCGGGATGCATGCGAACGCAAGAAGCACGGTGCATAACAATCTCGTTATTACTTCCTTGAAAAACTTTGGGAGATATTGAGACACTTTCTCGAATCGAAAATATCTACATATCTTTTTCTGAAGTATGCATGAATACGCAGGTAACTATTTTTATTGTCAAAATCTATCACACAAAATCTCGGAAGGATTTGTTTAGTATCGAAAATAATATTCAGCCTCTCAGAAGACAAACTAATTGACTCTATAAAATAAAAAGTAGAAAAAGTTGAGAGAGGAAAAGATATGTGTGTGTGTGAAGAGTTGTTAATCCATATGCTCTAATACTAAAATTAAGGAATTAATAAAAAGTTGAATTGATAAATTTAGCTTTTGAGACACTCAATTAATACTTTGTTTGCCACGTGATGACTATCTTTATTATATTTAATAATTAATATTATGCAAGTTTAATATCGTGCAATTGACTTTTACGAGGCTTTTCAGTATAAAAATTTAAACACTTTATTTTTATTAAAATAATTGTTTAAACACTTTATATTAATCAATTTAAAAACTAAACGTACAGTTAAAATTTTACTCGTATATCCAGTTTCTTTTTCTTAAATTAGAAATTAATAGACTATTTTTTCTAATCAAATGAATTTTGTAACCATCAGTAATTATATTATGTAAAATTATATTTGCTTTACGAAATTAAGATTGCCACTGGATTTGTGATTAATATAAAATTTATTTTTTTCTAAGCTTTATTTTTTATCTAGAGCCATACGCAAGAAACGAAACTTGTCTAATTGTATGTCCACTTTGATTAACGAGAACGCTTGTCGAAAAAGCCGAGAAAAAGCGAGTTTGTATAGGTAATTACTTTCGCAATAATTACATTGCCTTGTAATCATTCTAACGACCTTATTTCGCTCCGCATCTGCTTCTTGTTTAGCACGGATAAATTTAAAACTATTTTGACATTCATTTCACGTCGAATTTCAATTATGGCATTTAACTTATCGCTTCCGATGCACGCTTGCTATTCCAATGGGAAACTTCTAATTGGGAACATTCGAATACATTTATCGAATATATTTTTATATTATATATAGAGATAAAAGTATTATTGTAACGGATGTTGCTTGGATGTCTTTTTCATTTTTAATTAGCTATAGCGTTGACAGTTATCGGAAAACTTTTTTGTTTTCCAGACAATAAGTTATTTCTATCAGCCTTGAAGTGGCGACTTCTAATTTCACACATTTCATAAACAGATTGTTTGAAATATGCACATCGTTTACGTGTCATCTACGTTAAACTAAGAAATCCTATTAAAACTTCGAAAATATCAGAACAAATACAAAGCAACGATCGATGAAATACAAAGCAGTTTATCGACGCATTGTTACGTAAAACAATCATTTGTTTTCGCTGCTTCTCGTAACTTTCTACGCATCGATGCATCAACGAATTGTTCACTTTACCACCCGTAGCGTGATACGTATGCAATATTGCTTTTTTTTTTTCATGTCCATATAGTTTTTTTGTCACCATTTCTGCCGAGCCGATTCGCGATGCACGCTCATGCAGCAAAAATCTCCTCGTGAAGTTCCCATGCGTTCGATCGTGGCAGAAAATTTTTATTTTTGCATGATTGCATGTCGCTGCGCGTTCCGATACACACGATAGTGTTTTATCTGCACGAGAAACGGATCAACAAGCGCTAAACAGTAAATAAACACCGAAATCGGGAAGGACACCTTTGCTGCATGGAGAAGCGTAGTAGCGCAATCCCTATCAACGATTTATCCCTTGAAGAATCGCGATGGAAAGTGGCTCGCGTGATAATTCATGCTCGCCGCGGATACTATTTCGAGCACGCGTGCCACTTGATGGAATCGCACCTCCGGTTCAGCACCATTACGTACAATTGTTTTCGCTTATTACATGCATGCGATTCCCTTAGGTACGGATGTGGCGAACGCGCCCGAGAAACTCTTCCTTCTGTTCCTGAAGCCTGAGAAAATATTCCATTCGTGAGCCTAACAAGATTGAAATTTTCAATTTGACGTTGCGCGAGCACTCGACGGGAATTTCACCCATAACATAATTTGCGCGCAATCATTTGCGCATAAAAGAAAGTCGTTTATATGGACGCAAAACGAAAGAATATAACTGATACCGAATAACACATTTTTATTTCGCCAGTGATAATTAACAAATTAATTATTCTTTTAATCGACTTTGACGGTTAAAATATAGCCAGTTAGGTACAGCAGCTTGAAATTAAAAATTATTTATATTACATCAACGGACCAAGATCCATGGTCGGAAATGTCTTGACGATAATCGAACCAAAATCAATGGTCGTATTGTCATGACGATTGCCAGTTAAAGTCGATTAAAAGAAGAATTAATATAACTAATGTACATTTGTATAATAATGTGTACATAAGCATTCGCGCTTTAAATTCTTCGCTTTTAATTTAATTCGCGTTTATAATTCGAAATATCTTGGTATATCTCCGGGATATCGAAGACATACTTACTTAATGTAAACATCTATAAGCCGCGACACGAATCCTTGTCGACTTCGTATCATGAAAGATGAGGGGCTAGTCAATTTTTCTGACAAAGACATGCGACGATATAAGAACGTGCGACCAAGCCACTTTGCGTGTCAGTGATTCCACTGTAAAAGCAACTTTACCTTCATGATCTTGGCACCGCGTGCCACGACCCGTGAGACACGCCATACCATCATTAATGCTCCGTAACGTAGTGCATTATTTTATTTGCATGATCGCGCACTCGCGCGCTGACGCGTCATTTCGGAAGGAATAATCAGTATAATCTGAAGTTTACGAAAGTATTTTGTGAAAATATTATTTTTCGTTATAGTTGATTCGAAACGATCCGCGATCACGACACATGTATTTGTCTAGTTTTATTTGTAACGTGTCGTGATATGGTATAAACGAAATACTATCATAACTTGATCACCTTCCGCAAACTGTCCATTAAATGAGAAGTAACGTCACATTCTGCGAAGAGTATAAGAATTTACGTATACCATAAATCATCTAAATTATGTATTGTAATAATCTAAATAATCTGCGATTTAATCATATTTTCCGCGCTAGCGGAATACACGTAGTCGACAATTTGAGTGTTATCGCAATGGTAAAGTTCGATCTTCCGTTCGAGCCTATCTGCGTTTCCCTTCCGACCGGCGCTCGGGAGAACCAGGCTGCAATGAGTGTGACCGAACTCATTCGGGCGCAATTGTCGCGTGCACCCTTGTACTAGGTACTCCATCGCGGCTACACGCCGGGCGAGCGGCGCGGCGCGGCAGATGGAAGCGGATATATATTTGCGCCAATCGTCGAGGCCGTAGCGATCGATGCTGGGCGGCCGAGGATCGATTTCAATTTAGCGGCCGTTTAAGCGTGCACGCTCGCGGCTAACGAGCTTTCGAAAGTCGTAGATATCCGACAAGTTGGCCTACCGGGGGCCGGGCAGTCCCGCCGCGGCTCACAACCACCCGCCAGAAACTTACCGCAGTCAGGCAGGGCGAGTATCCGCGAGCATACATGTAACACGACACCGTTAACTCCCTTAACACCGTACTTGTACCGTACAGATATTACACAGGCGCACAGACACACACACAGACACACGCGCGGCCTTTACCTGACGTTTATGCGGCGCCCGGGATCCGTAGTGGTAGGCATTGTTAACGTCTGAAAAGGATAAGAACGGCGCGCGCGTTGGAGAGGGCGGCCGACTGTTTTACTGCTTTTCCAACGTTGGAGGAGTCGATGGGGGATGGCGTGTAGTTCCCATTGTAGAGATTAGAGAGACCGGCATATGCACCTGAGGAACGGATTTACGTTCGGCAGCTAGATTACGCATTACGGCCCGCCGTTTTCTTCCTGCGAATCGCTTTCGTGCAAGAAGAAGTCATTCCCGTTTCTCTTTTTTGTTAATACTTCCTGAAGGAATCGATGTCACTGTAATAGAACTTAAGTAGAGAAGTGGATCAGATATCGCGCTGTTTCCAAACGTTGAATTGTTCGTACGAGAACTGTTTGAAGAGTATATAAAAATATTTTAGGTCCTACAAATTGGACCGTAGTTTCAATAAGTTCTAAAAAGTTTCGATAAAATAGTAATGCAGTTTGCGTGATGAAAAATAATAGTGGGCGCAATCTTTATTGTTTCTGACAGAAGTTATAATCTTCATTTATCACATACAGCGTTAAATTACAGTTAATGAGTCTGTCAGTCTCGAATACATTTAATTAATTATTGTGGTTTTCCGGGACGTTAAAGTGTATTTGCACAATATTGTCAAAGGTCTTCTAGCATTGGTTACGTAGTACCGTCTTTAATTAATTCCTGCCAGTTAAAGAAAATTTTAATAAACAGTCTACAAAGAAGTGCAGCAACGGGATAATTTATCTCTGTTCCTTTCTCCTTCGAGACATTCTAATAAGAATGTTTCCATTTGATATTTGCATAATGTAAAAGATTAGGATAAATAACGCACGTTTTAGAAAACCATCTCATTTATTTACGTATAATATCTCTTTTTAGACAGTATAGAATATCTTAAAAATATCGTTGTACAGGCACGCGTTTTTGGACACTGCAGCGCGCGCGAGCAAAGCTGCAGTTTCGAGACATTATAAATCAGATTTGGAATATAATCATATCGCTGTTATGATCTTACTCTGTCCAAGTTGAGCGTAATAAATGCAATTATGATCGAGACCGCACTAAAAGCAATGTGCAACGTTGAATTCGCAGACATTGAACTCGCAAACATTTATACAATCAGATCGTTGACCTCTCGTCATTCATGACACCGGTGAGATAATCGTAACTGTTGTGCAACGAAATGTAACTAACGTTTCTCTATGACAAAATAAAATACATTCGAGAAAATAAATTCCATCAATCGTATATCTTTGTCGGTTATTTATAAAATACATTAGAAACCTTGCGCAGTATAATATATATATATAATAAAACTTGATAAATTGAATATTTCTCTAAACTCCCCTTCCCATCGCGTATAAACTCTAAAATATCGCGAGAGTATTTTGTGTAAAAAAGATTCAATGTGGAACAAAATATTATTTTCGATAGATTGATTTGTCCGTCATCGTATACGGCCAATTTACAATAAATGGTTACGTATTACGTATGGTAAAAACTAAATGTGTACAAATTTGTGGATTACATTTGCGGACAGATTTCGTTACCTTTCCGTTCTTTCTTTGTTCTTGTCTTTTCGACTTTTTCCTTTCTTTTTCGAAACTTTGCATCGAACTGAAATCTCTGTTATGCAATTTGCTCACGAAAAGGAACAATAGCATGCGGAATATTAACGCACCACCGAGTAACGGCTAACCAGAAATACATAACATTCGTCACAAACGCGTACCGGTTTCGTTGAGCTCGGCAAGACTGTAGTATTGTCACTGCAGGCGTTGCAGAAAATGTTCCCGCAATTGCGACAATGGTGCTGCAACAGAAACAATATCCACAAATATTTACTATTAGTTCATATTAATTATTGAACTTACCTTTATCGATAAAATAACTATTGTATTATTAATATAAAGTTGATACTATAAAATATAATATATTTACGTTATGAGTTATATTATAAAAATTGATATCTTAATATTTATTCATTTATACTGCGATGTATGAAACATACCAAACATATAAAAATATAAGTATAAAATTACATTCATTTGATTTTATATTCAAATAAATATAAAATATCCATATGTATTTCCATATCCATGTATATAAAAATATTAGCATTTATATGTCTCTTATATATGTATATTATTATAGAAGTTGATGTTAGCTAATTTTTACGTAATCTCATTATTTAAATAATTAATTAGCTAACATCAACTTCTATAATAATATGTAAACGTATGGAAAAATAGAATAATTAGTGTTCACGTTTGTACTTATTTTAAAAAATGGAAAAATTATTAAAAACTTTAATGGGGTTACTAAACTATTCGTTCTAGAAGTGAAGCAACACTTGTCACGTGAAGTTTCATATGTAAAAATCTAAAATAAATATCCTATAATTATAGAAATAATATACTTTGTTACATTTGCAATTGATATTGTAACTTCAAACATTTGCAAAGTAGGAGTAAATTGATAATGCGGCGGATTTACATTTAACTTCAACTATTGAGTTCAACTAATTTCACTTCGAGTGAAAATCGACAATAATTTATAAGAGATCTCGATTGTCTCGGGGCAATGTAAATATAGTACGTTTTAAATCTCGTAGTTACAGTTTAGGATTTTAACCGAAACGTCCAAACCAATCATAACTTCGCGGCGTATAATGGCGATGAGTTTGCCCGCCTCAGGTCTACAGGCTGAAAAGTAAAAACCTCTGTAGCGTAGTTCGCAGTTACGGATTACGTGTGCTCGTTACGTTCGGGTCAAAAAAAGTGCATGCCCGTACCTGAAGCTGGCACGCGGACAACGGCCGGAGCTTTTTGCACCCAGCACCAGGGATACTATTGTCCGCGCGTCAACTTCAGGTAAGAGAGCGCTTAATACTTTTTTGCGGTGTTTCTTTGCACAGGTCATTTCCATGTGAGAGTCGTTAGATTGTTGAAGTATAGACGGACATGGAACAGGACTGACTGGCACAAGCTGTTGAAAGTGACAAACGAGAAACAGCGAAGATAAGGACAAAGAGGTGAAACAAATTCGTATTAATCGCATCGATTATGCAGAATGTCTCAATAGCCTCGTTCGTCTTTTCGTAGCCTTCCTCAAAATCGCAGATGCTAAAAGATAGATGAAGAAAGATACTAAAAATATTAGCCAAGTAAAGGCGCCTCCGTATTCTATATTTTGTCATATTATTAAATTTCCTTTTAATAGCGTGGCTCTTATTCAAAGCTAGTGTAAAGAATTCATCATCGATTCATCACACGAGGAATCCGTACAAATTTGCAAGTCGCGATGGGGGAGAGCGCACCCGGCACCCCACAGTATCCATGCGTTTCATCTTTGCGCTCATTTCGCGCCCCTAACTTGTGCGGCCCCGTTCTCCTATTATCCCGGTAATCTTTATTTTCGAGCCATTACCGACGGTCTATTATAATAACGTGGTATTCGCGTGCTCCAGAAGCCAAAAGAGAAGCGTAACCGAGGCGACGATTCTAAATTTTACATCTAAATTGAATCCTCTAAGCGAGACAGTCGGATAGTCGTTTCCCTCTTAGCGCGAGGTGGGTGGTGAGGGTGCGGGAGAGTGGTTGCCCGGTTATTACCGGGAAGTTAAGAGCCCGAATAATATCGTCCCGATAACCGATTTCCTCGCGAAGTTAATTATTGAACCGTCATCATGACTTACGACCGAAACGTAGTAGATTGGTGCCAGCAACTCCGTAACCGGCGTGTGCCTCAAGCACGCCTTATCTTAAACCGTGATAGATACCTACTTACAGATACTTTCCAAGACGAATAAATCAGTCTGAGATCAGATTCGAGAGATACTGTCGGGCAAATGATCGACCGTAGCGATCTATAAATTCCTCGCGAGATGACTTGACTTCTTGGCGCTGACGCGAAAGTCTTGGTAAACCGTAGAGACCATCTCGCGGCTTACCTCGGCTCGCCTTTGTAGCGCGTAACATCGGGCAAACTCACTTTTATGCAATCGCATGAGCAAGGAAATGAGTTTTCGTCTTTAAAGTTAAGAGTTAAAAAGACGCAAATGCCATCGCACGCTTATTTATCTTCATGGATGAAATGATGAACATATTTTATTTGCAATTATAGTCGCCTTCATCGGTCTCATAACCGATATGTTCAATGTGTTAATATATTCCAAACAAACTTATTTTTATCAAAAGTTAGCGTTACTAAAATTAAAGACGCCACATGATAGAAAGTTAAGATGGTTACATCATCGTGAAGTCCGCCTTAATTTGGAATAAAATGAACAGAGTTCCAAGAGAATTCAGAGAAATTAATTATGATTTTGAAATATGAATATTCATCATCAAAATCATCTTCAAAATTCATCATCTCATACACGTCTTTTAGCTTACGTTTCAGGTTTATACACCACATAGGAACATTCTCAGTGCATCCTTTACGGCGCCATTCTACCGCATCGACGCATGTGTGGCGGCGAATAATATTCACTTATTAGCATCTGTGCCCAACTTGATATTGCTTATGATGCTCCAATATCGCAAGTGTATCATATGCTTCCTTACGCAATAATTCCACATGATGTTTTATGTTTTTATCGAGCACGTGGCGAACAACAGAAGAGAAAAAAGATGTTTACTTTGCACATATAAAAAGACGTATAATAATTTAATTTTTGAACGGGAATATTATCGTACATTCACATACATCTCGACACGACGGATTCAAATTAATGTCTATACTTTACGCACATTAAGCTACTTTACGCACATTAAGCTATATTGACTCAACTCTGACTCTATCCGTCAGGAAATGTTCACATGTTGTTTATATCACGAGATGAAACTTGGTTGTCGCAATTTGCTGTTACCGGAAGCAAATTAAAGCGCCCAGCGACGCGTAAGATACATGGGAAAAGTTTTGCGCTCCGTCTCGTTAACATTTCTCGCCGTGGAATCAAAATTTCGCACAATCCGCGGGAACTGTGTCAAGTGCACGTGCAAAGCAATTGTCGGTGTGCCACACGTGCGCTGGGCGACACTTTGCGGGGCATTGTGCACTTAAAAAGCCAGATGTGAGCTTACAGTGTCTTAACCGTGGTCAACCGCGCGCTGAGCGATGTGGACCACAACGCGAGGAGAATTATTGTTTTGCCCGCTTTTGTCCGCGCGAGAGAGCTTGCGGCCATCCTGGCTTTTTTTTCCGCCCGCGAACGAACCCGTGTACCTTTCGAAGGTCTCGCATACCTTCTCCCATACGGCGGGCTTCTTCGTTGCACACCTGCCAGCAATGGAACGGCTTGCCCACTGGCACGATTCCCACCCACCCAGCTGGTCGTGCCACATGGGTGGCCTCTTCTATATTAAACAGTATGGTAATACACCTACCGGGCGAAAAATGAGTAACAAGGATACCCGAGCACTGCCTTGTTATTATGCAATAACTTACCACCCTTTCCTACGTCCTCCTTTCAACCCTCCCCGTAACCCGTTCCCTCGCGCGCGCGGGCACAACGTATATTCCTCGAACCGTCGGCCACGTAAAGCAAAGAAGAGAATACGGTCTAATGTATTTTATGGGGCGAGCAACGTCTCTATCACATTGTCGGCAATGTCGGCTGAATATGCATGCGGGCCATGCATGCACAACGCGTAATCATGAATGTATGTCGGATGATGGTGCAAATAATGTAATTGGACGTTCTGAAAAAAAAAGGAACGTTGCTCCGTAAATATCCCAGGCTTACGGCTAAAGAGAAGATTTTTGTTAGTGTTCTCGCAATAAACACCAGAAATACGTAGACATGTATAAGATTAATTGTCACGACAATCGTTGATGACCAAACGAAAGGTCACGATGTACGCGATTCTCTTGGAATTTTCACGAGCGGGTTATCTCACATCAACAGTTAATTTCGATGAATTCTATTGTTTATCGCTCAAGTGTGCGTAATTTCGATAAACTCTCGACCGCGCATAAATCCCGCTGCAGAATTTATCCGTATGACGAATGCACGAATACACTCACTCGTTGTTGGCGCGCTGCGCGCTTCCCTTATCGATGCACGCAACTGCAACGTACGGAACGATCAAGATCTTTGCTCGAATACTTTAAGCGCCCACGTCGTGCTGGCACGCGTGATTTGCGCTCGAAAAATGGAAGCGAGCCCGGCGCGTGAGCTTTCTCAAAGAGCTTTGTTGCGCGGCCCGGGGAATCGCCCGCTTTTACCGTGTAACGCGACACGTCTCTCACTCGTTAATGAGCGAATTAAAAAGCGTTACGGACGCGTGGCCGCGCCGTATTCTCGCGGCAGGTGCTTAACAACTGCCGCTCGAGAACTTGTTTAAGCCAGCAATCCCTCAGCCGCGGCTCTTATCTATCCGCAAATTCCGGCCCTCATTACGGCCTATCGCGATTTAATAAAGGGGGAAGTTAGGTAAACGAAAGCCTTTAAGTGTAATTGCCGGCCCAAGCAGCGCGATAGCCCGCTATCTCTAATAATACGACTGTCGTGCATCAAAGTTGTTGCGCGCGAGGAGTGATTTCGATCTCGAGGGATATCCTGACGACCTGACGAGCGCCCAGCCCTGTGTGTGCGCCATCAGATCTTCGTCGACGGTAAATGTATCCCGTGGTGATGCCAAGTCTGCCCTGCCTGCCACGACCCGAACGATCCTGGTCATTTAGCGCGCGCGCTTACTTCGATCGCCTTGTCTCCTCCGTCGAGTCCGACGGCTGGAATCCGCATCGGGGTAAGCAGTAATTTCCCGAACGGCGTGGATAATTGAACAATTACGTACGGTGCGCCGCGCTTTCAGCCGAGCTCTCCACGCGCGCGAACCATCTCTGCGAATAGATCGGATAGGCGAAAGAGCAAGGCAAGGAGAGAGAGAGGGAGAGAGAGGCGGGGAATAGTTTCAACGAAGAAACCGGAGAAACCGAGAGTTGAGGCAGAAAGTTAGAGAAAGAGAGAGAGAGAGAGAGAGAGGGGGGAGCAAGAGAGGAAAGTTACGAAGGCGTGAGAGCAATTAAAAAGTTTGATTACCTTGCGACGAGTCATGTTGAACTCACGGCTGCACCCCTTGCATTGGGTGACCATCCGATCATTTGCCCAGGTTACCGAGCCCTCTTGCAGTGCCGACTGCTGCTGCTGCTGCTGCTGCTGCTGCAGCTGAGCGTTGTCAGCGGCCTCGCGCAGTTCAGCCGCCGCTAATTTGGCCGCGCTCAATTGTCCCCCAAGTTCCTCCAGAGTTCGTTCCTGCTCACTGCATACCTCCTTCAGGGCATAATACTCTTCTTGCAGCATCAAGTACCTCTGGAACAACCATAATCGTGATTATCCGGCATATACACATTCATTCGTCTATTGCTGCGATTAAGAGAGAATCAATTAACTGGCTGACAATGAGATGCGATTCGAGTATGAATTAGATGCAAATGTGTATTTTTCGGCGATTAATATGTCAATTTAAATCGATATCTAAAATGTATACACACAAAATGCTTTTAGATAATCTAAATGTCATATTCTTCTCAGTTATGTGTTATTATATTAATTTTATACAAAATTATTCTCTCAAATTGAAATTATTCTTGTACATATTATATATGTATTAAAATCTGAATATGTTCTTGTATTTCTGACATCGCCGAAAATGCTATTTAATTTTACAATAGCTTAGCGCATTGACTGTCTGATTTTCAATTTTGTATTTCACGTCGCTGGTATATATTTGTATGCTTCGTACATTATCAATGGTCATTATTATGTTTAAGTTATACACCCGGTGGATGCCAATATCCCGCGTTTGGATTAAAAAAATTGAGAGAATTAACTTAGGTACACGGAGAGAACGGTTTTGCTGAATTATCCAAAATTTTAGCTGGATATAGATCTGAAAATAATTTTGTTGGACCATTAAAATAATTTATGTGGGACAAAAAAATTTTTGACACTCTAGCAAGCAGTTTGAGTGTCCTACATAAATTATTTTGATGGTCCAACAAAATTATTTTCAGATCTATATCTAGCTAAAATTTTGGATAATTCAGCAAAACCGTTCTCTCCGTGTATCTTTATTATAGAACTGATGCCAAATAGCGCGCGTAATATTCTTTAGGGATCCGCAGAAATAATAAAAATTCCGTAGTTGAAATAAATTTCACTAATCTATTTCAGGACGGCGCGGCGCGGCGGTACCGTCGTACTTACTGTCGGTTCTATTATCGAAAGGCGGATAAATCTCCGCCGCAGCGTGCGAATTGAATTAGGTACGGGCTTATAATTCAGGTTTCGGAGATGAGATTTAAATAGAAAAGATCGGATCGCCGTTTCCGTGAGGCTCGCCGTTGTCTGAACTTACGAGTCGGCGCGTCGATAACGGCGGGCCGCGATACCGTGAGATTTATTCGCGGGTACGCTTAAAAGGCAATACAGATCGCACGTGGATACGTACCTCGGACACCCGTTTCAGCTGATCGATCTCCTGATGTAATTGAGAGATCTTCTCCGTGTTACAGATCGATGTTTCCTGCAAGGAGGTTCTCCACTCGCGCTCAAGTCGCAATTCCCTCTCGACCCCATTCGTCCGCGCCTCCCGCTCGGCAGCCTCGGCACCCAGGATCCTCACCTTCTCCTCTGCCCCCGATCTGACACCATCCATCTCCTTGCACCTGATTAAGTCAAATCGGTGGTACTTAAACGTCGAAGACATAAAACTCGCGTCTACACCGCCAGAAGCTATTTTATTCAATTGGCTCAACGATCTTTAACTCGTACCTTGCTCCAAGATTAGTTCAGGGTTTCAAAATGTGAGAGTGTAATGACGCGTGATGGTTATACCTATATAAGATGATGACCCTGTTCGCTCAATACGAAAATACCGAATGATATTAATAGTCAATTTTATATTTATCGCCAAGAAATTTGATTTGTTTACGATTCGCTATTTATGCTTGCTCATTTGCAGAGAAGATATTTCTAAATTTTATATACAATTTATAGAAATTAAAAAGCTTACTAAAAAAATACATATTTATTATTTAATTGAGAATTTTATTAAGATAAATGTTAGGTATATATGTGTTATAAGCAAATAAAAGTGTATTCTCGAAAAGCGCATTTAAGGAACTGTTTTGTTATTACATTATAAAAAAATGTGGAAGAATTAATATTTACATAAAACAATGAAATCATTGGCCCATATATTCTCAACTCTCTTTTATCGATAAAAGCGCTGTTTTATTTCTGAAATGCTATAGTATATAGTACAATTCATCCTACATATACTATAGCATTTCAGAAATAAAAGAGCGCTTTTATCAATAAAAGAATATTATCAAATATTAATGAACCTATGCGAATATGATCAAATATCAGAATAAAATTTTAAAAGTGCCAATCCAGAAAATTTACGTTTAATTGATATTATATTTTATATTTAATTACTTCTAATATAATTAAGAGCATGTATTGTATATGTATTACATTTACCAAATGTTTAACAAAGTAAAACAAAAATGCGCGTTACACTGTTTCATATTTTTCATATACAAACGTTTAACAAAACAATAAAGACTGTTGCTTTTATATAATTTACTAATTTATAATTTATTTGATAATGCTGTATGTATATAATTGTTATATATATTTAACTTACCTCACAAGATATTATCATACAAACAGTATTTATATACAAGAGTAAATAAGGAAGACTTTATTCAGCAGTTATATATAAAATTCACAAAAATTTTATTAAGTCGTGGCGTCTTAATTTAATGGGCGATGACTCTGGGATAAACAAACTCACACTCTCTTCTATCATAAATTTATTTTCGTAGTGTTGGTACAAGCACACGTAGTGTCAGAGTGCGTTTATAATTTCCACTGCGCTTATACAAGTAGGTAAATATATCAGTAGTATGGATATGGCACCTTTAATTAATCACCATCGAACATTTTACTTCCAATAAGGAAGTAACGCTATCATCTCGGAAATGTTTTGGATAAATGTATCGACTACAGATATCAACAATATAATAATTTACTCAAAGCAAAGCTATTTTTATGTATGAACATTAAATGAAAAAGGAATTATTCGGTGAAGCGTAATCGCGAATCAGTTCCTTAAACGCGCTTATCACGAATAAAAGCGAACGTTTTAATTTAGGTACAAAGAAAAATACGAAAATTTATATCTCCCCTTGCAATTATATCAGACAAAAATTCTTGGCTAATGAGAAGTTAATTTTAAAGATTATAAACGTGGAGAAGTGATAGAAATGAGATCGAATGATTAGATGTTCGATAATATTACTTTCCCCTGTTCGATAGCATTAATGAATTTTATTAGTATAATTATGTGATAATGTATAAATTTATTGATTATTGTAAAAGACTTTAAAATATGTCTTGTCAATATTAACAGCTACATATTATAATACATATAACTATTTGTAGAGTAGCCATTTAGTGAAGTTTGCCAATATCCCCGTGATGATAAAAGACTTCGTTTAATCCTAGAGCTTCGCGAGTCTTTAATCTATCCTACCTAAATCCGATCACATTCGCGACATCTAAGTAAAAAATAAATCATCTCTAGCTAGAGCTGTCCATTTATTTGCGTGCGTGCTTTATTTAAATATTGGTATGACCATTCGCAGACCGAAAATTCCGTATATAACGACAGCTGATAGGAAAATCTTATCGCAACAACTATATTTGTACGTAAATAATGCCTGCTGAAATAGCTCAGTAATATGGAGACAATTTCAACGCTTCTTTAAGAAATGCTAACACCACGCGAAAAGTTTAATGGAAAAGAATGGTCAAGTTCTTACACATCTCAAATGTCACATTTCTCTGAATAATATCACAATGATTCAACTAAAATTTTGAAGCGTATAAGAAATGCGAACGTTAGCCCTTTTTTACAATGATAAATGTAGTCTTTTATTTCATATAATTAGAAGACTACGGTCTTTTACGCGCAAAATTTTTAAGCTACGTAAACTGAAAATGGAGCAACAAAATATCTTAAAATGTATATACATATAGGCATCAAAAAAAGTTTTGCGTAGTTTGAATTTTCGGTATATTAAAAATGCGATTGCTAATTACAATAATTACGTAATTGAGAATGAAATATTCTGAAATGGAAAAATAAATTATTTACAACAAGAAGTGTAGAGCCGTTTTCTGAAATATACATAAGTACATGTAAGTACTGTTTTACGAGTGAAATGAAAATGAGCTGGGTTTCTGATAACAAACACGTAACACTTCTACATTCTTGCATGCACGTTTGCATTCTTGCACGAGAAATGTCGATGAGACTAATACGTTGATAAAGCAATATTGATCAAACTATACTTCCATCACCTTACTCATCATATAGAAACCCTATATTAGAAATTCACACAATACTACTAAACGGAAAGCTGGCTTACCAACACCTTTCGCATGTTAGTAATTAATCAGATAAAAATGCTTAGCAGAAAAAAGATGTTAACGCCTCAGTATAGAAACAAGATAATAAGGCGCAAAACATTTTTTGATGTGTGTAGTTATTATATTAAAGACTACGCGCGAGCACTTTTAATCCCGAGTATGCGCGTGACCAAATTGAACTTATAAATTAATTAACACTAATGAAAGACAAATAAAACATACTTCTCATCCATTTTCTGGATGGTCTCGCTCATTGACAGTGTTTTAGCTTCCAGCTTTGTAATCAGTTCTGTCTTATGCTTAAGTGAGCCTTCGCACTCCTGAAATAAATATTTATTGAGTACAGGCGATAGAGAAAAGAGACGATTTTGGCTTGCCCAAATTTTCTAAACCTGGAATAGCAACATGATGCATATTGAGTTGAAAATCATTTCCGTAATAATTAGACATATGATAGTATGAGTTTGATAGAATGACGCATTTTCTTGAAATTTTGTAATTTGTAGAATGTATGATATTTTCGCAAATATGATGTAACGAAATGCTTGATGGAATCTCCACGTTTCTTAAACTTCTAGTTCTATAAATAAAATTTGTCGCGTCTAATATCCATAATATCATCTGTCGATGATAAGCAAATATATAACAAATTTATTTTGAAAATATTAGGTTTCGAATTTATAACATTATAATTTTTAATAAGTTTTTTATTTCTATTACATGTCGTGTGACTGTTATAGGATATTGTTTTTTGCTTTACACATCAACATTGCAAACAAATTGACAAATTTTTCAAGACGCTCCATGCGTCATAATTAAAACTAGTTAATTGGCAAATTATGACCAATTATTTCTTCAATAAAAAATATTAGTGTATAGGTACATGTACTTTATATTGCAACATTGTAGAAACTTCTACAAGAGTTATTGTCTTTAACGTAACAGTTTGTATCGGATTAAAGCGCCGGCAACTCGATTCAGTGCTTCAGAGAAGTCTGCTACATCATTTCGTTACATCACAGTAATTACGCATAATTTGTCAACGTAACATCGATTAATCTTCAAAAGTGGCACTGAATAGATGTGTACGAAAGTATGCTATGCGCGAAACACAAGTGGAAATCTGGCAAAGTAATTTTGCACGACTCTGTAGGGTGTACGTATAAAAAATGTACGCCTCGCGTGCAGCACTGAATAGCCGCGATATCCGAAGTGTCAAGATCCGCTGTGGAATTAATCGTGTAAGGGTAGGCGGCTGTCTCTATTCTTTCGCAGTTTGCTCGGTCGTTGAACTATTCATGGAAATCTCGGAGGTAGAACGACTCTGTTTCAATTTGTCATTAGAGGCTGTCGCCGGCTGCTCGTCAAAAGAGCGTTGATGATCGACCGTCGGCCGGGTGGTCGCAATGGTCGCTTTCTCCGCGGGTGGGCAACCCCTCGGAGTAATGGGGCTAGTCTTATTAAGAATAGATTTCGATACGCCACCCGGAGTGGTGGGGCTTCGTATACCTTCGCCGTCCCTCATCAAGTGATTATACTTCTCGAGGTTGTTAAGGATCTTGCCGATCTGATTGGTCTTCGCGTGGAGACGGCTCACCATCTCGCCCTTCTGTGTCAGCTCATGCTCACACTCCTACAAGGGAAACACGTCCAGAAACGGAGAATTTACGTGAACGTCGAAATCCTCTCCGAGAAGAAAAGATTCCGGCGGAATAAAAATTCCCACCATTGTCAGAACATCCACGAAAAAGCGCTTAAATACGTTAGTGTAATGTGTAACAACAACCTATCTTGCATAAAAGACAATTTAACTACTCACTAACAGGCTGAAATATTAATAAATAACGAAAATATCAATAAAATGCGGTAAGATATAAAGCAGGTTGTTGCTTCCGTGCTATAACTATAATGGTTCAATTTAAAAATAAATCCTGTGATTAAAAAATTTTATAAATAGTAAGTTATATAAAGAAATCACGTCTCTCCGTGATATAGTACACTTGTCTATATCGGATATGTCGCATGTGTTTAATTAGAAATATTATTTATAAGAGCGTATGTAAAAAAAAAATGTTTATTATAAAGTATTTTAAAGTGTTTCCTGAATTAAAACGGGTCAAATTTACTGAAAGAAAATTATTAATATATTATAAAATAAATCACGTTTCTCTCTTCTCCCCCTACACACACACTCTCTCTCTCTCTCTCTCTCTCTCTTTAAATAAAATTTAATAACGTAATTGATTAAATAAAATGCAAGTAGGCTATATCACGGAGATTAAAAAATTATACAAGAATTGCATGTTATACAACCTGCAGCTTTTTGTACATTTCCAAGTTGATTAATTTGATATCCTCCAGTTGTCGCCTTAAAGATATTATAGTATCCTGTTTCTCATGTATATCTTTCTCTAACAATTTCATAGCTACTTCCATTTCGGATTTCATGCTAATCTGTATGAAAAAAGACAAGAAATACTCATCAATCGCTATATGCATTTTCATGCACTTAATTTTTATAAGTTTTCATCGTCGTAAAGAAATATTAAAAATTACAATATTTGATTTGTATAAAGATTCAGAAATGATTATCATAAAACAATACGAGTTCTTATTAACCTGCAGTTCCAGTTCTTTTTCTAAATCTTGCCGAGATTTCTTTTCAGATTCTATTCTGCATCTAAGTTCTTCGATTTCAGCAGTAGTTTCTGTTATTTTAAGAGGTACCTTTCCGTTCTGAAATCAAATTGATTCTTCAGCAATACGGCAATTTGTACGTAACACGTAATTTCAACGACGTATATATACCTCGTTTGCATCTTTAACTTCAATGCCAAGTTCCTTCTTTAGCTGTCTGTTCTCGTCTTGAAGCGATAAAATATTGTTCTTAGCAATGGCAAGATCCTCTTTCATCAGAGCGTTTGTCGTCGTCAAAGATTCTACTTTAGCCTGGAGATTCGTTACCGTTGCGCTAAATATGGCAGAGGAAATGTCAAATCGAATAATAACATTCGTATGTATGCTCAACTTTTTATTTTCAAAATTCGTGAGATAATTAGATATTTACTTTAAATGTCGATTAAGCTCTTCGATATAATTCTTCTGGTCAAGCACTGTGGTCATATTGTCGTTTTCGAGTTCATCGTCCGGTGATTCACCAGGTATATGATTACTATTTCGCAAATATAACGAAAAGTCGATTACGCCTTGTTGACAATCGAGGTCTTCTTCCTGTTGCAATTAGTTACAATCGATCTTGGCTTAACATCATTATCACTCTAATCAAACGCATACATGTACACTTTCATATATGTGAAAAACGCGACAATGATCCCGACTGACCTTTACACAGAAGTTACAATCGATCACATTTAATCCCACTAATAAGCCCATGACTACAATTGCCTCTTCGCTCATCATTAGAGCATCTGGTTCGAAGTATTCGGACAAAATATCATCTTTGTGATCTATCAGAACTTTGAGATAATCTGCTAATTTTTTTTGCATCAATGCCATACGCAACCAAGCACGCGCCCTACCCATAGCCGTCCTAAAAATGATAGTGATTTCAAAATATTATATCCCAAAGATACTTACTACAAAGAAATCGAGAAAAAAATTTCAAATTAATAAAAATTCCATAATTAATTAATAAATTTAATTATCAATTATATAGCTAAATAATCTAATTAAAAAAGTACCGTTTATGAAAAAATGTACTTTATAAAAAATATACGTAAAACACTACCGCATCTCTTATTAAATGCCGATAATAAAAAAGTGAAAATATAAGAATAATAATAATAATAAATAACTTTTCAAAAAATTCCTTGAAAAAATCTATTATTGTTTAACAAAAAGTACCAATCACGTTTTAAAAAAAATTCCTAACACAAAACGTTATATATATTTTTTATTTTACTGCGGTAATGCAAAATATTGTTAATTAATCACATAATTAATCAAATAAGTTGAAGCAAATAAATATAAATCACAACGCCCAAAATAGAAATACGTAGTACCTAACAGTAGGTAAATCACGAATGCTGGACGTAATGTCTTGTGCTTCAGGACAATATTTCTCTACGAGCTGAAGAATATCCCACAGCTCCTTTTTGGGTCCGAGAAGACCCTGAAAATCGGAGGCCTATTAATATCAGATTGGAAAAATTATTCCGCTGTCCGCACGATGGCAAGTTTTACCTTCTTCGGCCGTAAACCATGCCTAAGCACATGTTCAAGGACGATGAAAAAATGTTGCAACGGCATATGATCAGAATCGAGCATACGACCATATTTCAAGGACGTTTCAATCAGCTCCTTGACGATTAGTTTCGAAATGTTAACGAGATTACTCCTCTCGATGATCACCGGATCTCGTGCTGCAAAAACAATACGTCTGTTTTGACTTGCAGTATAATCTCGATTAATTTCTTTTCTCTCGTTAATAACTTAAAATAATGATTTCAAATTCAGCGGTAATTATCCAGTCCTGAATATGAAAGATTATATTGAAACTTATATAATGAGAATGATTGCGTAGCACAGTATGCGTCAATTTCATAACTTTGTAGTTTGTAAAATAAATGAAAGGTAAATAAAGGAGTGCAACCGTAAGCGAAGATTTGCAACAATTTCGTTATTGAAGAAATGCATTCCAACTAAAGCGCCCACGCTATAAAGCGTGGCAAAGATAAAGAAACTTTTTATTCATTATGAGCAAGAAAAGCGATGCTTATTTCGTAAACGAGATAAATGTCATAACACAATTAGTTAAATTTTGCTGAGCAAAAAAAAAAAAAAGAAAACTGATTCGGTATCCCCGACTATATTCCGCTCAAATTAAAACAGGGATGAGTGCAGTAACATCCAGTACGGACACAAGCTGGAGACGTGCTGCAATGGCGGTGAACTTGGTGGCATAATATCGCGAAGCTCTCGCTGCTCGGGAAGCTGTTGCTGATGATGATGACGGTGATGATGATGATGATCATGATGATGATTAATACCACTGAGAGCGAGCGGCGGTGAGGGTGACCGCTGCATCGAATCTTGGAGCGAGAATTCGACATCCTGAAGCTCCTTCAAACAGAGCCACTCGCCGTCTACCGACACTCGAAAATTGCACAGATATATTGTGTCCTGAGCACCAGCCATATCTTCCTCAAGCATGACCCCGCCGTGATGTACACCACCGTGATCACCCGGCGGCCGCAATTTCAGACCAGTCAGAGATTCCTGCCGCATAGAAGACGATTCCTCCGTCTCTGTATCAATCTTAAAGATTTATGCGATATCTTATCTTTCAGCGGTCGTTCACTATTATATATATAGACTCTTGATTCGCATAGACTTTTTTACAACAATAATCTTCGTAGACTGGAGTAGCTCGTTTATTCGAATTGGATCCTTTTCCCGTTATTAAAATAACGAGTTGATCATAATTCATATGCGTCGAATTTGTTCTTTCAATATATGTTTTTTAATCTGTGCGTCTGTTAGTTAATATTGACTTGCTCGTTAATATTGACTTGCTGTATAGTAAAGTATCTTCTTCTTTCTGTTACATCGATCAGCTGTTAGAAAAATGTGTCGCAATGGATGAGTCACCAGTAAGTGGCGATATATTGCAATCAGATTTTACGTTTTGTTGGCAACAACGTAAAAATCTGCGTATGCTAGTTTCGTCGCTGTTTCTTATTGCTTCTTCAGGTATTATCCTTCGATCACCACTACTTATCTTATTAACGGCAAGTAGATGCTTTCTTTGATAAGGAATGCTCCAGTTAAGCTGCAGGTATCGTAGATATGACAATTAAATCTTAGCTTAAGCGAAGAAAAAATGGTGAACGCGCACTAACGCGACTACATCGTAGTCTCACGACGATATAATTATTCGCTCACGAAGCGACACGTGCTTCACGCTCAGAAATCAACGCACATATAGAAACAACTTGGAAATCGGAGTACAAAATGTCGAGAGAGGAAAATTTCACGTCGAAAATAACGAGAGCGCCGGCAAAATGTGGATATTGATTTTGCCGCTGACTTTGCCTCCATCTACGTTAATCAATATGAGCGCCGTTGCGCATTGCCATGTGCCCATGTGGTGCTGCCATCACTTTTCTGTATTGCTCTACCGGTATAACAGCACAGAGCAATAAGAAAATATATAATTTATTTACAAAATTTCTATAGAGAATTAGAGTAGGATGGGGTAAAAAGGAGGTAACGCATGTTTCCATGTTTAAAAATTTTATTTTGACATCCCGATATAATTTATACTGTCACATACACGATTACAAATGAGTATAAGTATTGTAAAATGCCTTTTAACACCACATCTCACTTGAAGACTATAATAATCATAACATAGTATTTATTATGTCACGTAGAACTGGAGCAGCCATAAATACGGGTTTTTTATGTAGAAAATTTAACAATATAAACAACTTAATCGTGCATTTTCACATCACAGTTAATTAATCACAAGGAAAAAAACAGCATTAAAATGTCTCACTAAACATTTTTTCCTATTAAAATGTTGATATTAACGTACCGAATACATCAAATTGTGATTATTTCTTTGTTTTTATTCGGTCACAATCAACAATCAAGACAGATAGACGTACACGTGTCAAGAATCATATACAAGCGATATTATTGCTTTTGGCGAAGCACTATCGCTCAAGACATAATTGGAGCGTTAAAAAAACAAACAGATACATTACTGAAGTTGAATAACTATATTGATAAAAGAGTTTAGTAAATTTCACAGTAAAATTATCAAATTAATTATGTAAATTTAGTAAACTTAATTAATTTAGTAAACTTAGTAAATATAATTAATTTAGTAAACTATATCAAATTAATTATGAATTTTTTCCTGTAAAAAAAGTGTAAATTTTGATATAAACTAAATAAAATAAAGATAAATAACATTCGAAAAGGACCAGACTATAAATCTAAACAAGCATTAATTTTTATCAAAAATTGTAGTTTGAACTGAATATTGTACCTACAGACGTGTATAATTATTGCTCGTATTGACTTGTATATCTTCGTTAATATAAAAAATCGTTTTATTTTATATTAGAAAAAAGAGAATAAAATACAGATTTCCGAATTGAATTACCATTTATCTCATGTTTTTTCATTCCCAATCTTCAAATTCTCCAAATCAACTTTTTATAAAATTACCATCATATATGTGAGACGGAATCGAATCCGCCGACGGGGGGATCGGGTCCATTTATTACATTATTCCCAACACAGCTTGAATAGACACGAGATATAATTTATTAGGGCTACTAAAATAAACCCAAATAATTCAGAATGCTTATAGAAATTCCTAACACGCATACTTGCTAAGTAATCGGCATTTTATAAGTTTTCATAGCGTCTATATCTACTAACAATTATAAGGAATTCAGAAACAATGGAAAACTTTGCGCGATCAGGAGCAACAAGACTCAATTAAAGCCATTTTTCTTTATTCCGCCCTTTTCGTAAAAAAATATATCACGCTTATTTATCGACTAACATTCTTCAGAGCGCGTTACTTTTTTGACATTGTGACTCTCAATCTCATATAATATTATAAAAATATATATCACGATATAATAAAAACCATGTTTTTTTTTTCTAACATACGAATTAATAATCTCATGTAATCGCGCACGAGAAAAAATTTTTGACGCTATGATCTTCGTAATAGAGAGAGGAAAAGTGCAACCGTTTACAGCTTGATTGTCTGCAGACATATCTAATGCAATTACGTAGTTATTGGAACATGTGTTATCCGAAGGGTTTATATGACGTCTCTAGCTGACACAGAACGATCGTCAATAAAGAAACGACAACGATGGCGAGACACGTGCGCGCACAGTACGTCCACGCGCACTTAACACGCGGGCGCCAAGGCCCAAGCTGGAGCCCGCGAGCAGCGGACTTTTGAAAAGCGCGCTGAATCGTGAGACCATGCAACCATCGGGCTGGTGTACTCACGTCTCGGCAACCACCAGGCGTCCAGCTTTCTGGGTCTGGACACGACGAGGTCGGGCCATTTGTCCTCCCGTATGGAATAACTCGACGGCGAACGCGAGGCACTTTTCTCGTTTTCGTCGGACGCGAGGCTACCGGTGAACGATTTCTCGGACGGGGATATTGGCAAACCGTCGCCACTCTCCGCGGCCATATTTACGTTCCCACTGTTCCGACTAACGGCGCATTCGCCGACACAGAGGCGCATGTATACGTATACGCGGGTATAGACGTGTTAATATCTCTCTGTTGCGACGAGCAGGCTGCCGCGTCATTCCTCTTGCCAACACGTGGTAAGAATTCTCCGTCACGCGACACACGCACGCCCACATCCATCAGACTCTGCCAGGCTGGATAGTCAACGCGGACTAACGTGACGTGAAATTGAAACAATTGTGTAGCGACAAATGTAGTTTGCCATTGATCTTCTATAACTCTTGTCGAACGTGAATACTAAGGCTTGCAAGTGGAGCAAGAGACGGTGTAAAACGTCACGATGTAATACAATATCGCATCTCCGTGTCGGAGAACTCTTGAAGAAGTAAAAGCCCATGCGCGAATGAAGACGCGAATGATTATTTGAACAATTTCCGTTTTCTGGAAATAATAGATGTTTAACAGGAACTTCATTGGCATTACCTCTTATTGTTAGATCGTATCGCTGCGTCTTTATATATGCCGAAGCTAATAAATTCTTTTTCTATCTTTCAGTTACAAAAGACCCATATACACTCCGCATATCTAGTTTTGAATGAGTATCGTCGAAACGCAGATTTTCTTGACAGGAAATATATTAATAAAATGTATCTATAGGCGTAAATTTATATTGTATAATTTAGATTAGACTATAAATACATAATTGAAAAGATTTGCGGATTTTCTCAAATGTTTAAATAATATTTAAGAGTATATATATTCTTAAACAATGTATCTTAATGTATTATTATTTTAGAAATAGTTTTATTGTGATATGTATTGAGATGTAAATGTTAATAAAAGAATCTTTTATTACTATACGGAGTACGGAGTAGCTATACGGAGTACAATTAATAAATCACCCTCATAAAACTGCACCATAAATAACATCAGTACCTACGAAATAAATAATTGCGAGTTAAAGTTTATTTCGAAACATTCAGGTATAAACGCCTGAACATATACGATAAAGTCTGCGCACACGCATCGCGTACATCTCTCCAACTCATCCTTGTTGGGTTGAGTAACCCTCAAGCCACAGTCGAAACTGGATCCGCCGCGCATCATTCGACTTCCCTCTCTCCACTGTATCGGGGGAGTCTATTGTTCAAACGCCAGTGGCTATCACGGTTGAGATCCTGATGGCGCGAAATACTTATCTTCTGAACGTCGCGATTACAATGAAGCGAGTTAATGCGAATAAGGATTTTGATCTACTCGTGTTGTAAGATTGCGAAAAAAACGTTTTTATAAACCCATTGACGGATTACTATTTGATTAAAAAACGTTTGAACAAGTAAAGCCGAATTTGTGAGCGCATTCGTCAAGATGTACGGGATGCTGCTGGAAAGTGTACAATATTTCGTGCAGGTCGGTAAAGTGCGAACACATAGAACTGGCATTGTATATTTGACTAACTTGGGACATATATTTTATTTGGGATATATATACTTGAAGAATGATTGAGTTTAAACTAAAATTTTATTTTTTCTTCGTTTTTCTCTTCATGGTAAGTAGCTTTTTTTAAATAATTGTTTTAAAATTTGGTTTAATTTATTTGTTTTCGTGATAAATTGTATATAATAAAGAAAAAATTTTTCAATTTTTTTCTGTTATACATTATTGCACCTTTACTTTAAAAGAATACAATGATTAATGATTAATTGAATTATTTGTGTCATTATGTATCAGTTAAAATACAGAAAACATACCATAGACTTTTTATGAGTCATTATTCCAAATTTTATTTATGATAAAAGTTAAAGAAGTAAAAAAAAACATTATTATGAAGAAAAATGCTTTATATAAGATTTTACAATTTATAAGTGCCTCAAATTAGCACACATTTTTGATACTTTATTATTAAAAATGTTTTTTGATCTTCCTTCCAATCATAAAATTATTTAACATTTTTTTACTATATTTTACTAATTATAGACTGCATGTAAAAATTATAAAAACGAGAAAATTTATTAAATTCGGAATAAGTTTAAAGTTACCTTATGCGTTAGCTTTTTTTATATTTCGAAGTTCTAGCTCTATTTATTGCGAATAACATGGTGAATAAGTTTGATAAAAGTGTAGTGGCGCAGCTGCTCCTGGAAATATTTAATTTAAGAAGTTTGAAATTGTGAATGTTGTGCTGATGAAGGACAAGACACTTCTTCTCTACAATTTTTACAATTTATATTAAAACTCTTTCTCAGTAGATTTTTTAACTTAATTGTTTGATTATTTTTCTTCTTTCATTAATAATGTTACGTAGCGGAAATTTTTTCTTCGCGCGTTTCATATTAAAGAAATACGATCGATCTTCTTTTTGCGTCAAAAGATATTTATCTTTCCGTTGTGCAGATTTTAATGAATCCTATCATGTTTCCTTTATAAATTCTCTCTTTCCTTGATAGTAATTTATTTTCAGAAAAAATAGTTATACAATAAGAAACTTAACTTTTATTACAATAAATTTATATAATTGATTCTAAATTCCATAAATTAAGGACAAATAATTAAGTTACTTTTTGTTCTATGATAAAATAAGATTATTAAAAGATTTTTATTTTTAATAGAGGTTATTATAAGATTATAATTTTTAATATAAATCTGCATTCATGTACTTGACAAATAAAATAGCTTTTATTTGCCATGTACATGAATGCAGCTTTACATATCACATAGTCTTTTATGATATTAGTTTATTTAAATTTAATTGAAATTTTTATAAACGTTTATCTAAAGAAAATGTTAATATAAAGCATATGTGGACTATGTGGTAAGTATTATAACTCTAAACATACTTACGCGACATGCTAATAAGTTTGACAAATTCGTATTAATTGCACGCTCGTCAGCATCCATTTTAATGAACTGTATATACTCACCGGATATTGAATTGCTGAGTTAAGGTCAAATACATTTATCTTTAAGCTCTGCAATTTACACTAATTGTAATTTGTATTTTTATAGAAGAGAACTAAAATTAAATTCATTTATCAATCTGCCTAATTTTTTACGATGTTTTAAGCACGATTTAATGACATTGGTCATAGAAATATTTTCTCAGTTACAACCAACTGAGCTTTAATTGACATTTTTTAAATTTAATATTTATTTAAAATATTACAACTTTATTATTAAAATATTACAAATTATCACGAAAAAATTATTATTATCATGATCTACACTTATCTTAACATAATATAAGATCGTTACTTAGCATTTTTTAATACAAACATACCCAATTACTGTTTAACTAGAGGGTCTCTTTTTGTTTAGTCATACACGTGTAATTCAGAAAAGAATACAAATAAAGTGACTCTATCTCTTTCTCCTTCTCTCACTCTTGTAAAAGAGCCACTTTATCTTGTAGCACAATTTTTTCTGAAATCTATGTATATAGTATTGATTTGATATTAATCTTGTTATGTATCCTATATATTTGAGAAAATAATATATATACACACATTTTATTTTATCTACATTACGGAAATAAATTTCACGAATATGATGGACATGTGTAATAAATTACATTATTAACTATATTTCTTGTTAGATATATAATGATTTCATCAAGAACAAAAATTTACATTTAAACGATACCTCAATATTAAATTTCTTAAAGTATGTATCTAATGTTCCGGCTCGTTAATGATAAATCAGTAAGTCGAAACGTCTAATTTTGTTAATGTGAATAAATATCTATTGCAATCGCTCGTACCTCGGCCGACGTATACATCTTGATTTTTTAAAGTAGTGTATATTTGATATCACAATACTAATAAATATGAATTATCTCAAAAATTCTACAAAATGTTATCGCTAATTATCGCTTTGCAATGGAACTATTTGTCACTATTCTCCAAATTTTTTAATTTTTTTAAATCGAGAGAAGAGGATATTAAATTACAGAATTTAATAATAATTAATATTATGTATAAGTTTAGCTATATTTATTTATGTATGTCGATGTTTTAAATAAGTATAATTGTTTTGTTTATCAATACCGCTATCAATATTACAACTTTGATATTATCATATTAATTAACTAATATGTTCTGTTTGTTTCTTTGGAATCGCGAGTTGATCTACGTACTTGTAATGTGTGTCACGTGCTTACGAAGGAAACGCTTCGCAAATACGTAATAAACGAGGCACTTGAATATGAATGCATTTAAAAGACTTCCTTAAAAGGAAGTCCCCGACGCCTTAATTGTACAAAGTTTTAAAAATAGCATCTCATTCTATCATCATATAAGGTCGACTTTATTGATTTGTTTTGATAATATCTTGCTTTCTCTTATATGACGCTTTTAATCATTTGTAATTAATATAGTTTACTTTAATAATACTCCTCTACATTATCTTTTTTTTACATAAAATATAACATTGGTTATATACATATATTTCTTTAATAGTATTTTATTGTTAGATATATAATGCATCAGCAATCACAATATTATCAGTTTTATCAATTAATAATACATAAAAGTAACAATTAATAATTAAAATGCATTATGTATTATTACATTAATTATTTTACCAATTTTTTTTATTTTGATGTTTCTTTATTGCGCATTTATTTATGAAAATCAAATTATTTATAATAATTCTTTAAATTTTGCTTAAATTTTTAAACATACATGTTTAAATTAGAAATACTTTAAAAATATTGAAATATATAGCTAATTGTTCATTGGATCGTTTCAATCTATAATTTGCGTGTTCATTTGCGATATGGTTCCTAAGAGCCTTTCTCATTAAAGATCACATACTCATTTTCGTGACCGCCTCTCATACTAATAAAAGAAACATTAGTTGACATAGGGGAACTGGGAAATTAGTTTGATTATCCCAATCGACTTGTAATTGATCCGTGGAACCTATCATCTGACACGTAACAAAGATATAATTACAATTATTTCTCTTTAACAAATAATGCGTTACGTTCAGCTTATATGCATTATGTACTTTGTATTTACATTGAATTTTATTTTGAGTCTTAGTTGAGAAAAATAAAAAATAAAAAATAAATACAAATATAACTTATTATTTTAATATATTGTAACTTTTGTTACAGGATGTTCCACAACTCTGTCTACACTCTACCTTATACCTACATATATCTCCGCTATTTCACAAATAATACATAAAAGACCGTTTTAAAAATATTCGGCTTTATCCATTCTTACTTACATGATCGAAGCTATGTTTATTATCTCGGGTGTAAAAAAAAAACAGATAATCTCGTAAAATAAGAGTGTTGAACTTTCCACATTTCAGTATCGGTAAATCTTTCATTGATCAGAAAGTTATCAATATGAAATTTTTATTCGAAGAATAATTAAGTAAATACTCCTTATTTATATGGAGAAACTTAGAGAAATTCAATGGCACGTGCTTTATGTGCTAAGAAGCTAAGCGATATCGACTTTTTCTATTACCTACTTGAAATAGCGAAGATATTTGAGGTGAATAGAGTGGACACCATGTATAACTGATATTAATTAATTTCCATTTATAATTACCTAACATTTATAAAATTCATAATATTACTAATAAGTAGTAATAAATTAGGAATAAGGATATTAGACAGAAAGCTAAAAATATTTTTTGCAGTTAGAATTTGGCGAAAAAGTGTGGCTTCGCATTCTGGAGAAAGCCGATTGCAAACACATGGTTTTTAATACAAGACAAATATATCCAGATGAGCTAATGACTGATTTAGCTATAGCTCTTGCTGCATATACTGATGATTCTATGGATAATGTTATGCAATTTTTTGGAAAGTGCTTCGTAAGATATTTTAGTAATTTAGGGTAAGTTCTATCTTTAAAAGACGTACAAAAATTATGTTAACAGTTCTACATAATTTTTGAAATATAATTAACCGCTGCTGGAAACATAATCGTTAATATCGCGCATAAAGATAATCGCAAAATATCCTCTATATTAATGGTATAGGAATAATTAATTTTTTTATGCATTTTTAATAGCTATAACCGATATATTGCCCGATTATATCTATTAATATTTAATAAATAATAAACGAAATAATTTCTTTTTTTACACATGCCACACGACATGCTTTCTTTTTCCATTAAAATACAATCTATAATTTAAAAGGCTTTATGATCGATTCTTGAATATTTATTTTACGACATTCTTTTCATCCCAGCACTCCGAGCGCTTCAGTTTCCTTTGTTCAATTACACGTACTTTACGATCGCGAAAAATTGATGCGACAGAAACTGACAGCGAGATAACTTAGGAAAATGTGCATGGAGGCTTAATATACGTGTTAGTACAATCAACTAATTTAATTGTAATTACTTGTATCATTTATTTCAAAAATTCTTATGTTTACATGAAAATTAATGCAATTTGCATATAATGCTTAGTTTACTTTTGTTAGGTATGATTGCACTGTGAAAGCAACTGGTCGTTATTTTTGTGATTTTTTACAAAGCGTAGACAACATTCACATGCAAATGAGATTCACGTATCCAAAAATGAAGAGTCCCTCTATGTATACAACACAAGTGGATCCACAAGGTGTTGTGTTAGTTTACAGAAGTACTCGACAAGGTTTCACGCATTATTTTATGGGTAAGAGTTTATTCTTTGTCTTTATATTATAAATATTAGAAGAAAATTATATATTGCTATTATCAAAACTTTCATACATATAAAAGTAGAAAAATATAGATATGATAAGTAATTCTTTAAGTTCAATTATATTTTATCTAATATATTTTCTATCACATACATAATACTCTATTTTTTTAGGACAATTATTTCAAATAGCGAAAGAGTTATATAATACAGAACTGGATATTAAAGTATTAGAAACTTCAAATAATATTCCAGGATCTCGAAACGTAATGGTTAAATTTCGTATTAATTTCGATAACCGTGAATACGTAAGTTTTTAAATTTAGACTTTATCGTACGTATCTTCTTTTTTTAAATAAATGTTTTAAAAAAAGATTATTATAAAACATAATATACGTACATATATATATTATATAGATATTAATATTTATATATATATATATATAATATATTCATTTCAGATAATTATTTAACTAAATTTTTATTTAAAATATACATTTTGCATTTTTAAAAATCTAGATAGGATTATATAACAATATATACATACATATATATAGAATTTTGCTTACAAAAAGCTATTGCATCAACTGAATTATGCTTTTTACTGCTTGTGTTATGTGCATATATATTTATTAATATTAATTAAAACTTTATTGACCAAAACTACACAATTATATGTATTATTTATAATATATTTAACATTTAATTTTTAACGCTACAATTTACATTGGGAATTAGGTTGCGAAGAACAATAGAATGAAATCTCCACTAGATCTTGAATTGCCACCTGTATCTTGCACATTTTTCTTACGTCTTTTTCCATTTTGTGTCATAATGAACAAGGATATGCGAATACTAGGAGCTGGTGATAAATTACTTGAAGCATGGGGTGGTGGCAACACATCCATTTTGAACAAGCATGTTATTGAAATATTCAAATTAAGAAGACCGAAGGGAATTTCGTTTACATGGGGAAACGTAAGTAATACAAATTCTATGTTTGAAAGTCGCAACGTTAGTTTTATAAATTACATTTCCAATTGTTGTAAAACGTACGTATGTGCATAAATACAACATGCAGATATACTTATATAAATGTTATATATATTTTTAGGTAATATATTTGCATTCAGTGATATTCGAATTAGAACTCATCAGGGCAAACGATCATCATTCTTCGATAAGTTCAGATGAAATTCCAAGCACAAGTAGTGGTTTAGATAGGCGTGGGAGTCAAGGTGCGAGAAGTATCTTGTTAAAGGGTCAAATGAGATACATTGAGGATATTAAAGCTATTATATTTCTCTGTAGTCCTTTGTAAGTTCTTGATGTCGTAATAATTAGGTACATTTCCCATAAGATAACTGATTTGTAATCGATTATCTTACTACAATAGAATCAACAGTTTAGACGAGCTTCTTAATATGGGTCTGTATCTGAATGATCTAAATCCTCACGGTTTAAGCAAAGAACTGGTGTTGGCAGGATGGCAACATTGCGGAAGGTACATCCAGTCGTGTTCTCAAATCACAGAAAAAATTGTGTCACCTAAAATTGAATACACTTTATAAGATTTTTTGGATATCTGTATTATTTATTTGCAGATTGGAAATGATGTTCGAGAGGGCAGAGCAAAGATCGATTGAACTAGAAAATAGCTATGCATTACTGGATCGATGGAAAAACAAGAGCGACGAGCTTTTATATTCTATGATTCCGCAAACGGTGGCAGATCGATTACGAGCCGGAGCCAGTCCATTGAGCACTTGCGAGGTGCGCAAACAAGACTTCGCAAATTTTAATCTTTTATCTTGTCTAATAACTACTTAGAAATATTTTATTTACAGTCATTTGAATCAATAACGGTCCTTTTCTGCGAATTATGCGACTTTGATTATTTGACCATCGAAGGAGCGATGGACCTCGTCTTATCAATGAATGCCGTTTTTTCTTGTTTCGATACGTTAATGGATCAGTTTAACGTGTATAAAGTAAGATTATTTATTTTATTAGAAATGTCATATATCACTCCATTTTAGATAATAAGTATATAGGATTTAACATGATTATATAACTTGACTAAAAACATTTAGGTATCACTGAGAGATTTTATTACGTCTGACAATGAGTCATAAAGATAATGTTTATATCTGAGCTATTATATGATGTCAATCACACATGTGTAATTGTACGTTTTATAAATTTATTTGATATTTACAATCATGTCGTGACAGGTGGAGACTGTTGGTCGCGTGTACATGGCAGCTAGCGGAGCACCGGACAGAAATGAAAATCATGCGAAGAACGTCGCCGACGTTTCTCTACAACTTATCGAGCATGTTCGATCTCTCAAATTACCCTCCGGACTGGATATACGAATCCGCATAGGTAACCATCCTACACTTACTCGTTCAACTTCCTGAACGTAATATATTTCCGTGTCTCTTGAGATACGGCTTCGTTTTCTCGACGCGTCGAATAATTTTATCTTCATAAAGACGATTGTATTACACAGCAATGCAACGAATGCATAACGAAACAAACCGAGATAATAGTATTTATTTTAAAATTTCTCAGGGATTCATTCTGGGCCAGCAGTTGCCGGTGTGGTCGGTCTCAAAGTACCGAGATACTGTTTCTTCGGAGATACTGTTAATACAGCTTCCAGAATGCAAACAACTAGTCTGGTAATATTTATATTTTATCTTTTATATAAATGACATTAAATATAATATCTACATCCAAATATAATATACAATCTAAAATTGTTTCATTCGGTACCTACGGATTAATTGATTTTTATTCTTACAAGATTGCTTTCGTCGTAAGAAATAATGGCTAAAAAAAGTTAATATCCATAATTTAATCATTTTTAATAAATAGGAGTCAAACATGTAAACTGACTATTTAACTTCAGTTTCGTTATCAAGAAACAGTTCAAGAGTTTATCGTTAATCAATTATATATTACGTAAATTGCATTTATCATGACATATTTGATTTGTGTTTGAAAAAGATTTATAAACATTTAAAAATCTGTTTTTATCTTTCCTTTTCTGAATTCTTATATTTTCCAAACATGTTTAACTGCATTGTATGCGTTAGCCAGGAAAGGTGCACATTTCTTCTAGCACCAAAGCTCTGTTACCAAAAGGTCGTTATGATACCGAATCACGTGGAGTTGTCTGGGTAAAGGTTCGTATTATGAAAATCTTTACTGTTTAATAACGTCATATACCTATATCACATATACATATTCATATATGTGATATATATTATTTATTATGTAAAGGGAAAAGGAGACATGGAGACGTATTGGTTGCAATCAACGGCAAACAACAAAATGAAAGAAGAAACTAATTCATCAGACGATGAAAACGCGGTAATTGAAGTCACTAATATTAAAATAAATAATTAATTAATATTAAAATAAATAAAACCCGAGATATAAAACCCATATGTATAATTACTATAAAAATGTATGTTTTATCTGATAAAAGGAACCAAGTTGTTGACTATCTATTTTTTAATATATACAGGGCACAGGCCTTGATCGTTTACAATAAACAAAATTATGATTTATAAAAAATTTTTGTCATTAAAAATTATTACACATTCATTGTACTTAAATTAATTATAAGCTGATGTCTTATTAATATATATTAATAACAAAATGCACATATACGACGTGCATATATTTTACATTATTAGTTTATTGCATAATGTAAACAACGTTGTAAATAGACACAATATATATATAAGTTCTTACCGGAATTTCAAGTTGTCTGATTGCAAAAAACAGAGAAAGTCTTATATAGTTTTCTTTCTTCTATATACATATTCTATATTGTGACTATTGACCAAAGTGAAGAGCGACAGCGGACAGACGTGCCTTAATTTTTAATCACTGTGTACACAGCATTGTGTATACAATTCATGTTTATATGTCATACATGTCATACATGATGTTATAGTAAAATGTCATATGATCGCGTATTATGTCGTATATTCATGCTATCGTGAAACGTTACGTACACTTATATATATATATATATAATAGAAGTAAATGAATATGTGTTAAATAATTATTGTGTCACGAAGAAATGAATTCTTGATTGTACAATGCCAATAAGAATTGTTAATGTATGTTGTATGTTTCATTATGCGCTTCATTGATTGTTTCTGTATAACTTGTACATTTTCCGTCATTATATGAATAAATATAAATTAACTAAAATAAATATATCAGTCTATATTAAAGTTGCATTCAGCAATAGCAACCATCTTTCGTGTTGCTTGCGATCCATGAAAGGAATCGGTTTACTCTGGTATAAACCCCAGGATATCCGGGTTGCGCGCATCCCTCGCCCCAGGATACCACCCCTGCAAATTTAGAGATTTTTAATTTGTTTAGCTTTCTCATTTTTCTAAGAGTAATTTTCCAGGTTTTCTGTAAAATGTTTTCTTATATTTAACAGTTTCACAGGTATTGCCTGTATATTAAATAACTAACACAATTTAAAGTTAAACTTACCAACTATCTGGTGAACATTATTCTTTTCTACGTGCAACGGACCACCGCTGTCCCCCTATAATGTGAGAATTTACATTGCCATTCTTTCTTTAAAATTTACAATATTTTAAATTTATTAAAAATACATAGGTACTGACAAATATTCTATTGACATTTTTATCTGTTTTATTTATTATTCATCGCATTTTTATTATATTAATTATTCTCACAATTTAATTAAAATTATATTTTTTTCCATATTTTAAAACACATAGATACCTACTATAAAATTCATATTTTATTATTTAAAATAAACTGTTTAAATATATATCTACTTAACATAACTTCTTTAATTCTTTAATTTAAAATTAATACGACTTTCTACTTACTTGACAAGAATCCTTGCCGCCCTCCTTGAAACCCGCACATAGCATGTTATCTGTTATCCTGCGCGATGGGTACTTCGTAGCGCGGCACTCCGCGTTTGCAAGAATAGGAACAATTACTTCCTGTAAAGTGTGCGATACCGCTCCACCTTCCTTGACGGCACCCCATCCGGTCACTATACCTTTTTCGCCGGCAAAGGTTTTTGCTGAAAACAGGTAATAAATTCGTAATCTATCACAATAAATGCGAATAAATTTAAATTGTTTAAATTATTTAAAGTCTTATACTTTCTAGAAATCTAGAAGATCTAAGATTTATGGTATCTAACTTTTAACAAATAAAATTATTTTTTAATAAAATCAACGACATTTATATGTATGAATACGTAAACTAAAAGATACCTTGTTCCGGGAGACAAGCAGGTCGCATCAAACCTTGGAACGTGATAGCAGTCTTCAGCTTAAGGAGTGCAATATCGCTGTCGTAATTGGTGGTAGAGTAACCACTGTACTTGATTGTTTTTTCCACTTGAAAATCCTGCGTTTTGCTTTCACTGGTAGAGTTCCAGTCGTGTTCCAATATTCGGACAATCAATTTATTCGGATCGAATCTGTCAAGAAGAATCTGATTAATTATCGATCGTTTTGCACATACGCACATACACACATATTCAATGATGATCAGAAATCAGCATGAACGGATGAATCACCTGTCAATGCAATGAGCGGCCGTTAGTACATATCGTGAATTTATGACTGTACCACCACAATAAAATTGTCCTCTGTACATTAATAGGACCATCCAAGGATACTGATTGACAATCGTCTCAACGCCTCCGACAATACGATTGTGTTTGTTTGTCAAACCACAAGCTATAAATAATACGTAGATTAATATTTTACTATTATTTATACTATATTATATACATATACGTAGACATATAGTTTTTTTTCAATATCAATCAATCGACCAATAATATACAATTAAAATAAATATTTTCAATAATAGTATCAACAGAAATATATATTACAGTATATGCACTCTCTATTTATACTACAATAATTTATAACAGATGAAATCGACAAATCGAGAGATAGGTACATTATTATATATTAATTTAAAGATTATTTTAAAAATGCAATTTACATTAATTTATTCAGATATATTATATAATTAATCAAGGTTGATTTAATACAATAGTAAATTTAAAAAATATATGCAAACATACTGCATTTTAAATTTTCTGAACATTTTTCTGGTTGTGACGGTTCTATAAGCGTTGGTGGATATGGTACCACCGAACCGAACAACCATTCCCAGAATCCTTTGTCATGGTCAACTCCACTTGTGCTATTCGAGTTTTCTTCTTCCACACGTGTAGTTAAGTTTGACTGCAACTGTTATTTTAAAAATATTCTTTGTTATATTATGGATTATAATATTAGTATCACACAAGAGTGTCACACACCAATACAAGATACAAAACTTTTCAGATTTATTGCACCTATTAATTGCATCCGTATAAAAGTATATAATATATTTTACTGCAAAAAAATATATATAAGAGTTTATATATTAAAAATATTTAATACTATATGTGAAAAAGTTGTAAAAAAGACTGCATTTAATAAATTATTTATTTAAAATTAATCCACTTTTTAAGTTGGTAAATAAATTCGAAGAAAATATGATTAATTTAAAAGTGTGTATGCAAATTTCTATATTTTTTATACATACTTCATTTTTATATCTCTTTGTGTATTTTATTTTTTATTGAATTAGTTTAAGAAATTCTTTATCCATGCTTTTATCTATAAAAGGTAGTAAATGTGTGCGAAAACACTACACCATTAACACATCGACGATACCTCATTATCAACGGCGACTGTTATTGCGACTGCGACAAGTGTTAATAACAATATAAACCGAAACAGCATTATTTCTTGCACTTAAAAATCTAGCACTGCTATGTGTTGTTTCCTACTGTGCACTGTGAGAAGTATCAAACCGAGTTGATCCACCACACTTCCTGCTGAGGCAGCATATACTTTCACACAAGCCGTCGATTCGGTGTCACGTCTTTATTTATACGGAATAGTGGACAAGCCGGTAGCAGAAGTGAAAATTTAGGCTAGCGGTATGTAAATTCACCGTAAATAAATGTCGGAAGCATGTAAGAGATCTGCTAAAGTTCGCTAAAGATGGCGTATCTCTTGCTCAGATAATTCCTTTTCCTCTTTCTCCCGTGATTTCTCTTCTCAGAATAAAAAAAAGAACAAAAGCGAATGTCCCAGTTAAAAGTAAAGTAATCCATTAGAAATAAAAAAGACAAAGTAACCATTTCGTAGAAAAATTTTGTCATGTTCTAGATTCTTTTCTAATACTTTCTGTAAATTGTAAATAAAATTATTACAAATATTTTTAAAAATTAATTTGTATTTTTTATCAAGATTTCTTATTTTTAATTATAAAATAAACACAATATTTAATAAATGTTTTAACAGACGTACATTAGAAATAAATGCTGTTATGAAATTATCAAATGCGTTTTTCTAGATAAAATAAAATGTAGTAATAAGTAGTAATATAAGATAAATTAAGTATGTTAAAAAATAGATTTTATATTTAAAAGCTGTTTTTTAACATACTTAATTTATCTTATATAATTTACAATTACTACATTTTATTTTATCTATAAAAACGCATTTGATAATTTTATAACAGGATTTATTTCTAATGTACGTCTGTTAAATTTAAAACATTTATTAAATATTGTGTTTATTTTATAATTTAAGTATTATAAAAATTAGTGTTCTTTGTACGTACACGATTTAATGTATATTACCATATGAATAGAGAGAGTCATACATTATATACATCTTACTTTCGAAGTCGTATATTTGAAAGTTTAATGAGCCTCATTGCAATTTGTGCATTCTGATTTAAAAAGACACGCTTTTACAAATCTTTAGCAGTATGATATAAGCGTGTGTCACATTGCATAAAGCGATACATCCATAATATTCCAAGTGACATGAAAAACGACAGTTTGTTTGACAGGTTCTTGTCTTTGTCTTTATCGAGACTTCTCCGTCTGATCCGATTTATCATAACTTTGATTATTGCTGAACAAACGAGATAAGATGCGCGGCAGGGCGACAGATTGTACACCACCTGTAACCCGTGACAGTGGGTCAAGGTATATAGGTAACGAGACCCTCATGCGGGCGAGACGCATTACCTTATTGTCTCGATGTACGTCTAACTTTATCAGAAGCCTTGCTTTATTTTCATTTATCTTCAGGGTCAGATTAAATCTGCGATGTAATATCTCTTCACGGGCACAAAATTATTGTCACAGATAATATCAAAGGTCGATACACGCAATTCCTAAGCAGAGTTTAAGGTCGCTAAGATAAAAGAAAAGCCTAAAAAAACCATTAAGATTTGATAAAAAGAAAGGGAAATCCTTCATGATTATATTAAGTGGGTTAATTAATTAAATAACATATATATACACACACGCGCGCACACATACATACACGGGAAAAGCAGAGAAGAAAAAGTATTTATACAACAATATTAATAATATCACGCTATATTTTCAATTGCAATTTTAAAATTGCGGTTTCAAATATAAATGTAATATGCACGCACATATAATATATAAATACATATATAGCATCTAAGAAAATATTTGAAATTATTTTACTTCTTTTACTTTTCTAATTGTCTCAAAGATATGGCCGACCCAGTTTTCTAGAATGTTTTGTTTATATGTAGATATATATATATAACAAGTAAGACAAATAAAAAGTGCAAGATAAAAAATTAAATTTGAGGTTCCTATATTCTTATCGCGCGCGTATCATGTATATCTGTTAGTTGACAAAGAAAGAAAATGAAAAGAAATGATTATAATTTTCGAAAATTTAACGAGTTAAGGGTAATTATAGAGTTTGACTCTTTTATAACTTACGGGCGTGTTCAAAGTAATATAATGCTATTTGGGCATTGTCTCGAGTTCCGCTAAAATATTGACATTGATTGAAGATTATATGTGGGCCATATATTTTACAAGCCATATAATTTGCGGAACATATAAGTAAAAGTGAAATTATCTGTAAGTCAATAAATTGCAAAATATAATGTGTGTTAAATATGTCTTGATAAATGCGTGAATATAAATATTAAACGATGTTGAACCAGTTCAGTTTTATTTATGTTAAAGAAATTGCGACATTTTAATTAAGAATCTTTTTGTGTTTATTTTTATATTGCATATCAGATGTTTGCTACACAAATCTCTATAGCCCTTATTCTAGATGACGAAAAATCCTTGAAAAGCCGCAAACGTTTTATTAGCTCGCGGACTCATCATATTTTTATGATTGTAACCGCAATCTTAATAGTCCGAGAAAATTGTATAACTTCTTCCTTTCATGTTATAGGTTTGTTCTAGCTCAATGAAATCGATGACAAGGACAAATCATTATTACACTGACCCTGATGGCTATTGTAACCGCAATAGCATCTTATCATAATGTTTAGCAAATATTTGGAACTTCTAAGAAGCGGCAAACGTTTTATTAGCTCGCGAACTCATCACATTTGATTGTAACTGCAAAAATTAAGAACTTCTAAGAAACTTTCAATATAATATGTATAGGTATATATATTAGTCATATTTAATTCGAAATAATTATACCACTATTTACTCTTTGCTCTTTTATGACATACTTTACGCTATAAGATTGTGCCATATTGTATAACAAATCTGTAAACTAATAAAAGAAATTTTTTTATTACTTTTCTTAGAGCCGGTTGTTCCAATCTGTTGGTAAACAGAACTAATAGTTAAATCATATGTCTATATCTTTGTCTAATTCGAAGGAAAAACAAAGACATATATGATTTAATTATTTAGTTAGTTTACCAACGGGTTGGAACAATCGGCCCTTAAGCATACAGTTTATTATCGTACGCATACCACATCAGAAGATGGTTTCAGTCATGCATAATAGCGATTAGTCTTCACGCCAGGCACTCGCATGAGAAGATCGCATCGCAAATCACTTTCTTCGAGAAAAAAAATGCAACCAATTTGCTTCATAAATATATGTATTCAAAGAACGTGTCTCACGGAATAGTAATAAAAATTAAATTTCGATATTTTAGCGATACTTCGCATGTGACATAACGAGATAACGAACAAAATTTTGCACTTAATTATTTTGCTCATGTAATTTATTAGCAACGATTATCTATCACCATTGCCATTATCATTATTATCATTATCATCATCGACGATGACACGTTGTCTTCGTCATCATCGTTGTTGCTGACACCGTCGTCGTAGTTATCATACCGCGACAATGAATCGGAACGGCCATGGGGCGCGGTGGCATTCGCGTTCATCCGCTGACGAAATTGACATTGATCCAGTCTCGGTGGATCCCTGAAATGAAGGGTCGCTGTGAGAGGAGGTGGACCGGGTTGACATTGGACGTTCGTGGTGGCCTATGGTCGATTGCGCCATAAGCCATCGCGTTTGTACGTACGCGCGCAAACTCTCATTGTGCTTGTACCTGCGCCGGTACTTGTGCAGGTGAGACAACGGGCGCGTACACCGACCGACCGGGTGATTTAAAGGCTGTTACATGCAACATCTGCCAATGCAAACGCACCACTCAAGGTTGACGATCCCCACCGAGACACGCGGCTGGGCTTTTTCATTAGTTATAATTTACTATAAAACGGCAAAACGGCCGGGATGCCTTTAGACTTTTCACGCTACGGATATAAGCACGTGCGCGGGCCCGAAATTTCGCGACAAAACAAGTTTACCGGTTGGCACGGATTACTTACCGGAAACCGCACACGGCATGGACGTTTACGCAAGAACGAGATACATTTCTGTGCTATTTTTATGCCTGGGCTGCTGTTATGCATTGCCTCGTGTGGTAAGTTAAATAATCATTATATAAGATGGCTTATACGTTTATGAGAAAACGCTATAATAATGGTAACAATGATAATATCCTGTTTTTATTAATCTAAATTTACATTTAAACAACTCGACAGGACCCATAATATAAGAGTCAATAAAATATTAACATAGGTATATAATTAATTTGAACAAATTATTAATTTTTAATTATTTTTTTTGTAATTGTATTAAGTATCTCAAGCTTTACATATTCAGGTATACTGTCAAATTAATTAAAAAATTATATAAAAATACTTGCTTAATTATTAATGGGGAACAGATTGTTAAAGTTTTTAATATTTTATTTTTATAATTTTATAAATTTTTGTAGAAACACAAACAGTCCAAAAATAATGCATTTTTTTTTTTCAAAAAAGTTTATGCACAAAATATCGTTAGAAAATTTTTTTGTATACCTAATAATTTCTTAATAGATAATAAATATGTATATTTTTTAAATTTTTATAGTCTTTTCTAATATCAATTATATTTTAATATCAATTGATTAATCTCGTTGCCTAAATTTGTGGGAAGAAACACGTAGAATTAGTATATATAATGTTGAAATATGAATTTATATATTCTTTTCTTTATAGACATTGTCGAACAATAGACGGAATTTTCCTACCTCAAATGCTCAAGTGCACTATAACATCACGAATGCTGAAGTTTTTTATCGTCCGACGATAGACGAGATGTCTTATATCGATTTCGATTCTGCGCTTACATTCCCTTCCAAAAAGCCGAATGTTTGCAATGATTGTGGTAAATAAAAGCATTTGAGCTCATGTATCTGATCATCATTTACAATTAGAAATCTATACAAGAAACATTGAGGACCATTATAAGAATGTATATAATCTTGAATTTTTTACATTCTTATATTGCAGCAGTAATAGATGCAAACAATCACACACACACGCATGTTTCAATCTCAATCGATAGAAAAATATATATAATACGTTATTTCTGTTAAAATAAATAATATAATATGTATATTTATTTTACATGTATATGCATAAATATAATAACAGTGATTTAATTTTTTTAAATGTAAATTAACTAGTTATAAATATAATAAATGTATAAATAGAAAACATATTGTATACATAATAGTGTTACAAAATTATTTATTGTCATGTAGAAGTAAAATTATATTATTTTCTTTCGTAATCTTCGTATAATCTTGTTTCACACTATATAATTTTGGAAACATTAATGATTAAAAGATACACCCGACTATGAATTAAATGAGGTTAATAATTCTTTTAAATAGTGCGGAAACTTCATTTATTGCAAATAATTAGCAAGCATGTTAAATAAACTTGTTTTAATCATATTGATTATTGATTATTTAAGTTATGCTCATGTACTTATGCTCGTTACAGTTTGCGGGCTTGGAAGAAAATCGAGAATTGTTGGTGGCAATGTGACCAGCGTTTATGATTATCCCTGGTTAGTTAGCATGAGTGAGAGAGGGAGATTTCACTGTGCTGGAAGTATAATATCACGAAGGCATGTACTTACTGCGGCTCACTGTTTGAAAGGGTACGTGTGAAGCAATTGCAAATCGCAGATAATTATGAATTTACGGATTATATATTTAATTCTAGAGTTATGTTATAAAATACCTACATTGTTAAAATAACTTTCAGATTTGACCTTAGAACCATCAAACTTGTTTTGATGGATAGCGATCGTTCTTCAATAGGCAGGCATGCTATAGTTCGACGTATTAAATCGGCAGTCATTCACGAAAATTTTGATAGTTACACACGATTTAATAATGATATTGCAATCATAGAAATGGATCAACCCGTATCTGTGAATGGTATTGTACGAACAGCATGTTTACCAGAAGACAGTAAGTTATTTCTATATAATACTAATAAAATATATATTTTTTAAATATCAGTAACATATATAGAAAGTTTTAGAAAAATATAATGTTTATGCTTCACTGATTGATATAATATATAAACTATTACATATGCAAGTATGTGTGGGCATGTAAGTACATGTATTACCATTTTACATGTTTATTTGAATGATATCTAAATTACAATATTAATAATCTACATTATAATAGTCAATAAATATTGCTATATTGTTAATAATCTTCCTTGAATAAGTTTTGATTTATCATATGTTTCTAAATTCAAGTTACACTTAAAAATTTAGATAACGAGTTCTGTGCCAATAGAATCCATATTGATGCAATTGGCCATAGAAGACATTAGAATTATAAAATTACAGACGTTATTGATTACACTGGAACGCTCGCAACTGTAGTCGGATGGGGTCGAACGGGAGAGACCAAGCCAGTAAGTGACGAATTGCGAAAGGTCAATCTGCCGATCTTATCACAAGAGGAATGCGATCAAGCTGGATACGCGAAAAATCGCATCACTGAAAATATGTTTTGTGCCGGCTACATAGTACATCCAGAGGGAGCGGTAGGAGGACGCGACGCTTGTTTCGTAAGTGTTAACCAGAGTTCAAAATTAATATACCTAAACAATAGTAAATTTATAAAAAAATATATGTGCGTGTGTATGTAAATTATTTATAATATTGGCAAACATTATCTTTAAGTTTTTATTAATAAAGTTTCTAAAATATTCAATGTTGTATATAAATTAATATGTGGCTCATTTTATTATTATTTTATTAACTATCAATATAGTAAACAACAATTTAAATGTCTAAATTAAAAAATTATATTACCTTTTTCACACTATTTTCGTTTCTATATATAATTCTTATTTTCATTTTTTTAAGGGTGATAGCGGTGGTCCTTTACATGTTAAAGGAATTTATGGACAGCTCGAAGTAGTAGGTATGTAGTAATTAGTATTTAGTAATAGTATTTAGTAAATAGTATTTAGTAATAATAAACTAAAATTTTATTTTAATTGTAACTTTAAATTTTTTAAAATTTTATTTTAGAAATAAAATAATTTCTTTCTCTATAGTTAAACAAAGAAATGCATCTCTCCTATATTTGAAAACTAAATAAAGTACAATATATGTGTTTTTATATTTATTTAGGTATTGTTTCTTGGGGACGTGGATGTGGAAGACCCAACTTCCCAGGAGTATTTACTAAATTGACGAATTACATGGGATGGCTGAAAGATCACTTAGATAACGAATGTATTTGCCCTCCACCGCACCGACAATAAAATAAATTTGTTATCTATTGTTATGTTGTTAAATATCGCGCGGATGTAATTGTCAGAAGAACAGTAAGTGTTGTAATTTTATTTCAATATTTATTTGATCATTAAGTTTACGAAAGGAATAGAAAATATTAGAGAATAAAATGTTATCACACATTCTTTTAATTTCATATTTTAATTTAAATATAAATATGTAATTTATCTTATATGTTTCTAAAAATGTCTTTATATTTTACGAGTTTTATATTAGATACTGTATAAACATATATATAAATGTTATATCCAGATGTTTTCCGATAGAATAATTATAATATGTTATTGTACATTTTTGCGCCATTAATTTATTATAACCATTAATATATACATATATGTAATGTTACACGCATCTAGTCCAATGTATATAATAAAATATTTATGTACTGCAATATTAATTGTGCTACAAATGTCTTGTAAAGTAAGAAAATATGTAATAACAAAAATGTAATTATAGTTTTTATTTCCTGAATATATTGTACATAAAAATGTCAGAATTACAAATAAACTATTATAAAATCAATTTTTAGTTCAAAAGATATCTTGGATCTATCACTCTCCTCCTTTCCTCTCTCTTCTTATCCTAAATAACTCTATTTTAATTTAAAAAAAAACTGTAAACCATTTTTAATGTAGGAACTCTATGCGCTACACGTGTTTCTTCTTCTCGAAATAAGTATTATACTTATCGGATTTTTGCCATGTGACGATAATGTTTTCTGACGTTAGGTTTTACCTTCATCGAAGAGAAATGTCATATCATGCGTCACTGCCGAAAGATTAATAATTTCAAAACACGTCTTGGTCATATATTGTTTACCATAATTCTAAAAATTATTTGTAAAGAAACTTCTACTATAAAATAATAATTCATATATATATTCACATTATAATGAAATCTGTAAAATATTATAATTACATAACAATACCCCCCCCCCCCCCCATATGAATATTACACCAAATACGTATACATGTTTATTTATCACTATGAAGAATGTGTTTACGCTGCAATAATGTAACTGTAATCAGCTATTAGCGCTGCCCTCGGCATTGGGAGTGGTAAACCTGATGATACAAGCAATCATTGCTTATCATTATTCATGCTATACTTTATTATGTGTCCGCCAATAAAGTATGGCTAATTAATTTATACGTGATAATGTTATCGAAAGGTCAATCGACTAGGAGGTGAGAGGAGCATGAGTAGAATACATAATGTAAATAAAATTTTTTTGTACTGGAATGTAATTATTTTATCAACTGCAAGTCATTATAAGAGTATCATTTATGAATCAGTACTTGTATTGTCATAACGTTTTTATAAAAATTCTGTTTGTTAAGTAACACAGACCTTATCAATAAATCAACCCAATACTTTAAAAATATTTAAATAGTACGCAAATTAAGTTTTACACATTTGTATAATCTCTATTATAAATTTCTCGCAGTACTTTATCAAACAATATCTGTAAGAAATTTACACACATAAAAATACACATTGTGATTATCTTCGTTTATAAAAAGTTTTATATATTAAAATTTGATTTTACATGCAAATATTAATCTAGATAAAAGATGTAGCATAAATTATTAACTATTTATTAGTTCAGAATTATTTATTAATCATAAGTATAATACAAAAATTAGTGCGTTACAAAGATTCTAACGTCTTCTGATTTTTTCATTCTACGATTGCATACATGTTTACGCAATTGTTATAGATATTATATCTTTTGTGCGTAAACTAGTAACGCTTTAGACAAATCTAATGTAAGTTCTTGATTATAATATATTGATTTATACTTAATCTTTTTTCTCATATATTCATTTATAAGTGTATTCTTGAATTCTTCCATCAGGTCTTGTGGCATGTCTTCAAGAAATGTTAACATGGATATTATCATTTCTGTAGAAAAAAATATATGTATGATGATTATAAAATTACCGAAAATATAAATTATAAAATTTAAATGTTAATGTTACATGATAATGTTAATGTTACATTATAATTTTAGTAAATAAAACAGTATGAAGAAAATTTTTTAAAGAATTGATAATCTCATATTGTAAAATTACTTTTTGCATATTTTTAACCCTCAAACACACCTATTGGTTAGCGTAACTCATAGCCGATTTTTAAAGTTGCAAATATCTTTCGTGCTACAACTTTTTCGGCTTTCTTACCCGAATATTTTTTTTTCTCAATCTTCAAACTATTGATTTTTTTTAAAAATTAATTAAAATCGATGCATTACAACCCGAGATACAAGCAAAAAGGAATAGGGTCTATTTTGAGGTGGTGTGTGTTAATATGACTAACTCAAAAACTGTTCTGATTTTTCTTCAGAATAGCTTGCTTCCCGAAGACTGCAATGGTGAATTGTAAATCCGACACTTTGAAGTAATTCTTTTAACTCTTTGCGAGCATTGGTTGAATCTTGAAACGGTGAAATGTTTTTCATCGCATTCTATATAAACATAAAGTATTAATTTATAATTTATAGTGCAAAAGTTATAAAATAATAAAATATGTAATAAAAATAAATAATGAGAAAGCAAATAAAATATTTATGGTTATAATTTAGTAATATATTTACCGGTACATATTGTTCAAAGCGGATGTTTCGCTCCAAAATTCTGAGAACTTCAAATATATCATGATATGCTATTATATATAAAAGTATAGTTCCATTGGGTCGTAGCATTTGAGAGATATTTTTAAAGGCTTGTCTGTTAAATAAAACAAATAAATGTAATTAATTCTTAAAAAATACATGCAGGGTGTTCTACGTAATGTGTTACAACTTACAAGCTATTTTTTCTGCCATTGCTAGAGATATTAACTTAAAATTTTTTTGCATTAAATGGGATAGGGCTGACAATTTGATAGATAAGAGAATGTTTGGGGTCCCTAAGGGGTAAAACGAAGGACCCTCTCATTTTTTTTAATGGGGTGGGGCTTAAACGATTAAATATTAGAATAGATCTTATCAAGCCTGATAACATTTATCTAAAATATGTTTTCTTATTACGCATTAGTTAACAAGTTACAACAGAAAAACAATTCTCACACAAACAAATTAGAACATACAATAAATTCACTGTAAGACTTTTCTTATTGACAACATTAGTCTTATACTGGTTTTATGTTTGCATTATTGACCTTATGTGGCATATATTTGATAATCGTATCATTGTCCCATATTTTTTCGATGGCTCTTTTGACTAGTACTGTTTATTCTAAATTTTTAAAAATACACTTTCCACATTTTTAGATGTACCACTTGATCGAAGAGCTATAATGTGATTTCAACGATCAAAGATGGAGCTCCGGCACATTTTGCTAGAAACTGCCGTTTAATTTTAAAAAAATCACAGCTGAATATAAAATAATCCCGTGTGAATAAATTTATTTAAAACACTTGTTCTATTGAAAAAGTCAAGCACATATGCACACTATGTTTGTAAGAAAAAAATTAATTTACACTTGTTTAAAAAGTTTAGTAATAAAGCTTATCAATAAGGATTGAAATATATTTTAGCTTCTATTGTATTTTATGTAATATCTTGCTTACCGACTGTCATTGCACAATTGTAAGGTGTGAAACGAAAATATATGATCAAATTCAGAAAAATATTTCTTAGGCAAATTTTTAGTTTGAATATCCAATACTTCGAAGTGAAGCCGTTTTTTGTCGCTGTATGTTTCATTCGCATACTCGATCATGCTTTCCGAAATGTCCGTACCTTCATGAAATGCAGTCATAGAATTAAATAATTACTCATAATGTTGATTTGTTATTACATTTGTATAATTTATTATTTCTTTACCAATTATTTGTGCGTTTGAGCCAAGACTCGGTAACAAAATATCTTTCGTTATATCTCCAGGACCACAACCAATGTCCATACACTTTCCACACATATCTTTTAAATCTTCACTAAACTCTTCGATTATAGACAATACTTTACATTTTTGTAATTTGTCATTTGTATTGTAGTCTCTTGGACTTCCCATCTTGAACTTTCCAACTTTTGCACTGTAGTTTGCAGCAATGTGCTGCGATGATATTTGAACAGGCTTATATACCCTACGGTAACAAGTGGGGTCACGCCCAAGAACTTCATGGAAAAAAAAAATGGTTTAGTTGACTCAGCAAATCTATAGTTTCCTAGAAATAATTGAACGTTATAAATAAGCAGATTTGCTAGTGTAGCAAAGAAGTTATGTGTTGCATAGCTGAATTATGCAACGTAGACCAGTAATACAGATTTTTCACATACTAGCGACTCAATGAACACATAATATGTGGTCACGAAATAAAATTTTCAGGGTCAAAAAACAACATTAACGATCTTTATGATCCATTCCCATTAAGTCGGAATAAAAATGTGCATAATGAAAAGTATTATGCGTTACGCATTTTAAGTTTTTCATATATTAAGTACATTTATATGTATTTATTAAGATTAGTAAGTTGTATTAGTAATATTGTGTACCATGTTTGCGGAATAAATATTCCAGACTTTCAATGAGCGTTGTTATTAGTATTTAGTATTAGTAACAAGAGGGAAGTAGGCTATAAAGCCACTAGTCACCCCGACCTAAAAGGTCTTTTGTAACAGTTCCCATTTTCAAATATTTTACTATGGCAGGCGGGCTGCAGGGTATCAACGTCCAGTTTCCCTGCACGAGAGTTTCCCTTTAATCCCCCTTTAGTCGGCCCATTTCTCGTGCGGGGGGGTGGGGGGGCGCAGTTTGGAAGCGAGGCACTTGTCCTCTGGCGAGGCATTATTCTTGTCCTCGCGAGTCATTTTTGCTCTCTAACTTCCCCTGATTCTATATAGAGGGGTTTTCGTGGACAGGATACTCTCAGTGGTTTGCCATTGCCTTCCGAGAGGTAGCGATCGAATAAAAACCGACGACAGTCGAATTTGAACTCGGATCTTTGGCTCATTAGAGCAGCGCACAACTCTCTGCGCCACACGATCATGAGCGTTGTTACTTTACCTAACTTCTATTGCTAGTGCAGCTAATGATTTAGCTATAATGGGATACGTTAGTGGACTAAATTTTCTTTGATACAACAGCAGAAAGATTAGCTACATATACGAAGCTGTACTTTCTATTGGTTGTAGTAAAGAAACATCTTTGTTGTATTGACAAATCTACCGTGCTAGAACATCAAACTTTATTAAGTATAACCACAAATCCTATAATATGCAGCTCTGCGACTTAATTACTGCAACATAGCAAACTGGCTGTCCGTATATTACAGCTATGGATTTGCTAGGCTAGTAAGGTTTTCTGTTGTCACAGGAAATCTTTTTTTTCCGTGTTTATCTTCCAGGAAATAAAGGAGGATTCACGTCAAATGAAATCTTATCTCTTTAAAACTTATTTTTTTTTAATACAAAAAATTTGCTTAGCAAAAACAAAGCTGTATATTCTATTTATAAAAGGTTTGACATCAGAAAATAACATCAAATAAGATTAAATCTTTGAATTTTCTGTTATATATTTTAAACATTAAAGAACAAAGGTTGTATATTTTAATCATTAAAGAAGAAGCCTGGTAAAATACAGTATAGTATATGCTTAAATCGGGAAGAGGAGAGAACTCTTTCACTCTTGCTGCATGTAAACTTGTCGCGAGACACGACCGTGTCTCTGGATCACTGGGTAAAATAATTCTACTTTAACTTTAATAATATTGTTAAATTTTGTTATTATTCTTTGTATATAAACAAACGTTGATATAATGACATTTATAAAGAAATGCAATTTGTTTTTTAGTCCTGCATCTGCCCCTGAGTCCCACATGTGCGTCCAACATGTTTTGAAATCCTGTATATTTATTAAATTCTTAGCAATTTCGTTAATTAATATACGTAGGTACTCTGTTTGTTAGTAAGAATAGTAAGTCGTTGGGCAAAAAACATATCCTACTCGATTTACTATATCTTTGACAACTTCGTTACTAATAAATTGTAGTGTTATTACATAAATTGTTTATAATGGAGCAATCGGACAGTTATGATGTAATAATCTGACACGAGTAATGTATTGTATGAATTAAATATTTAATTAAAATATTTAAATTACAAATATTTGTAATTTAAATATGTGCAATACGACTTAACTCATACAATATAAAAAAATGTTTAAAATATATTTTACACTACACTTAATATCGAAAGTCAAAAATAATATTGATAATCTTAGTTCTTTATTTTTTAAATACAAAAATATATGTTAATACATGTCAACAAAAGTATTATTTTTTAATAAAGTATACAGGGTATCCTAAAACCACCGTCTTCTTCTTAATGGCAGGTTCCTTAGAACATTTCAAGACGAAAATTTTAATGCCAAAATGTCGAGGCTAGTACTACAGTGTTTAAACGGGAAAGGTTTAAAGTTCACTAGTGTGCTTGTCAAAATTTTACGCACTCAGGAACGTCGCATGTCTCAAAACAGCTCTTCTACACTTTACTCAACTCGATAGAAATATTTGAAATTATTATTTACTTTATTTCTTTGTACACTGTTCGCAAGACCGACGAATATCGGAATGACAATTTGGCAGCCTCGTCATTTTGGCATTAGGATTTTCGTCTTGAAATGTTCTGAGGAACTTGCCATTAAGAAGAAGTACGATGGTTTTAGGACACCCTGTATAATATATAACAAATGAGAATATATGTATAAAAGATATATATATAAAATTATGGCATATATTTTCTAGCATGAGCTATTAATACATTATACACATCTAATACAACTGTTTTGTTATCATTTCTTCGTGTAAAGTTTTTTTGTGTTTCCGTGAATTTACGCGCAAATTCTTCTTTGAATTCTTCTTTCAGGTTACATGGCATGTCATCAATAAATTCCAGATACGTGCTACCTGAGGCTTCAAAGGTAAGCTTTTATTTGTATAATCTGATGTATATGTATACCTCAAAATACATATGTAGGTATGTGTGTACGATTGTACGTATTTCACATGTATTTATTTTTGGATAAGATACTGTATAATCGATGAAGATTTAAGAATAATTTTGTTTATAGATTTGTGACAAGAATTTTCCATATACAAGACAAAAGTCAAATAACGGTTATATAGGTTTAACGTCTGTGTAGAAAATATTAACTTCTTACACAACATTATTAACTCTTATATATTATAAGTAATATAATAAATAATAAATTAAACGTATTAAATCTGATTTCACGAAATATACTTTTATTCTATCAAACACACACACACAGAGTTATACAAACAATCTTTCAAATCATATTTTCTGCATGTTATAGTTATTACATTTATTACATGATGAAAAAGAAGTTTTTTACATAATACTATTATTATTTTATTAGTCTTTATTCAGAACTATGGAAGAGAATTTTGAAAATTATGAAATATCTATAATACAGCGAGAAAGAGAGAGAGAGAGATTTTAATTTAATTAGGATGTTTCAAACAAGCAATATGTATGATAATCACGGTGATGTTAAACATTCAAATCGATGAATTAAAAAAATTTACTTGATCAAAAGTTAAAATAAAATATAATATTAAAATATTTGGTAAAATATAGTATTGTTAAGAGTTTACACACAAAGTCAGAGTTAAATTATATAAAATTGCTAAAATAAACTAACTTCTCACTTTTGGTAATATAATAAACATGAGAGCTAAGTTAAGCTAGAGAGTATACCAAGTGTTACATAAATGTCACGTATTTGTCACGAAATAAATTTGTGATCAAGAATTCGTCTTACATTGAGAAAGCGTTTCGCGTCAAACATAATATTTGGCAATACAACGTACGTAACGATTAAAAGATTTAAATCACGCGCAATACTGGTCGTTTCTTTCCTTGTTCATTATTTTACTTATATGACAATGTATGCGCAGATATTTTTTGACAAATTTTTTTAATATTTAAATATTCCATTATAAGTACACAAATTAAATAATTTTTTCTAAATTATAACAAAATATAAATTTTTTATTTGTATTAAAATACTTAGGTATACACACACACATACACATGTATATTTTGCAGCTGTTTATTAAATACTTTTTTCTATTAACACAGAATATGATCAAGTATATTTTTTACTAAAATTTAAAGTTATGTTTGCATAATTAAAATAATTATTTTGAAGTATGGATTTAAAATTAGATGGTAAATATATAGATTAGCGAGCCCCTCTTCAATGACCTTGACCTTGACATATGTTGTCAAGGTCATGACCCTGAGTAACAATCAAAAGGTTTTAGCCGTCGGACTTTCTTCATTAAAAAGTTTTTAACAAAAAGAGTTTGAAGAATAAAGCAGTTATTTTTAATGTTAAAAGGCATAAAAAACTAATATGTACGTGGAAATAATACATGTATGAACGAAGGAAAATCATTTAAAGCAGTGAATTGTTGATATATTGAACAGTCTTTTTGTTAAAGCAGAGAATAGTTGATATAGAAAAGTATGTATATGTACAATTATGTCTTAGAAAGCATAAATATAAAGTATTCTCTGCTTTAACCATAATTGTATGATTATAATTGCAAACTATCTTTAATTGTACAGTTTTATACCAACTATTCTCTGCTTTAACAAAAAGACTGTTTAATATATCAGGGATTCACTGCTTTAAAAAAAGCAGATAACAGTTTATGCTTTTGATTAAATTAAAGCAGAGAATACATTATATTTATGCCTTCTAACATATAAAATTGTACATATACTTTTCTATACCAACTATTCTCTGCTTTAACAAAATGACTGCTCAATATATTAGCGATTCACTGCTTTAAGTAAAGCAGATAATAGTTTATGCTTTTGATTAAATTAAAGCAGAGAATACATTACATTTATGCTTTCTAACACATAAAATTGTATACATATATACTTTTCTATACCAACTATTCTTTGCTTTAACAAAAAGACTGTTCAATATACTAACGATTTGCTGCTTTAAATGACTTTCTTTCGTTCGTATACATGTACTGTTTCCGCATACATATTAGTCGTTTATGCCTTTTAATACTCAAAATAACTGCTATATTTTCCAAACTTTTTTTGTTGATAACTCTTTAATAAAGAAAGTCCGACGGCTAAAATCTTTTGATTGTTACTCAGAATCATGACCTCGACAACATATGTCAAGGTCAAGCTTATTGGAGAGGGTTTTGCTAATCTATATATTTACCCCGCAGTATTACTGGAATGTAATTATTTTATCAATTGCAAGTCATTATAAGAGTATCATTTATGAATCAGTACTTGTATTGTCATAACGTTTTTATAAAAATTCTGTTTGTAACTGTTAAGTAACACAGACCTTATCCATAAATCAACCCAATACTTTAAAAATATTTAAATACTACGCAAATTAAGTTTTACACATTTGTATAATCTTTATTATAAATTTCTCGCAGTACTTTATCAAACAATATCTGTGAGAAATTTACACACATAAAAATACACATTGTGATTATCTTCGTTTATAAAAAGTTTTATACATTAAAATTTGATTTTACATGCAAATATTAATCTAGATAAAAGATGTAGCATAAATTATTAACTATTTATTAGTTCATAATTATTTATTAATCATAAGTATAATACAAAAATTAGTGCGTTACAAAGATTCTAACGTCTTTTGATTTTTTCATTCTACGATTGCATAGATGTTTACGCAATTGTTACAGATATTATATCTTTTTTGCGTAAACTAGTAACGCTTTAGACAAATCTAGTGTAAGTTCTTGATTATAATATATTGATTTATACTTAATCTTTCTTCTCATATATTCATTTATAAGTGTATTCTTGAATTCTTCCATCAGGTCTTGTGGCATGTCTTCAAGAAATGTTAACATGGATATTATCATTTCTGTAGAAAAAAATATATGTATGATGATTATAAAATTACCGAAAATATATAGTTATAAAATTTAAATGTTAATGTTACATGATAATGTTAATGTTAATGTTACATTATAATTTTAGTAAATAAAACAGTATGAAGAAAATTCTTTAAAGAATTGATAATCTCATAATGTAAAATTACTTTTTGCTTATTTTTAACCCTCAAACACACCTATGGGTTAGCGTAACCCATAGCCGATTTTCAAAGTTGCAAATATCTTTTGTGCTAAAACTTTTTCGGCTTTCTTACTTGAATATTCTTTTTTTTCAGTCTTCTCAAACTATTGATTTTTAAAAAAAATTAATTAAAATCGATGCATTACAACCCGAGATACAAGCAAAAAGGAATAGGGTCTATTTTGAGGTGGTGTGTGTTAATATGACTAACTCAAAAACTGTTCTGATTTTTCTTCAGAATGGCACGCTTCCCGAAGACTGCAATGGTGAATTTTAAATCCGACGCTTTGAAGTAATTCTTTTAACTCTTTGCGAGCATTGGTTGAATCTTGAAACGGAGAAACGTTTTTCATCGCATTCTATATATACATAAAGTATTAATTTATAATTTATAGTACAAAAGTTATAAAATAATAAAATATGTAATAAAAATAAATAATGAGAAAGCAAATAAAATATTCATGGTTATAATTTAGTAATATATTTACCGGTACATATTGTTGAAAGCGGATGTTTCGCTCCAAAATTCTGAGAACTTCAAATATATCATGATATGCTAATATATATAAAAGTATAGTTCCATTGGGTCGTAGCATTTGAGAGATATTTTTAAAGGCTTGTCTGTTAAATAAAACAAATAAATGTAATTAATTTTTAAAAAATACATGCAGGGTGTTCTACGTAATGTGCTACAACTTACAAGCTATTTTCTCTGCCATTGCTAGAGATATTAACTTAAAATTTTTTTGCATTAAATGGGATAGGGCTGACAATTTGATAGATAAAAGAATGTGTGGCGTCTCTAAGGGGTAAAACGAAGGACCCTCTCATTTTTTTAATGGGGTGGGGCTTAAACGATTAAATATTAGAATAGATCTTATCAAGCCTGATAACATTTATCTGAAATATGTTTTCTTATTACGCATTAGTTAACAAGTTACAACAGAAAAACAATTCTCACACAAACAAATTAGAACATACAATAAATTCATTGTAAGACTTTTCTTATTGACAACATTAGTCTTATACTGGTTTTATGTTTGCATTATTGACCTTATGTGGCATATATTTGATAATCATATCATTGCCCCATATTTTTTCGATGGCTCTTTTGACTGATACCACTTATTCTAAATTTTTTAAAATACACTTCCTACATTTTTAGATGTACCACTTGATCGAAGAGCTATAATGTGATTTCAACGATCAGAGATGGAGCTCCGGCACATTTTGCTAGAAACTGCCTTTTAATTTAAAAAAAATCACAGATGAATGTAAAATAATTCCGTGTGCATAAATTTATTTAAAACACTTGTTCTATTGAAAAAGTCAAGCATACATGCACAATATGTTTGTAAGAAAAAAATTAATTTACACTTGTTTAAAAAGTTTAGTAATAAAGCTTATCAATAAGGGTTGAAATACATTTTAGCTTCAATTATATTTTGTATAATATCTTGCTTACCGAATGTCATTGCACCATTGTAAAGTGTGAAACGAAAATATATGATCAAATTCAGAAATATATTTCTTAGGCAAATTTTTAGTTTGAATATCCAATACTTCGAAGTGAAGCCGTTTTCTGTCGCTGTATGTTTCATTCGCATACTCGATCATGCTTTCCGAAATGTCCGTACCTTCATGAAATGCAGTCATAGAATTAAATAATTACTCATAATGTTGATTTGTTATTACATTTGTATAATTTATTATTTCTTTACCAATTATTTGTGCGTTTGAGCCAAGACTCGGTAACAAAATATCTTTCGTTATACCTCCAGGACCACAACCAATGTCCATACACTTTCCACACATATCTTTTAAATCTTCACTAAACTCTTCGATTATAGACAATACTTTACATTTTTGTGATTTGTCATTTGTACTGTAGTCTCTTGGACTTCCCATCTTGAACGTTCCACCTTTTGCACTGTAGTTTGCAGCAATGTGCTGTGGTGATATTTGAACAGGCTTATATACCCTACGGTAACAAGTGGGGTCACGCCCAAGAACTTCATAGAAAAAAAGAATGGTTTAGTTGACTCAGCAAATCTATAGTTTCCTAGAAATAATTAAACGTTTTAAATAAGCAGATTTGCTAGTGTAGCAAAGAAGTTATGTGTTACATAGCTGAATTATGCAACGTAGACCAGTAATACAGATTTTTCACATACTAGCGACTCAATGAACACATAATATGTGGTCACGAAATAAGATTTTCAGGGTCAAAAAACAACATTAACGATCTTTATGATCCATTCCCATTAAGTCGGAATAAAAATGTGCATAATGAAAAGTATTATGCGTTACGCATTTTAAGTTTTTCATATATTAAGTACATTTATATGTATTTATTAAGATTAGTAAGTTGTATTAGTAATATTGTGTACCATGTTTGCGGAATAAATATTCCAGACTTTCAATGAGCGTTGTTATTAGTATTTAGTATTAGTAACAAGAGGGAAGTAGGCTATAAAGCCACTAGTCACCCCGACCTAAAAGGTCTTTTGTAACAGTTCCCATTTTCAAATATTTTACTATGGCAGGCGAGCTGCAGGGTATCAACGCAACGTCCAGTTTCCCTGCACGAGAGTCTCCCTTTAATCCCCCTTTAGTCCCCCTTTAGTCGCCCCATTTCTCGTGCGGGGGGGGGGGGGGGCGCAGTTTGGAAGCGAGGCACTTGTCCTCTGGCGAGGCATTATTCTTGTCCTCGCGAGTCATTTTTGCTCTCTAACTTCCCCTGATTCTATATAGAGGGGTTTTCGTGGACAGGATACTCTCAGTGGTTTGCCATTGCCTTCCGAGAGGTAGCGATCGAATGAAAACCGACGACAGTCGGATTTGAACTCGGATCTTTGGCTCATTAGAGCAGCGCACAACTCTCTGCGCCACACGATCATGAGCGTTGTTACTTTACCTAACTTCTATTGCTAGTGCAGCTAATGATTTAGCTATAATAGAATACGTTAGTGGACCAAATTTTCTTTGATACAACAGCAGAAAGATTAGCTACATATACGAAGCTATACTTTCTGTTGGTTGTAGTAAAGAAACATCTTTGTTGTATTGACAAATCTACCGTGCTAGAACATCAAACTTTATTAGGTATAACCATAAATCCTATAATATGCAGCTCTGCGACTTAATTACTGCAACATAGAAAACTGGCTGTCCGTATATTACAGCTATGGATTTGCTAGGCTAGTAAGGTTTTTTGTTGTCACAGGAAATCTTTTTCTTCCGTGTTTATCTTCCAGGAAATAAAGGAGGATTCACGTCAAATGAAATCTTATCTCTTTAAAACTTATTTTTTTTTAATACAAAAAATTTGCTTAGCAAAGACAAAGCTGTATATTCTATTTATAAAAGGTTTGACATCAGAAAATAAAATTAAATAAGATTAAATCTTTGAATTTTCTGTTATATATTTTAAACATTAAAGAACAAAGGTTGTATATTTTAATCATTAAAGAAGAAGCCTGGTAAAATACAGTATAGTATATGCTTAAATCGGGAAGAAGAGAGAACTCTTTCACTCTTGCTGCATGTAAACTTGTCGCGAAATACGACTCTCTATAGGTATATATTATATACATACACACGTATACATATATATACACAGTCGTCTCAGTTAATTTAACACATGTTGTTTTCATATACGTATTTGAATGTGTGTAACGTTTCATAAACATTTGTAGGGCATTTCGGAAAGGTTTCTAAACGATACATGCTATTTGGGACTTCAAACGTGAGCTTTTACTTGTATAATCTGATATACCTATATGTATACCTCAAAATACATATGTACGTACGTATTTCACATGTATATATATTTTTGGATAAGATGCTGTATAATCGATGAAGATTTAAGAATAATTTTGTTTATACATTTTTTAGAAGAATATTCTATATACGAGATAAAAGTCAAATATATGTGTAGAGAATATTAAGTTCTTATACAACATTATTAATTCTTATATGTTATAAGTAATATAATAAATAATAAATTAAATGTATTAAATCTCTGTTTTCACAAAAGATACTTTTATTCTTTCAAATAAACAAGTTATATAAACATTCTTTCAAATTATATTCTTTCAAATTTTCTATATGTTAGTTATTACATTTACTATATGATGAAAAATAAGCTTTTTGTATAACTAGACACCACAGACGCGCGCTTCGCACGCGCTATTTATCCTTGATACACACAACTGTCAATACAATGACAGTCACTCACGAAGTAAGCACAATATAAGAACCAATCGGCATTGAGGAAAAGAGGCAACAATAAATTGATTTAAGACGGCAATTTGAAGAGAGGATATTATTACTTTATTAGTAACAAGAAAATTTATTAATCAATACAAAGGAAATAGCCATACGGTCCAAGCTTGGATCTTAGGCAGCTCAATATAATTATTTTTCTATATGTATTAATACGCGTATTTTCCAACATATTAAACTGCGCGCCGATTATTTGTCGGACTTAAAACACAGCTATTGTTGGAACATTAGAAATTCCCTCTCCCTTCCCTAATTAAATCGATATCGATTTAATATTAAAATCACTGTAAAAACTTATTGCGAAAAATATTACCCCAGCCAGGGTTCGAACCTGGAATCTCCCGCATTCCGTTCGGGCGTCTTACCAATTCGACTACCGGGGCATGTGGTAATATTTATCGCAATAACCGGATAACAATAATTTGAACGTTTTTCTCAGGCGACGTGAATAAACAATATATATTAAGACCGTTAAGATATAAATCAATACAAAGGAAATAGCCATACGGTCCAAGCTTGGATCTTAGGCAGCTCAATATAAACATATGTCCTAAACTTATTTATTAGTAAGATATTAAAGAGTAAAGATTATGTTTAACAATAAAATATTTAAAGTATGTTTTCGAAGTGGCCGCTGTTTTGTTGAATGCAGCATTTAGCACGATGTATACATGTTTCTCTGGCACGTTTTATGGCATCAGGATTATTCCTGATAGTTGCTGCAGCTCCCATTATGCGATTTCTTAATTCTTTTTGCGTGCCAATAGGTCTACAATAAACTACAGACTTCACCCAACCCCATATAAAATAGTCTAACATGTTAGATGCCATAAGACGTGCCAGAGAAAATGGATACATCGTACTGAATTGTAGCTGAATGCTGCATTACACAAAACGGCGGCTACTTCAAAAACATACTTTAAGGACGTTCACCGGTAAATCGATTTTCTATGGATTTGCTTAAAATTTGAACCATGTACTATTAATAGCGTTATCTATACACCTTCTTAATTGTAAGAACCGTGCCCGTACCAAAGTCGAGATATTCGCTATAAAAAGTTGTATTTTTTACATGTTTTAGATACACAAAAAAAACGGGAATCTCGTATTTTGAATTTTAATAATTAGAACGAATCTATAGAAAGTGATGAAAAACTGATATGTAGTAGAAGGACACTTTAGGAATACTAGTAAAGAAAAACCGAAATTATTGACCGTTTAGATTTAGAAATACAATATTAAATAGACCTCGATTTTCACGATTATTCGATGTAAAGAAGCGACTGCAGGAGAAAAATGACAGAATAGCCTTTTGTTCTGTGTGTGAGGGGCAGAACTGTCCAAAAGTTTTCAGCCTGTAACCGTATATATTCGGATGTTTTCACGTCGATTTAGAGTATACAATTTTGGCTACGATTATAACCGGTGAACGTCCTTAAATGTTTTACTGTTAAACATAATCTTTACTATTTAATATCTTACTAATAAATAAGATTAGGACATATGTTTATATAAACTTTTTTGTTTATTTTGACCTAGAAAATATTTCCCTAAAATAGTGCCGTGCAATTCTGAAACACCCTGTATATTTCAAATTTTAAACAATTTATTTTAATTTAATTAGGATGTTTCAAACAAGCAATATGTATGATAATCATGCAGGATGATGAAAATCCACTTTATCAAAAGTTAAGATAAAATATAAAATCGAAACATCTGGTAAAATATAGTATCGTTAAGAGATAAGCACGTTTTATACACACAAACACAGAGTTAAATTATATAAAATTGCTAAAATAAACTAACTTCTCATTTTTAAATAACCTTTATTTTTTAACTTTGTATTATATTTGCATATAAAATACATAATTTTCTTTTAAAAAGAAAAAAATTTAACAAAAATTTTATTATTTTTACGATTGTTTTATCATTTCTTTTTGCTCTTACCTTCTTGTACATTCTGTATGATGATTTTTATAATAACTGCAAGTATTAACTGCAATAATTAACTGCAGCAATAATTAACTGCAGTAACAATTGTAAAATACTACTCCCACAAGCTTTTTATACTTTTGTACTAAATAAATTATAATATTAAGTAGCTTTTATATATATAGATAAATTAAAACGTTGTTATTGACGCTGGCAGCTCTTGTCCTCTCAAGGTGTCGTTGGAAACAGCGATGGTCTAACGTTCAACGTCTGATATTATAATAAACATGAGAGCTAAGTTAAGCTAGAGAGTATACCAAGTGTCACATAAATGTCACGTATTATAAATTCGTGATCAAGAATTCGTCATTGAGAAAGCGTGTTGCGTCAAACATAATATTTGCGGCAATACAACGTAACGATTAAGATTTAAATCACGCGCAATACGAGGATCGTTTCTTTCCTTGTCCATTATTTTACTTATATGACAATGTATGCGCTATTTCATTGCAAATTTTTCTAATATTTAAATATTCCATTATATAAGTACACAAATTAAATAATTTTTTCTAAATTAAAACAAAATATAAATTTCTAATTTGTATTAGTAATGCTTATACACACACACACACACACATATATATATTTTGCAGCTGTTTATTAAATACTTCTTTCTATTAACACAGAATATGATTAAGTATATTTCTTACTAAAATTTAAAATTTATGCTTGTATAACTAAAATAATTATTTTAAAGTATGGATTTAAAATTAGATATGCAATTTTTTCTGATAAAATAATCTTTTTTAATTTACATCAACTTTTATATATTAGTTATTATAACTTGTTTCATAAATAAGTTCTGCTGTACATAATTACTAAATACAAAATACGTCTTTGCTGAGAAACCGGTATTACCGGTATGTAATTATTTTATCAACTGCATAAGTAATTATAAATCTGTCATTTATGAATCAGTACTTATAGTATCATAACGTTTTTTAAGTATAAAAATTCAGTTTTTGTTAAGTAACACAGACCTTATTCATGAATCAACTCAATACTTTAGAAATATATAAGTAGACTAGCTGGTTACCCGGGCTTCGCCCGGACGTCGTTTTTCTTCAAACGACTTCATTTGTGTTTCAATATCCATATTGTGGACAAACATAAGGAGTGTGTCGAGTGGTTGATTTAAAGACGATTTAAAATTGGACTGCATAAATGTTTTCTTTCATTGAACATGTCGTAACACCGGTCTTTTTCTAATCGAGTTTCAGAATATTGAGTTATTTCCGCTTTTTGGATATTTCACTTATCGATCAGCGACTTCATTTCTTGGTTTTTCCGGGCGTTTTTTTCGGGAATTTTGAGATTGCTCGCTCGCGATGTACATCGAGGTTTTGTGTACATCGCGAGCGAGCAATCTCGAAATTCCCGAAAAAAACGATAATCGATAAATTCTCGAAATTCCAAAAAAAACGCAAGAGATAAAATCGCTGATCGGTATCGAGGTTCCGTAGTAGCCTATGTTTTGCGCAAGGATGTAAAGAGTAACTGTGCCAAAGTTGGTCCAGATCGGTCGAATAGTTTAAGAGTATGAAGAACATACAGACATACAGACATTCTATTTTATATCTAAAAAGATTAATTTCAATCTCAAATCGAACTTTTGCAACAGGCATTACAAAAAATATTGTAAGTATGTGGCATTTGCGGAAGACAACGAATTACGTTACATGAGAATAAGCAATCTCGAAATTCCCAAAAGAACGCCCGGGAAAACTAAAGGATAAAATCGGTAATCGATAAATTCTCGAAATTCCCAAAAAGAGATAAAATCGCTGATCGGTATCGAGGTTCCGTAGTAGCCTATGTTTTGCGCAAGGATGTAAAGAGTAAGATAAATTCTCAAAATTCCCAAAAAAACGCTCAAAATTCCCAAAAAAACGCAAGATATAAAATCGCTGATCGGTATCGAGGTTCCGTAGTAGCCTATGTTTTGCGCAAGGATGTAAAGAGTAACTGTGCCAAAGTTGGTCCAGATCGGTCGAATAGTTTAAAAGTGTATGAAGAACATACAGACATACATACATACATACATACATACAGACATTCTATTTTATATATATAGATACATAAATTAAATTTTACATTTGTATAATTTTTATTATAAATTTGTTACAGCACTTATCACACAATGTGTAAGAAATTCACTCACATATACAAATACATATCGCGATTATCGTTTATAAAAAGTTTCAAATTTAAAATTTGATTTTACATGCGAATATTAATCTAGATAAGAAATGTGGCATAAATTATTAACAATTTATTAATTAATAATTATTTACTAATCGTAAATACTTGTTAATATAAATATTAGTGCTACAGAGATTCTATGTCTTCTAATTTTTCATTTTACGATTACATTATACATGGTATATATATGTTTAAGCAATTGTTATACATACTATATCTTTTGTGCGTAAACTAGTAACGCTTTATATAAATCTAATGTAAGTTCCTGATTATTATATATTGATTTATAGTTAATCTTTCTTCTCATATATTCATATATAAGTGCATTCTTAAATTCTTCCATCAGGTCTTGTGGCATGTCTTCAAGAAATGTTAAGATGGATATTATAGAGTCTGTTAAAAAAATGTATGTGTGATTATAAAATTAACATATACGTATTATAATGATATTATAATAATATTAATGTTACATTATAATTTTTATAAATAAAATAGTATGAAGAGAATTCTTTAAAGAATTAATAATCTCATAACGTAAAATTACTTTTTGCATTTTTTTAATATGACTTACTCAAAAACTGTTTTGATTTTTCTTCAGAATAGCTCGCTTCCCGAAGACTGCAATGGTGAATTGTAAATCCGACACTTTGAAGTAATTCTTTTAACTCTTTGCGAGCATTGGTTGAATCATGAAACGGTGAAACGTTTTTCATCGCATTCTATATAAACATAAAGTATTAATTTATAATTTATATATATATATATATCTTATATTGCAAAAATTACAAAGTAATAAAACGTAATAAAAATAAGTAATGAGAAAGCAAATCAATATTTAATTATAATTTAATAATATATTTACCGGTACATATTGTTCAAAGCGGATGTCCCGCGCCAAAATTCTGAGAACTTCAAATATATCATGAGATGCTATTATATATAAAAGTATAGTTCCATTGGGTCGTAGCATTTGAGAGATATTCTTAAAGGCTTGTCTGCGAAATAAAATAAATACATGTAATTAATTTTTTAAAAATACATACAGGGTCCACGTAAAGTGATACAAGCTATATTCTGTGTCATTGCTAGAAATATTAACTTAAATTTTTTGCATTAAACGGGATAAGGCAGCTGACAATTTGATGGATAAAAAATGTACGGATCCTTTAAGAGGCAAAACGAAGAACCCCCACATTTTTTTTGCAATAAGATATAAACCCTTAAATATTCGAGTAGCTCTTATAAAGCTTGAATAACATTTTTCTGAAATATTTTTTTCTATTACGCATAGTTAACAAGTTACAACAGAAAAACAATTCTCACACAGCACGTTAGAAGACACAATAAATTCACTGTAAGACTTTCCTTATTGACAACATTAGTCTTATACTGGTCTTATACTGTCTTATATGTTTGCATTATTGATCTTTATGTGGCATATTTGATAAAATCATATCACATTGGCTCATACTTTTTCAATGACTCTTTGACTGGAACAGTTTATTCTGAATTTTTAAGAAATACACTTGCTTATACACTTTTAAAAGATGTACACTTGATCGAAGAGCCATAGTGTGATTTCAACGATCAAAGATGTAGCTCCGGCACATTTTGCTAGGAACTGCCGTTTAATTTTAAATCACAGATGAATGCAAAATAATACCGTATGCATAAATTTATTTAAAACACTTGGTCTATTAAAAAAGGATACACATGCACAACATGTTTGCAAAAAGAAATATTATTTTACGCTTGTTTAAAAAGTTGAGTAATAAAGTTTATTTATCAATAAGCGTTGAAATACATTTTAGCTTCAACTATATTTTGTATAATATCTTGCTTACCGAATGTCATTGCACCATTGTAAAGTGTGAAACGAAAATATATGATCAAATTCAGAAATATATTTTTTAGGCAAATTTTTAGTTTGAATATCCAATACTTTAAAGTGAAGCCATTTTTTGTCGCTGTATGTTTCATTCGCATACTCGATCATGCTTTCCGAAATGTCCGTACCTTCATGAAATGCAGTCATAGAATTAAATAATTACTTATAATGTTGATTTGTTATTACATTTGTATAATTCATTATTTCTTTACCAATTATTTGTGCATTTGAGCCAAGACTCGGTAACAATAAATCTTTCGTTATATCTCCAGGACCACAACCAATGTCCATACACTTTCCACATATATCCTTTAAATCTTCACTAAACTCTTCGATTATAGACAATATTCTACACTTTTGTACTTTGTTAGATGTACTGTAGTCTCTTGGACTTGCCATCTTGGACTTTCCCAACTTCAGCACTGTGGTTTTGGATACAATGTGCTACGGTGATATCTGAGCAGGCTTATATACTCCACGGTATCAAGTGGGGTAACGCCCAAGAATTTTGTGTTCCAGGAAATTAAGAAGGATTTGCGTCAAATGACATCTTATGTGTTTAAAACTTATTTTCTTTTAAAAGGTGCAAAAAAGGCGCTAACTACACGCGCCTATCGGAACGTTGTTGTTTATAAGAAAATTATTGTCATACATGAAAATAATGTGGAAAAAAATTATTGTATATTTTAAATCTTTGGAAAAAAGCTATTGCCTATATTTATTTAATTCTTTGGGAAATAGCTGTTGTATATTTTATGTACAAAAGATTTTATGTCAGAAAATAACATAAAGAAGGAATAATTCTTTGAAAAAGATAACTGTATATTTTAAACTTTAAAGAACAAAGGTTATATATTTTAAACATTAAAAATAAAGCCTGGTTAAATACGGTACAGTACATTCGTAAATCGAAAAGTATGAGAGAACTCTTTCACTCTTTTTGCAAAAGAATACACGATTGGCCTCGCTGCGTGTAAACTTGGCGCGAGACACGACCACGTGTCTTTGGATTACAAGGTAAGGTAACTCCAATTTAACTTTACAATAATATGTTGTTAAATTTTATTATTATTTTTTATATAAAAACAAACGTTGATTTAATGACATTTATAAAGAAATGTGTAAGCCTAACAAAATTCTTCTTTATTGTAATGGATAAATTATTTTGTAGTTAATGTGAGAGAGATAATTATTTACTAAGAAGGAATATGAGGCATATGTGTTTTTTTTCTTCCGATTTTGATAAGTTTTGAATATATTAAAGTAATTTGTTAAATAAAGATTGTTAATGACTACTATGTGTAATCTTAATTATTATATTATTATATAATTATTATATTGTATATTACGCGCTATTAGCGCTGCCCTCGGCATTGGGAGTGGTAAACCTGATGATACAAGCAATCATTGCTTATCATTATTCATGTCATACCTTATTATGTGTCCGCCAATAAAGTATGGCTAATTAATTTATACGTGATAATGTTATCGAAAGGTCAATCAACTAGGAGGTGAGAGGAGCATGAGTAGAATACATAATGTAAATAAATTTTTTTTGTATTTGCTGTGGTTTAGTAAATACAGCGCTTTACAGGGGTGCATAAAAAGTGTTGAAACCCCTTAATATTTCGGAAAATACGCGCATTTTCGAAAAAAATGTTTTATAAAAAATTGTAGGGTTTTAAATGCGTATTTTTTGAAATATTAAGGGGTTTCAACACTTTTTATACACCCCTATAAAGCGCTGTATTTTCTAAACCATAGCGAATACAAATAAATTTAATTTACATTATGTATACTCTTTCACCTTCTAGTTGATTGATCTTATCTTTCGAGACACCCTGTATATGTGTATAAATAGATCTGACCAAACTAGAAAATAGTACAATATTCTAATTAAATGTTAAAAATACATATTGTATAGAAAATCATAACCAGTTGTCATTATACAGAGTGTCCCAGACCTGACGTCCCACTTGTTACTGGCAGATACCTGAGATCACTCTGAGACGAAAATCTTAATACCAAAATGTCGTAGTTGTAATAGTTTTCAAATGAGAAGTGTTCAAAGATGGCCAATCGAGTTGTCCGAAATTCGCGCGCTTAATCATGTCACATCGCACAGGTAGTAAAGGTGTTTTCAAGAGCATCAATTCTATTCTCGAAACTGATATAACTTTGCATACGCATTGTCTGCGTTGTTAGAGTTGGTGTTTTCAAGAGCATCAATTCTATTCTCGAAACTGATATAACTTTGCATACGCATTGTCTGCGTTGTTAGAGTTGCTTCTTATCTTTATTGTAATTATACGGGAATTATTAATTAAATGTAAAAATATTAATAGCAGAATAAAAGACATGAGTATTAGCTGTATGAAATGTGATACGTATCGAACTGTCAAATCTGTTACATGAATTTTATCATACTAGACACCACAGACGCGCGCTTTGCGCGCGCTATTTAGCCTTGATACACACAACTGTCGAAATATACAATGACAGCCACTCACGAAGTAAGCACAATGAAATTAAGAACCAATCGGCATTGCAGATGTAAACTTTTCGTACTTTTTTATTTGCACATTACTTACCGCGCCTGAATCGCATACGCCGTGTTTTTAATTCTTTCATAAATGATAGACTCTTATAATTACTTGCAGTTGATGAAATAATTACATTCCTGTAACACCGGCTTCTCAGAAAGGTCGTATTTTGTATTCAGTAATTATGTACCAACAGAACTTATTTTAATGTTATTTGTGTTAAGTCTTATATTACAGATCTTTTTAAATTACAAATATTTGTAATGTGAACGAGGCAATTCCAGACATATGTTTATATAAATTTTTTGATTGTTTTTTAGTCCTGTATCCGCCCCTGAAGTGCGTCTCACATGTCTTGAAATACCTGTATACATATATGAATTGTAACTTTATAATCTTATAACTTAAGGAGTCATCTCACTTTGACCGGTCGAAAAAATCGATTTTTTTTTACATATTTCGATAGTATATACCCTTGAGAAACTTGTGTGAAAATTTCATAAAGATCCTAAAAGTATTTGAGATTCTACGAGCCTTTTTCTACTTTAGTTCGGAGCGAAAACGAAGCAGCTGGAACTAGATTCGTTTCATCACCCCCCTGCTTTGGACGAAGAGGTTCAACCGACCAAATCGATAGAATCAGAACTGTTTGAAGAAGCTGAAGGATTTATGTATGGAGCAGGGATTGCAGATTAATTGTAAGTACATTTTTTCACTGTTTTTCAGTAACAAAAACTTTGAACGCGTTTTTCTCAAAACACGTTTTTCGTGATCGGCGGACACGATTTAAAAAAAACTACTCGACAAATCGGTCTGAAATTTTTATGGCTTATTGAAAACACTAATACCTCTAGCATGAAGCACGATCAAGTCAAAATATTGAAATTATCATATTTTAAAAGTCAAAAAACATGACGAAAAAAGGCTATTATTCATGTTTTTTTTTTAAACCTCCACCATTTTCTTATTTTCAACATAAATTATTTCTGGAGGTTCATGCTATAGCAACACTCATACTAATCAAGAATCTTTTTGATTTTTTTGTTTCAGATGATTCTACAAGGAGTTACGATGTCCGCCGTGGACAACCTTTTTTCCCAACTTCTTCGCATTTTTGTTTCTTTCATGAAATAAACTTGACTAAAATTTCTACAAAAAATATGTTTTGTTGTTTAAAGCATGCCTAATAAATACTAAAAACATTCATTCAATTATCTGCATTAGTATTGCCAAAAAAAATTCATAAAAATAGCGATTTTTTCGAGCGTTCAAAGTGAGATGATCCCATAATTCATATATGCAGTGCATACATGTATATACATATTTTTTTGCATAAATACATACTTTTGTATTATTAAAAAAAATAAGTTGATGTGGTTCAGCAGAATAATACATTGTAATCCACTGTCCCATAATAGGTATTACTGACATAACACCTTATTTTTGAACTTTTATACGCTGATAGCGTCTAAACGGTCGATTATTGTGAATTTTGCCCATTGAGACCTTCGATCAGCATCACATAAACTATCTATTTCCAAATTTTCAGCCAATTTCACCGAAATCCATAAGAACTGTGCGACGTCCTTTATTGGCGGGCACGTAATAAAGTACAACTATAATTAAATTATACGTGATAATGTTATCTTATATAAATAAACCTGATAATGTTATCTTATATACACTCGTCGACAAAATTATCGAATAAAGAATGATTTGGCAGAGATTACTCAGGTTTTCTTTCCGATAACGTCATGCGATGTGTAAACGCAAGATACGGAGAAGCATTTTGTAATGAAAATTTATTATATAATCGTGCCTTTTGTTTATATCAAAACAACATACAGGCATAATAACATCTTTTCGTTATTAATAGCTAATGTATCGTTATCGATAGCTTAAGTTATACATGTAATTTTATGTCTTTGGATCGCTGAATACGATGGTAGCATTTGTATCCGTCTAAGGGCCGATTGTTCCAACCTGTTGGTAAACTAACTAATAGTTAAATCATATATATGTCTTTGTTTTTTCTTCAAATTAGACAAAAATAGACATATGATTTAACTATTAGTTAGTTTACCAACAGATTGGAACAACCGGCCCTAAACCGCTAGCGGGAATTTATAGTTAAAGGCTGGAGGACGCTATCCTCAGCTCGTGTGCTGGAGGAATTTACAAACACAAAATTTTACGCCCCCCACTCCCGGAAATACCACAGTAAAGAAATATTACAAGATAAAAGTTCCGGCCGCGGCGGCGCGCACGTGAGAGAATACAATAGATATAATAATTAATTAAGATTAATTAAGACGTAGTCATTGACAATCTTCATTTTATAAATTACTTTAATATATTCAAAACTTATCAAAATCGGAAAGAGAGAGAGAGCATTTAAACACGTTTCCTTCTTAATATATAATGCCTTATATTAAATTGTTAGTATACATATATGCCTCATATTCCTTCTTAGTAAATAATTACCACATTAATTAGAAAATAATTTATTAATTATACTAAAGAAGAATTTTGTTAGGCTTATACATTTATCTTTACAAATGTCATTATATATCAACGTTTGTTTTTATACAAAGATTAATAACATATAAATTGACAACATTATTGTGAAGTTAAATTGAAATTGTTTTACCAAAACGATCCAGAGACACGGTGGTGTCTCGCGTCAAGTTTACATGCAGCAAGGTCAATCGTATATTGTTCCATAAAAAGAGTGAAAGAGTTCTCCCATTCTTTTCGATTTACGAATATACTGTACTATATTTTACCAGGCTACTTCTTTAATGACTAAAATATACAACCTTTGTTCTTTAATGTTTTAAATATATAACAGTTTTTTTTCAAAGATTTATTCTTATTTGATGTTATTTTCTGATATCGAACCTTTTGTAGATAGAATATACAACAGCTTTGTTTTTGCTAAGCTAACTCTTTGTGCCTTTAAAAAAAGATAAGTTTTAAAAGATAAGATTTTAGCCAAATAAGAATTTAAATCGCCAGTGAATAATTAAAAAAATTAGCGTAGATATCGTTTAATCGACCCAACTGGCCAAGTTTATTTAAAAAACGCTACGTTTCGACCGTAAATTTCGGTCCTTTTCAGTATAAGTTCATAAATGAATATATAAAATTCAAGCACTTACATAATTTGTGCGTCGAGATCCAAAGAATTAAAATATACGAATATTTAAGTTGGAACGACATATTCGTTAGTCATTCGATTGTCGAAGGACGTGTCAGAGCCTTGGCAAATATTCGACTGATAATGAGCGGACAAACAAGAAAACGATAGGCGCGTGTAGTTAGCGCCTTTTTTGCACCTTTTAAAAGAGAATAAGTTTTAAACAGATAAGATGTCATTTGACCGAAATTTTTCTTAATTTCCTGGAAGATAAAATTCTTGGGCGTCATCCCACTTGATACCGTAGAGTAGATAAGCCTGCTCAGATATCACCGCAGCACATTGTATCCAAAACCACAGTGCTGAAGTTGGAAAAGTCCAACATGGCAAGTCCAAGAGACTACAGTACATCTAGCAAACTACAAAAGTGTAAAATATTGTCTATAATCGAAGAGTTTAGTGAAGATTTAAAAGAAAAGTGTGGAAAATGTATGGACATTGGTTGTGGTCCTGGAGAAACAACAAAAGATTTTTTGTTACCGAGTCTTGGCTCAAATGCACAAATAATAGGTAAAGAAATAATAAATTATACAAATGTAATAACAAATCAACATTATAAGTAATTATTTAATTCTATGACTGCATTTCATGAAGGTACGGACATTTCGGAGAGCATGATCAAGTATGCGAATGAAACATACAGCGACAAGAAACGGCTTCACTTCGAAGTATTGGATATTCAAACTAAAAATTTGCCTAAGAAATATATTTCTGAATTTGATCACATATTTTCGTTTCACACTTTACAATGGTGCAATGACATTCGGTAAGCAAGATATTATACAAAATATAATTGAAGCTAAAATGTATTTCAACGCTTATTGATAAGTAAACCTTATTACTCAACGTTTTAAACAAGCGTAAATTAATATTTTTTTTGCAAACATGTTGTGCATGTGTGTCCTACTTTTTTAATAGACCACGTGTTTTAAATAAATTTATGCACACGGTATTATTTTGCATTCATCTGTGATTTAAAATTAAACGGCAGTTTCTAGCAAAATGTGCCGGATCTACATCTTTGATCGTTGAAATCACACTATGGCTCTTCGATCAAGTGTACATCTTTTAAAAGTGTATAAGCAAGTGTATTTCTTAAAAATTCAGTATAAACTATACCAGTCAAAGAGCCATCGAAAAAATATATATCAATGTGATATGATTTTATCAAATGTGCACATAATGCAAACATAAAACCAGTATAAGACTAACATTGTCAATAATGAAAGTCTTTCAGTGAATTTATTGTATCTTCTAACTTGCCTGTGTGAGAATTGTTTTTCTGTTATAACTTGTTAACTATGCGTAGTGAGGAAAGGTATTTCAGATAAATGTTATCAGGCTTGATTAGAGTTATTTGAATATTTAAGGGTTTATAACCCGTCCCATTTAAAAAAAATGATGGGTTCTTCGTTTTGCCCCCTAGAGGACCTCAACATTTTTTTATCCATCAAATTGTCAGCCTCCCTATCACATTTAGTGCAAAAAAATTTAAGTTAATATCTTTAGCAATGACAGAGAAAATAGCTTATAACACTTTACGTGGAACACCCTGTATGTATTTTTTAAAAATTAATTACATTTATTTGTTTTATTTAACAGACAAGCCTTTAAGAATATCTTTCAAATGCTACGACCCAATGGAACTATACTTTTAAATATAATAGCATCAAGTGATGTGGTTGAAGTTCTCAGAATTTTGGCGCGGGACACCCGCTTTGAACAATATGTACCAGTAAATATATTATTAAATTATGATTATTATGTATTCGATTTGCTTTCTCATTATTTATTTTTATTACATGTTTTATTACTTTATAACTTTTACACTATAAATTATAAATTAATACTTTATGTTTATATAGAATGCGATGAAAAACTTTTCACCGTTTCAAGATTCAACCAATGCTCGCAAAGAGTTAAAAGAATTACTTCAAAGTGTCGGATTTACAACTCACCATTGCAGTCTTCGGGAAGCGAGCCATTCTGAAGAAAAATCAGAACAGTTTTTGAGTAAGTCATATTAAAAATATGCAAAAAAAAAGTAATTTTAGGTTATGATAGATTATTAATTTTAAAGAATTTTCTTTATACTATTTTATTTATTATAAAAAAACTATTAGGTATAAGAAAATTATAATGTAACATTAACATTTAAATTTTATAATTATATATATATATTTTCGTTAATCTTATAATCATACATATATTTTTTAACTGCAGAATCGATAATATCCATCTTAACATTTCTTGAAGACATGCCACAAGACCTGATGGAAGAATTCAAGAACACACTTATATATGAATATATGAGAAGAAAAATTAAGTATAAATCAATATATACTAATCAGGAACTTACATTAGATTTATATAAAGAGTTAATAGTTTACGCACAAAAGATATAAAATATCTGTAACAATTGCATAAACATGTATGCTATTGTAGAATAAAAAAACTAGAAGACGTTAGAATCTTCGTAACACTAATTTTTGTATTAAGGAGGGTAGTTAATGTCTTATTGCGGTGCAGGCGGCGCGGCAAGAGAAGAAAACCTATAGGTGTGTTCGTATTGCTTGCACTTTCGCGTTGCTTGCACTTTTAATATTTTTGTTATGTACCTATAAGCTATGTATAATGTTTCGCCCGTGTATAAGAGTATAGCTTTAATAATTAATTACTTGACAACCATGCAGACAATTGTCTTCAAGTGGTTGCTCAAATCCGCACGTATCAAAATGATAAGAATTAGTTCAAAATGGAGAATATTCGTCTATGGGAATCTGTCGTCTATGCCAAAGTTGAAGACAATTGTCTGCATGTGCTTGTCAAGTAATTAATTATTGAAGTTATACTCTTATACACGGGCGACATAGCAAAAATGTTAAAAGTACAATAATTAATTAATAATTGTATTAATAATAAAACTATGCAGACAATTGTTTCAATTTTGGCATGGACGACAGATTCCCATAGACAAATATCCTCCATAAATTCATAATATTCTGTGTTAGTAGAAAAAGGTATTTAATAAAGCAGTGAAATATATATATGGGTAAGTATAAGCATTATTAATACAAATAAAAAATTTATATTTTGTTTTAATTTAGAAAAAATTATTTAATTTGTGTACTTATAATGGAATATTAAATATTAGAAAAATTTTCCAAGAAATAGCGCATACATTGTCATATAAGTGAAATAATATAGGTACAGTATATAGGTACCTAAGGTTTTTGAAACTATAGCGCAAGATATCCGCTTTGCACCATATGTGCAGGTAAGGTTGTCTATGCAGATTTATTACTCCTATATTTTATTAACTAATACTGTTAATTAAAAAATATCAATCATTTATTTATACCAAAATGGAATCAAAAGAAATACATTTCGCCATTTAATGATTCAATTTTATCTTATAAACCCTTGAAAGATTTAGTTAAAAGTATCGGATTTCACGTTTATCATTGCAGTCACCGAGAAATGAGTGTCTTTGATTACAACGATTTCATGCGTAACATTTAAAGAGATATGTTGACAAGAATTAAATTTTAAGCTATGTATGATTATCATTATATATATCATTATATATATTATTATATATATAGCATTACAAAGATTTATTCCATTTGTTTTTATTATAAAAATATGTTAGATAAAATCATTTAAAAATAATATTAAAATATTTGCATAAACGTGCAATAAAGCAAAACCAGGTCAGCTGCTTGAGATGTTTTGCCTTCAACGATAAATGTGGGTTAGTGAAACCTTCGACCGTTACCGCGTGATTCTTCCCAAATTAAAGTACTCTAAATATATCCATAAAAAGAAAAACAATTTTATTTACGGACTTCAATCTCAACACAGACTAAATAATGTTTATTAATACTAATAAATGTCAAAAGACCACATTATACTTGTGTGCTTTTTCGACTACCTTATAGTTAGTTCTTAATAAACATTATTTGGCATTATAAACTTATAATCTTTTATATATAAGTTAAAAATAATGTATTTTTGTGATTTATGTTATCTCTGTGATTTATACTGATACTTTAACAAAAGCCATTATTTATTTCCAGTATAATATAATTGTCCAAATTAGTTCATAAATTCCATCACTATCGTTATTTGAAAACATGATCTGCCTTCATTTGGTGAAATTTTTGCCGTTGAAAGAAACATTTTCTAAACACATCACAAAGGCGCATCTTAAATTTTATAAAAAGGGTTAAATGAATTGTGCGAATGTATGTGATTTATTGTAAGACAAAGCATAAGTAGTCTATTACTCTTTAATCTAGAAGTCTAGTTCTAAGATCTGTTTTTTTTTTCTTTTCAAAAAGAAGTGGTCAGTTCTTTTGATTTTTTCCTCTTCAGCTCATGCAACAACACATATATCTTTAGAGTTTAATGGTAATTCAAAATTATTAGAGAAGAACGAGAAATTAAGAAAATCGTTAAATCTGCACATAAGAAACAATATGAAGTGACATTGAATACGGCGAAAGCTTCCATTGACGTACGTGCTTTCCATTCTTACGTGAAAAGGAAGGACATTATGATTCCAAATTGAGAGAATTCACCACGTTTATGCCACGTGTACTGAATGGGACTGGCAATGGTGGCAGCGCGAGAGTGAAAGAAGAACTTTCTTCGCAACCATAAAGACCGGCTAGCTCTCGGTCGATCAGTTGGACTTCTTTGTGGAGCTACGGTGAAAGCGTGCGCGAGCAACGGTGATCTTTAGCGAAACCAGAATCCGCAGCTTCTCTGTAAAATTCACGAAGACGAAAAGAGCCGGACAACAAAATCGTGGCCGAATGTTCGTACGGGCTCAATATAATGCTTGTCGGTCGTGGAATCCAGCGAGACGCGTGGTGTGCGGTGCTCTATCGATGAAAGGAAGAACGCATCCGTGATTCAGAACGATATTTGTGCATTTCGTGAACAACAAATGGGAAAATGCCTCTATTTGTGTCCCATAGCAACCTATCGATCCTAATCTTGATCATGACATTTATAATATCCATACCAATTGAAGGATATAGATTTCATCGAGAGATTAAAATGACTCCAGCTACTTCTGTGAGTATACTAATTAGATTGAGGCAAAACAAAGTTAGCTAATGAAGTAAAAGAACATTAGGCTTCTCTTTCCTATAAAATTTAAATTGTTAAACTTATAGTATAATATATAATACATATATATTACTAATTTTTATTTGTGACAACAAATATTCACAAAATATATAATCCTTTAAATAATTTTTATTTTGTAGGTAACTAACAACAATATTATACGTTAACATTATCGTTGATAATAATTTATAAATTATTGTAAATTCTAAACTAAATGCTTTTAATTTCAGAGTTTAACGCGCTTTTTATTTAACGATTTTCTGACGTTATTTAACGTACAACTCTAAGTTATACAATCCATTTAATGAGATAGATGCGTGTTTTAAGTAACGGTTACAATCAATCAAACATCAGTATTAAAAGATTCGTGTAAACATTACGTGCACGCAACACTTACGCACACAAGATATTTAGTTAGTGTCGAAGATAATTTAACAGCCTTAGGCCTTGACCCATTATTCTGATCATGGTTACTTTCTCTCATCGTTTATGTCTTATTTGCAGTGGAAAGTGAGCGCGCTTGAATGGCACTAGGTAATTACGTATTTCTTTCAGGAAATTTTTTTGAATAATTCGCAAATTCGTACCGGAAGATTCTTATTTGATGAACTATTTGGCATCGACGCTATTGATAGTAGTGATACAGAGGAAGAAAAGCTAAGGAACTGCACGTGCGGTAAGAATTCCATTCGTAAATTAAATTGTTTTTATCCCTTATATCGCGATTATTTTATTAATTTTAAGAAATATTACAATTTTTTAATATAATATGATGTACATTTAAGTTCTGTTATATTTCAACGTATATAACGTACTTTCTATTATCTTTACCATATAGAAGTAATCATTAGTTTTATTTTATTTATGTTTTTAAACAATAAAATCATTAAATATTGATATCTATTGGCCTTAGAATGCGGTTTATCTAATCAAGAGAATCGAATAGTGGGTGGCCGTCCTACGCTACCAAACAGATATCCCTGGATTGCGAGACTGGTGTACGACGGTCGTTTCCACTGTGGTGCTAGTCTGCTCAACAACGATTACGTAATTACCGCTGCTCATTGTGTACGGAAGTATGTCTCTACTCAACAAGTTTATAGATAATACAATTGATAAAAAACTCAACTTTCTCTCTTTCTCTCTCATTCATATTTTTATCTTGTTGAATGTGTAATGATGATTTAATCGGTATTTTTATTTTAGCTTGAAGCGATCGAAAATTCGAGTGGTACTCGGCGATTACGATCAATACGTAAATACTGATGGAATTCCCGTTATGAGAGCAGTGAGTGTCGTGATACGTCATAGGAATTTCGATATGAATTCTTACAATCATGACGTAGCCTTATTAAAATTACGCAAGTCCGTAAAATTTTCGAAGAAGGTTCGACCAATCTGTTTACCTCAACCAGGTAATATGCGCTAAATTAATCAATCATCATCTTTTCTAAAATATTAAATATTGTGTTTCATGTATGTTAATGCAGGAACCGATCCTGCCGGAAAAGAAGGGACAGTAGTAGGATGGGGTCGTACTTCGGAAGGAGGCATGTTGCCTGGAAAAGTACATGAGGTGCAAGTCCCTATATATAGCTTGACACAATGCCGAAAAATGAAATATCGAGCAAATCGAATTACCGACAATATGATTTGCGCCGGTCGAGGTAACCACGACTCTTGTCAAGGGGACAGTGGCGGTCCTCTTCTCGTTCAAGATGCTGATAAGCTTGAAATAGCAGGTAACACGTACATTTATATATTTCGTTATAATAATATATATAATTTTGTAAATAGTATTTGATTTACACAATTACTGATTTAATGTTTCTTATTATTTGGATAAGCATGTTGTATAAAGTATACCTTTGGATAGCTTTATATTTACACAAGCGTCAAAATTCGCAGAAACCACCTTACTGTCGGAATATTTTTGTTCACGTGAGACTTATGTGTGTGTTAAACGTATCTAATAGGTATAGTGTCTTGGGGTGTGGGATGTGGTAGACCAGGTTATCCCGGAGTTTACACGAGAGTAGCCCGATATCTCAAATGGATTCAAGCGAACATGAAAGAAGGCTGTTTGTGCGTCGATTGAGGACCTGCTTTCACCTCCGCCTTGTATATATAAAATTTCACTTGTTATACTTAATTGTAATTATAATGCGGTGCGACGAACACGTTTTACGTTATCGTACATAAACGACTTATTTGGGAACTGAGTACAATTTCTTATTAAATATTTAATTATTAAATATAGTTCCTTGTATAGAGGCCATTATTATTGTTATTAATTAGCCATTGCTTATACATATAGGTATAAATGTGAGAAATACATCTTTGTAAGAAAATTTAATTTAAGTAAGATTTAGAAACACAACTATGTTTAGTTCGCTTAACACGTTTCTATCACTTTAAACTGTACAAATAGCGGTCGAACGTTTCCGGAATAATTAGCAACCAGTAACGGTTCACTGTCGAACTGGGCTAAAGTTGACGCATGCATATGCACTTCACATGCAACAGCACCTTTGTATGCACAGCTAGTAATTTGTACATAATGGAAGATAGTGTAATTTATGGTAATCAATTACTGATGCTGCCTGTTACGTGTACATAATACGTGTGTATATGCATTATAAAATAATATGTATAAACCTGCAAAGGATTAAAAATGTGTTAAAAAATACAAAATATACTTAAAACAATAAATTACTGCACATTTTATTGTAATACGTAATAACATAATTCTATGCACTTGTAAAGATAATTAAAATTACATGGGTAAGAAAATCTTATTATTAATGTTACGCTTTATACGTTTTTGTTTCTAAAATAATTATTATTTAATTGTTATTATAATTCAACATTGTACTACGTGTATGTGTATAACACTAAACAAATTTGCATATATATCTTTGTTACTTTATCTGATTACTTTTAAATTTAAGATTAAAATACAATAAGTGTACCATTTTCTGTCTCAGTATGACAATATGTAATTTTACAATAATATTAGCAATAAACAAAGAAAGTTCAAAAAGAATCGCTACTCTTTCTAAAATTGAATTCCTGTATTCTTCGTAGAAATGTAAATAGGTGGTCAGTAATAACGATGACGCACTTGCTAAACCTGATCCTTCAATCGAAACTAGTTCTAAGAAATAATACGATATTAGTATGATAGCGATCAACGAAAACTTCATTATAAATTTTGGTCAAAAATGAAAATAACAGGATTTAACGAGTATACTAATAGGACTACTTTTCTTCTTCCAAAACTGGTAGACGAGGTACTCATTAATAACAATTTGTTTGTGAAATTTGCCTACCAAATTGTACCAAATAACGCGCCAAATGCGTATGCGCATATAATAAAATAAAGATAAGCACTTATTACAATGAGTAAGACCTTCTCTTTCTGTACTCTCTTTTATTTCATTATGCATTCATACGATGAATAAGATGTATTGCAAAATTGCACAAAGATGCTTCAATTAAGTTTAATTAAAAATTATTGTTTTAAAAAGCATGTTTATATTTTTATATTTTGGTACGTATATCTTTTGGTATGTATATCTTTTTTTAACATACAAAAAGATCCCTTTCTATGGATGGTACTAAAAAAAGAGATATTGTGTAATGATATGTGTGTACCTACTTAATATAAGTAATAAACTTATAGCGCTAATACCGAATAAAAAATATAAAAATGTTATTATTGCATTTTTATCGATGCAAAAATTTATAGAGACGCAGGTGACAATATCCAACAAACATTTTGAGTATAATGATTTCTCGTCGTGGCCCTGATGACGGTCAATAACAGTCACCCGTGATTCGACCCTGAACATGAACGTGAACTGGTCAGGTACCGGCCGGCTGGCTGTGCCCGCCTTCCCTTCCGGAATAGCAATTACCTCTTCGACCTCTCAGTCCTCCATAGTCGGCGTAGGACGCCGGTGATAGCTGTTCTCAGTCAGGGACATGTCCATGACTCGTTCCTGACGGTGCCCGTGTGGCAACTCTCTCACTCAAATATCCACAAAAGACCTTAATTAAAGTAGAAGTGTATAATTATCGGTGCAACAAGTTACCAAAGTCGCAGAACATGAAGCCTTTGTGTTACTTAATTTTATTATTCATTCTACTCTCGACAACGAAAAATTGTCAGGTAAGAATTTTCTTTGTGAATATTGTCTAGAACTATTGATTTCCTTGACATATAGTACTGTTACATGTATTGTTTCTTAGAAAATATCGTTAAAAAAAATTTCTGAGATGTATAATATTGGAATTTTTTAGTTCCTGTAACGTATTTGTAATTTTAATGTTAGAATTGGAGTAAAGTAAATTTAGCAGTTAATTTAGAAGTTATTGGTAAAACAATTAAAATTTAGATGTATATGTAACAAAATGCAAACATATAACTTGAACTATTTTGACAGCTTACCGAAGTAGAAAAAAATTGTACATGTAACAAAATTATAAAAATAATTTTTCTCAGTTATGATAATGCATCATATAACAATTTTTCATTTAAATTTTTAATTATTATTGTATATAAAAATAATTAATCTGTAAAGATATTTATATGTAGTATATTTTATATTTGTGCCTTATCACAAAACAAATAAAATTATTGATCATGTTTTCTTAAACATTCTTTAACAATAAAGCACATTGATCGTCAAATAATCAAATTATTTTGATTTTAGGCCAGGGAATTTAACGAGAAAATGAAGAATTTCTTTGGACTTTTTGGTAATAAACCACCTTACTCCACTGATTCACCATCGCCCTGCTACTGTAGTGTGTACTTTAATATGCATTTTTTATTGAGTTTTATTTTTATATTAAACATAGTGTCATAAAAGAGGTAGAGAAAATGTATTATACTTCGATCATTGCAATCTAGGTTGTGGGTTGCGGAACGAAGAAAGTCGCATAGTTGGAGGTCAAACGACGAGTATGAATGAATTTCCATGGATGGCTAGATTATCGTATCTAAACAAGTTTTATTGCGGAGGTACACTTATAAACGATCGTTACGTCCTCACAGCTGCACACTGCGTGAAGGGGTAGGTGTGACTAATAAATATCGCACACTTTGTGCAAGTAAGATTAATATTAAAATCTTAACTCTAACTTTTGTTACATAATTTTTGTCATTAAAATTTTTATTAACGCTTGTTCATTTTTTTTTTACTAAAACATTCCTAAAACTTTAGAAGATATTACATTAATAATATAATAGAAACACAAAACTTAATAATAATCGAAAATACTACGTGAATCTTAACAGGAGATAATAATTAATTTATTTTCTTGACATAAATAAAATTTTTGGAAGTGCTAATACTAAACGTATTTTCATGAATTAACTGTAAGTATAAAATCGCTACTATTCACGCTGTTGGCATCATCTACTCGATATGCAAACAGGTCAAACTTCATATTTGCATCCTCGATTAATGCCATGCGATAAGAAAAACTTTTAGTTACCGTTAGCCCCTCTTTACTGAAGTGAAGGAATGCTAAATTATTTCACTGTTCACGATTACAATTTTTAGTTATTTGCAAATAACAATGTGAAGAATCTGTCACCTTAAAGCTGCTTGTCTACATAATTATTTTAATTAAGTACATAGCATAATTCATTGTAAACATAAATATCGTTTGAAAAGCTCGTTTACACATATTCAATATGTAGTAAATAAGAAAGAAAGAATTCAATACTTAAAAGTAAGAATTTGAAATACCGTTTGTTCTTATATGTAGCATTTATCAAGTACAAAACAAAAAATCGAATTATTACTAAATAAATTAAATTGGAAGATTTTGTTTTACTGTAGGGTTTATTCATTTAACTAAGTTTCCCCATCGCAGTCTCATTCGCCAGGCGAATGTGATCAGTTCTTCTAGTCTTATTTTCAGATTCATGTGGTTCATGATCAAGATTACTTTCGGGGAGCATGATAGATGTATCGAGAAAGGATCGGAAACCAGATATGTGGTGCGTATTATGACTGGTGACTTCAGCTTTCTGAATTTCGAAAATGATATTGCGCTGCTCCGCCTTAATGAAAGGGTACCATTAAGTGATACAATACGGCCGATATGTTTACCGTCAATATTTGGTAAGTGCATTCTTTCTTCTTTCTTATAAGGATGTCATAAGATAATGATATTAATGTCTGATAGAAACACTTTTATACAGATTTGATCACCATCATGTGAGTGTATTTATTTTCTCTTTATGAATACGTAATAAAGAGTGTAACAAATATAATAATAATTACAACTATAAACTTATAATTTTCATGATTAGAAATTATAACTAGCAAAATATTTTTGTATAAATATATTAAAATAATGAACTATAGTAGTAATAATGCATATAATACATACTCAAATTTTCCTTGACCATAACATGTTTCGTTAATTTCTCTTATAACAGTTTGACAGATAAATTTATAAAGATTTACTAAACTACTAAAGATATGCGGCCACTGCTGTCTTAATCTAATATATCGAATAAATTATCAATATCCATTTTCGACGTATATCATGCACAATTTCATGCCCCGTCGATATTACAATAATGAATTGGCGATTATTAATTTTGGCCAATATGTTTTGCATAACCGAGCACAATATTGAATAATATTGCGCGATCTGCGACTAGCCATCATGTTTATTATGCGACGATTACGCGATAGCAGAGTCATAAATTAGTCAATATACGGGTACCTACTCTCAGTTATTGTAATGTACTGTCGCGACGCACATATAACTGCGTAATAATGAAGATTTCTCTGAAATCGAGGACTTCGAATTTGCATTTTGAATGCACGCAATAATCTTTCCTGAAATTGTTAACGTAGCATGACATGGTAAACTTACATGCCCTGTTTTCTGGCAATATAGCATATTCGTATTAATAATGTACGTATCTACGTATAGAATAGATTTGTATTTTAGTTTCCTTTAAGTAGTTTTCAAATTTCTTATTTTTTAAATAAAACATCGATTACTTCTAAGATTCTTTTAATTAGACTTATGCCAATATATTATTGTTATTAAATCTATATTAAAATTTAACTATAACAATAAGATTATTTAAGAAAAATATTAAAAATATATTTTGCTAATTATTTCTGAAGAGTTATTATTGCTGCAGTTAGCGCTTGCGTGATTCATTATTTGTCATAATATGTAATGCAGAATTACGTTTCAGATAACGAATATGTGGGAACAAAGGCAATCGCGTCAGGTTGGGGTACACTGAAAGAGGATGGTAAACCATCTTGTCTTCTCCAGGAAGTCGAAGTTCCAGTCATGAGTCTTCAGGCTTGTCGCAATACCAGCTACAGTCCCCGAATGATTTCAGACAATATGCTATGCGCGGGTTATCTCGAAGGGCAAAAAGATTCATGTCAGGTAATGCTCACTACAATATTTGTGAGTAATAAATTACAAATAAAAAATTGAAAGATACACATGGTCTTACATTAATGTAATGCGTATTACTAACATAAAAGCGCATTTAAAACTTACAAACTTTATTATGTTAAATATTGTTGGATCGAATGCGCGAACAATAGGAATCTTTTGCATTACAGGGAGACAGTGGTGGACCCTTGATAGCGGAGCGCGAAGATAAGAAGTACGAACTCATCGGTGTGGTGTCTTGGGGTAACGGATGCGCAAGACCCGGTTACCCAGGTGTATATACAAGAGTTACACGGTATATGGATTGGATTTTAAAAAATTCTAAAGACGGCTGTTTCTGTGAACATAATTAATTATGGTTACCTGGCGATTCTTGATGGAAGATATAATAAAAAGAGCAAAGAGAATGATTTTTATGTACTACTGTATGTATAAGCTCTCTGAATTCTCGTGCTAAATATGTTTTTAGGATGTACATGATATTTCCGTAACGATTTTTTATGCATAATTTATATATTTCGAAAATTTGAAGTGACGTTTGAGCGCAAGATGTAAAACTGATGAACTTAAATTGCTCAAACAATTTGAATTTTTGTATAGTTTTATTTTTACATTTTATCTATATTACATTTATTGTTATACCCTCCTGTTTAATGTCTGTACAACAGCAATATAGCAGCAATGAATGAATAAGCAGGGACAATACTACAAAATTACGAATAGCTATAATATTATATTATCGCAGCATTTTTTATATTGTCAAACGTTTGCAGAAATAATATTGTACCGTGCAATATTTATCGTACCGTGCAATCTTTTTTACTATTGCTAAAATATAGCCAAAAACTAAAATATTTAATTTTATTGCCAAGGAAATTGACTATAGTGAGATTAAGATTATAGATTTAAGCTACCAGTGTCATATCTTTTTATAGAAAATCTTTATTGTTATAATACTTTATACAAAAATGTAATAAATTTGCTTAAATTAGCTTTAAATGCTCCTTTCTCATACGTGTTTTAGAATTCGTCATATTCTCTCTCTGAGGATTTATTCCATATTTTAAGTTTTACGTCATTATCTGTTAATTTTGAAAATTTCATTAAAAATAAATAATACTATAAAAAAAATAGAAATTGTTTTTAAAATGTTAATTTTTTTAACATTACAATAATTTTCAAATGCTTTTACAACTTTTACTACAATATTTTCAAAAGAAATCTTTCATGTTTCACAAAACCAAATATATAGCTGAAAATAAATCATAAATTTTAATAGAAGAAGTACATGGAAAAACATGACATAAAAATTATTATAAATATGCAGATTTTTTCATTATTGTTATGCTCAAGAATTTATTCATAAATTTCAAATATCAAAGGTTAAATATCAAATATCAAATAAATTTCGTTAATGTTAAGTGATATATTGGTTGAGATTCCGAGGAACGTATAACGGGACAGTCGAACCGGTTACTGACTGGCTTCTCATGTCAAAATAAAATATAAAAAACGAAATGAATACAACGGTAGAATCAAATGCTTGAGCACAAATGTGAAACGTACGGGACATATTCAGTTTACATTCTGGAGAGTGCCCCAGGATGCGGGCAATGATAATCCCGCTATATGACACAAACCAGTTGTTTAAGTGAGACCAGTGTCGCCTCGACTACCGACAGATTTCAGTCATGAATCTGCAAAACTATATAAGATTCCTTATTTGTATCTTGGTGGTGAATTTTGGAAGAACTGACTGCAACAAACGCGTCATTGATGCCGCCGTAAGCTTCTGCATATCAGTTTTGCCGTATTAATTTCCACCGTAGTGGTCTACTTTTACGATTTAATATTTGCATTAATTAGTACATTTGACATGTGTAGCAAATATTATTTCAAATTTTTCTATGTTCAAATTTTTAATGTCACTACTTACATTTCCATTTTGCATAAAATTATGTTGCTACTTGTTATTATTCCTATATTTCTAGTTTCTAAAAGAAGCTTAAAAAGATTGAAGATTATTACTCGAATTATATACAAAAAATTGTAAGTGTATACTTTGCAAATATATTTATTGGATAGGTCGATGATCAGATTGAAACAAGACATAAACGCGGCGTTTTTGATCTTCTTCTTGGAAGGTTTCGAACCTGTGGTGCTTGTTGTAAGTAATATTATTAATATATAACATATATAATATTAATATATACGTATATATAATTATTACGATTAAATGATTAACATAGATAATATAAGCAACACAGATAAAATAATTAAGAATGTTATAAAAATTTAAACAATTCCATTTTTAATGTAAATAATTTATATTAAATTATTTAAACAAATTTTGGTAGACTATTATATTTGCTGATTCTTGTTATAAATATGATCTTAACCATCATTTTTTAATTATTTTTTTTATCGTGAAAAATATGTCAAATATATATTTAAATTATAACTTCTTTCTCGGAAGTCCTTAGCAGCTTACATTATCTACAATCAGAAACGTTGACGTCCGCCCGCATTTATCAGAAAACTTCATAATACGGCAATTCACCATGTTTTCACTCTTTCACAAAATAAAATAATTGAGCTATATTAGCTACATGTAATACTACACATTATGTGTATCTATATTATGTAAAATATGAAAAAAATATGTTTCTGGAACATTCTAGAGAAATATATATATATATGATCGCATTAAGTATAAATATAACAAATATCACATTAGAATGCTCCCGATTGTTAAACAATATTGAATATTTTATTTAAAATATTTTTTTCGTTATATCTACATAATAATTTTCTGTTATATGTATATATTTTTTATCTCTCAATTTTTTAATATATTTGATATAAAATAATTATTTGATATTTTATGCACCTGTAGTATGCGGCCGATCAAATCGTAATGCAGCGCGGTTTTTGGGTGGTGAATATACAGAACCGCATGAATTTCCCTGGCTTGCAAATATTCACATAAAGTCTAAATCGCTAGTTAGCGGAGCATTGATAAACGATCGTTATGTCTTAACAGCGGCTAGTCAACTTGTTGGGTTAGTACAAATTGAAATTTTTTAAATATTGTTATTAAACACAATCATATCTTACAAAGTAACAGCAGAAAAGATTAATTATAAAATATCTGTATAATTAATATTTTTTTCGGCAGAGCAATAGCACACGAAATAAAAGTATCCTTGGGAGAATACGATCGATGTACTTTCGATATCTCATCAGTAAACAACAGCGTCGAAGCTATAATTTTGCATCCAGAATTCAATCCGGAGTCAAGTGCTCATGATCTAGCTTTAGTTCGTTTGAGTCGACCAACTAAATTCGAAAAGAGAATATCGCCAGTATGCTTACCCAATCCAGGTTTGTATCTTTACATAGCATAAATCTAGGATATCTAACAAATATGATGGTAAAATGTAGAACTATACATCCAAATTTTCATTTTTTTTATTTCAAATTTTAGGATCAACTTATCTCGGTCAAGTTGGAACTTTAGTAGGATGGACCAAACACACAGACGACATTGATATGGAACTGTGTAGGCCTCGAAAAATAGGGCTTCCTATTCTGGGATATAATGAGTGTATTAAATCAGGAATAAATCCAATATTAAATGATGATTACGGATGCATTGGGGTTGTGGGTACAAACTCTTTGGTGTGCAAAGTAAGTGAATTATATATGTCATATGATGACTTTTTATAATATAACAATATATAACTTCAACATTTACAAAATGTGTTTTAAGTAAACAAAAATTTTTTTGATAAGTTTAAGTTGAAGTAAATTAATTTATCTTATTAATTATAAAACAAAGAATTTATCAAAAATTACATATTATACTTACAATTAATTATATCGTAATAATGCTGCATATTTACAGAATGACGTCGGATCTTCTGTGCAATATCGATCATACGTCGGAATTTACGACCTTATTGGTAAACATAACCATTTGTCAAATTAAAACTAATTTAATATTCAAAAATAGCTATATACCAAATTTGTATTAGTAAGAAATATTATACAATTATTTAACAATAATTTATTTTTAAAAATGGAGTAAACATCAGAAAACTTACGGAAAAATGTAGGTATCTTGTTCGAATTTAAACCTCAATTTATTGCAATTAGTGCACGTGTAAATTGTTAATTGTTAAAGTTAAAGAAATATATTACTAACAAAATATGTATGTATATCGTATATATTATAGGAATTATTCCGAGCGTGAATGAATGCGACAATACTACTAAGCCAACTGTTTTTACGAGAGTAGGACCACGTCTTGACTGGATATTACAACAAACTAAGGATGCGTGCTACTGCACAAAATAAAATACAGGCAAACTTTTAGTAATTCTATGAAAATATTATTGCACATATATGATATTGATAATTACATTTACCTATTATCGTTATTTCTACTATTATATATATGTTGTATTTTAAAAAGCACACAAAATAATTTTTAATGTCAATATAATAAAGTATTATTTGCTTAAAATGCATATATATGTATGTATACACTTTTTAGCATTATATACACATACATATAAAAATATAAAAATTGTAACATATTAATCAATCATGTGTAAAATTTTTGAAATAAAAACATTATATTGCATTATAAAGCATAATAAGCTATATCACGTTTATTAAATATTTTGAATTAAAATAATCTAAAATCACATATAATGTGATAATGTAATCAATCGATTTGATTTAAAACTCACATCGAGTAATAAATATTCAATTTTTTAATTTTCCAACATCTAACATTTTGCATATCTCTGAACAACTCATTGTCAGTTATTTCTTAGTTAGTAGGGAAAGAGTTGTAAACCTTAAGTGTTATCTTATCTAAAAATTATTAGCGAGTTAAACCACGTCCGCTCTTCAATCTCGCACACATTGAAATATTAGACATTAAAATATTTACAGTATGCATTAAGTGCAACACATCAGTTCAGTAATACATATCTTACTGTGATAGTTGCAAGTTCTTCTTTAATGTTACACATGCAGTATCCTATATTAATTAATTTATTATGTTTAATAATTAGACATGTTAATACGTTACCGTGGTATGAAAGAGTGCATGAACATACTGATATGTTTCACGAAAGATCTGATTATAAACATTGTGGTAAGATTAATCATAAATAATTTCATAATTTCGCAAATAATGACAAAAGAAAAGGTTAGTTATAAAATTAATAGATTGTTATATATATTATCTTTGTTGTTATAAAAACTGTCAATAATGTCATTTTTGCGTATACCTATAAAAAAATCAAGTAACTAAACTATATTGTTCAAATATTTTGCAAATCATATACGCATAAGAAAATAAAACTAGGACATTTAAAAAATATAATCAAACATAATAACATAAGAATATTTCTTTCTGTTTTTATGCTATTATTATGCTCTAGAATGTGGAAAGAAAAATATTTTACCGTCGTCTAGAATAATTGGAGGGCGAGAAGTTTTTGAAAATGAGTTTCCCTGGATGGCTGGTATTATAAGTGTCAATAGATCGCAAATAATCTGCGGAGCATCGATTATAAACGATCGTTATGTGATAACAGCAGCTCATTGTATTATTTACAGGTATATATATACTATTTATAATATATAAAAACATCACCATTTCTCACGGCGACTAATTTGTAAATTAAGAAATGTATCAATTCTATCATTTATAAAATAATTATGAAGATTTTAATGGTATAAAACATTCTTATAATCTTTAAAATAAAAATTAAATTTCCAAAGAAATTTTATATAGATAATAAATAACACTTTAATTTTAATAATTAATAAATTAAATTTAAAAAATTTATTTAATAAATAAATATTTGGATATCAATAGGAGTGTATGAATATTACATAACATAGTAAAAAAGATATAAGTTATTTTTATAAATTCATTATTTTTGCAGTCATATTATTTCATTATTTATATTGTTCCTAATAGAACATAATTTACACAATATTTGTTGTTAGTAATAATTTCGCTTGCAATCTACAGAGATTATACAAATTTATAAACAAAATATATAAAGCAATTTAATATTTCGTATTTCATAATTTCAGCAAAGATGACCTAAAAGTATCCGTCGGCGCTCATAATTCTTGCAAATGGGATACGAAAAGTACAATCTTTTCTGTTAAAAGTATTTTCCCACACCCAAATTACAATAGAGACACAAATTTCGCCGATATTATGCTGGTAAAACTAATTATGAGAATTACTTTCGATAGCTTTGTTAGACCGATCTGTTTACCATCAAAACTCGGTAATTTATATTGTATACGATATTTTTATATTTGTGACTAGATAAAATGTTTAATAATTGCTCATTGTTTTTCATATAGAACTCAATGCAATCTCTCAATATGCGGAAAGACAATCCGCATCTGCACTTGGCTGGGGATTCTCAGAAAATGACTCATTATTTAGTAAAGAATGTGGTTTGCGTGTTGTGGATTTAACATTGTTTAAGCAATCGGATTGTCCTACTGACGTCTCGACCTTACTTTGCGCAGGATATAAAGATTCACCACGAGGCACTTGTGGGGTATTTTTACGTATTTATAATATTTTTTCTTATACATAGTTTAATATCTATTTTTACAAATTTACATAATGCAGGGTGATAGCGGCGGCCCTCTTCAAATACTGGATGAGAATTATAAATATGTATTGATAGGTGAGTTCGTGAGTTGTAATGAATAATACTTTGACAACGAAAGTAACAAAATTTATTTTGTAGGAATTACTTCAAACGGAGTATTATGTGCCAACGTTAACTATCCAGATTTTTATACAGATGTCACGCAAATGGTTTCATGGATATTGCAAGTAACAGAACGCGACTCCAAGTACTGTTGGCACTGATATATAGCTGAAACAATTTTTCAGATCACGTCATCAAATAATCATCATATATAAAAGTTTATCGATAAGAGGAGTAAAGAAATAAACAAATTTCACGTTATTTGTTTTACAAAATGTATGATATATGACGTCAATATTCTTGCAAATTTACCAATATCTAATTACGGACTTTTACAACTTTCTCACGAAATATTGAACGTTTATCAGTTGTTGTGCCACATAAACCTTGTTGACCGCATTGTCCATAACTCGTAAACTGTAATGCTCGTCTGTACTTGACCATCGACTCGCGTCCATGATACGGTATCTGCAGAACCGTACCGATATCTGTGCCGAGGCAAGAGAATGGCAATACATCAATAAATATTCAATGTTCAATGTTTAATTCTCTTTAATTCTCTCTCTGGCCATGATATTTACATTAAAACTACGCTCAAGGTAATAATAATACTTAAAATTGTAATTTTATTTATCCTGATTCATGATGTAATTCTACGATTATATTCGTAAAACTACCCTTATCACCAGCTTATACTCGTTTTAGATTTAAATGTTACAAAGAGACAATTCTTTGATCCATCTCTTTTTTAAGAAAACATAAGTTCTCAAATCATCTTCTTCTTCTTTATACACTGACTTTAGTCACAGACACAATTGCTACAGCAAATCCTTATAAGAATTTATCGCCCATATACCACCCTAATACCTTTCCTGCCTTTCCAAGAGTAATTTATAACACTTTCGAGGTGAGAAAGAGCAGCGACCCGTAAAATCTGCCCCGACCCATCTTGAACAGGATAAAGTACATTCTTTGCATGGAAGAATAGATAAAATTCCACAATTGAATATGTATATTGATTGATCATAAAAATATATTATATGTAAAATATATATCAATAAAAGATAATCTCTTCCGATTTTTTTATACAAATGTTACGTGGTAAAATTTTCTTTAAAAATCTACATAAATAATTATTTCTACACAAATAGCTTTTATCTACTTTATGAGGACTTCTGATACTCTGTGTAAAATCTATATTTCGATTTTTATAATTAATTCGGGCCATGGAGATTGCAGTGTATTTTGTACGTAATCATTCGTTAGAACTGTCCAAGTGTTAATGAGAATAGCAATTTATTGGTACACGTTCCTCAAGATATAAAATGGCAACGAGGTGATACGCTCGGCAATGATGCAGCATCGAAATTGGTTACCGTTGTTATTCACGGTTCGATATAGAAGAGAGTGTTCTCTGTGTTGCGCTCAGTAGTCGCCTCGTGCTGTTTTCAGAAGGTGAAATCTCAACAGAAGTCGCGCATCATGAAGCCCCACTTAACCCTGACGACCGCAATCGGCATCCTTCTGATCCTAGACGTTCGTTGACAGAGTAATTAAATGAAATTATCACAAGGGCAAGTCGAAATGGAGCGCAGCTGATAATCTACTATTTACCGAATAATTGCATTGTGTTCATTTTCAGGCACACGCGCAGAAGCAACGTCTACACTTAAGAGTAAATCCAAATTGCGGTAAAAATCATATTAAAATTATACACATATACGCGCGCACGACGAAACTCATTCACATCAAAGCGTATAGTAATTAGTATTAGATTTTTTTATTCTGGAATATTCTGTTAAATTTAGTAAACATTTACATTTAATTCAATTAATTTCATATTAATTGTACTTTATAAGGATAATGATATGAGCAAAATATATCAAGTCGAATATACAAAATATGTTACAAAATAAATAAAAGTTAACAGAAAAAAATCTTTTTTAATCAAATTTTCTCATTAAATATCAATATCAAACTTTTAAATCAATGGAAAGGTATCATTACGCAATACGTATAATATATTTTATTATATTTCGTTATACTTTATCTGCATATATATGAAATTTTAATCAATTTATTAAATCTCCTTATAACAGAATGTGGGGAAACAGGAGGGATATCGAATCGTATTGTTGGCGGAAAAATAACAATTCCGCATTTATTTCCTTGGGTCGTAGCAATACTCAACAAGAGAAGTCTTCATTGCGGAGGCACATTAATTAATAATCAATACGTGTTAACAGCCGGACATTGCGTTAAATGGTATCTATTTCTTTTTAGAAAGGTTAAAGAGTGCGTAATATCGTGTACTTTCTTAAAAAACTCATATGCGAGTTTTCTATAAGATCAATGACTATTTAATAATACATAAAATTGATTTATTTAGCAAATTATTAAAACATTCAAGTATATTCAAAAAACATAAATAAATAACATTCTAAATCATAATGTTAATTTGCAACTTGAAAAAAATTAAAGTCTTTATATAAATATTTATAATAATATTATTAATAAAAAGTAATAAATTTTATTAAATATATTATTGTATATTGTTATATATTATTATTATAATTATGCATTTTTGCCGCGAGAACAAATATCATTGTACATTATGAATATAAAATATTTTAATTCTCATATTTTCTTGCGACTTGCATAGGACGAATTATGCTGATCTCTCGGTTGGCATAGGTATGCACGATATCTTAAACCCAAACGAGGGATACATAGCTGCAATCGATGAAGTAACCTTACATGAAGATTTCGAGAGTGATTATCTTCATGATACAAATGACATTGCCTTGATTCGATTACGGCAGCCGGTTAAAATCAATGAAAACGTGAGACCTGCATGCCTTCCACATAAAGGTCAGCTTTTTGTAGCCATTTCATGATATTTAAGATATTCAATTAAACTTAAATTAAAGATTAAATTGAAAGACGTTTGGAATTACAAACTAAAGGTATTTATTTGTACCTCTCTTATATTTTTACGCACACATATTGGCATTATTTTTAAATATAAAAAAGAGCAATATAAATAAGTCTTCAATAATAGGTTCTGATTATACGGGACAGTACGTCAAAGTTGCTGGATGGGGACGTGTCCAAGTGGAAGGAGAAGCTTCTCAATTTTTGCGTCAAGCAACCCTGAAAGTAATGTCTTTCGCAGCATGTAAGAATACTTCATTTGGAGATCATCTTACGGAATCGATGATGTGTGCTTACAATGACAATACTGATGCATGTCAGGTATTATGTTACGATCATGATCAATTTAGTTTTCTAATGTACTTTAGGATCAAAATAATATTGAACATCTTTTTTTTATTGTGCATACATCATTAAAGATATTAACTTCCTAAGTTTTCTTTTACTGTGTATATATTCGACAGTTTATGTTGCACAAGCAATATACAGAGTGTTTCAGGATGGGTTTCTTGACAAAAATGGATTCTGTTAGTAACAGAAATGATTCACTTACCACTCCATGAAGTTTGTCCATAGGTCCTGAAACATCTTGTATAAATCAACAAATATAAGATCGAAACACATCTACCTCTTCAATATATGTATATGAGCTGCATTTAAAAAATATTAATATTAAAATTTCAGGGTGACAGTGGCGGACCTCTTCTGTACCAAAGAATGGATGGAAAATATGAAGTAATTGGTAAGAATATCATCAGTTTTACATATATATATTCTAAATATTTTTTAATCATGTTTTTAAAATTGAATATCAATTGTTGATTGAAATTATTATTTTGTGAAACACACATATGCCCATAAATTATGCCACGGATTTTATATAGTTCTGTTTCCAAGTATTATAACTATAAGATTTTTTCTCTGCTATCATTTCAACAGGTATAGTCTCCTGGGGCATTGGATGCGCCGATCCTGGGATCCCAGGTGTATATGTGAAAAACACGGATTATTTAAACTGGATAAAATATCACAGCAGAGATGGTATTTTTTGCGTGGATAGATAGGTTTCTATATAACAGATACTATAAGAAATAAATGTAAATTTAAGATAAAACTTTTGTTATCTTAATATAAATATTGATTGGATAGATATTTTATGAAATAAATATTCAGATTATAAATCTTACGAAAATTGTGCTATTTGTTATTAGAACGATTATTTCAAATATCTTATATGTATATAATCGCTTATTCACAGACTCCCAAATGCAATATCTTATCAATGTATAACCCAGCAGTTCTTTAAAAACACGAGATAAGCTCGATATCATTAAGTCACGTAGATAATACTACAGCATGAGTATTTCATGGTGGTATGGATATGAATACGATCTAAAACAATCATAATTCTTTCTACACCGTTAACAAATCACAGTGGACGTTTTAAATTTTATTTTATCATCCACACAATTACTTTTGTTGTATTAGCGATAACGCTTTGATCGTTTGATGAAACAATCAGAACTGATTAGAATGAACGTGTTAATATTAATTATTATAATCGGTAGTTGTATAACGCTGTTTTAAAAGAAATAGAAGTTCGTGTAGCAGCTTATTTTTTTCTAATTCTTTGTTACATTATTATTATTAATAAGCATATTTATAGGTAATTATATATATAAAATACTGAAATAATTTGTATATAATTTGTCTAAAAAACATTTTCTTTAATATCTTGTAAAATATCTTGTAATTTTTAAATAAGTCTTTTTACAATTTGTCTTGCTGTACATAATAAATTTTTACTAATTATCGGATCTACTTATTGTGGTTGTTTCCATTACTCTTAAATATAATTAATGTAAACACATAGAAAAATATTGTAACTTTTTGCAGAATTTTGTTTTATGTCTATTGTGTTTGCACAAATATGTATGGATACGTAATTCACAAAAACTATTGGCATCTACATACTAATTAATAAATAACACTTTTGGCAATAAATCATCTTATTTTATTAAGCTAAGATGTGTGTATGTTTCTGTATTTTAACATCACTGCAATTTACATAAATATATATACATTCTGTACATTTTTTGGAATACGATATAAAAAAATCTTTGTAATTTATCATATTAATTTTAATATTAAAACAATAATAAAACACAAAAAATACAATTTATCATGTAGGAAACGATAATTATTATATCGTATCATAATAAACTATTTTTAAACAAGATGATTGTATATGTGTTGTATAACTAAAGACTATACATATAAAATTCATGTGTATTAGATAGAATTAATGTGAAAAAAATATTTTAATTTATTTAATTAAGCTAACAAATTCATAACATTTATAAATATCATAAACAATACAGAGATAATTACATATCATTATATTATATGTATAGATATATCACTATATATAAAAAAAAATCATATGTGTGTACATATACACATATACATACATATTTATTATAAATTATTTTTTGTGGTAATAATAATGAAGTACATTAAAGTTAAAATTATGTGCCTCTGGAAAAATATAGTAATTAGGTAGAGAATATATAGATGCATATTTTAGGGCCAGTTGTTCCAACCTGTTGGTAAATTAACTAATGGTTAAATCATATGTCTATCTTTGTCTAATTCGAAGGAAAAACAAAGACATATATTTGATTTAACTATTAGTTAGTTTACCAACGGGTTGGAACAACCGGCCCTTAATTAAAAATCTAATTTACCCTCTGGTACCATTTAGATTTCATATATTACTATATCATGTATATTAAATCCATTACAAATTGCATATAAAGATTTACAAGATTAGCAGTAAATTTTAATTGAATATAATTGGACGGTTCTTTTTTGCTAGAGAATAGAACGTTAATTAAAGAATATTAATACGATAACTTCTTAGTTAAGTAATTCTTTTAGCAAAAATTCGAGATTTTAAATTGTGCATTAATACAGTAAATAATGCGTACTTAAAATCGCATAACAAGTTTTATTTTACCTCAGATTAATGGATCCAAGTTTATCATAAAACTTCATAAAATTTTACTTTCTAGAGATAAATTAAGGAACGTTGATAATAATAATATAAGTAACATATAACGGTTAGATTAATTTGTAATTATTTGAATTATGTAGCGTGTCACGTAGTCTAATTAAAAATCAAATATTCTCATTACTCATACTTATATTCAATACTCATACTCATTAAAAATAAAATGTAAATATATGAATAAGAAATCGTGTGCTACGTCAAATGATCAACTATCATATATATGTTACTAAATTAATAATTAATTATAATCGATAGATTGTCCAATACTGATTTGTGTTAATAATTAATTAATCATGCTTATAGTGTGTCATATTTAGTCATAATTAATATGTCGTATTGTTTTTTTCTTTTTGTAAATTTCTAAACTCCAAATATGTGTGTGTATAATATATGTTTTCTTAATATTATATACAGTTCACATAATGTAAATATCCATGATAATACTTCATTAAAACGCCAAAAAATGTAATATATATTGAACCAAAATTATTAAACATTTTCTATTTATTTGCTAATTATACAGGGTGTAGCAGACCTAACGTATCACCCATTAATGGCAGATTCCTGAGATAATTTGGAGACAAAAATCTTAATGCCAAAATGTAGAGGCTGCCAAATTGTCATCCCGATATTCGTCGGTCTTGCAAACAGTGTACAAAGAAATAAAGTAAATAATAATTTCAAATATTTCTATCGAGTTGAGTAAAGTGTGGAAGAGCTATTTTGACATGCCACGTCCGTGAGTGCGTAAAATTTTGACAAGCACACTAGTAAACTTTGAACCTTTCCCGTTTAAACACTGCAGCAGCCTCAACACTTTGGCATTAGGCCTTTTGTCTCCAAATGATCTCAGGAATCTGCCATTAACGGGTGATACGTTAGGTCTGGTACACCCTGTATATAGTTTCTAAATACATAAAAATAAAAATTAAAAAATTTTGTGGACTCTTCAAGAATGCATACAACCAAGAAGTCTATCGAAAACAGATTCTGCAAAGTGTTGCTTCAAATTTTGTTGGCAGAAATATTATATATTTAATACGATATTACCTTATTGCCACGTCTCTGGTTTTTCGCCAAAACTCCAACATTTCGAATGAATTTTCACCGCTCCGACAGACGAAATTTCTGACTGATCATCAATCATCAATTTTGTCCAACACTCTTCCACTGTTTTTTTTCCTTTCGAAAATCGACTTCCAGCGGAATACTAATTTAAAAGTGGCAATCGTAGATCTGACAAATGTAATACTGACAAAAATATAGCAAAATTTGATAATAAAATATGTTATGAGCAGATTAATAACACAAATCAAGCAGACTTTGGCATACTTGCTACACAACTTAAAGCAAATTAGTGAAGAAAGTACGTAGAGCAGAAACTACGTTCGACAATCGGCATTATTTCTGCCAATCTGCTATCAGTAGGTTAAGTCAGTAGGTTCTATCGACAAAACACAAGTTTCATATAAACACAACAATTAATGCCAATTTGCCAACAGTTTTTAATCGAATTTGTTACCAATTTACTGGTAGGTATGTACTGGACAATTTGTTTACTGGAAATTAATTATAATATAATAAAAGTTCTAGAAGTTGTTAAACATATGTTTAACTCGATAATAAAATGTAAATTAATTATTAAATATAAACTGTAATATAAATTAAAAATATAATTAGATTCTCTGATATCATATATTAAACGTTATATCATATATTATTCATAAATTTCTTTACTATGACAGATCGCTTCGATGCTAAAATATAAAACTTTTTAGAAAATTAAATAATATTATACTGAAAATATGCTTAAATACAAACTTCTTATTACACTTGTTATACTATAATACAGCCATTATAAAATTTATGATACTCTACTCGCATTAATATATGACATGAGTAACGTTAGCATTACATTGCGATGTAACAGCTTCTTCAAGTGTACAATCCAGCTTTCGATAGCTGGCTGTACTCGGTCGCCGTCTACCACGATTATTCCTTGATCTTCGACCCTCTAATACAATAGCAAATATCTGAAATATAAAAAGAATTATTTTACATATGAGAAAGTTATTGAAAACAATCATAAATATCAAATAAAAATGCATAAGTTAAACTAACCTTCTGTTTATTGTGATAACCTATGTATCCAGCAAGGCAAGCCAAAGTGAGCACAGTAAAATAAGTGAAGAAATGGGAATCGTCTTCCGTTCTCATATTAGTATATTCCGTTAGTCCAACATTATTATTCTTCTGTTCAAAAGCTTCTTGCACATTTTCATTTCGATTTCCTTTAAAAAAAAATGCACATGTAAATACATAATTATATGACAGAATTAATACGAAACAACTTTTTATCAAGCATTCTTACCTGTATCTGAATGTTGAGGTGTTTCGGCTACATCTGAAAATTTTTAACATATGTATAACATTTATTCATATACATAAATTTGTGTGCGTGTGTGTACAAGGCTAAATAAATTACACACAAATTCTACATTATAATAATACAATAACATAATTTATGTACATGTGTATGTATTATTTTCTCTATAAAAAAGTACACATAAAAATATTTTATAACATAAACGTAATTTATATATTTTATTTCCTTTTGTACAAAAAAGTACTAAGGATTATAAAATTTTGGAAAAATATACAATAAAGTCCCAATTTGTTTTTATTATTTTTATTCAAGAGCATATATTTTGAAGAACAAATTAGACATATGAACGAATACACATTTATAAATATTGACAACAATATACATTACAAGTGCATATTTATAAGTATTATAATACTTATCATACCATCTATGTCATTTTCCATATTTTCTTCTGGATTTTCAGCATCATAATTATCTTGCGTATTTTCTGATATTGTACTGGGTTTTAAATCATCATCTTGCTCCTTATTAGATTTTTCTGCGTTTCCTTCATTTACAACTTTTTTATCTATATTATTTATAGCTTTATTTATTGATGGAGCTTGTAAATCACTGTTTGGAGGAATATCTTTTATAGATTCTTCAACTTCAACATTAGTTCCAGCATCAGTACCAATAACATTCTCTTTATTTTCTTTAATTATTGAAGGTAATGGTTTGTGAGCTTGTGTCTCTAAGGTATTATTTAGTTTCTTCTGAACGTTATTTGTTTTTTCAGTATCAGCTTTTTTTTCTTCTTCAAATTTTACATCTGGAAGTGGCGCATTGCCAGGTATATTTAAGTTACCTTCTTTAACATTATTATTATTATTATTAGAATCTGTTGTAACTTGCTTTCTGTTCTGTTCTTTAGGTTCTTTTGTTTCTATCTTTTTAGGAGATTCAACTGGTGTAGTTTTAATATCACCTATTATTCCATCCTTTGACTGACTTATATATGGTTTATCAGTTGCCGCAAGGTCGTGTTTTGCTTCTACCTCTCTTGCACTCTTCATCGTATCATCAATGCTCTTGATCCAAGCAAATACTGCGCATAGTGGATTAAACTTATCTTGGATGTCATAGCATATCTTTGCACATTTACGAGGTGTATTAAGACTTTCGACCAGTTGTCCCCAAAGCGAATCTATTTTCTTATATAGTGGCGTAAATCCTTGTAGACTGTTACAAAAATCTTTCTGGGCTATATTTTCACTAAGAACATATTCCGTCACGTATGAATTGAATGCAGTACTATTGAGAGGAATTTGTACCTGACTAGAATATTGACAAATCTTGTATGCTGTGTCATAAACGCCTAAACACAAATAATCATTTAATGTCTCTAATTTATAGTTCCAAGAAGCAGTTGGATATGCCATAGATATACAAGGTTTTGTATATTCTAAATCATATAAAAATTTGGATGTCGGGCATAGATTCGAATCATTCTTCATAATGTCTATGATACTTGGTCTCACAATCAGTGGTGCGCTTGTCACTCCCGTGAAAGAAAGCAATAGGACAAAGCAGTTTAGCATAAAGATGACGCGAAATAAAATGGTATAATGGTTTTCCATTATTTTTCTTTTTTAGAAATGCTCTTTCAGCCTCTATCGTACAGACTAGTAAATCCACTGTCGTTCTATCGGTTGATGAACATAATTTTGTTTTGTTGACTTCAATTCTTCTGGGCACCGATCATTTTCTAAAAAAAGTCTCAGATATTCTCACTCGCACAATTCGTGTCGTTTTAGAAACGCAATATTTCAAATAAGTTACTTTCATCTAGCATAACCTCTCCAATTCAATTCTCCTACATTCGCCAGACAGTAGAACACTCAATATGTGTTCACGTATGCCCGTATGTCGTGTTCAATTCCGTCATCGACATACGATAACTGCGCCATCTAAAATGTTCTACTATTTCAGCATATAAAATTACCAATAGTGACTAATTGTAAGTTCTGATCATCCATCATGCAATAATGGCGACAACTGAAATATTAATTATTATCGTTATAAAATTTCTATTAATAAACACAAACGAATTTTAATTTAATTACGCTATTCCATGCGATAATTTCACCATTTAAAATGTTATCATTATTATAATATAAAATTACCAATAATAAATATACATATATATCTATATCTATTAAATATTAAATCGTAATCTTTAAAATTAAACAAAATTCTTACCAATATATAATTTTAATTACTCTTGGTTAACTTAAATTGTATAGACATTTATGATTGATTTGCAGTGTAATAATAAAACTTCTCAATTCATGCACGCTCAAGCTTTGACACCGACCAACGGTCATATCAATGTTCTTCGCATATATTCCTGAGTTCTTCCGTTCATTTGCTGCAGGCAACGAAGTAAATTTACTTGCGATTGCTGGTATTTTAACAATTTTTCGTCGATAATTAAGCATCCATAATATTAACAAAAATTTTTAAAAATAAATAAAATGCCCTTTCATTATCAATAAAATTATAATTGTAATATGAATAATTTTTAACAACAATGATTGCTGTCGCACATCAACCCATCTTAATATTTATTTAATTAAAACTTTTAATTAAATTTAATTTTCTTAATGGTTCATTAACAGCAAAAGAACTTTAAGAATTATACGCAATTTAACAGATTTTATACAAATATTAATACTTTAAAAATTAATATAAAAAATTAATTTAGTTTCCACGTGATTAAAACAAAATAACTCAAAGTAACTTGAAATTATATTCAACTTATAATTAGTAACCTAAAATATAACATCCAATCACATCACAATATCTAACTAGTTTTGATAATTTATTTTATAAAATCGTAAAAAAGTATTGTTAAATCATGCGATACGAAGGGATACAGAATGCCATTGATTCATTGAAACAAGAAGAATTCGTGGCGGTAAAAGCAAAGAGACAGGAAGTTATAAACGACGTGAAACTTTCTTTAAAGCAAAGGCAAATTGACAAAATAGCGATAGAAAATGCGCGTTCCGATACAATGGAACCAAGCATTCGACAAAATTCTTCTGAGATTAAAGATACGAAAAAATTACACGGCGAAAAAGCCATGTTGCAGGTTATATAATATAACATTAAAGATGTCTAAACTATTTTATGTTATGTGAAGAAAACTGCGCAATTTTTTATTTTATCATGCATTATTTTACTCCATGACCGGCTCCCTTTTATAATTGCGCGATATAAATATATTTTATATCTTATACATAATAAGACTATTAATTCTCATAAAAGAGATTTTGTTTTTCTATTTTATACGCAATTATGTTTGAGATATACTTGAGATTGTACGTACAGGATGATAAATCAGTTTTGGCAAAAGCAATATTTGTATGTACGTCATTTTTGTTAGTATTCTCATTAATATATATACGTATATATATATTTGCACATGTGATTTTCATAAATCTTTCCATCTTATACTATCCATTTACTAATCTTTGAAATGACGTATTCATTGAATGGGTTTCTTTAACTTATAGCAACATCTATCAATACTTCTTTTAGATTGTTAATAACAATTTTTAAATCACATAAGAATATTAACAATTTGTAAAATGCAACAATATTATAATAGCATAATCCGTGGTGACGTGAAATGTTTAATTGCCAAAAACATGATATAAAAATTATATAATTATTATAATAATATAAAATTATAGATACTAATAATAAATTACACTAATTATAATTATCTAACAATAATAAAATTTCACTAATTATAGAAATAATACCTACATTAAAACTAAAATTTTGTAATATATAAGCTTTAAGCAATTTTCTTAATTTTCAAACAAAAATCTTGAATAAATGCAGATCCGTCAAGATCTCAGTACTATCATCGAAGCCGGTATAAAGTGCACTTATCCATCAGCAATTATTCCTAAGAAGATTAAGTATGATGGTCGTACGATGCTAATAATTAATAATGTCAAGTATAAAATAAATAATAACTTGCATATCGTTGGCTGGGGCAAGGAAGCAGTTATGATGAGCTCAGCAATCGAAAGAATGATTGGCAAACAATTGAAAAAAGGATTTATTGTAGTACCTCGCAAATCGATCTCCATGATGTGGAGATTCCCGGACGCTCTTCCAAAGTTAGACAGTTGTATAACTTTCGTCGAAGCCGGAACGGAGGGACAACCGGACGAAAAGACAATTGAGATTACACGAAAAATCGCGAATTACTGTAAACGATTAAAAAAACGCGATCTATTGATAGTTATGCTGATGTCCCGAGATCTAGACGATCTTCTGTGCTTTCCGCATGATACAATTACATTGAGAGATAAGTTAAAGGTTCTCAACAGGTTAAAAGCTGCTAATGCGACTCTGGAAGAGATCAATATCGTGAGAAATAAACTTTCTGCGATAAGAGGTAAGTAGTTTAGGTGCAAGAAAATTTCATTAACTGCTTCTGTGAAACTTATAATTCACATATATATTTTGTCACTATCTCTTTGAAAATCTATACATAAACACAATCCTATTAAATAAACAAATGTAATATAATTGTAATTTTGTTACTTTCATGACTAAAACACATTGTATTTAAATATACAATTAAAATTAATTTACATCTGTCAGTGAAAATCTTATTTTACAAGTACATTAACATCGAGACTATAAATACGTTAATGTCTTGAAAGGAAAAGCATAAGTATGTATAAATAGATAAAATTCCATAATGTTATATTCTGGCCATCATTACAATTTTCTATAATATTTTCATAAGAAAGTATAACTCAAACGATGTGTGTGTGTGTAAATTTAAATAAGTTTAATTTTATTTAATTCTTTCTTTTAATTGCTAGTAGTAATAAATTACTATAAGAAAAAATCTCGAATTAATATACCTAATATACATCAGAATATTTACCTCTTCATATTTATACCGAAAAAAAGTGTAAATCTTATTTAAAATTTTTTTGCAAGCACAATCTTTTTAATAATAATCAAAAGATTATATATATAAACAAAAAATACGATAAAAAAATATTTGTTATAGGTGGTGATTTGGCGCGTCTGGCATATCCAGCCAAAATCATAACTCTCTTTACATCTGACGTATCAACAGAACCATCAACGCAATTGGGCGGTGGTCCATGCATTTATGATCCGAAGGACCAAAGGGCCTTTGCTATTATGACAAAGTATAGACTTATTGACAAAATATCACAAAACGTACGCGAGCTGTTAAAGGAATCCAATCATCGGGCAACAGCGGCGGACGCCCAATTAGACGAAAAGAAAAGATACAAATTCGTGCAGCAATACGTGATCGCATGCAATGCCGACGCTGTAGAATGTATGGCGGCAAAAGCCTTTAAACTGGGACTGTCCCCTTTGAAATTAAACTTCACCTGTGGCGGGACCGTCGAGGAATTCGCACAGGAGTATGTGAAGATCGCGTCGCTAATGATCCTGGCAGTTGAGAACAAAATTACTAAGTTGGAGATGTACGAGCAAATGAAGGAGAGTCCGGTATGCCCTCTGACCGACCGGGAGGTATGGGAGATGTTCCCCACAAAGGACAAATGGGGTCTGGGACTGTGCCTTCTGCTGGGTGGTCGACCGACCGTTCATCTCGGCGAGCATCCCGGAAAGGGTGGGCCCAATCAGGAGCTCGCCCTTTACTTCTCCTTACATTGGTACATGCGAACGAAGCAATATCCAATTTTGCGAGGATACACCGTCTGGTTCCTCGGCGGTAGCTCTTACGGAAGAGACGGTAATACCAACGCAGCTGGCGCATTCGGATACAAGAGCCTCGCCACTGACGTTTACCCGGAATACGAAAAAGCGAGGGGGGTGCATAAGGCTGCCTTCCTGAAATGGCGAAAGCTCGCCGAGGATAAACAGAACGAATCGGAGATCGCGGTAAGAACGCGGCAGTGATAGCCCACTTTATTTTTTATTGCACGCATACAACCGAATAAAGTCGGAGCGGTGAAATATTGAAACATCACTCCGGAAAGTCAATGATGTTACTGGTCAGGAGCGGATAGAAAAGGGAAGAAAGATCTTTCGATGGAAAGTACTTTGTAATAGTTTGATGCATGCAACTTTTGACCTGTATTATTGCGATCAATCCGTAACGCGATTATTCGTACAAATCTTTTTGCAGAAAGCTCGCCAAGAGGCGGAAGACGCGGAAGAAACAATGAAGAGATACGCCGCCATTCTACCCGAACGAGTTCTAAAGGAAAACAACACGAATTTGTTTTTCTCGAGTATTAACGATGGCGACGAGTTATTGCAACTGAGGAGCAAAAATTATTACGCGCTCGTGGACGTCGGAGATCTTCACGTTATACGAATCGCGCGCTTTCAGTGCAACTGCACACTGCACGACGGCACCTGTCACGCGGAGACAAAGATAGGATATATGCCGATAGAGACTGGCCTGTCAATCGCACGTTATCGGCAACGGTAGTCCCGGTGTTACAATATTGTTGTCGGATCGAAGAGCCGTTGATTATTTACGACCCTGTTGTGTGCCGGATTTTGCGATGGATTTTACTCCCTTCGCTCTAAATTTATACGCGACTTGCACGAATTGATTTCTTGTTTTAATACATGGACATCTCATTTTCCATTTAATACCATATTAAATATTTATAAGCTATTTAAAAAACAGATCTGTATTAATAACATGCATGGCATTTAATTAAGCGTAAGAAGTAGCTATCAATCGCAGTAAAGATCGGAAAACATTCGATAAAAGCAATCGCATAAAATAAAATTTCATTAGGTACGACTTGAAGCTACAGCCATCGCAGTGAATATTTCTAAATTTTGACACTTTTTCCGATTCGCGTTTGAATATTTCATCGCTTGCAATAATAAATTGAGCATTTTGAAAGTAGACGCAGCTATACATACATATACGTTAAGTGTGCATACCATTATTTTTAAAAGCCTGAAATTTATAACAGTACATTTATGTTCTGTTAAAATTCTGCTGCAATTCAAGTAATTATTTAGGCTAAATAAAACACATCAAACTTTTATATTTTGAAGGAATTACTTGCGGTAAAATATATCACGAAAAATTTATATCAGTCTATTCTGAAGAAAAACTGTTACAAAGTGCAAACGCTTGAACTCTAAACTTATCAAATATAAAGTTACATTTTAGTATATCTTATCATTCCATTATATAGCTGCGCCTTCATTACTGATAACTTATTGATTCTTATGGCCTCTTGTGTAATACACTTTGCGTCATTAGTTATACATACAACGGTACCATTCCGTGCCAAGTATCGCACAGATATCTAATTACTAATGTTACCTTTTATAAAATTAAAATTATGTTTAAAACAATCGTTAAAATTTTGCGAATCAAGATTCATTGTTGAAGACAAAATGAATCCTATTGAATGATCGGTTCATCGGACGAACGAAACGAAAGTCCCAAGAAGCTCATTCCGCCTTTCCTTGACATAATAGAGATCTTACAGCTCGGTGTGTCCCTTGGGCTCGGTACCAATCCCGTTCAACAAAGCCTTGGGAATAGACTCACCTACCTCAACGACATATCCGCGGTACAACAATTCTGAGTGCGTTCTCTCTTACATTTCTTCGTGACCAAGTCCAAAATGCCCCTTGAGAATACCACTTACAGAATGCGTACGCGAACTTCCTTTATTTAATACTACCCAGCTTAATCTGATCAAGTTTGTCTGAATGTAAAGGAAATTATAAGTAACATATTAGTTTTATTAGTAATAGTAATCCAAATTACCAAATAAAAGTAAAAGAAATAAATCTAGAAAAGAAAACACAATTAACCAAATTTAATCAATTTTTATTTCTAAAGTAATTGGTAGCTTTTAATTTTAGAAAAATTCAATTTTAATAATAACACGTACAAAAGTTAAATCAAAATTAAATTAGCAAAATTGCAGATATGTATCAAATTATTTTTAAAAAGTAATGTTAAAAGTTATTCCTGTTAACAATTTAATATATAACATAAAATTCCGATAATTTTAATTAATAATAATTTTAAAAACATACGAATATATATCTCTTATACATCTAATGCATGAATTATTTTTCTAAATTATTATCACTTATTATTACCTTTTATTTAATTTGTAAATTCCACAAGTTAGCTTAGTATAAGTATATACATACGTATAAAGAATCTCGAGCAAGATTATAAAAAATTATATCATACGACAAGGCAACATCCACACGTAAGACGCAAACAGTTTTACAGTTTTATCTTTTCCTGACTTTGCATTTATGATGTGAGATGCTCTATAATAGTTCGATATTAGAATTCTTCATAACAGTTTATTGGATCTCTCTCGTGTAGCAACATATATTACATAATGAAACGTTTTGCGTTGTTTTGTATTATTCTACTATTTGTGGATTATTCACTGCAAGTTCCGAAATATGGTACGTAATTTTATTTATACATTTATTTTCTCCCTTTCTCTCTTTCTTTTTCGATATATAATAAAATAATTAAAATAACTTTGCGGGGAAAATTATCTTGTGTTCTTATATTTATTATTAACCTATTAGATTAATTCTTCAGTTATTTAAAATAGAAAGAATGTATTATATAAACACACACACATACAAAAGAATAGGTATATACATATTCTTTTTTATTTTACATTAGATTATCATAAAAATTATTTTAGAGAACTGCCTTAGCGAGGTGCTTCCTGCAGCAGATCGGCAAAGATGTATAAAAGTAACATGCACATCACAGAATAAGTATAAAGTAGAAGAGTAAGTTTAATAAATTATATAATAAAATGACATACTTTTACATTATCACTATAAAAACAGTAGTATGTGCATTAATGCAATGTTTAATTGTTAACACAAAATTAATATACACCATAATTATTTACTTTAGCTGCAATTGTGAAAAGAATGCAGGACAACATCTTGGAGATCGTAATTCTGAATATCCTGTTTGCTGTCCACGGTGTAGCAGAAGTGATAGACATTAGAAATATAATATCCATATAAATTCCTACATTATGAATATATGTGTAATAATTATTATCAGTTATGTACTAGTTACAAAGTATCATATTATGCATAATATCTAATAAAGTTACATGTGTATGAATGTGTATCATATTTTCTTTCTAATAAAAATAAAGCTTTAAAAGATTAATGACATAATCACAATTCAATAATAGTAATATCTCCTAGTTGATTTCATGGCAATTTTGTCTTAACAAACATTAGTCTTTTAATAAATAAGAGGAAAAATAGAAAATAGAAAAAATAGGAAAAATTTTGATATTAACAATTTAACATTTGCATGAATGTGTGTTAAACACAATTTCCATAAGATTTACCTAAAAGACAGTTTTTAATTGATTAAAATATTCGTAATAATAAAATATATAGAGATGGTAATGACAGATACATTTTAGGTATATGCGTATACACACAAAATATTACAAATATTCATGTATTTCATAAAATTACAAAAAATTTTGGCATGGAGCATACATATATCTAAATATCGTCACTGATTTTTTCACAACAGCGATATACGTTTCATATTAATAATAGTATCAACATCGATTAAAACTTAATGAAGAATAAAATTTATAAGTGTTTTTCTCACTACTCTATTATTATATTATAACTTAGCAATATGTAAAAAACAAAGATACATAATATCCTTTATTTTGCGTTAGTTAGCACCAATGTATATTATTTCGTATCGTAAGCGAATATCATTAGAAAATTACATATTTTAATTAGCGTTTAAAAGATTTAAAAAGTTTATAACTACACAAGTAATTATATTCGCTAGAAAAGTTTTTGATATTAATTAATTTAATGGTGCAATAATATGCACTAGTTTAGTCAATGTTTTCTTACAAGTGTATTCCGCAGTTGTACATCTCCTATATATAATGACTCGTTTGTAGAATCAGAAATTTTCCAGCTTTAAACTTTTTATAAAAAGTAATCAAGATAAACAAGAAGAAATTAGATATTTTAACTTGATATTAATTTATAACGATAATTACATTATCTAACAAATTACAATATCTACATATACCGAGGTAAACATATAACAACGAAATCGATTAAATAGGAAAAAAAATATTATACAGAGACGTGAGAAATGATAACAGAAGTAAATAATCGAATTTTGTGAATACTAAAATAAATGTAAACATAACTATCTATTATATAAGTCTTACGTAATTGATTGCAAATGTTGGCTGATTACTGTTAGTAATGTGTATGTCTATACTAATAATATTATTGTAAAAATGTACCATACGTTAAACATGTAAGCCAATAACAAATAACGTATGTGCTTTATTGTATCATAAAATTTGTAATATTTTAAAAATAAAGAACTTTTCTAATCATAATCATAAAACAGTATCTGTAAAACTTTAAAATATAATTATCTAGTACTGACCATAATATTGATGTTAACTAATGCTAATCGTATGTAAACATTTTCTGGCTTAAATTAATATGTATAAATATATAAATGCTATATATATCTGCGAAAACTGTTTATATGTGACTTTATTTTGAAAGAATCTGCGCTTTCTTGTTATCTAATCTTTTTAGAAAGATCAAAGTTCAAAGACATGTATCAAGAATGTATATATTGAGAATTATTCTCGCATCTCGAAGCTGTGCTCGTCTTATTCAACGTAAACCAGCAAGATGAAACACTTCGGATCATTGTGTATACTTCTCATCTTGGTTCATTTCAGTACACAAACTCCAAAATATGGTACGTATTCGCATTATGTACTTTATGTATTTTTTATAATTATCTCCATTCAGATAATGTGCTACTGAATAAAAAAGACTGTTTGATTTCAATGTAAAATCATATATTATAAAATATGGTCTATAATTCCATTAACCGGACATTAATTATTTATATATTTTTTTCTGTAAGATCCTATACTTTCGGCAATTGATTAATGTTACATTTGTAATAAATCGAAAATCTTTTTATACTAACATAAGTGAAAATCAAGCTCGTACTTATCTACAAAGCAATGTGAAAAAGTCGCCGCAGGCTAATAAGGATGTTATTATATCAAATGTAATATAATTTCTTCTCTTCCTATAAAAAATTACTAGAATATTTTGAACTGCACCAGTCATAAAATAAGTAAATTAATAATATAAATATTAAAGAGTAATACCACACACCGTTATGATTTACAAATCAAATTAAATTAGAATAAACGCCATTTACGGTGAGAGCTTGGATCTTGGTAGCCTAATACTATTTCTTGTGTGAATACATATATTATTTTTTCCAATCTTAGAAAACTGCGCGCCGACTAGGTTTGTCAGACTTACAACACTCCTGTTGGAGTAGTAACAATCCCCTCCCTCCCTCCTAGTTAAATCGATTCGATTTAACTTTTAATGCTACAAGCATCTAAATAACTGTAAAGAATTTATAATCGAATCGATTTAACTAGGGGGAGGGAGGGGATTGTTACTACTCCAACAGAAGCTATGTTGTAAATCTGAGAAATCTAGTTGGCGCGCAGTTTTCTCTAAGGTTGGAAAAAATAATATATGTATTCACACAAGAAATAGTAATATGATAGGCTGAGATAAGATCCAAGCTCTGACCGTAAATGGCGTTTATTCTAATTTAATTTAATTAATAGAAATAGTAACGGAAAGAGGGAGCGAAAGAGGGCCGTAGGATACGGCAGAATTAAATTACATAAAATAAACAAATAAACACGTAGATAAATTAATATAACTAAATAAAAAATTAAAATTATGAAACAGAATATAAGCGAACTACACGAATTACAACGGGTCTGCAAGATCTTATATCAAAGTTGAAAGCATTATAACAATAAAAGGTTTAAAATATAATAAACAAATAGAGTCATTAAAACATCTATGTGAAGTCAAAAACTTTTTTATTTAAGAAAGGGTGGGATATATTTTACGTAATGCAGGTATTCTTCGATTAAGAAAAACAATACTGCAACATTTTTAATTTACGTAATCGGCACGTGTTCCGTAACTGTTCTAAATTATACGCAATTTAATATAATTATGTTTTTAATATTTACAGAGAATTGTCCCGAAGATATTGTGAGGAATAAGGCGACTCAATGTGATTGTTGTAAAGTGACATGTTACTCAGGAGGAGAAATGAGCCTGTTAGCGTAAGTTAAGCAATATGCGAAGTTCAGTGCTATACAGATCAGATGTTAATTTTCTCTAAATTTTAGATGCCCTGCATTTCAATGTCCCCATGGGACAGAATATCGCGAAGAGAATAAAGACAAAGAGTATCCAGACTGTTGCGGGTATACTTCTTGTAAAGAATAAAAAAATACATGTTATACACATATTATTGCATAAATAAAAAATTTTACATGTAGATAGTATCGCGTAATTGTATATAATTACAACTTCCTAATAATATGATTTTTATTTCTTTATTCTTTGTTAATATTATTTTACATTTAATGGTTGGTATAGAGGAATAAAAGTTTTCTCGAAAATTTAATAAAGACAATAATATTTATATCAATAATTTATTTATAAGTAAACATAAGAAAAAATTCTTTTCAATATAGTGAAACTAAAGAGACATAATATGTAAGTTCAAAATCTTGGTTTTCTGCAAAAATAGACATTCGATTTTTCTAATATAACAATCATTGATATGTTCAACGATCTTATTTTAAAAATAAATACTAGGTACCTATATAATTTATAAAATAATTAAATAAAAAGTAATAATAATAATAAGCCATATGTAGTTCAAATCATCGAATAAATTGATATATAATACAATACATTTAAATATTGTGGAAACAGTAAGAAATCAGAGTAAAAAATTTATGTAAAAATATTATACTCTCTTTACACATCGCAGATTTGTCAAAATGCAAAACTTTATGAAGAATGGTTCTCCCGAGTATAATGGTCGGCGAAATCTTGATTAAGCATGAAGCGGAGTATATTTCACGTGGTATAGAGGCAACCAACCGAGAGGAGCCATCGCTGTACATTTGCATGTCTCTGCAGAGAAGCCGCGGCTAAATATGCACCGCTCGTTACTTAACCAACCACCAAGCAGCGTCGGTGAAGCTCTGCTTCTGCAGCTATAGATCCACCGCGAAATTCTACCATTCTTACACGCGCTATGCCGTTTTGTGCGATTTCGCTCGTTGAAGCGACTTAATTTAGAACAGTTTGATTAATTACTGCTTGACATTTATCGCGCGCGTAAAACAATAGTCGTTTTTATTAGATTTCACATTTTATTCTGTTTTAATAAATCGCAAAAATTGATCTACAAAGATTCGACAAATTTGGAGCTCTCTACAATTAACGTGGAAATTGTTATTGCGCGAAACCGATATATTATATATGACAACCTCATAATCTTTGCGTTGACGTTGTATTATTATATAACTAAAGTTCTATCTAAAAAATCTCTATATGCTTTTTCCGGTTAAATCTACAATGCAAATCGAATGGCGGATAAAAATGCTCGCGAACCGAGCTTGAAGAGACGACATATGCTGTATAGATACATTTTTTCACCCCAGAGATCTCCAACTAAAATACATGAAATATAAGAGGAACGGCAAATTTCCATATAAATCTCAGCATTGTTCTTTTGCACCGGAAGAACTGACAGACTGTGGAATAAGCGTTAGCAATGATATATCGTCCTAAAACAGATTAAACTAGTTAGTCTGATACCGGGTTATGATGCTATCTAAAGGATATGCGACGTGAGATTTTTCTTCATTAAAGTTGCAATATCTGTATGCTAAACAAACGTTTAAACGAAATTTATTCTACTAAAATAAAAATAAGCTTCTTCCGCAAACGTTTTAAAACATTTCTTTGCGAAAGAAATTGCGTAAGATTCTTAAAAGGTTATTGACTTAATTTTATAAAAATATAGTTGTTTATAAGAAATTTATATAAAAAATATGTCAATATAATTTTTACGCAGTGTGTTTCTAAAAACAATAGCAAATCTTTTAATGACAAATTATTAATGTCACTTGAAGCTTTGAAGTTCTAATAATAAACTTTTCGATTTAATCTAATATATTAAGACGCATAAAATGTCAGTTTTATATTATTAATTTTTACGTTAATTAAAAAGAAATTGAAAAATGTATCAAGCGTTTATAAATCAATACTTCTGAGAGATTCTGTGATTTTATATATAGAAGTAAAAACTTTGCAATAATTAATAAAAATTATTTAGCATGCTATCGCGAAAAATGTATTAAATTTTTGCATAAAAGACTAGTAATCTTAATTTATCAAGCATTGAATGAAATTACCAATGTAATTAAATTATGTTTATGATCTGTAATGAACGCGCACAGTACGGATCAGACAGTGTCTGCCCTATTGGTTGACTGATTACGGAATAATTGGGTTGGCAAACGGTAGCAATTCTGGTCGATGCCAACGCAACGTCATATATTCTGGTGGGTTTCATGAGTGCGTAGAATTAACGCAAAAAAATGAAACCGCCGAAACTTTTATCAAACCATATATGTATGTACGTACAGACTTTGTAGCGTTTGCTGAATGAATCACGTCTTACCGCGATGCTCGATGTCAATAATCTAAACATGACAAGGTGATGTATAAATACGAGTAATAATTTCTATGAAAATGCTCTCAGGAGAAAAGAGCAGGCTGAGGAGAAATGTAAATTGCGTGGATGGAAAGTATCTTGCGCGCAGTTCCGCAAATATGCCGCGCTAGGTGGATCTAATTGCGAGCCGCATTTCATCCCCAGCTGGAAAAATCTCCAGAGACACGCGACAAAGGTACGTACATTCGCGATATACGCAAGTATTCACCGCGGCATTTCGTAGTGAGACGGCTTGAGAAATGATGTAAGAGATTATCAACCCTGAATTAATGGCCGCGAAGGACGTACTAGTACACGAGGAAATCTCCTGTTTATGAAAAAGTGACTCATTAATTCACAGCATGCTGGAAACTGTAAGCAATTGTATAAATAAAAAAAGAAACGATACATTGAATCACATAAAAATTGCAACCTGTTCTTTTTACTTCATGGAATTTTGTTTAAAGTGCCCTATCCGAGACAGCAACATTATTCATAAAGAAATAAAAGGATTACGACTTAAATATAGGAATTTAAATAGAATGTCATACAATGGCATATCTTAAAATATGGATAATAATATATGAGTAATAATAATATATTAATAAAAATTGCACTCTAAAAGATTATACATATTATATAAATTAAAACTTATAGTAAACTATAATAAATAAAATTTTATTTTAATCTTGTCTAGTTTAATTAAATTTTCTTTTTATATCCAATTCACAATCATCATCAATTTGTGTTTCCGAACTTCTATTGACAATTGTACGGCCGACCGGTCTGGGTTAAGCAGAATAGGATTATACGAGCTTAGGTCAGCGATTCTGACTGCTCCAGATTGCTCAAATTCTTGAGAAAACAAACTGTGGACCCTATCTCCATCCCTTACGTTTCGGGTCCGAGAGACGAGAAATTTTCAATCTTTCTGATAACACACATCTTACATGATTACACACATATTTACTTGCTTGTTCATTAAAATTTAATAAATGGATAATTTCAATCATTTATCACCTTTATCAAGCGTGGGATAAAAATGGATAAATCGAACATGGTGCTACGATAAAAAATTGTCTACTCATACAAAATGTAACAAAATATATGCATTTATTTTCAAAAACCTCTGTTATAAAATATATGTATTACATAGCTACACACAATGCGAGTTTAAGATGAATATTAATTTATAAAATTGCTTCTATAAAAATATATTCAGTCATGTAAAAAATGGAAAAGATATTAAAATGTATGCAGTCTATAAAAATGCTATTAAAAGTTTTTTACACGTTTTAGATACGTGTGATAATGAAAGTGTGAAACACGTTTCATTATACAATGTAAAATTATCACGCAATTATTATATCATCAAACAGATAATTAAAAAATATTTTATACTAACGGTATGAGTAATAATAACAGCTTCATCGAGATAAAACTTATATTAAAAATAAAGATGTGAAGCTGTATAATTAATTACATATATAAACTTTTCGTGAAATTTGGATAATGGCATACAGAGAATGCATACCTACACATTGTATGTATTATTATCTTGTTTATTATTAGAACAAATATTTACGTTACACAATTATGTAATAATTATGTAATAATTAATAATTAATGCTGAGGCCACGCAATTTCTCTCTATAGATCTTATTGTTAGTATTCAAGTAGAAATTTTCTATCTTTTATTCTTTTATTTGATATATTTTATTAGTAATAAATTATTCATTTCTTTATTTAATATATTATTTGTAAAAGTTATTATATATATTATATGACCCTTCTATCCCTATATTACAATTTTTTAACATTATTTCTAGAAAAAAACCCGATTTTCAGTTTATACAAAGAATACGAATCAGCTCCATATCCTCTGGAGATTCTTATATCTATATTCCGTTTCATTTTTCATACGTGAATTTAACATCATATTTCTTTCTCTCTGACCTTCTTACTCCGTCATGTTTTTTCTCTTTCTTTCTCTTTCTCTTTCTCTATTCTTTTATTGAATTATGCACCGAATTCCGACCTATGTTGACACACCTTCGTTATAATATCTTGTTGTATCTCTGGTGGCGCTTGATTTCCTTAGGGCCGAGAATTTAAGAATTTCTCGAGAATCATGTTATGTGTGTACACCTTCGATTCACATATCGTAGTTTAAATTTGCTTAACAAATATCGTTGCAGTAAAATGATTTAACAACATTGTATTTGTACAAATATTTGACAAATGGATTTATTTAGATATTAAAATACGACTTATTGTCAGTGTAACCCACAAGGTAGGAGCGCAACTAAAAATACAAAAGACGTTTGTCGATAAACGTAAAGTCACTCGATTCGAACTGGTATGTTTCAGAATCAAGAGTGGCACTTTTTATATTTGCTCGAGTCTAGAGCTTCGAATTTTATGTTTAATAATCGAACAATCTATCAGTTTCCATACGCTCGCGTTTTGAGGCGCTTACATGTAGGGCGTAGGCAACGCTATAGTAAATATCCCGATAGTCTATCGCTGCGCGCTATTCAATATTGACACACCGTAGTAAAACAATGGAAATATGTTGCCCGGCCACAGTGTCGAGGAGAAGCGTAAATATCGAGTAAATTAGCATTAATCTGTTGGCGTTCGCATCGGCGCTATTCGACGGCCGGCTGTTAACGGTTTGAAAATCACGGCAACCGAGTGTCACGTGTAGCCGCGTGTTTGTCGTCCGCTTGAAAGCCCTCTAACAGGCACGCGAATCATTTTTGAAGCCGGCCTCTGAACCTGAAACAAACCGATCCGATCGCATGCCTGCCACTTTTGCCCGCGCGCGTGAGAGAGACGGGATGGTATCTCTTTGCTCGACGAACTGGTAACGCAAATATTTCGACATATGCACAAATGTGAATTTGACGACAAAATCGTGGGAACACGGTCAAGCCAGTATTTATCTCACGTTACTCAGTCATATTTATGAAGTGTTCAATGATTAGTATCTAAAAGCAGTGGCTGTAATTCTCATTGACTGTTCGGCCACGTCAAATATTTCTGTTAATGTTATTTTATCGAAAGTATCAAATGGTATTTCTTAATATAGTATATGTTGCAGTAAAAGCGTGAAATTCAGTAAATGTATACACTTACAAGGACTCTAATTTATAAGTACGCGTATCATTGGATAGTGGCGCAGTCGCCTACCCCACTACCTCACTTTAAGAATATACAGAAAACTCGAATTTTCTGTATATTGTCTAAACTTGGGCTTCGAATTAAGGATATGTAACAATTTTCGTAAAATTTGAAGCCCAAGTTTAAACAATATACAGATAATTCGAGTTTTTTCGGAAAACTTTGAGAGGGTGTAGCTCAGAAGGGGTGCGTTTCAGGACATATGTTCATATGACATTTTTTTCTTGTTTTTATGTGAAGAACTCATCCCCCAAGTTTGTCGGTGTATTTCTGAATCACCCTGTATATGTATAAAAAGTAGTAAATGTATTAAGTATATATAGAAGTAAGAGACTATACTATATATACATAGAAAGTATATCCTATAATTTAGTAAAAAATATTTTTAATCAAACAAGTCATCTTTCAGCCTCAAATAATAAAGACATCAATTACATCTCGATTGTTACAGGACCAATATAACTCTTTAATTATAAAAGATTGACGATTAAATAACTCTGCCGAACTAAGTTCCAATAATATAAATAAATTACAAAATGTTAGCCGTCGCTCTAAAGGAATAAAATACTTTTAACAAGAAAATGTTTAGAGAGTTTATGCAACTTCTTAAAGTTCAGACCGAGTAACAAAAGCACAAAACATAAAAGCATTTATTGACGACAAAAAACTCGTAAAATAAGTACAGCCTCAACCATCCCGTAACCCAGGTAACAGTAATATAAGCTCGTCTTTCGTCGGCAACCTCATAATTCGTTGAAACGTCCGTGATTCGACAGCGGATACAGCCATAAAGCGCCCGAAAATTCGAATTCCGGCGACGAAACCAGTGGGCTGAAACATGATTGACATCTTACCCAAGTTGGAAAGGTAGATCGCGCATAGACGGGGCGCAACGCGAATGACATAAACTGTCAAACGTGACGGCAGAGGAGAACAGATTGGCCTTAGCGCGCGGTACGTGATCAGCGTGGGTAGCGTCTTCTGATTTCTCCGTGGCCACAGAACGCGAAAGAGACATTCTGGAAAGGAGAATAACGTTTAATGCGCCGAGCGGGCGGGGATAGAGCGCCGAGAGAAAGATGGAAAGATCGCGAGAGAGATCGGACGTGACGCCATTTCCATTCCCTAAAATTTATGGGCCAAGTTTTGCTCGCACGTGGTCCCGCTAATTACGCGAGAAACGCGGCAGGCAGATTTGGGAATAACGATCGCGCGACGGCCACTGGCTGAAATAAAAGGAAGACGTAGAAAGGATACAGTATAAGCCTTCCAATGCACGTTAGAATAGAATCGTTTATTAATGAAGTTCGATTACGGATGTGTGAATTTTGTATCGTGGCTTAAGAAAAAAAATAACTAACCCAGATTTACGAGTACTTCAATATATGGCGAAATAAGACTGATTAATGTGATGCTGATTAGTGAATAAATAGATAAATTATCTGCATCTCGAAAAATATATACCTTATTCTTTTACTTATTGTTTTCTTTATCTTCTATTTTACAATATAATATCTCATATATTGATTTAATTAAAAAAATAATTATTTATGCAAAATATGTTTTTGTAATTAACTTTTTGCCTTATTTAGTACAATATAAAAATTAATTAAAGATAAAATAGGTAATTAGAAATAATTAAAAATATATAATTATAAAGATTAATAGAGCATCGGTGGAACAATTATTTTAGCTTCAATTTCATGGAATTGAAACTGAATTGTCATAAAAAATTTATGATTGCTAAGATTTATTTTTATAACAAAAATAAATAATTTTTTTTTTTTGCTCATTGGATACTGCTACACTTACTTTCTAATAAGTAGTGATAGAGATCCTATGTTAGCGGTATATATTTTTGTTTATTTCATTGTGTATTCTAGATTGAACTGCGCGCTGCATCGATTTCTAATAGCCTCACTGGTCAAGAGTTTTAACTCGTAAAAACTTTACTCAAGTTTCTGCTAATTACCGTCTTGTTAATTATGTGAGATTAAAAAGCGGGTTTATTCTTTCACATGATGAGGCAAAGATAAATAAGTGTGCAATAAATATTCCCATGCAAAGGAAAAATAGAATTATTCTGCTTCCTACTGGAACTTCACTCACCGAAGACATAGCGGAGGCACAGTTCCGTTCGATTAAAATCTTATGCCGAAGTTTCAGATTATACGCGTTCCGTAATGCTGTTTCTTGAATCTCGAATAGCCTACCATTTTCTCACCACCCAACACCTGAGATCCGCGAGCTTTTTGCGTAAAATTCGTAGCCGTAAGTTAATCATACGTAATTTCATTAAAGGATCTCTTGAATACCTCACAATTAACGCCACTTTTGCAGCAATACCCACGGGTGTCACAACTAATTAATCGCTAAGTGAAAATGTTTTCGTTCTCGATCCTGCGTGAATTCAATTTTGTGCTTTTCTCGGCTTTTCTATACAAAATATTCATCTCCCAACAATAAAACGCGCAAAATACAGACCTCGTTTTTATTTTATGTAACATGAAAATAAAGCGGCGTATTGTTTTTGCAATATATCTGCTATTTGAATGATTATAATTTGGGATTGGAACTGTGATATTTTCTAAATAAATTTAATGTGTTACAATTGAACAAAGAGAGAATTACACGTGTGTCAAAATGTTATATAATACCGGTATTTATATCAATCAATTTTTATTTCAAATATTGTAAAAATTTCAGTGTACAACCAATATTGTTTATTATACGTTCTCAATCCCTGATCGTATGTACATTCTTATTAAGATCCTTCAAAGTGTCATTGTACAAACGTGAATTTGCATGCATATATTCTTCTAACGACATGGAACAGAAATTTCGCGTGCTACATTGTGTTATTCTGACGCTTGTCGTTCGAAGCAATCACCATTATAACTGCCGGCGGGAATTGCAGAACTTTATCACACAGTCTAAACAATGCCGGATTTCGCTGTGATGCCAACACATATGATGTCACGTCCAAAGCCAGTTTATCAATGGCAACTAATGCAATGGATGTTCATTCTAACGTATCCTCCGTTATCACGTTGAGCTATGCCATCGTCATCCTCGACTACACCGATTTCATGTGAAATGAAAGAAAAATACATGTTCCAGTTTTCGTGAAACATGAAATTTCTCCCGTTTGGAGAAATCGACGCATCGTTATCGACACATCAAATTATTCTCGCAATACCGGAAGAACGCGATCCGATAACAATTTGCAATTCTTCTGAAAGTGTTATAAGATACTTTAATTATTAAATAACAAATAAAATGTATAGTAGATTAAAATAATTACTTATAATATATTTTCGATTAGACTAAAAAAAATTGATTAAACGTTAAACGTATTAATTTCGATATTTATATATCAATGAAATATATATGCATAAAAATTCCAAGTATTATAATATCTTGTATGTTGAAAAAAATCATAACGAGGGGAAGACTAGTACAGATATGTCTATTCATTGCTTAATATTTGAAGCGATATCCGTAATCTATTTCGGTCAATCATCCGCGTTTTTTATCTGTCACCGACATTCATAAACTAATTGTCAACGCCGGACAGTTTTAACGTGATGGCCACGTCCGGCAAAGCTGTGCCCTGCGAATAAAATCGAATTTCAAAAGATTCGTGGAGGAGTCGCGGGTGCGAATGGTCCTTATCTATCGATCAATCTGATTGACAATCGTTTTGCCCGAAGGGTACATGAACATTTTCGATTATCGCGACTCAATACCAACCAGCCGAATTCCCTGTTGATCTGATTGACGCATCTGCGTGCCAGTGGAGCGTAAACGCGGCCCCCGCCGCGTACCATCTCGTAATGGAATCTCGGGCGGAGAACTCGGGGAAATTCGTGGGTACCTCCTAGATCGGTGCCTCCTTTGAGATCTCGTTTAGCAAGCTGATATTGAAACGGGTATACGGCGTTTCCACGATAAAGAGAGGAGCGTTCGCCGGTTTGCGCGTGCGGAGATTACTGCCGTTTTGTTTATTCGCGCACACGTTACGGGAGTATAACGTTCTCCCAGAACGTACGAGCGAAACGAACGGAAAAGGACGAGGTAGAGGGAAGCTGCGGAAGAGATAGAGAGATAGTAGCGGAAAGCGGAAAGAATAAGGAGGGTAGCGAGATGGGAAAACAGGCTCGCCGTCGAGGGACATATCTCTCTCACGTCTCAATTTGTATAAGTATCTCGACAGTTATCGTAGACTCGTGATACCGAACACACGTGCCATCACACACGCGTGCAGAGCGGCCTAACGCAAACTACGATGGCACGATATAACATATATGTATGTATATTTCGTTGCCGGCGGGAGAACGTGTATCTGTTATATGAATTGTACGTACGCCCGGCGCGCACATTCTCGCCTCAACACCACGATTGTACGCTAATAAGTTTCTGTGGGAATACCGCGGCAGAGCGACAGATACTTTATTCCGTTTCACGTCGACCGCACAGGGTTACAGCCGTGACTGTAAGGGCGGCGGAGAAATAATTCCCCGGGAGGTCGTGCAACACGATCGAGCGAGAGGATGGGCCCCGATTGTTCTCCGGGCAAGGCGGGCAACTGGCAGGCGGATGTCAAGTTGGTGAATATTTGATGCCTCCGCATTTACCTGCATATATAGACGCACAAAAAGCGAAAACTATACGCACATTCAACGGAGACACGAAACGTTTCGCGTCTTCCGTTCAGAAGCACTACTCTCTCGCTGCGCATTTAAAGATGAAAAAATGAAGATGCATTATAGAAAAGATATAAAAGTTGTCAGAACTTAATATATAAGTAAAGAGGTAAAGGCAATATACATATAAAATATATTACACAAGTTGAGAGCAAAATAGATCAGATTTGTAACGTACATCAAACATTACGTAAAACATTAAAAAAGTGTTAGTGAATCTGAAATTTTAGGTATTTTTTATTAATATAGCAGGCATTTTATATTTTAATATTTTTAATGATTCACTCTTGTGTCTTTAATCCTCATTTTATATATAAATTAGAAAAAAGTGAGGCTTAATAGAGTGGCGCGAGAAGAATGCTTTTCCGGATATGGAACACACATATAACCAAAAGTACTCAAGGAGTTTCGGTGGAAAAACACGATTGAAACTTTCGCTTGTGCGGTCACGATCAAAATTCTGCAAACTCGTAATACTGCCGCGAGTTTGCCGGATCATTGCCGAGCTTATAGCGTAGGACATTCTTGGTTTTTCAAGCGGACGAACGGGGCCATCCAGACGCGGGGCTATCCTCACTCACTACGCTAACAGCTTGCAGTCTGAATAGGAAACTTTTACCGTAGGAAATCCCACGATCGACTTTCGGCGAGCGCCTATTTTTTTTGGAACGACACGGTGACGGTGGGTAGATGGAATTGACGTGCTTCATAAAGTTTTTATGGGCTATTCGAGGGAAGTTGCTTCCTCGCATGCTGTTTACGTGTACGTGGCTTTTTACGAAAATTGTTTTGGCAAGAGACCCTCGTGTTTGAAATGTAAACGTTGTAAATTTATTTTCTAACGTTTTCGTGTTTGTCGATCGTATAACATTTCAAGTTTACGTTTTAACAAGATATTACAGAATTGTATATTATTAATCAAAAGACTTCATAAAGTTGTGTATTATAAAGAGAAATATATATCTATGAATTTTATTCATTTATTGTTGAAATAAGGCTTTACTGGCTCTATTTTACTAATACTAGAAAATATAACAATAGATATAATTTGTATCTGATGTATTTAAGAAATTATTTTTGTTCACAAATAAAATTGAAATTGTATTGTTTATTGGGCATACAATCACGACATTGTTGAATTAAATTTGAATCAGATTGTCTAAATACCTATGGAATTATCAGCACGCTTGCTCCAGACATTTTGCTAATTGATACGCTCGATCTAACTCATCTGTTTGGATGATCCACAAAAAAAAGAGAATAAAAGGAATCATTAGCCTGTAACAAAACTAAACATCTGATTGTATCTACCAGAGTTCTTAAATCCTATATTTATTTCAATTGCTAGCAAATAAATCGCGAGCTTGCGAGAAGCTAACCAAATATTTCGGAGGCAAAATAAAATAAAACGATATAAATATATGTATGTAAACTGCTCTTATTTTTTGAAATATGAAGCGTACACATATACCTACATATAGTTAAATTTTCAGATGTTGCAAAAGTAAAAATATATAGGTCACACTCGCGCATTGAACGTGTTCAGCAATTAAAATCTACTCGTTCAATGTTTGTAACAAATAATTTACAACAAACAAACGATAATTTCAATAGATGGAATTATATTTCCATCGGTTTATTATTAGATACTTTACATGGAATATATTCTCCATCGGATTGTATTTACTTAAGTAACTCTCAACGTGAAATTCAATATTTAGCATTCAGGATCGGATGAATTATAAATAAAGTTTTTGAGATAAATGTTACAATATATAACCATATTTTTATATCTACTTGATTTGCAGTCTTTTATCAGAATTTATTATTTGTGATATTAATAGAAATTATACTTTTATTAGATAATTAGTATCCCAGCAGTTCGTACACATTATAGTTATTAAGAAAAACTTTGATTTTCTTACCAAGATCTTATTAATTATTTCTATTTGAAACAAAATTTAATAGAAATTTCCTCTTAATGAAAGGAAACTTTCATAAGCACTCATGACTTCTATAAGAAACTGAATTCATTCGATTTTAATTATTACGTTTGCTATAGTTTTATGGCAAAATTGTGAAGTCTATCAATTTCTGAAATATTATTGTAATTTTAATAAAATTTACATAATTACTATATACGACGAGTTGAATTCTCTATTACTATTATTATTAATCACGTTAAATTAACGTTAAAAAGTTATTTTCACAATAATCTATAATTAATCTTTCTTATGTAATAAATATATTACTAATTTCAATTATAATTACATCACATTATAACGAAATAAAAACTCAATGATAATAACGTGTTCTGATTTAATAAATTAACATCTTTTTAATAAAGTTGACGTAACATGTGCTTATTGTTATGAGTATTTTCGCACTATTTCCCCTACGGTTGTAATTTGATTTAAAAGTACCTAACGATTTACACATGTTTGCCTAATTATCGGACCAAAGTACGTGCCACCGCGTATTATTATTAAATCAATCGCGCGCAATGCTATTGTCACGCGCATTGAAATAAATGTGCGAAATATTTCGTTGTTCGTAATTTGCTCAACATTACATCTGAAATTTCATTAATACAGACATAGTCATAATAAATACACAGTTCTACTGTGAAAAGTGGATGTGACAAGTGTTTTTAAAACGAATGATTGAAAACATAAAATGATAATCGAGAAATACGTCAATGGTAGCAAATTTAATGAATATATTTATTTGAGTCGTGATAATAAGGGCGAACTCGAAGTATAACAGTTTCAAGAGATAGCAAAATGCGTTTCTAGATGCAGAGTTGATATACAGTATGTATCTTCACTCCTCGTTGTCACTATATATATACGTTGGCTGCAGACTTCTTTACAGAAAGGAGGACAGGAACCAGGCCAATAGGGTTGCCACAGAGTCGCCTTATCAGCGGTTTATGTGGTACGACGTAGCATGGACTACCTCGAGGCGATTTCTATGTGAACAGTCCTTGTATGAGCATATACGTGGCATCTACTGTCTATGTATCGTATCGTATACATAGATAGGTATGTAATCTCCAACCATTTAATTCTCAATATATATATAGGTACCTACTGGTATCGTCGAATAAATCAATGGTCCGATAAAGTGTAAATCGAACAACATGCTTTTTCAAGTTCAACAGCAAAATACTTCGAATGCTGCATTATTTATTTAACTTTGAAATTTACACATTTAACTTCTGTGTGTATTGTAACATCATGTCAGAGAGGATAATTTTAATTAATACTATTATTGTCATTCTACGATCTGTGTTTAAGAAAAACACATTTGCATATCTAGAGCCTACTTTCAGTTTTAAGTATTATTCAAGTTAAATTGATAAAAATACTTAAAAGTTGCGAAAACCATGATACGCCATCGAATATTTGTGCAAAAAGAAATTAATTAAAAGATTTCTAGTTGGAAGATTATACAATATGTTTCTGTAACACTCCGTATAATTATATATAGAGTATAAATATTTGTTATGTATATGCTTATTTTATGCAAACTGCTTTAAATGGTACCTGATTCAAATTTTATTTAAGTCTGAGTTAAAATAAATGTAGGGCATCCTTTAATATGTAAGCACTCTACCATAACGTCTGTTATTTTTATTCTACCTTCATGTAAAGATATTTTTATGTATATGCATATTATTGTACATCGCTTCAGACCTGCTTCAAATTTTAATTAAACATATCTTGTGTCTGGTCTTCCATCCTTAATATATAAGCGACAATGTTTTATTTTTATTCTATCGTATAAACGATTTAATTTAATGATAACGATTTAATATAAAACATCTATGAGTGGAACGATATGATGATTAGAAGACGATCCGTAATTGCTATTTTAATTAAACACAATCAATTGCTTAAGTAAGTAATGGATAATATTTTAAGCACATTTGCTTATATAAATGCGCAATTATATGATGATAATAAATGTATCTTTTTCATTTATAACATATTATAACATTAATAATATATACCAATATAATTATTATGATAATAATATTAATATAGTTATTAATAAATGATATACGTTTATTTATAAAATATTCTGAGTGTAATATAACTTGTTTACTTTTTCCAGAAATATTAAATCGTCGCATTATGCGCATTAAAAGACACATTTTGCACAGTTAATCATTAATATCGTTTATGAACGGTAATTGATCACTAGTGATTATTGGATCTTTCATGGTTTTTCAATGGCAAATTACGCATAGAGTACCGACATCACTTATCAGCGGATATTTTACCCTCTCGTTCACCATATCACCCATACAAATGGATCTCCGTAATTCCCGAGTCATCACGGCGTCATAACGTCACCGCAACCGTGTGTTCAATTTGTCTGCCGATGGTCAGACGCACATGGGATACAATATCGCCGGCTCTCTATGCTACCGATTTCGTCGTATATGTCCATTTCATCGTATTACCACTTCCAATGTTCCATGCTATTGCTCCCGCGGCCGTTATTATCTTTGCTTAACGGAGTGCCAACGTTATTTAAAACCCTTCCGAACCGGGTCTTGTCGATCGAGTCGAGTCGCGTGTCGCTCCTAACCACTGTATTTTCGCACAAAGGGCTAAACACCGATGAATACGTTTTCGCTCGTTGTTGAACCATTATGGATCACCGACGAAGACCGATATGTCTCGTCGATGCATAGAACGGTCAGTGTATTATTAACGGCTCGAATGGTTCCGCAACGACGACCTCGGGGGGGGTTTGGCGTTCAGATGAGAAAGCAATCGAATCGCTGGCAGCGTCCACCGGCATCGCGATATTCTCCTACGTCGGGGGAAGTAGGCCGTAAATTTCGCGACCTTATTCAGGACGAAAAGGTGAAACGACGCGACCGGTAAGACATGAAATGGCAGGACGATGCGCGATTCTTTCACGAGACGCTGACTTCCTTAGCTCCTCCGTACCGTGAGACATCGGCGAGCGCTGATGTGAAAAGAAACACGGGAATGGTGGACCAGTCAGTATCCGGAATAACGATTTATTGCAACGCGATACATTGAAAATTCGAATTTCTGCAGCTTAAAAAGTGCTAGTTTATTTTTCATTAAAATTTAGATTACAAAAAGAAAGCGATAAGTGCTATAATTAAGAGTTAAGTAATAATGTTTAATTTAATTTATACAGATTATATCGTGCGTATCACGTACAGATCAATAATATCATCTCTATGATTCAAAATAAATAAAAAAAAATTTTTTATTATATTAATTCTTATAATTATTTTAGTACACAAAAGTTATATAATTTTAATATATAATTTTTTTTTCTTTATGAAATCATATACTATAATAACTAATACTATTGTTGAATATTGGGGCGGCAGTGTGGTCTAACTCTAGTGGTAGAGCGCCAGACTCGCAATCCGGAGAACCGGGGAGTCCATTTGAGTACACTGGAATTTATTTCCAGAAACTGCGCCCCCCATGCGAGAAAAATTCTCAAATAGGAAAAACTGGGCTCCGTCTTGCAGAAGAGACGTTAAACCGTTGATCCAAATACTATATAGCGATATCCACCATGCCAGGGTGCTGTGGGCTAATCACCCGCACATCTGAATTTAAAAGCGATTACTGAAACCTCCTTGGAGGCCCTATGCTCCGTGGAGGAGGCCAAGGTTCGATTTGGGCCATTGATGATGATGATGATTGTTAAATATTATTATAAACACTTTGGTTTTTCAAAGATTTGCAGAATCTAGCTTAACGACTGTTTCGCGAAAAAAGGTTCGAAACAGAGTGGTTGCACAACCGCGATTCAATCTAATCGAAATTATTTTCGACGACACGCGCTGCCGAAATCGAAGTGCGGAGTAGGATTTAATCGCACGAGTATCTTAATCGGCGCAGTCGGCAAGCAGACAAATAGTGGCCACAGGCTATTGGCTGGCGGGCTTGTAGCAAAGCTCCGATATAACTCAGGCCACCTGATAGTTTCATTACTACAGTAAATTTGCCGGCCATGGTGAGCCCCTTATACGTTCTGCATCGTGTATGTGCGAGTACGTGTTAAACGGTCAGAAGGCGAGAGAGGCGTGTAGAGGTAGGGAAAAGGGAGAGGGATAGGAACAGGTGGAAAGAAAAGTGGTAAGGGATAGTTTGCGCTGTTCGACGAGTCACGATGGTGGTGGTTGAGATGTATCAGGATCGGCTACGATCAGTAGAAAGTTTGGTCGGGAGAACCATTCCATTTGTTCTGGCAAAGGAAAACACGCGAAAAACGCGTTTCGCGGCTAACGACGCGCTTCGAAAGGTTTAGATAAAAATCTCGTGAATCTGTGACATCTTTCGTTATGGAAAATATCCATGGATGTATACAAAGTCTTTTTGCAATGCAAACTCAAGTATCGACAAGTAAATTATTGCTGAATTCATAGTAATGACAGAATAAGAATTGTTGTTAAAAATTTATTAATTTGAACTCACACGGAGGACATTATTTTCGAAAGTTAATATTTACATACTTTTACATCTTAACGTAGCAGAATGAAAACGTCTACTTTAGCTCATATTCTGCGCGGTGAGCACTTTTGAAAGGCGGCAAAAACGCACGACCGCATCGCGAATTACGGCGACGTGCCTCTCAAAAACGTAGAAAGTGTTAATTCGCAGAGGAGCCTGCGCGCGTTTGACGTGCTCTTTTGAAGCGCTTTTGCGTAAGACCACTCATTCTCCAATTTATATCCCGAGATCTCCGATGCGCGCCTCTCTCACGCACTTCTCGCCCCGTGATGTAATCACGACATATAGATATAATGCTCGTTAAACAGTTCGTTTGATGTGGCTCGGCCCGGCTTCTCCGCCGGCACTCCATGTCGCTGGAAAATGCTGAAAAACTTTGGTCCGCTCGAGATAGCGTTTCACCGTTAGGGACGGGCACGCGAAAAAGCGCAGACGCTTTTAACGCGCCTATCCGTCCGCACGCGGATAGACCGCGCGCGGAAAGTTTATGAAAATACGAATGCCCCGGGTTTATTTTTATTAGAGAGCCCCTCTTTTATGCGGGGGCCGCGCGCACACGGGGTTCCCCTTGCAAGGTCTCCTTTGCGAATGGGAAGGGGGAGGGGGCGGGCGCACTTTTCCATCAGAAAATATTCCGCCTTTTGATGTTCGAAGCCACTTCGCCCCAACGAATGACATTACGGAAATGGGAGGGTAATACGCCGCATACCGACCGGCATTTCAACGTCCTCGTTCACCACCTTCAAGCCCATGCACTGGAGCACCTCGGATATGCGGTACTCTTCGTATGGCTGGTACACCCTCTCCTCAAAAACTTGCTCGAATGACTGTCGACATTCGCAAGCAAACGCGTCCTCGCATCGCGACACTCTCAATTTTACGTTTTCCCGCTAACCCATGTGAATGATTAAGTAACGATATTTTTTGAAAAACTAGCTTTCACGAGTATATCCCAAATATAGACCAAAATATCTACTTTTATATCTCGTGCTGCGAAAATACTATCGTTACCTTTCTCTTTCCTCGGTCTATCAAATTGTATTTTGATAGCCTACAAGATGTTTAATATATAATGTATCGTACATTCCTTTTTTATCAACGTTAAAAATAATATAAAATGACTTTCCTAAAATATTTTGATTTATACATGTAATAAAATTATACATGTATAATTTTAACAATGGAGATTTGCAATTAGCTCAAACTGCATATTAGATTATTATTATCTTGAAAAATAATACCTACATGTAAGAAGAAATTTATTAAAACTTTAAATACATTTACGACTATTCGAGCATTTTGCTTTGCATTTTTACTCAAAGTCACTTTTTGATGAGTAATTTTACAGATGGTATAAGCAACATGTGTTCTTGGATTTATTGATTGCTTCATGAGAGAAGTTGGTCATACTGCGTAATGTTCTCCATTAAAATCGTGCTATATTTCATAAAGATTTTAATGAAAGCACGTAATAAATGCCTATGAAATGCTTCAGCGACGCGCGACACCAGCAAGATTTATTTTATGACTCTACTTTTCGACAACGGTGCTAAATTCATTATCACAAACACTTGATACCAGCACACGGCCGCGATCAATCGCCAGGATTATTAGCGAAATTTTATGAATGCACGAGACCGAAAACCGACTTTACAATTAATTGATTCGCTATGTGCGCACACGACGATTGACGTATTGTTCGTAGAAATATTGTTATTACATTATTGTGTTAATATGTGTGACATTAATCTATTAATGTTACCATGCATGGTGTACCTAATATGGTTTAAAATGAGACAATATTGCGGATTGAATTAACGATCGCTTTATTGCGTTGTCGCACGTTATTGAAATACAGTTTAGTGATATCTTGCGACATTTTTAACGGCGCTTCAACAACTAACGATTCAAAATCTCGTATTAGTAAATGTGGACAAATTGTAATGTAAATCTTGCCTATCAGGAATCTTGATACTAATCGAAACTAACTATGTAGCTTAATCAAAGTTCAGATAAACTTATATGGCAACTGCGACGTTGTGCGTAGGTAATCCTGTCCAAAGTTACACAACCTCGACACGAGAAGTACAAGTTAGAATCATCTTTGCAACAGAGACAAGATAGAATGAAGTAGGATACAAGACAATTACAGAACACGAATTCAAAGAAAAAATAAAAAGCATAACATAACGAGACATCATGGCTAATTTTTAAGCTTGTTATTACAAAATGTATAACAGGGAATAAATATTAAATAGATCGGTTATATACACGCATGAAGATTATGCGGTTTTGTATAGATTTTCTGTAACACCAATTGTACCAATAACCAATAAAATATTAAAACACATTTGCAATCTTAAAATTAACCGTTCATACTGTTATCATATTGATAATCTGTGACTACAAAACTTGCGGTTGTTTTTCTCTCAATTGTCTTTGTTGGAAAATTAACGAAAATTGTAAAGACTCAATATACCGCGTGAAAAGAACAATTCGCGAAAGAACTTCTAATACGTTGAGTCACTCATGCTTTGCTAGCTATTTCGCGAACTTTTTACTTAGACTCTCACGAAGACGTCATAAAAGTGAGTCGTAAAAAGTCGTGCAATCATGTTTATACGACGTGAATGCAAATTTAAGTTTGCCTCAGAAAGTATATTGCGCAAGCATGTGATAAAATGGTAAAACTTGACTTGTTAGCCTTGTGTCCACGATACTAGAAATCGCTCCGAGATCTCGAACGGAGAAAGAATTAACCAATCGCATTGGTCAATTGGCCGAATTGTTTAAATGTGATTGGTCAATTCTTTGACAATGACTTAGAACAATTTCGATACTAATTAACAATACAGAAAAATTTTTAATAGATTCCATAATTTTTATTGTTCTCTTGATTTACCTACACAAAAAGTAGATAAATTAATGTAGGTAAATACTAAAAATAAAAGAGTGCAAATTTAATACTAGACTATAGAATAAGAATTCAATTATTTATTAATATCGGACCCTCAGTTTTGAGAAAATTGATTTTTAAAATTGTTATGTCCACATTATAAAATATTGTAATCTAATGAAAAATAGAGATAACAAATATAAAATAAATAAAAATTTCTAGTTAAAGTATTATCAATTATTGTTAATGTTATCACATAATTATAAAATATTTCTGAATTTTACATATTTTAGCTATGTTTCTCTTAAAATTTTTGTTTGTCGTGCAAAAGTAAATTACAGAAAGTATATGACACCAATCACATTTCGTGCGTGTTTCCCTATTTTTCAAATCGCAGCGTTTAAACCTTTCTTAGCACTTCCTTCGTGTTTCAGCAAGTATACTGTGCGACCGACTGATGCAACAAGCTCATCAGTTTCTGTAGACGCTCAGGCTGTTAGATACAGCCTATGCTGTTCTACAGCTGTTATAGAGAATAGTCGAAATGAAAGGAATCCGCGTCGTCTACGGGAAGACATTCAGCCTCCCTTAATGGCGTCCGCGCAAAGAGTGCTCTTTTAGTCGAGCAATGTACCGGTCTGTGAAGCGTCAAAGGAAATTTTACAACTTCGCGATATATTCGCGTCTTTCATAAATATACATGAAATCCTGTAGTGTTTGTCATCGCGCGTTGAACCGCTGCAAAATAAGAACGTTCCTGTGCTTTTCTTCCTTTTTCACATTCACATCTACGTTACTCATTCTCCCAACTGAATTTCAACGAAGCGTCAACCTTTGAGAAGTAATAGAGCACTGTCGATTTGATGATGAGGCATGTTAATGAGCTAAGCAATTTTAATTTAAACAAATATTGTTCCAAATTATGCCACATATGTTGCGACTGTTATCGAATAACAAACCACTTGCACGAACTCCATGGAGATAGCCGTAAAATATTCATATACACGAGAACATTGCGCATATATTATTTATAATACCATGTTCTGTTTCTGTTTCTATTAGACGTGTGTCATATTGTGTAATATGTAGAATGTCATTATACACATGACATACATACAAAATGTAACAGCCATTAATAAGCATTATACATATATACAGCTAACATGTCGTTATTACAATGCAACGAGAAAAACGCATAAGAATAATCTACTTGCAAATTAATAGCATATAATAAAATTAAATATTTATATATCGAAATAATATACAAATATATCAATTTAATAAATGATACGAATTTTATTTCTTTGTAGCAATATATACGTTATTAATTTTTACAAGAATATAATTAAGTTGAAAATCAGAAGAGGACAAGAGACTTTACGATATTATCCATAAAAGTCACAAAGTAAGTAGGTATATATCAAACTTTTAATATCTGCTTTCTAGTGCTACTATTACAATAAATTAAAGAGAACTGGCCTACAAAAAATTATTCTTTGACAATACTCAAAGTCAGAAAAGTCAACATGTCACATTACATCATCGCGTTATTTTTATGTCCTAACAAAAGGTGCATGAGGGTGGCATGTTTCTATTGTAAACTTCGTTGCTTGATCGAGGTATTTGGATTTTGCGAAGGTGTAAGGACTTTTTCCTGTCGCCGTGACCTTGCATACACAACCGTCGGGCTCTCCTCTATACCACTTCGTATCCTTCGTCCCTTACGCACGGCACTACGCCTCCTTACCTACATACGAGTTTACTCACGTATTTCGGTAGTCCTATTACCCCGATTTCTTTGCTTTCCGACGCGATACATCATCGAAGTGGCTTTTCACCCCGTCCACCCCATCCAACCTATCTTGGCACGTACGTGCTTCTTCTATGCCGCCACTCGTCTCACCCTTGCCCATTATGAGCATTCCACCTTCATTCGCTTTCTTCAGACGCAACCACATATTTTTGATCCACACACAAGTGTACAACGTGTACACGCAAGACAAATATACTTGTGAATAAAATTTATTAAATGTTGATTGAAAAATTAATATATATTTGAAGATACAAATAAGTGAAATCATATAAATAATAATTATAAATTTTCTGTTATACAAGACAATGAATGAAATAACTGGTATTGTGTTAACGTTATATCAGCTTTTGACTAAAATTTATCATATATTATTTGATTAACCATTAATTTTATTTTACGACTGGAAATACGTCGAGAATAAACTTTGGAATTCTGATGATCGAAACAATTTATAATACTATAATTATATTATACATATGATATAATTTACGTTCAGTATCTTTATTTCTCATTTGTACGCGAGTTTACAAGCGTAACGTGTTCTACTGATCTACATTGAGCAAAATATTCCAACATTGATAGACAACATTGACATACATTTTTCTTTGCGATATTCTCGATCGGCATAAATCATATTTTGAATCTACGAGAAATTTTCACATCAGACCTTGCGATAGATTCCCCAGAGACCGTGGTTCAGTTCACAGATGGAGCAGAAAGTTGTGGCAATCTCTCTGCGGAGTTGGACTACCATTACAAGAGCATCGTAGTTCGACGTTATTAGTATGCATATTGGGTTTTTCTATTGGTCCGCCAATGGTCTCGTGACTTTTTGATGCAACGGATTACAACCGCACCCCTTGGTGCAGGCGTCGTTAATTTAATAACGCCCGACCTTTATAGTTTCAAAGCAAAACCGATTATAGATCCATCGCGTTGGAACTTCTAAATTGCAGCTATCTATAGTGTAAGATTGCCCAGAATTTCGGCAACATGAAATAGATGCACTATGTGTGTAGTGCGTGTGTGCACTATGCATGTACAAGTAATATTATTAAATTTTTATTGATAAGAGCAATTTTACCAAAGGCAATTTTTTAAATATATTTATTATTTAGAACAAAATTAATTATTCTACTCTTTATGTGAGATGATAATCATAGATAACAAATAATAAAATGATAATTAGTCTTTTCATTATTGTAGTAATTATGTAAAAATGCACTCTATATTTTATATATGCACGGCACATAATAGTAACATTTAATAAAGATAACAATATAAACTGCAATTATTTATCAAATAGGTAATTCAAAATTGTAAATAACTTGTAACGTGCAAATTCTAATAAGAGAATTAGGAAATAGATATAGAACATTCATTAAATGTAAACGCGTCGCGTAATGAAATCCTTTACCACGTAAAGTGAGTTCAAACATCTATGAAGATTACAATTAATCGATCGAATGTTAACAGTATAAACTGCGATGAAAACCAAAATTAACGATTATCCTGATAGCTGGAAAATTGGCTTGTCTAACGAAAAGTTACCGCGCAGCACATGAAAGGCTGAGAATGTTCGGCAGTAACCTTTGATCCATGAACTATGCGGCTATGTCATACCGCTTCAGCGGTTACGTGGAAAGTAATTTAGTTAAACCATCCCATATGCGCAATAAAACGACTCTCTTGTGCATGTACAGTATGCGTCATATCACAGGGGTGTAAGGTCCTAAAATTCTATAAGCATGCAACGATGCGTAGCAAAAATTTCTGCTGAACTACATAAACTCGCGTGGAATTTTAACATATTTTAGCCTATTTACATATATTATTAAAAGCAATCTAAATATAATGACCTAAATTGTATAATATGTCGATGGAATATATCCGCGTCTAACTATTTAAATAAAAAAATAAGATAAAATCTCTAACTTTAAAAGAACATTATACTAATTGTAAAAACATTATAAATCTTGCAAACTATTAAATACTAAAAGCAAAATTGAAAATAATGATGATTAATTTAAATTTACAAAATTAGCTTTTGTAAATCATTTTTAATTTTTGAGGAGTATATAATTGTTAGAATATTATGAATTCTAAACTTATATTACATTATAGCATTAAATATTTTAGAAAAAAAATCTGATTGTTAATTTACTGAAGCGTCCCAACTCCCATCACATGTGTGATACTTTTTAATAAAACTAAATACTGAGCTACGAAATTACATTAAAGCTGACGTTCCAAAAAAATTGAGAAAGAAAAAACATTATCCTTCAATGCATTTGACATGCTGTGAGTATTAAAGCTTCGTAAGTGCATAATTCATTGTATACATTGACAGGTTTCAAGTTTCCAATATAGGTAGATACACAAAATTTATGCGCGCATTTGTTGGACACTTTGAAAACACGCGTCGAAATCGAAGGATACTCAAGCGAAGGGTGCTGTTACATGACACGCTGCGGAAAATTGGTCGTAGTCTCTTCCGCGCCCTTTCTCCCCGTATAAAAGTTTCTTTATGCAAATATCGCAGGTCGCCTCAAGATTGACGACAACTTATACCGCTTCAGCGAAACTTCGCGCTGTTCTTGTTGAAGGGACAAAGGCACACGATATCACGAAGGCAGGCATTTCACCGCCACGTGGAACTTAAGCTATTCGAGTTATTTATCCTAAAGATTGCAAAGTATGCTTAAGTACGCAACGCATCATGTACTAATCAATACGACAAATTCGAAATATAACATAATGATATATTTCCTTGTTATAAGGAAACACTATAATATTAAATTGTATCGATCATTTTATGTAATTTTCTTATACACATCTAGTAGATTATAATTTTAGTTTATTTGCCATTTATTTTCCTTACAATTAGTAATTTTCAAACAAAAGTATAATACTCATTTTTATTGTATATAGATTTTTTAATTTATTGATTTATTAAAACAAAATTTTCAATTTATTATAAAATTAATAAACGCGAAATAATATTTAATACGGCAAAACACACATTTTGTTTTAATTATGAATTACTGATACGGTAGCTATCACTTAAGCTTTTTGAATTTTTATTATTCTTTCTGCGATAAACTATTTGTCCAAAACAAAAAAATAATTACAATTGTATTAAAAAATTTGTATAATCTGTAAAAACATGTTTAAATTGTAAATAAAAGAAATTATTTAATATTACGTTATGTCATTATGTCACGTTTTCATATTTATTTACTTGAAATATTTGTTTCTCGTCGTAGAGAATTTCAATAAAGCATGAAATATTGTCGTCGTTTTACGAGTTTTTGCTTGCGTATTTTCTCAAATTTTCTTCCAGCTGGATATTACATATAAGCGAAATGCAGCTATCGCTTGCGTTTAAGTGCGCAATTGTAGTTTTTCGATTTCATTTACGGAGAAATGCCTTAGTGGATAAGGTGGACAATGGCAACAGTAGGTATGGCAATTTTAACCCCTGTCCTCTCCACCTCGCCCTATGCGAACGTAAAGAAGTGTTAGTCCCGCAACCAATGTTGTTCACGGTCCAATACATCTTATCGACTTTACTTCGTATCCTATCTACGTGGGAAAACTCTCATTCTTTCCCTCTGTCGCACCTTCCGTCCTTCTTTCGTCCGTCTTCCTGCCATAGTTCGCCTCACCCTGGCCCCCATGCCGCCACTTTACCATCCGCTTTCCTTCTTCCTCTTTCGCGAGATTATTTTTGTCTACGGCTTTAAATCTTCTCCCGGTACTTTCAAATAAAGTTTACGGTAGCGCCGGAGTTGATTTATATCGAGAAAAAAAAGAAGAAACGCGCGGGAGAGAGATAACTGTGTCCATGCGCGTTTGCGCAGCTATGTACAGTCGCGAGCGCAATAGTCGCGGCATTCCGCGCCCCTGAAATGCAGCTACACCCCGCAGCCTAACTCCCCCGATACCCGCGTGTTCTACGGACACAGCTTTACGCAATATTAGCCCGTCACGACACCACATTTACACTCGTTTCTAGGTTGCGAATCTCCGTAAAGTCACATTGCTGCATCGGCGAGCACGACGCTCACTGCCTCTCCTCGGGAGAACCGCCGCGCATTTATCCCGCTTAGATCGCGAGCATGTCGGGAAAACGATCGACAATTCACATTTGTCCCGCATTTAGTCGTTTCTACTACGCCACGTGTGATGAGATGTATACAGATGCCGGTTGAAGAGTAAATAAAATTTTTCTAAATTTTATTCTGCGTTTCAGAAATTTATAGAAGATAAATTGTTATGTTTACACAAGTGTCTTATAGCGACATATTTTCTTTTTCTAAGAAACGTTGCATTATCGGCGCATGTCATGCATGCAAAAATAATATGTAAAAATGTTAATTTTTATTACAATTAATTTCTTTTCCGGTTCAATAACGTTCAATAACTCATTTTTGTTCACAATCTACAATTCATAGGGCCGGTTGTTCCAACCTGTTGGTAAACTACAATTAATAGTTAAATCATATATATGTCTGTTTTTCCTTCAAATTAGACAAAGATTTAACTATTAGTTTACCAACAGGTTGGAAAAACCGGCCCATAATCTTCATTATAAATCAAGAAATATTTAAACAATTATACACATTACATCGGAGGAGAAAGACTTCTGAAAAAATGTCTTGTTCTTTTTAAATAGCATGTTTAGCGATAAATCGCACACCGATACACCTGACTGCTCTTGCCAGTTAAATTAGCTTGCGTTAAGTGCGTCTCTCTCGGCAATTCCAAAGTAAACCGTGAATCTGGCTTTGCGCGTTGCAGAGACCTGGCTGCGAAGTCTTATCGTAAGCTATGCACTTCACGGAACAAGAGGGAAATACAACGACTAGTCTATCTATAAACTATTACGCGGCGACTGCACCCTCGTTACTGCCTCTGCGGTTACAGATAGAGGAAGAACTTGATTTATCGATACTCCGTTTAATTTCTGTTTCCTTCTCATTGCGCGCGAGGTTGATTTCATTTCACGCGCGAAGAAGAATTAATTGCTCATGAAACTTATGTGCTGCCATAAGAAACAAGATTTTATAATTGAGTTTAAAAAATGGCAATACTACACATGTATCACTACATAAATAGCATAACATTCTGAATACAACTAATGTGTCAATTGTTATTTAGAACACGATTAAAAATCAGATGAATTGTTAAACCTTTAAACAAATACTATAATTTTTTAATCAAGTGAAAAAGATATTGTTCGGCATAAAATAAATTAACAAATTCTTATTTAAGATTGTAAGTAACTTTAATTTGTATTTCAAACGGAAATAAACGTAACACTCAATAATGTATTCATGCGCTGCATTGCACCCAAATTGATATCATAAATTGTTAATGTAATATTAGTTAATAATGTTTTATTTAAAGCTTGAGAGTTTTGTTTTTTAGGTGTAGGCGTTACAATTTATTCTTTATGATTTATTCGCTGCGGTTAAAAAATATCGACACGACGGATGCAGCGGCTCAAACAGCCGTGAGTGTGACAACATTATTGGATAACCAATGTTACACTAGTCATATATATGTCTCACTAATACTACTAAATCTCTGTAATGTGGGATTTTACAGCCTGTATCCAGGTGTGAGGCAACGAGGTGCACATCTGGCGGCAAACCACGTGTTCACCCACACACGCTTAATGCCCAAATAGCGTGTCTGCCAAACTGGAAGAAAACAGCGAAATCTGACATCGGTGAGAACGTACATGCCAGTTATACTACACATGGATCATACATAATTTCGATGAGCACCAAGCGCACGCGCAATTTACGTAATTGGAAGGGCCGCTTCCTCCCCAAGAGACAAGAAAATTAATCTTCTTGTATGATATGCGTGAAAACACAAAATTAACTTGGAACATACAGCTTAAATTTATTCGGAATACAAAATTGCACTTTCTGTCAGGAACGATAAAGGGGAACGAGATTTGACCAATTTAAAAAATTCTTCTAATATTTGGAAAATCTATTGAAACTCAATTTATATTAAGATACCTACTACCTTTCTAACGTTTTACAAGATTTCCGCAAATGAGTATCATGAGGCTGCTATTGGGTACGCGTCGGTCGTGCGAGATCATACGAAAAAATGTAAAAAAAGACATTCCGTGATTATCAGCGCGCGCGAACGAAATTCGTTGGCGGAATGCTAAAAGGTCCCGCCCTTTACAGTAACTGTGTAACGCGACTGAATTCCGAAATCTTCAACGTGAAGGATCGTTTCGTATTCCGAGTGGCGAAGATGTAAATTTCCTCGCGGCACGGCGCGGCGCGGCGCGGCGCCTTGGCGCGTCGTAAGACCGGCGGAAAAGACAAGCGATGTCTGTCCGTAACGTTCCTTATCCCCTTGCCCCGTCCGCAACTTCCTTAAGGTATTTCGCTCGTGTTTTCAATACGTAGGCACTGCAGTATTTTCGTAGGTTACGGACAAACTTTTCACTTAAGTTCCTTCATTTAGTCGGCCGCAGCAGTATATATTGGTTCGGTAAGTTGTACAGGTCGAACTTCCGCGGGCTTCGTCGCGCCCGTTTCCCCCGCGCCTGTCCGCGCGCGCGGAGCAGTTTGTATTTACTTACGCGCGAGCGGAGAATGTTTTACCTCCCGGTGGCATGAACACTTAGAAAATTTACGTCTCTTGCGTTTCTTGCCACGTTGCGTGCAATCGAAGAAATTACCGTGGCTCAAACTGCACGCGGATCTACCTGAAACTCCGGCGGCAGTTCGAGCTGTGCAATTCTTTGTGCCATCATAGTTATCCTAGGAGCGTGCTCGTTTCAAATTAATTGCAAAACTTTCATAATTATAAGTTATAATTTATATTATCTGTGCAAAAGGTTTCGACTTGAAACACGCGGTTACATGATTGCATTATACGTACATCTCATTTTAGATCCGTGTAAGAAACTTTCATCTCTTGTAATATACAAATATAGTACATTTTAGAATCGTCCATATCCGCTTGTCCTACTTCGATCAATCGATTGGCAATATAGTTAAATCTCTTAACTATTTGTCAAATGTATTTTATCCTACATCGGGAAAGAAGAAATGCCGATATTTTTAAAGCGATACGATTAATTAGAAAGTTATGTTTCGTGAGCCATCCCTTTGTAACAAATTTAATGTATCATTGTAGTCATTAAGGATAATATGAGATTCATACAATATATGACATTCATAAGAAGGAGAGTAATGATAAATGGAACGTGAAAATCTTTGTGTTAATTATCCGTATACGAGCGAGAGAAGTCTTTGATACAAATTTCAAACAGATTGCGCGCGTTTGTCGACATCAGAGCCCATTCTTCCACGCACTCTTTGACTTAGCCGTGTAATACACGCTTCTCGTAATGCGTGCGCATTGGCATTTACATGAATATGACCTGCATGCATATGAATATGCAAATGCTCCAATGTATTTTAGTCTATGTTACCCATCCGTGATATCCGATGCACATCACATGCCAGGCGCGCCCGTTGCTGTACTGCTATATGTTCGGACATAGAACCAAGAAACGCTTATAACGGATATTACCACGAATAGTGGTATAGAGATAGAACTGTTCTTTTTTCCTATGTTGAAAACAACAGCAATATTTCTTACATTATGCGTACTTTGGCATTTGTCAAAGGCGTGTACCCGTTTGGGAGCGAAAGAAGGCAATATCTACGCTTGCATAATTCTATGTTAAACCACAGTAACTTCCATTTCGTTCATTTTCCATAAGTTAAATTGCGCCGCGGTTGGCTAACTAGAAATAACGTTACATTTCGCAAATATTTAATTTGACATTTACTAAGCTCGCTTTTGCAGCCGGCCAATTCTTCTTTTCAGATCTTTAACATTTTCATAATGAATACAATAGCTCTAAGAGAGTATCTTATAGGGCAATGAAATAAATTATGGAAATATAAAATAAATTACAGAGTGATCCATGATAAAAGTTACTTATCCAAGAAGATAATAGAACCGATAGATTGATTGGACGTTTCACCGCGTGTCTCTACTTTCTTTACTTTTTACGATATTTCGCGCGAGTTATCGAGTTTTCCTCCGAGTCGCTTCGGGATGCATCCCGCCGTTTATACGAGGAACGCGTGAGAGACATCCAGCGGCAGCAACAACCACCGGTGTGCCTTCAACATCGTGGAATCACGGCGAAAGGGCGAGTAAAAGTGGACACGCGCGGTTCATGAAAACGATGCACCCCACGCTGCGATGCCACGCGGTCGAACGAGCGCGGCGCGTGGTGCACCCGCTGGTGCATGAAGGTCCGCGTTATTCCGCACAAGTATGCGCCCATAAACGCCGCAACTTTCGTTATTTATGGCCGGGCGAGCGGCGTAACTTAGCCGCAGCTACTTTTCGCCGATGTATTTATTTGTTATTCCCGCAACGCGGCTAAAACTGGGACGGTCGCGCATGTACGTATATACGCCGCGGCTCGAAGAACCGTTATTTACCGTGGCCCACGGGCCAACGACACGGGCCCGGTGGCGGCTGTTTCGCAAGCTGGCAATAAATATGCATAATGATATGAAACGGGACATTTCCCTACTGGTCATGCGAGGAAAGAGCGCGGTGTCTTACCCCCGGCAATGTCGCAACGTAACGAAGCTCGACGTTCTTTTTCTCAGCGTCGACTTTACATGCAACCGCAATTGCGGTTGCGACGTGAATGCAGAATGCAAAATTCGAATCTACCTTGGTCTTAATACACCGCACAAGTTTATCGAGCGGCAAGGAAAAGAAAGATTCAAACAATGTTAACGATAAAGAAGAAGAATAAAGACACTATGATGCTATCCAGCTTTATGCATCAGTTGAATAAAAAGTTATAATATAAAAAGAATTGAGTACATTTTAGATTTTGCGGTTTTGTAATTATAATGAAGAAATATGTATTTAAAAAATATTTGTAAAATTTCTTTTTCTAAAATATCGGAAAGCTATAATTGCAACAGAGAGAGCAGATATGCGTTTTCGTTATTTGTAAGGATCGTTCAATATTAGTGATTTAAGTTGGATCTTAAGAAGTAACCTTAATGATTTTTGCTGGCCTTAATTGTGCCATAAATTTGCAATATGGAGCATAAACGCAGGTAATGGAGTCTTGTCCGCCATTAAATAAGCATTTGAGAATATTGCATGCGATACTCTGCTATAGGAGAAAAAAGATTTCCCGTTTTAACACATCGACACATTTGTACTTGAACTGTATTTAAAATTAATATCTTTTGGAATAGAAATTTTAACCGCACAATCCATTACAAGTTTATCAGTACATTAGTAGAGTACACAAAATAAATAGCGTAATAACTAATTTACCGGAACTTATTATAACATTTATACAAACACAATAATTAGATATGTATATTATTCCTACAAATTGATATTGAATATAATGAAATATTTACCTATTTAAATTAATTATAACATTATATTCAAATTGTTCACGATCTATTATAATTGTTCTTACGCTTTTGTAAACACGTAGAATTGTGTAAAATGAAAAACCTAAATAGATGGAAAGAAGGAAAATAGCATAATTATTCTATTTTATCCAAGTAATAGAAGATTTTTATATTTGTTAAAAACGCATGCTATTAAATAATAAATATTATACATGCTGAAGAACAAACCATATCCATTGCTTAAATTTTTTCAAAAAATTTTTAGAAATTATTAATATTCTCTCGTTTTGACGCATTTGTAATATCATAAAAAAATCGATTTTCTTAAAATATAAAGTACCAAAGAAATTCTGTCTAAAATGTTTTAAGACATCAAAAAATCCAAATTTCGTGTCGTTTCTCTTAATACGTATGTATTATTTATATATCTAATTGATGTTAATTAAATATATGATATTGATATAAATATATGATATAAAGTTTCAGTTATTATATTTTATATATACATAGGCTGCTTGCAGAGAGAAAGAATATGGTTGTATAAATTTTCATAAGAACCGCATTTTCTTAGGAAAGCAATGAATATTCTATTATCTCCCTATGGAAATCTTGGAGTATAATCCTGCGCTTTCGCGTAGATGCTTGATTCCAATTTGATGAATTATTCGTATGAGTGACTAAGGCTCACGGTGGAAATCCTATTCGATGAATAATATCGGTAATACGGATGGTCGGCGCGGAAAGTGGATCGTCAGGCGCCTAAGCACCGCCGCTTATCGCCATTAAACTTCGCGGCGCGAATTCTTGAGTACGAGAAAGGCGAGAAGTTAAGGGTGTAATCGCTGTTTAGTCAGCTCACCGTGGAAGATTATCCGCTCGTTATCGCGTTATCCGCAACGCCGTCACACCGTCACGTTTCTATGGCGATTTCCACGGATGAGATCAGCCGAAAGGAAAACCGGCGTTTACCGCGACGAACCTTTCCAGGAGATAACATTGTGCTTGTTTCATGCTACAGCGGACAAGAAAAAAGCCACTCTTGTCATCATTTATTATCCTATCCATACTATCCTATCCGAAAATGTTTTCGTTACATCGATATAACAGCTTAGGTTGTTACATTTTTCATATTTCTTTTTTGACTTATCCATTGATGCTCAGCTGAGCACATAGCCTTTCAGTACCTTAAATAAGGCATATTAAAGAAAGAGAATATGATCAACAAAATGTTATTTCGAATTAAATGTTATTTTTATTTGACAGTATGTAGAGAATTGTTCTTATGTATAAAAATAAATACATATTTTTATAAGAAAAAGAATTTTTTCCAAATACGAATGTTACCGGCACGCTATGTCGTTTCGTTTAAACAAACTTGCGTTAAAGCAACTTTAGAATATTCGAAGATACAAGTACAGTGTATGCGTCTAATCATCCAGGATTATCTCGTGTCCGAGATGGGGACAAATAATAGATAACTGTGCTCTGGTTGAAAATGTTATGTGCAAAGGGTGCAAAGTAATACACACTGAAAATTGCAGTAAAATAAAAAGAGAAACGGTTATTGCCGGCGCAGATCAATAAAAGGTACCGTCTACGATCGATTCGTAGATGATTCCAGATTGACAGGGCAGTCAGATTAGCATAGCAGCTAGCTTTACGGTGCCGGGATCAAAACCACAGAGTGGTTGACGCCGTCAATTTGCGCAAATATGCGAACGGCGTAGTCTCTCGCGCTTCTCCGCGCACGCCACATATCCGTTCTTCCAATAATAACATGTTTATCGGACGATGATGCGACTATTAAGCTAAACGTAGGGTTTGGGTAATTATGCGGCGGCTTATCAGGAGGGAAGCATGGCTCAGTTAACGTCATTGATATCGATGAAGCGTGCCTTAGCAGGACTTCCTATCCCTTGCGCTTGCCCCCTTACCCCTCCCGACGGTTGTATACCGCGGATCTGGGCCACCCAATTACACGCTCATCTATGATCCGGGATCTAGGAGACGTACAAATTGATCTGTCTAGGAAGTATCGCGGTATCCCAGTCGAGGGGTTATGGTTATAGGCGGTATTGGGACGGATTGGACGGAGCTCTCTGCGCTGTACGGCGCATCGACCTCTCTAAAGGCGGAAATTACGGGTACTGCGGATATCCCCCAATTTAACAGCCATCGTATAATGCGATATGTCTTCCCAGTGATTGCCGAGATATACTGCAAAACAGTAGATAATTGATCATTGCTTTCCTGAAGCTTCAATTGCGCGACGCGCTCTTATTTTCTTATCTAATTGTAAGAATAAAAATCCTTATTCTTCTCTTAAGAATAAAGATCGCTGGTTTCCATTCAATTAAAAAAAAAAACATATAAGAAATATGTATAGGAAATTTATATAAATTTTATAGGAGTTGATTTATAGGTACATATAATTATAAAAGAATAAAATGTTGAGCATTGAGCTTCTTTTGACAACAAAATTGTTATATATTTTCAAAATATTTATTATTCCATTCTTTATCACTGTATCTCCATAATTCCTCGTTCTCTCTTTAACTACGATTACACGATGTTTGTCGCACGTCAGCTACAACACATCCTCAGACATAAACGAGTTAAGACAGTCGCGATTTCAACGCTTATTTACGATCACAACGGAGGTGTTCGTCATTTGGTACTAATGGAAATTGTCGTTTGTTTACGGTCGCAGTATCGACATCGAGCAAATCACGGCTAACTATGGTACTATGTTTGTATTTTGGCAGAGACGCATTGCTTGCCATGTATGCGCACAGTGATCAACTTACATGGTCTTATGCTTCGTTTGTGATCTTGGACCATTATTAACGTCATCCTCTGTTCTCAGATCCAAAATGATAGATTATGTCGTCGGTTTAGAAACAAATTTTTACTTTACGTTCCTAATTTTCACATTTTAATATAAATTAAATTAGACGAGATATTACGCAACTTGTCTTCGTAGTTGCTAATTTATTTCCACAAGAAGGTCGTTTCTTCTTCATTGCTAACACGTGTTATTTCGTTCATACTGACGAGAAACAGGTTTATATTGTGTACCGAAGGCTTCTATGTTATTCATCGTTTCTAATTCACTTTTCAAAACTTGGTAAATCATAAATAAAGCCAGTTAATAACAATTAAACAGTTGTTTACATTCAATTAGAAGTTAGTCAAAACAATTAAAAGATTTATCAGAGAAGTAGTAAATATTAAAGCCGTACTTTTTTCTCCACTTTTCTCGGATGCGTAAAATAGCTGGGATGAAGGTCTTCGGAGAACCTTCTCAAAATAGCACCTGATTTGCATATCAAGCAAACCGATAATGAAATTATTTTTAAGTGCTTAATGGAAGTTTGAAATGCGACATTATTGAATTGAGAAGAGGCCTTGCCGACATTTTGCATATCAAAAGAACACTTTGCTCGCAACATAAGAATTCTATTGTATCTATTATAAAAAATATTCTGAGAAACATTACTTTCCGTAAGAAATTATTAATGTATCATTCTCAATCACATCATTATATACAATAAGAATCGATCGATTAATTAGACAGCTATTTTTAAATGCCCGTAGAAATTGAAAGTAAAGATAAATTTTTCTATTTCCCTTCAAAATATATCTGACGTAAATATAATAGTGCATTATCTTTTCAATAATTTTTAATAATTACCAAAATATACAAGTAATACCAAAATTTTGTATTACTTGTTCTGCTATGCTTTAAACTAAAAAATTAAAGATAATTGCAACCAATTATTTTAATTATTACATTAGAGTTTAATTTAAAATAAACTAAGTAAAAAGAATAGAGAGAGATTTATGTCGGTTTTTTACATTTCTCAGATTCAAGATAATTATTAAGATATTTATTTATGATATATTATACCTATATGTTATGAAATCAACATCAGTTTGCAAGTGCACGTCTACAATAATTTTTTCTCCCAATTTTATTCGACTTACTAATTGGAAAAGTCTCACTGATTTTGTTAACAAAGCTTTATAGCATCAATCACATTTTTGGATCTGAATTTACGATCGAGCGAGCATGGGTATTTAGAGAACACAGTATCACTTGCTTTCTTGACATAGTATTAATAAGAAGCGAGAAACTAATGAATTAATAAAGTCTCAAGTTTACCGGCAGCGAAGTCGAGTCTCTTTCTCAACATTTACTGTGCCACGCACACGTACGCTCCGTATGACGGCTTGGTGTACCTAGCATATACATATACCTCCGGAAACACGACCGCAGTATGACATGCAACTCCGTGCTTGCGCGAGGAGTCTGGTGCAAGGTGGAAAGCGCACCTACCGCGTGCGAAACGACGAGACTTGGCTGCTGCTGCTGTAGCAGAGGTCTCGGGGAGAAGTTTCCTATTATAGTCTCCCTTAACTGGTACTAGCTCTCCTCTCTCCACCGATATCCCACCTCTCCTCGGTCTCCTCTCCACAGCTCCACGCTTGGCGCCTCGTCCTCATCTCTCCAACCTCTTGCCTAAAGTACCATACACCTTCGGTGGTAAGCTATGGGCTCTAACTATTCCCATCGTTACCGCTATAGTTTAGTTAAACGTGCCCTTTCGCCCTGGTCCCTGCCTCGCTTCTTGCTCCCCTCTCCGACCTTCATCACGGTCTTCCATCTCATTCTCCCTCTCTCTCTCTCTCTTTATCTTTCTCTCTTTCTCTTGTTCTCTACCTCTCTATGCGTCTCTCGGACCTAAGTCCACAACATGCAAATTTGACCCCTGCCAAATTTGCTCGAACCAGCCAATCTTCGTTGTTCGGCAAACTGCGGCAACGGGCCGAGCGACACGGAGAGACTGCTGCCTTCGTTGCAGCCGGCTTCGTCAGGATCGACTTGGAATTTCGAGGACGCGCCGCCGAATTAGGCGAATTCGATTAAATCGGATTCGTGTAAACAGCCACACCGCACGGTGGAAAGTTTGGCGCGGGTTTGCTGTAGCTGCACGCGACGCGCGTAGAACTATCGGAGGTGTTTCTCACGGGGAACTTCGAGGGTGCATGTGACTTCAACGACGTTTCCGGTTAGACCTCGCCTTAACGTGAGCTTAATTAAGGTTTTGACGCGTAAGTAAATATTGTCCAAATGTAACTGTCAATTAACAATCTTTGCGTACTATTTGTAATAGATAATTAGTCTAATTAAAGTTTGCTGTAAAGCAAAGCATTGAAGAAACAAAAAATTGTGATATAATATTTATATTTTACTTATAATCACATTTCAATAATAATTTAGTATTTTCTGTACATTAATTTAAAATATAAATTAACACAGTTAACAAAGTCAATAAAAAAAAATGCTGAAATTAATATTATTAAAATTTTGATTAGCTTTAATATAATGTAAAATTATCATTCTATCAAACGCGCCAAAATAAATCTCTTCTGCAATAATATGGATGTAAATTAAATTAAATTACTAAACTCTATTTTGCAGATTATTTAAAATAGTCTTAATAATTTAATTGGATTTAATAATGAATGAAGCTTGTCTTGAGAGAGAATTATTAAATTAAGATGTTATATTAAGACGGAAATTAATACCTCAATTTCTCAAAAAAAGAATCGAGTAATTTATGCTCAACTATATATATAACTACGTAAGAATATGGAGATGAGATAACAGTAGACTAAAAAATAGATTTGGAATAGGTAGATAAGACAGGATTAAATATTACTCCGTGCAGCCTTCTGAAAAAATTGCAGAGTGTAACGAATGCACACAGCCGTTTCGAAGAAAGACGTAATTCATCAGCACGATGTGTAATGGGGAGCGCGAGATACAATCTTCCCGTTATCTTCTTAATTAGTTTCATTTGGTAATCCCCGCAAACTCCTACAACGTTTGACAAATGACATAAGGGGTTCTTACTGGAAGGATCTTACATCTTATCTACCCGATCATAATAGATAACATTTTTAATTAAGCAACGTTTCTCGGCGAACATGCTAGTAGAAGAATATTTATCTCACTATATGATAGGAGGTGAGAGGGGAAAAATTTAACGATAAGATTTTACGGGAAATGTCCTTTGTCGAGCGTGGCAGGTAAATTAATTTTTTAGGCGCGACAAAGATCTTGTGAGAACTAATAAAGAAAAATATTTTCACATAATTAAATTGACAACTCTTAAAATGTTAAAACAAAATATATTCATGTAAATAATAATCATTTATAAAAATAAAGTGATTTCTGTTTATGTAACATAAACTAATCATAATTAACTGCGTGATATTAAGTGCTTTATTTTAAATTATTAAATATTATATTACGTTACAATATAAAAAAATAAAAGTGTAAATTTTCTAAAACATTTTTAGATATAATTGGCGAAAAATACATATAATAACCTGAGATTTTTCTTTGCCGTACTATATAGTATATACTTATATGTCATTAATTTCTGTATCTTTTAAACTTCTTTTAAGTTTTATTCGATATACTTCATATACAAATTTAATGATTCGCGATGAATCCTCAAACTTATCTATAAGTTTATGAAAGTCTTAAATCAGATAACAGAGGAGTGCGTTGTTCATACTGGTATATAATACACATTATATGAAAATGTAATGCCATATCAGAATTCCAAACGCGTCTTCCCTTCTAGCAAAAAGATATTAAGTTTCCAAATTATTGATCTGATTTAAATGAGTCATATCATTATATAATTTAAGATATATGTCTTACATTGTATAAGACATATGTCAAATTAAACTTTATTTAGATCGACGTACTCAAATACGTACACATAAACTAACGTATAAACTGTGCATCTTGTTCCACAAAATTTATACTCATCATATCGTAGACCGATCAAAATCTTGGGCAGACTGACGGCAAGCCGAATAGCTGTAAATAGGTCGAGAGAGTTCTGTCCGCTTTGCGAGCAACATGCACTGCCGAGCGCCGAGTAACGCCGCAGGTCCTCAAATATACATGGATAGACTTCGTATCGGATTTCCCTAGCGGGCAGGAAAATCGGCTCCGTCGACGGCACTTCTCCTCGCGCGAATAAGAAGTTCCTTTGGCGACGCGTCCCGTACACATCCCGTTTGTCCCCGAAGTTGCAACGTGAGCTTGGCAAAAGACAGACACCAAGGCTTCACTACCCAACACAGGTCTCCGGCGAATCCGCGCGCGAATATAGAAATCTTCTGAATTGCAAATTACACAAGAATTGCCGCGAGAAAAGTGGAACTCTCATACGAGATACTTTCACATAAGAGTGGCGAGTGTCGCGATTGAATGATTTAATCCCTTCGACACGCTCAATTCCGCATACGAAAAGTAGTCTGAATTGTGAGACCGTACTCTCGCGTGTGTTTTCTATTTTCCGGTAGGAAAATCCGACAAATAAATCGTATCTTAGGGAAATTCTTTGCACTTAGCTTCTCGTGAAGTTCCGTAACTTTACTTACTATCGGCCATCAGAATTATGAAGAAAATTACCAATATATTTTAAATAAAAAAGAAGAAATGTGTGTCAAAATTAAGTAACACCACAGTAAGAAGCATATGCTGATATGCTAATATTTTACTAAAAAATTTAGTTTTATAACACGGATTCTAACTGCATAATGTAAATTCATTATAATTATCATCAAATGAATATTATATTGAGCGATACTAAGCAAAATTAAGTAAGATTTAAGGTAATTTATTTGATTATTGTGTAGGTATTGCGTGGAGGACAAAATAATCTACTAAGTGGTCAGCTCTTAAGTTCTTGTGTATTATTTCTGAAATAATATTCCTAAGTATGTTTTTACTCTGCATCTCGACAAAGAAAATGTAATCTTTCCCCTACTAATTATATTAGTAACTTATGTGTAATTTGACATTTTTACAAATTATTTTTTACTAATATATATTATATTCAATAATATAATAATACATATACAATATACAAGCATTTATTTTCAACTATTTCTGACAATTCTATGTAGATGACGAAAGTTCACATATTATCTGTCTTCACGTAACGTAAATGATAAAACGTGCTTCTCGTCATAGATATTTTTTAGCCGTTAAGAAACTATCGTTTATGTATTTATCGCCTAGCTCTTTCAATCCCAGAAAAATGAATCCTGTCGACACGGGAGACGGTTTTAAATCATTAACTTTGCAGGACTCTACAGGGATAAAGCGAGGCGTTTAGCGGTTGTCGATAATACCGTCGTGGAGACATCGTGTATCCCTTAGCTCTATAGAAAAGGTTTGCCATCTCCTCGTTGGTCTTTTCCCTCCGCAACCCCGTGACTCTATCCCTCTCTCCTGATTTCTTTCCCTACCTCGCCCCGTCTCTCTGTCCGGTTGCCAAGTTCCTATGGGATTCCGGAAACCTTGCCATTCGCAAATCCCTTTCCTTGCCTCGACGGAGCAAGAAATGCAACTCTCCTTGGGGAATTAATTGCGCCGTAAAACGTAGATTCAAATCCGCGCTTCAAAGGAGAGAAGAGGCGAGGTACGAGAGAGAAAGATACCGGCACCGTTTTCCTTCTCTTCCGTCGTCCGAAAGATTTTCCCAAGATGGTTCTCTCATCTCGGCTGCAATCAGTGTCGTAAATTGCTTGCAATCGGTCCTGCAATTAATTCCAGCTCATCCTCAAGGATTTATTATTCTCAATAATATCATATTCTTAGGTGACCAGACAGCCCCCACTCCCGTTTTCGCTACGGCGTTTTCTTTCTGCCTGACAAAAATATTCTTTCATACGATTTCACGCACGGCGCATTATGCATTTTTTATTCCACGGGATATAAAAACCTTTAAATACACATTGTATATCAATTAATCTTCAGCAACGACTAAATATTTATTATATATCCAATATCCATAAATAATTCTATATTCTACTGGTATACCATTAAAATTGTAATTTGTCTTCTCTTTCATATCCGAAATGTCTTTATTAAATAATGTATAAAGGAACAAAACTAACAATAAATAAATTCAAGACTAACATTTTATTTTAGATTGCTTTTAAATAGACTTTAATCTTGTCTCAATTGCCCTGTTATATCTTAAGAGCCAAGTAAGCGGCGCAAGTGTCATATTATAATAAATGCGGCTGATATATGACATTCAGAACGGATTAAACAGTTGAGCTACTTTTGTCATAATGTACCGTGTGATCTATTTTCAACATTTTATGCAATAATAACTAAAGCTGACAAATTTTAGTATGTGTCACTTATTAAATTGCATGAATTAGAATATTAATTCTCTCTTTTAATAATAATTAAACCCTAAACTCTATTTGAAACTTTGTGTCCGTGTCTCTGCATACGCAAAATAAATAAATATATAATTTAAATTATTATTTTTAATATCTTCTCTTATTTATTTTATTTTTAAATATGCAATTATCAATAAAAATAATTAATTATTAATATGTCAAAGAACAATCTAAAAAATATCTAAAAATAGAAAATCTAGAAAACGCTCAAAAGGCTTCTCGTTACCATAAACATCAATTTTTTTTATTGTTAGTTAAAGATCGACTTGCAGCAAAAACTTACATGCAGCTGAGGTCAATATTAGCATCTCATTTTCATGTACTTTACATATTACATAAAGAAGAACGTAGTAGTCAATCCTCTTGATCTCTTTTTTGTTCCTCTTATACATTTTGCTAGCGTTTTTATTGGCATCGTTTAAACAAATTACAATGACAATTATTTATTGCTACAATCTATTACAAATAGTAAAAAAATTTTATTGTTAAATGTTATCTTAATTCACTGTTAAAGACAATATAAACAAGAAGAAGTCTTAAAAGCAGTAAAAAATTGTTTTTTAACTAAAAGTATAAACTAAAGTTTAACAAAAATATAATATCTGAACCCAGTAAGCTAAGTTATAAATTTATTGCTTTTTAGCACATAATAAAAATTTACAGCTTTTAAAATAAAATTAATATAAGTTTATAGAAAATTTTATACATATAAATTTGACCATTTTTTTATTACCTGGCATAATTAATAAAACTCAAAGATTATGAGGTGTAAAACAAATTCGATCAAATAAAATAATCATCATGCATTAAAGAAATTACTAAACTTCTTGTTTACTCTAACAAAATAATGTATTATTATAGTATAATAAAAACATTATACTATGTATAATAACGCAATATATTAATCATATGAAATTTTTAATGGATTTTTATATTAAACAATCAATAATAAGTTACGTTTTAAATTTCTCTCTTTGTTCGATTGGCATACATACTTCTATAGAACGAGAAATGTGCATGTATAATGTAGTCATTTTATAAAAGATTATGAAAATAAAATGCGATTAATTACGTCATTAAAATAGCGAATAATTTAACTGCCAAGATGTTGACTATTTTGCATCTTATATGAGGCATATATCCATGACTATTTATTCTATTGACGACTGTGTTTACAATCTTTCGAGATATTTTTAAAATCAGTAAATTACAACATGATATAGTCCTTATTACATTCAGCTTTGCGATGTTTGCATTATGCGCAGCAGAAGAACATACGTTTTGAGAACATTTTTTATATATTTAAATAATATTGTGTCATGTGCTGAATTTCATGTCAATGGTTTTTGTCTTGTAAGGAATTTATTGTATAAAATCGATATAAAACTACATAAAGATGAAATAAAACAAAAATAATTTATGAATAAATAACAGATAATAAAAAAATTTATCACAGTCTCTGGGGAACAAATTTATCATAGTCTCTGATGAAAAAATTTATCACAGTCAGTTTTCCTAAATAAATTTATAGTCGCGCGTGTTAGTAAACGTCGTGTGTATAAGCTGCAAGTACTGCAAATGCGATTACGATTCATGAAAAATTATTTTTTATATTAATTAAAACTTTCATTCTTTTATATTAATTTAAATTAAATCCTAACAAGACAATAATATCTAAATTTAACAAATTTATATTTCTTCTCGGTTTTATGAAATTTGTGACTTTTCTTTATAAAATAATAATAATTTGTAGATAATTATACAGAAAAGAGATAATTGTATAGAAAACTTCATTCTATTTATTATAACACCTAAATTAATGAGCAAATTCTATTGCATAATATGTTTATCGTGTAAAACAGGTGCTAACGATATATCTACTATACATATTTACATAACCATCTTAAGATTCTTCATGCGAATATTATTATGCAAACTACAATATGTTTTATTTCTCTCTAGATAAAGTGGCAATTATTCGGAACCAATTTCTAAATAAGTTACATATCAATAATTATTTGATGTATATAAAGACAAATAATATATACATTCTTTTAGAAGAACTATAAAAGCATAATATATTCTTTATTCACAGAAGTAGTATACATTTAATTTATTGACTTTAACTACTTTATCATTCATATATCTATGCATGTTTGTAGCATCATTCGATTATATTATGCGGCCTTGGGAAAATTATATAAGATTCTGCATTTATAGTCACTGGAAGTATTTGCTAGAAAACTAAACAAAGAACATGTTACTCTACGCTCTTAGTGTATTCAGTGTCACGATATTTGGCTTATTCTCAGCTGGAGAATCTATGCTTCGTAAGTTTTATTTTTTTAAGAATTTTTGTTATATTTTTTTTATGATTTGATTGTGTATCCTCGCCTAACAGATATTGATTGTTTAATCACACAAAGAATTTACTATACAAAATCAATATGAAACTGACAAAGATAATTTCAAATAAAAAACATAAATTTTTTTAGGTAATGATGAGTGAAGAGATATTCTAACATAAAATTGTACGTTAGTGGTCAGTTTTGCAAATACTTGAAAACTTTTATAATAATTACTTTTCTTTATTCATAAATCATTTCATTATAAAGAATTATTTTGTCTTATTAGAAGTTTATTTCGCTTTTCTAGACGTTTTCTTAAACAAATAATATTTTTATTTATGTACTTGCGAGAAATAGTTCCTATATTTTTGCGAATATCGTGAATTATGTACATAATATTATTTACCGTAGAAAAAAAGAAAAAAGAATACAAAAATCTATCGTATTTACATAAATATCTGATAACATAAACGCATTTGACAAAAAATAGCCATCTCCTGTATTATATCTTACATTATATTTTATTATATAAATAATTGCCGCATTTTTATATTTTTACTTACAACTTCATTTTATTCTATTTTTAATCCTATTCAGCTGTAACAACCTGCAAGCGGGATTCAGCTGATTATTCCGCGTGTTTAAAACACGCTTTAGAGGAAGCATGGCCACGATTTGTTAAAGGTATTTCCAAAATTTATAAGTTTTTATTACGTATATACTATACAGAATTACTGCGATGTTAGAAGTGTTAATATCACTAATCAACGTAGAAGCATATAATAAACACTTTCTTAAATTTATGAATTATTTAAATTGAAAGTGCTAGAAGCAAAGAAATTTAAAGTTTTTTTAATAAATTTATTTTAAAAGATGGATATTAATGTTAGCTCGTTCATACTCGTTCATACTCGTAGGACTTCCAGAATTTGACTTCCCGGCTTTGGATCCATTAATTCTCGAACATGCTACAGCTCTACTTAATTTAGGCGAGATACGTGGAGAATTGACTGTAACAAATCTCACTGCCATCGGTTTATCGAAAATTCGTTTTCTTGATGTGAGAACACATTTTCTTGATGACGTTTTTCGTTTGGAAATTGACGCAGATTTACCGTGGTTGTACGCAGAAGGTGCCGTGGACGTAAATGGCAGTCTAAATGTGTTCAAAATTACTGGTAAAGGTAAGATAATAAAATCTATTTTGCTTGCGAGAGCAAAGATAAGACATTTATTTTATCTGATATACCTATTTACAATAAGTAAAGATTATTTATATTTGTATCAAACTGTGAACTCTTTCTACTAAAATCTATTTTGTTACAATCTTATTACTAGTCAATTAAGATATATAAGTATAATAGTTTCTTTTTAACAATATGCATATATAAATATGTATATTGCACAAAAATCTAACTTTAATATCTATAATATTAACATATATCTACTGCTTTATAATTTGGCCATTATTAAAGAAATGGTTATGTTCTTTTTAATTATTCCAATTTGTTGAGAAATATTTCATAATTATTAAACTGCAAATATACATGACTGTGAGTATAATTTATGTAACAGGACATTTTAATGAAACTCTGAATGATGTTAGAGGAACGTGGGATTTAACAGGGCATGTAGTAAACGATACATGGATTGTAGAACATTTCCGTGTCACACCGTCAATTGGAAAATTTAAAATATATTTCGATAATTTGTTAGAACAAGGCAAAGAATTCAGTAAGTATTAAATTAATTTAAATATAATTTTATTCTATTCATACTTTTTTTAGTAGGTACATGTCGAATTTACTGACTAAAGATGCATAATTTATTATTTAAATATAAATTTTATTTTCAGATGACCTTGTCGTAAATTTTGTAAACGAATACTGGCCGCCCTTATATCGAATATTATTACCAATAATAGCTAATGTATATGACCCTTGGCTGGTTGACTTTCCCAATAAGTTATTCTCAAAAGTTCCATTCTCAGAAGTATTCCCATAATGTTTATACATTTATTATACGTCAGTAAAGAACCAAACTTTTCATAAAAATATAAACATATTCAGCTTTATGAACGCTGAAGATATGTCAGATAGGTTTCTGAGAATGTATAGTTTAATCTTTGAATTTTAACAATTGTTTGTAAGCAAAATAAAAAAATAACAAAGTATTAATTTCAATGCAAGATTATTTCTCTTCTACTTTCTTGTATTCTTCTAGATACCGTAAGTAAGAAAATTATCTTCAATTATTTTAATATACATATTATTAAATGTTCAACAGCGTTATTACAAACGATCGCCAAAAAGTCATATACGTGTTTACTACCTATAGTTTATTACAATTAAAAAGTACTATTTTTTAATACTTCACTGCGGTGACGAAATAAGAATAAAATCTTTTTTTATGCAATAGTATCAAGTGTAAATCATCATTCGCGAGTTGGTATTGATACATTATTATTCGCAGTGTCGTTTTCTTTTATATTATGTTTTATATAATCATGCTATTGATATCATCCATTTGCGTGCCGTAACCGAGAGGTATATAAAGTAGTAGCTACAGCTGTCAACTGCAACAAAGGATTAACTTTTTTATAAATATATTAATGTTTACATACGATAATGTCATTCAATTTCATTACGTTGCTTAAAAAATCTCGAGAACAGGAATTATATAAGATTCAGTGTTCATAACCAATCAAACAATTCACAAAAGAATATTAAATAAAGAACATGTTATTCTACGCAGTTAGTGTATTCAGCGTTGCAGCTTTCGGATTATCGGCAACTGGAGAATTCACGCTTCGTAAGTCTTCTTTAAAAATTCTTTGTTATATTTTTTTTTAAATATTATTATTCGCGACTAATGTCGATGTATCAATCGTTTGATTTGTATAAAGAAGTTACTGCACAAAATTAATGGTGTTATATGACATAAAAATGACTTTAAGAGATATACATATATGATATATTTTTAAGACAACAAATATGCAAATAAAAATATATTAATATTTATTAATTAGTATTAACATATTCTAATACAGAACAGAGATTGTCGTGACTAAATTCATTGAAAAATCTAAAGACTCCTGAAACAAATAACTCTTCTACATTCGTTTAATCGTTTTGTTGTAAAGAGTTGCTACCTCTTATTAGACGTTCATATTTCATGTTTTTTCTAAGTATTCTTCGAAGTACTAATTACATACATACTTGCGAACTTAGTCCGCCATGCGGCGTTGAACGTGTTCGGACGTGTTTCGTTCCGTTAAAATTTTTTGAAGTTGCTGATGCAACCACCCGCCTTTGATGTTCTCAACTCGTGATTTGGAGTCCATCTCAGACCTTTCCGCCCTCTCACATCTGAGTTTTTGGCCGCATTGTCTCCGAAACGAGACAGGAGCCAGTAATTAAGAAGAAGAAGAAGATACATACACAGAAAGAAAAATGCAGTTGTTTCAATTAAACGTCTACGTCACGGGCTGCCACAAGCATAAACAGTTAATTCAATTGGATATTATTTGATCCAAATATCTGGATTATTAAAACAATCTGATGTTTTTGTTGAAATAATATCCAATTGAATTAACTGTTTATATTTGTGGCAGCCCGTGACGTCGCGTTTAATTGAAGCAACTTTTCTTTTCCGTGTACTTGCGAATAGCGGTTTTTACGTGCGCATGAGTCAAGAGCATTGTGAATTCCACACGCAACATTATACATTTAAGAAAGAGAAGAATTTTCCTTTCAATCACTCATCAAACATCTGATAACACGCACTTGATAAAAAACTAATTATCTTCTAAACCATATATTTTCAAGTATATTTTATTGCTATTTTAAAACAATTGCTGCCTTTTCATATTTTTACTACTATGTATTCCATTTTATTTTACTTTTAATTCTCAGCTGTAACTACCTGCAAGCGGGATTCAGCTGATTATTCCGCCTGTTTAAAACACGCTTTAGAGGAAGCATGGCCACGATTTGTTAAGGGTATCTATTTCAAAAATTTATAAATTTTTGTTATTTTAATTTATTTATTTTGTGCCATGGATAATATTAGCTTATTTTTATCTTGAATTTTTAGGACTGCCAGAATATGATTTTGCACCTATGGATCCAATATTTTACGAAAATGTGAAACTTATATTAAATTCAGACGAGTTACATGGAGAACTAATTGCGTCAAATATCACTGCTATCGGTTTATTGAAGACTCGTTTTTTTAATGTAAGAACGCATTATATTGATGATGCCTTTCATTTAGAACTTGATATACTAGTACCAAAGCTGTTTATAAAAGGTGCTGGGCAATATAATGGTGCCGTAAGTGTATTTAGAGTTGCTGGTAAAGGTACGATATTAAATTCCACATAATCTGCATAAGCAAAGAAACATTATTTATTTTGTTGCATCTCTATTATTTATAAGGATCAAACATTAATCATCTACGTATATAAAACCATGTGTTTCTTTCTATAAAAGATTCGCAAAATCTGTTTTGTTACGACCTCATTTATTAGCTATTTATCAGAAACTTTAATAGTTTTTAAATTTGAAGATATACAATAATATACATATAAAATACAAATGTAGATACGTGTACTTATATTGTGTGTGTGCACACATAAATTTATATTTAACATAAAATTAATAATTATTGTTTAATGCGGCAATTTTTAATAAAATAACCAAGATTTTTATAAATTATTATTTTATTTAAAAAATACTTCACACTTTTATCATTACAGTAATTTATGTAACAGGTCACTTTAATATAACCGCGGGAGATATCAGAGGAACATGCAATTTTATAGGACATATAGTAAACGATACATTGATTATAGAACGTGTTCGTTTCCTTCCATCGATTGGAAACTTCAAAATATATTTTGATGTTTTAGTAGAACAGAGTAAAGAAATTAGTAAGTATGAAATTAATTTAATTATATAATTCTATTTTTTTAAATATTTTTTCAAATATACATTGAATTACTTGAGTAAAGACTTATATCAAATTTACTGCTTAAATATATGTAAATTCCGTCATTTTGATAAAAGTTTGTCTAGAATAATTAATAAAATATAATCATCCACAATTTCAATGTGTACCTATATGATAAGAAATGATATATTATAAATTATTTTTATATACAGTAAATTGAAATATCTATATAATTTAAAATTTTGAATGTTAAAGTCTTACCATTTTTAAGAAAATTTTTTTTAGAAGCTGGATCATAGTAGCTTAATAATAGATAATATTTTTGTGTAAATTTTGTATATTTTTTCCAACTCAACAAACTGCGCGCCAATTACTTATCGGTCTTGAAACACGCAGTTTTTCATTAAGACAGTAAGTCCACATTCTTAAATCGATAATTGAATTAACTTTGGATGCTAACATTCTTTTAAATCACTATAAAGAAATTTTGGCAAAAAATTTAGAAAACTTTTTGCGATACCTTCATATTATATTATGAATTATAATAATAAACTAAAACCAATCACTGACTTGAAAAAAATGAAATAATGACAATTTATAATAAGACATAGCCAATCACTGACTTAGAAACAAGACAAAAGTTAAAAATATGTTATTTTGTAAGCTAAAGTTGTATTTTATTATCTTTTATCAAATAGTTTTATTAATTTTATGTCTATTTTTACAAATGTATAAATCAGAAAAAAGAGTAATTATCTATTCTATGTAACATTAGGTTTATATCATAATCTTACATTAATGTCTTTTTTCTGTAATATATTACTATATATTTATTTTTATTTTCAGATGATCTTGTCGTAACTTTCGTAAACGAGTTCTGGCCGGTGTTATATCGAAAAGCGATACAAGTACTGACCGATGTATGGGACCCATGGTTGACTAACTATTCCAATAAATTCTTCTTGAAAGTTCCCTTCTCAAAAATATTTCCGTAAAACTCATATATTTATTATATTGACAATGGGTACAAATTCCTTATAAAATTAAAACCGCATTTACTTTAAACGTAAAAAGGTATATGGGTTATTTCTCTGAGATTCTATAAATTAATTTGTGTTTTTTAATTACTCTTTGTGAGCAAAATTAATAAATAACTAAAAATATTAATTTTAATTATTTTTCTCCTATTTTTTGTATTTCTAGGTATCATATATAGGTAATCCACAAGAATAATCAACATTGTATTTTTAACATACACTTTTTAAAAAAACTTGCACATTGCTTTCCCACAGTTTTTAAGTGTGCATAGTAGAAACTTGCACATTGCTTTCTCATAGTTTTTAAGTATACAAATTAGAAACTTGCACATTACTTCCTCATAATTTTTAAGTATGCAAATTATAAATTTGCACATTGTTTAATCAACATTTTATTTTGCTCATAAAGCTTCCTCTATAAGGAAGCCAAATTTTTTCTTTGATGTATAATTCTTAGTGGATATTTATTAATTTGGCTTTTTCATACACATTAGCAGCGGCAACTAAAAAAAAAATTTTTTTACAAAAACAAAGCTTCCTCTATGAGGAAGCAAAATTGTAAAAATATATAAACATTTTGATCAAAGTATAGATAGCTAAATAAGAGCCAGGCGCGGTTGGTGGTGCGCAAATATTATAATAATTCCATAAGGAACCTATACTTCGAATTTTAAGTCACACTGGCTGAAAGTACGCGTTTCATTTACATTATTATTTACCGGTTATTGCAATAAATATTTGGTTACGACGCCCTAACAGAATCAGAGAAGTTCCAGGTTCTAATCCTGGCTGGGGTAATATTTTTCGCAATAAATTCTTTACAATTTTTTCAGATGCTTCTGTGGTAGGATCGTCTTGACGAATAATTTAACCGATATAGTTGGAGTAGCGTTGTAAGTCTGACGAACCTAGTGGGCGTGCAGTTTTTCCAGCTAATGGTCTCTTCGTAATTGACGATTTAAATATAGCCAGTTATGCAGCATTTGAAGAAGTTAAAATTTAATCGGGGCGAGGGAAGAGATTTACTACTCCAACGAATTGTGTTGGAAAATTATATGTTAAAAACAAATTATTATAATATTTGCGCACCACCAACCGCGCCTGGCTCTTATTCAGCCCGCTATCTATACTTGGTTATTCCATAAGAAGCCTATACTTCGAATTTTGATCATTATTTGCTTTTATTTTTTATAAATCATTAAATAAGGATTACTTATACTCATTTACTAACAATATAGATATACAGCATAGTAAATTTTACACACTTTTCTTTATGTTAATATTATGTTGTAAACTAACAAGGAAACCCACGGAGGTGTCCCACTCTGATCTTGATGAGCTTTATATATGTTGTTGTGTAGACAAAAATAAGAGATACGTCTTTTTTTATACGTGCCCATACGCATGTTTAGAGGGTGAACACCCCTTCGGAAAAAATCGATTTTTCTCTTTTGGGCCGAATATCTCCGAAACTATAAAAGATAGAAAAGTTTTCAAAAATGTAAATTAAATGGCTTCAAAAGTACTTTGAAATAATAACAAAATATTTTTTTTATTTCTTTTATTTTTTAACATACCCCCGCCACCAATACATTTTTTCAAAATTTTAAAATTTTTTTATCACCAAATAAGAGGTTGTTTTTTTACGAATTCAACCATGTATGATAAAGTTATGTTACGATAAACCATTTTTGAGAAATAATTATAAACGCCTCTGTACACACTTTATCCGTGTCCGCCTATGCGCTCGATTCTTCATGCAACGCGTTCTGTTTGCATCTTCGCGTACTTACACCTAATAGAAGATGACTAATACATTTGGAAAACATTCTACGTAATCATGGAAGTTTTTATCGTGTTCTAGAGTCTAGACATAACAACTGAATCATAGATTGTAAATAATGTAAATTAAATCATGCGCGACGCATATCAAATGTGTATGTTCTTAATTTAAGATATGACAAGATGACTTACATAGTCGCATAGAATATAAAATGTTACTTTGCATTAGTTTCATTCGTGACAGTGTATTATATCGTGTACTATTAATCGCTGCACCTTTGTATGTATTGATATTTTGTAAATGTCTATTAAAATGTTTTTACTTCTCTTACAATTCGTTATACACTCGCAATCAGGCTAGTAGTTTTGGCAGAGAGATGTCTTTCTCATAATTGGCCTATTGATAATCAGCCTACAGGTTTAGGCAGAGGGGAAGAATACTCCAATGAAAATTAATAGGTGTTTCAAGCTAGAGGTAACTAGATTTTAAACATTTGTGTAAATGATGGAATAAAAGAACTAATATATATATGAAAATTGTCTAATGTAATATACAATTTTAGTTCACAAGTCATGGAGGAGAAAGAGGAGGACAAAGAAAGGAAGAAAAGAAATATATATAAATATATTTATTTACTGACAGTGAATCATTATATAAATATTCTATTCGTGCTCTTTATTAATTATATAAATAAAAGAAGTTGTGTATAACAATATAACAATATAATTGTGTTACAATGTGTAATTGTTTAACAACATAATAATACAATAAAGTTACATAAATAAAGTTTTACAAATAATTAATGTAAATATAATATTTATGGTTTCAAATTATAATAATAACACATGTGATGGTCGTGATAAAAGTGTTGTATACAAAGAGATTTCTTACACCATGCGCAAGTAATTATAGCAATGCCGCCGCAAATATCGCACAATAAAAACACGATAAAAACTTCCATGATTACGTAGAATGTTTTCCAAATGTATTAGTCATCTTCTATTAGGTGTAAGTACGCGAAGATGCAAACAGAACGCGTTGCATGAAGAATCGAGCGCAAAGGCAGATACGGATAGTGTGTACAGAGGCGTTTATAATTATTTCTCAAAAATGGTTTATTGTAACGTAACTTTATCATACATGGTTGAATTCGTAAAAAAACAACCTCTTATTTGGTGATAAAAAAATTTTAAAATTTTGAAAAAAATGTATTGGTGGCGGGGGTATGTTAAAAAATAAAAGAAATAAAAAAAATATTTTGTTATTATTTCAAAGTACTTTTGAAGCCATTTAATTTACATTTTTAAAAACTTTTCTATCTTTTATAGTTTCGGAGATATTCGGCCCGAAAGAGAAAAATCGATTTTTTCCGAAGGGGTGTTCACCCTCTAAACATGCGTATGGGCACGTATAAAAAAAAACGTATCTCTTATTTTTGTCTACACAACAACATATATAAAGCTCATCAAGATCAGAGTGGGACACCTCCGTGGGTTTCCTTGTAAGTTTCGAGATTGCTATGGTGGCCTATTTATTATGAACTATTTTTAATATAATTTATCTGTGACGAATATATGACGTATACGTAAAAATTATTTATGCACACACTTCTAAAAGCATTATAAGAAAATAATATTCTTTGATTATAGAAGCAATAAAGATTTTAATACTCCAAAATAATCTTTTTTACTTCGCATATGTCTAAACGTGTTAGCATCATTTCCCCGAACTTAATACGAGATCTTCAGAGCTAAAGTAAAACTCAGCCTCTATAAGTATAATCAATCAAGTTATTCGTCGCAAGTGTATCAAACAAAACATGTTTTTATTTTTGCAAATTGTAAGTAGGTACTGTAAACTTTCAAAATTAAATGTATAGTTTAGTCTTTGAATTTTAACAATTGTGTGTAAGCAAAATTAAAAAATAAAGTATTAATTTCAACGCAAAATTATTTCTCTTTTGTTTTCTTGTGTTCTTCTAGATACCGTAAGTAAAAAAATTATCTTCAATTATTTTAATCTACATTTTATTAAATATTCAACAGCATTATTACGGACGATCGCCAAAAGGTCAGTACAGTTCACTATACAGTTAAAAAATACTATCATTTTATAAAATCTTTTTATATGCAATAGTACTTATCAAGTGTAAATCATCATTTGCGCGTTGGTATATAGACACATTATTATTCACAGTGTCATTTTTCTTTTATATTGTGTTTTACAGTATATGCTCATGCTACTGATATCATCCACTTGCGTGCCGTAACTGAGCAGTATATAAAGTGGTAGCTTTGTGTCAACTGTAGCTGAAGGAATTAACTTTTTATATAGGGAAACCCGGGGCATAACGGGACCACGGGGTATCATGGGATATGGTCGATATCTTTTTACAGAGATGCTGTCATGTAACGAAATGTATGGAAATTATTGCTCTTAGATGTCTCTACCCGTGTGCTGTTATTAGTTTTCATATTATTTTTATCTGAAAAATGCTACAAATTATTTAATGCGTTTGCTATGTTCTCCGCGACTGACAATGAGTTACAATTTCTTTGATACATTTACATATAGTAAGCAATGATAAAATTCTATTTTTTATTACCGTAAGTATATTTACGTTATTAAACATCTTTTCTTGTTAATTTAGTAAAGTGTCTGTGCAAATATCGATTATCTGTGACGATTTATATTACCTAAAGTAAACATATACACTTCGAGGCATAACGGGAAATTAGTCCATGGGGCATGATGCCTTGTGGTCTTAAAATGTTTTATTTTTTTTCATACGCTATCAGTATATACCTATGTTATGTTGCGCAATATATATTGATGCCAAAGGTCACTATACCAAATTTTGATTTTTACTTATATTTTAATAAGATAAATGTAAACTGTAAGAAAAGTATTAGTAATAAATAAATTATTATAAGTATTAGTAATAAATAATTATTATTAATTAAAAATGCAATAAATACATTCCTACATATATTGCGTGTTCTAATAAATCACTTTAAAAAAGTTTTGAACATTAATAAACAAGTTTTGTGAGGGATTCCATTATGCCCCGCATAAAATCCATAATAAGGTTAACTCACGTTTTCAAAAAACAATAGGTAATTTCATCCTTTCAAACTATTCTTTGTAGTAAAACTTGTATTTTTCTTATAGGGGACATTTCAAAGAATATTTTAGTGCAAAACAAAGTTTAATTATTTATTTTTAATATTGTTGTAAACTTGATTAAACCTTCAGGCCCCCGCACAGACTTTTACATAATGCATAACGCATAAGGAAATAAACCAATCAGAGTCCTTTATTTATATCCCCACTTCTCGCGTGCATAGTGCATAAGGACTCTGATTGGTTTATTCCCTTTATGCGTTATGTATTATGCAAAAGTCTGTGCGGAGACCTTTAGCGTTCCCGTTATACCCCGCCCGGGAAAAAATGTTTATATCTAATTATATATAATATGATATAATTATATATAATTAAATATAAACTTTTTTTCCCGGGCTTTTCTGTAAGAGCTGCAAAGAGTTGATTGGCTTAAACCGAAACTCGGACGCAGTTCTAGCATCGTGGACACAAGGCTTTAGAGCCTCTCTTTCGAGCCTTGACAGAGCTCGAGCTCTAATCCACTCTAGGCCGATATTCATAGTCTTCAAGACCGTCTTAAGTAATGTCTTAAGACGCTAATACGGCTCTGTGATTGGTTCATGACATCTTAAGATTGAACTTAAGACGGTCAAAAGGTCGAGTGTCAATGGCGCGATTTTTGACGCTTGAGTCGCGCGATTACAGCCGCGCAGCACTAGTCGCGCGATAGCCAAATGATTCTAGTCGCGCATACTGTTGTCAATAGCGCGATGAGAGTCGCGCGACCAAGAGTTGCGCGAGAGCGCGACTAATGCTTGCATTCCTTTAATATTTTAAAACCTCAGTCTTCTACATGAAACAGACATTTTAATTATGACGATGTAATCACAATATGCTTCGAGATGGATTTTTAGAAGCAAAAAATGTCAGTTTTTTTTTCAATTTAATTCTTTAGAACAATTACCTACTTAAAATGTGATCTCCCTTCGTGCTACTGGTGGTTTCGCTAATGCTGAATAGTTTGATATTCGAGATAAATTTATGGATTATTCCAACAGCAATGCTGGCTCTATCCAGTAGCAATTAAAATGTTTAAATAGAACAAACTAAATTGGAGCTCTTGATTACAATTATCTATTTTAATATTAATAATTGTAAACTTTACTATTATTATAAATTAATGTAAATTTTGTAAAATATAATAATAATAATTTTGTTTATTTTTACCGGGTTTTTTCAGGCCATCTGCTACTTTTTCCCACGCATTGTTTTTCATATTTTGATCTTTATAATTTTTATCTTGTGGGTCATATAAGCATTTATAGTTGCTCACCAATTCACACATCATAAAATCATTCATGTTGTAAAACGTTAATTTAATTAAAAAATAGAACTCCAAAATATTGGCGAGTAAACTGCTCCAAATGCAATTGAGTTAATTAAGCCGCGCGGCTAGACTGCTCCAGGTGCTGTTGAGTCACACGACTCCGAATCGCGTCGCTACAGTCGCTACAGTCGCTACAGTCGTACGACTAAAAACGCGGCATTGACAACAGTTCCATTATATTACATGCAAAGCAGATTCGCGCAGCTGCAATCGCGCGACTCGAGCGTCCAAAATCGCGCCATTGACACTCGACCTTTAAATAACTATAAATACCGGCCCTAGTGCCGCAGTCGAGCTCGAGCCTGAAGCGGAGACTGCACGCCTCTAGTTCATAACCAATCGAACTATTCGCGGGAATATTAAACAAAAGACATGTTATTCTACGCAGTCAGTGTATTCAGTGTGGCAGCATTTGGATTATCGGCAACAGGAGAATCTACGCTTCGTAAGTCTTCTTTTAAAAAATTTTTTGTTGTATTCTTTTTAATAATACTATTCGCGCCTAATGTCGATGTATCGATCGTTTGATTTGCATATAGAATTTCCTGCACAAAATTAATGTTGAGTTATGACATAAAAATGACTTTAGGAGATATATGATATATTTTTAAGACAACAAATATGCAAATAAAAATATATTAATAATATCTATTAATTAGTATTAACATATTCTAATATTTCTAATACAGAACAGAGATATTGTCGTGACTAAATTCATTAAAAAATCTAAAGACTCCTAAAACAAATAACTCCTCTACAGGCGTTTAATCGTTTTGTTGTAAAGTGTTTCTCTCTTATTAGACATTTATATTTCACGTTTTTTCTGAGTATTCTTCTAAGAACTAATTACATACATACTTGCAAATAATGTTTTTATGTGCGTTTTTACGTGCGCATGAGTCAAGAGCATTGTGAATTCCACACGCAACATTATACATTTAAAAAAGAGAAGAATTTTCCGTTCAATCACTCATCAAACACCTGATAACACGCACTTGACAAAAAACTAATTATCTTCTAAACCATATTTTCAAATATATTTTATTGTTAAAACAATTGCTGCCTTTTCATATTTTTACTACTATATGTATTCCATTTTATTTTACTTTTAATTCTCAGCTGTAACTACCTGCAAGCGGGATTCAGCTGATTATTCCGCCTGTTTAAAACACGCTTTAGAGGAAGCATGGCCACGATTTGTTAAGGGTATCTATTTCAAAAATTTATAAATTTTTATTATTTTAATTTATATAATTTTTAAATAAATTATATGCGTTACTAATAATATTATTGCGATGTTAGGAATGTTTCTAAATTAATCAACATTAAGAATAAACTAATTTACATTAATTTATAAAATATTTAAGTTTAAAGGAAAAAGTAAAGAGAGTAAAAATTTTTTTAACTAAATCATTTTGAAATATAAATAATTATTAGCTTATTTTTATCTTGGTAGGACTGCCAGAATATAATTTTCCATCTTTGGATCCATTACTTTACGAAGATGCGAAACTAATATTGAATTCAGGCGAGCTACATGGAGAACTAATTGCGTCAAATATCACTAGTACCGGCATGGCAAAAAATCGTTTCTTTAGTGTAAAAGCGCACCTTCTTGATGATTTCTTTCATTTAGAAATCGATGTACTAGTACCAAAGTTGTTTGTAAAAGGTGCTGCGAGAATGAATGGTGCCGTAAGTGTATTTAGAGTTGCTGGTCAAGGTACGATATTAAATTCCACATAATCTACATAAGCAAAAAAACATTATTTTTTTTGTTGGATGTGTATCTCCATTTATACATAAGGATCAAAGATTAATCATCTACGTACATCAAACCATGTGTTTCTTTCTATAAAAGATTTGCAAAATCTATTTTGTTACGGTCTCATTATTCATAAATTTTAATAGTTTTGTAAATTTTAAGATATACAATAATGTACATATAAATTACAAATGTATGTACGTGTATATTGCACACATATCTATATTTAACATAAAATTAATAATTATTATTTAATGTGGCCATTTTTAATAAAATAACCTAGAGGACTTGGTTAGAGGGCGTGTGAGTGTATGGACGTGTGTAATTGACGCTGTGATCTTAGATCGTATTCAGATAGTTTTAGAGTAAAGTGCGTAGTATAACAGCGTTTGAGAGTAAGAGGAGAGGCGTGAGGAGCGGTGTGAGTGAAGGCGTTGCATGGGAGTGCGTTAAAGATTAGATTTCGGCTTAGTTTTTGGCAAGCGGCTTTGTACAGGTTATGGCGTCGAGCCATAAGGATTTTTAATTTAAAATTTTGTACCCCAAGATATATAATGTCAAAGGAGTTGGGATTAAAGAAATTAAGAATAGGGTGGGGGATAAGGGCTATGAGATATGAAGAGAAAATTAGAGCAGCTGATGATAATAGATGAATTAAAATGTGCTGGTTAGATAAAGAAGAAAATGATTGGAAAGATAGATATGGTAGAGAAAGATCAAAATATTTTAGTAGGAATGGTTGGAGTACTGTGGCTGTGGATTCTTTAAGGGGGGAACCTCATATAAACAGCACTTTTTTTAAAGATATATTACAATTTATTAAAAAAAAGTTGGAGTATTTATTGAATTCAAATAAAATACATTGTAATATTTAAGTTTAAATCTACAAAAAAAAGTTTTTTTTTGTAAAAAAAAAACAAAATGGCAACGCTACAGCTGCTTGAAGTTGGCTCCTCGAGTTTTGCGCCGGACAACGCTCAGGTCCTTGTAATTGTCTGAAATTAACGAATTAAATTTTTTTCATTGAAATAAATTATTTTGTACTTCATGAACCTCAATTTAGCAAAAAAAACAAAAAAATGAAAAATTGAGGACATTTTAAAAAAAATGTAATTTTTCTTTTTTTTAACAAATTGTTAAAAACAATATTTATTATAACAATTTTAATATATTTTGAGGTTCATGAAGTACAAAATAATTTATTTTAATGAAAAAAATTTAATTCGTTGATTTCAGACAATTACAAAGACCTGAGCGTTGTCCGGCGCAAAACTCGAGGAGCCAACTTCAAGCAGCTGTAGCGTTGCCATTTTGTTTTTTTTTTTTTTACAAAAAAAAATTTTTTCTTGTAGATTTAAACTTAAATATTACAATGTATTTTATTTGAATTCAATAAATACTCCCACCTTTTTGTAATAAATTCTAATAAAATCTTTAAAAAAAGTGCTGTTTATATGAGGTTCCCCCCTTAAGAAGGGAGGGAAGAGATTTAGTTAAGGAAATGAGTAAAAGAGATGAAGATGTACACAAAGACAAATTGAGGAAAGTAGTATTTTAAATTCTAGGTATAATAAGAAATATAAGAATTTAAGTAGAGAAATAGGTGGCCCTAAATATCTGAGGAAGGAATATATGGATAATTATGATAAAGGCAAAATTATTAGAGCTCTGGTAAATTTAAGATGTGGTAATTTGGAGGACGCGAATATGTATTGGTTAAAAGAGGAAAGCGGTATTTGTATTTTTTGTAAACAAGGTAGGGATAACACGAATCATTATGTAGCGGAATGCGAAGCGACAAAAAATTGGTTTATTGAATTAGGTAAAAATAATAAAGAAAGATTAGAGAGGCTTTGGAATGACGACATGGACAGCATCAAAGAGAAGATATTGTTAAGATTATATAGGGAACGGTTAGCGTTAGAAAAAGAAAAGCGAAAAAGAAGGTTGGATTAAAACATTGATGGTAAATGTGTAACAATATGTGCAATAGTTAGCGGTAAGTTAGGATAGTAGCGTATGAATGGAAGGATGAATGATTAAGGTTATTTGTAAACCAAGTCCACTTCTTGGCTATGTAGCTGAAGTTAATAATAAATTAATAAAATAACCTAGATTTTTATAAATTATTATTATTTTATCAAAAAATACTGCATACTGTTATCATTACAATAATTTGTGTAACAGGTCACTTTAATATAACCGCGGGAGATCTCAGAGGAACGTGGGATTTTATGGGACATATAGTAAACGATACATGGATTGTAGAACGTGTTCGTATCCTTCCATCGGTTAAAAGCTTCAAAATATATTTTGATGTTTTGGCAGACCAAAGTAAAGAAATTAGTAAGTATGAAATTAATTTAGTTATAAATCTATTTTTTTCTATTTTTTTCAAATATACATTGAATTACTTGAGTAAAGTTAAAAATATGTTATTTTGTAAGCTAAAGTTGTATTTTATTAGGTATTTTTCATCAAATATTTTTTTTTATTAATTTTATGTCTATTTTTACAAATATATAAATCAGAAAAAAAGTATAATTAAATTTATGTAACATTAAATATAACAAGGCAAATAAGAGCCACACGCCGATAGTCAGTCAGGTGACAAATATAATATATTTTACATTAATGCGATATCACAAACGTTTCGATCCTTCGGTTTGGACCTTCGTCAGTACGGAAAAAGATTCAAAAATATTCAATAGGCGATTAATGTAAAATAAGTATGTGTCACCTGACTATCGGCGTGTGACTCTCATTTGCCTTGTTATTTTGTATTTTCGAGAGCTTTAACCTTAGTTATCTATGTAACATTATGTTTGTATTATAATCTTACATTAATGTCTTTTTTCTGTAATATATTACTATATATTTATTTTTATTTTCAGATGATCTTATCGTAACTTTCGTAAACGAGTACTGGCCGGTGATATATCGAACAACGTTACCACTACTAGTCGATGTATGGGAACCATGGTTGGTTGACTTTTCCAATAAATTCTTCTCAAAAGTTCCCTTCTCAAAAATATTTCCATAAAACTCATATTTATCATACTGAGTACAAATTTTTTATAAAATTAAAGATACATTTACTTTAAATGTAAAAAGGTATATGGGTTACTTCACTAAGATTCTATAACTTAATTTTTGTTTTTTAACTTTTTATAAGCAAAATTAATAAATAAAATATTAATTTCAATTATTTTTCCCCTATTTTTTGTATTCCTAGGTATCATAGGTAATCAACAAGAATAATCAACATTGTATTTCTAACATATACTTTTAAAAAATTGTAAAAATATATAAACATTTTGATCATTATTTGTTTTTATTTTTTATAAATCATTAAATAAGGACTACTTATACGCATTTACTACCAATATATTGTTAGTAAATGCGTATAAGTAGTCCTTATTTAATGATTCTTATATAGATATAAGTATAGCATAGGAAACATTTATACACACTTTTCTTTATGTTAATATTATGTTGTAAACTAAGTTTCGAAATTGCTATAGTGGTATATTTATTAAAAACTATTTTTTTTTCAAAATAATTTATCTGTAACGAATATATGACATATACATAAAAGTTATATATGCACACGCTTCTAAAAGCATTATAAGAAAATAATATTCTTTGATTAGAAGTAATAAAGATTAATAATGTCTCCAAAATGATCTTTTTTACTTCTCATATGTCTACACGTGTTAGCGTCATTCGAACTTAATATGAGATCTTTAAAGCTGAAATTATATAAAACCAATATGGCAAACTATTCTCCCGGGTTTTTTTAAACTAGTTGACCCAACCACAAAATTCCCGTTTTCTCTCAATCATCAGGTATATAAAGGCACGCTCGTCAAAGAGCAACTCAGTGTCAGCTAGGTTGCTTCTTCTTAATGAAGTGAAATGAAATGTTCGCGAAACGTTTAAACGCGTCGAAATCAAACTGACAATTTACGTGGCTCCAACTCGAAAATCAAACTCAATGATATTATAGTAATTACTGCAGTTAGTCTTTAACCTATTTTTCGTATCTCTTATGCATTCTTAATCTTTACATTTAGTTTTAAACTAAACTTTAATAAAATTTAAACTAGACCATAAGAGGTAAATTATATATCTAAATTCATCTAAAATTGATTACATTTATACGTTGCTTTGAATGATTTTTAAGATTAGCAGTTACCCTTCGCAAAACTAATAATAATTTTTAAAAAATTACACTTGCAGAGATCTTTATATATAGTAGAGATTTTTTTATCTTTTTTGAATTAACATAACGCACATAAATTAGTTAATAAAATTCCATCATACAATATGTGTCATATAACGTAGACATATCTAAGCAAATTTATCAGTAAAAAATTGTTTGCTTTGTCATACTAACGATATATAAATAGCATACGAAATATTTGTGTAAACTCCTGAGACGCTCCATACTATATAATTTCATTCATACATAAGTTTGATTTCATTAGATATAATAGACATTTTTAATAATAGTCTTAAACAGTTGGCCTTTAATGTATAAGTATACATAAATGTGCAATGTATATGTATACAAATAATACATGCACACCATGTTTGAAAGACTATAAGAGCATAATTTATTCTTTAATCTTAGAAATAGCAAACAACTTAATTCTCTAAGTTTTCTAGGTCTTATATGTCTACGCATGTTGATGTAATTAAATGTTCTTATGTTGCTTAAGAAGACTTGAAAGCCGACATTATATAAGGTTCATTATCCACAATCCAATCGAATTATTCATTACAATAGACGATCAACATGTTATTTTACGCGCTTACAATTAGTGCGATCAACCTTGCAGCATTTGAATTTACAACTGGAGAATCTACGCTTCGTAAATCTCCTTTAAAAATTTTTTGTTATATTATTTTTAATGAGTTTATTATGTATCCGCTTCTAATAGCAGTCCATCCATTGTTTTAATCACATAAAGAGTTTGCTATAAAAAATTAATAGAGAGTTGACATAAAGATGATTTCAAACAAGAAAAATATAATATATTTTTTTGGAGTAATACATATAGAAATTAAGAGCTATTCTAATTCAGATCCGTATGATTTCCGCGATCAGTTTGCTAAAATATCTAAATACATATTATAATAATTATTATTATGTATACGTTAATCGTTCTGTTACAAAGAGTTACTTCCTTTTATTAAACATTCACGTTTTTCTGAGCAATTAAAATTACTATTTCTATTTATATTTGCAATTAATAGTTTATATGTGTGCGTGTAAATTTTTTATACGTTAAAGAAAAAAAAGTGAAAAAAATTTGTTTCGTTATCACAGTATAAAATAAACATCTGATAACGTATACGCACTTGACGAAAATATAACATTAAATTGTATTTTAAATTATATCATATTGTAAAAGCAATTGTTGCATTTTTAGTTTTATTTTCATTCTGTTTTATTCCATTTCTATTTTTATTCAGCTATAACCACTTGCAAGCGTGATTCAGTTGATTATTCTACCTGTTTAAAACATTTTTTAAAGGAAGCATGGCCACGGTTTATTCCAGGTAATCTTATTAGACATTTATAAGTTTGTCATTATCTTAATTTATATACAGGGTGATTTAGAAATACACCGACAAACTTGGAGGATGAGTTCTTCACATAAAAACAAGAAAAAAATGTCATATAAACATATGTCCGGAAACGCAGCTCCTCTGAGCTACACCCTCCCAGTTTTCCGAAAAAACTCGAATTTTATGTATATTGTCTAAACTTGGGCTTCGAATTAAGGATATATACCAATTTTCGTAAAATTCGAAGCCCAAGTTTAGACAATATAAATGACCCATGGATGGTTAGTTTCATCAATAATATCTTCTTGAAAGTTCCATTTTCAAAAATGTTTTCATAAAATTCATACATTTATTAAGCATTAAGAAATATCGACAAATATAGATAATAGAAATATTATATCATGAAATAAAACAAAAAGCTCAGTTTATATCATATAGAAAATCTTTTTAAGTTTTATATCGTAAACTTTATAAGGTGAGACGGGAGAACTAGAGAATAAGTTGCAGTCAAGTTAATTAAAGTAAAATAATAATTTTCTAAAATTGATTTCTCTTATAAGCTTTTGGTTTTCTTTGACGGTTTAAATTACATAAATTTTTTGTCAATTCTTTCCTTTAATATCGCAAAATAAACTCTTTTGGAAAATACAAATTAAGAACATAAATCAAATATGAGCAAAGTATGAGTTTAATAATTTCTGTAAAAAAAATGCTCTATCCAATAATAATCATATACACAGTCATGCTATGTTTTCTTAGTTTAATTAATTTGCTACAAATGGAAAAATAACGCAAAATTTTGCTTGATCAATTTACACTCAATAACAATCCAATATATACATATATACAAAGAGCTATACTCAAAGAAGTATAGCTCTTCGTTCCGAACGCGTTAGTATCTTAATTGTCACTATATCTTTAGAAGAGATTTGGAAGAATGAAACATATGTGTGTGTATGAAGAGAGTAGAATATACGACAAATCTAAGGGAGAAATATAGAGGTACCGAATTTGTGGCGGACGGATGTCAGGAAGAGAAAGTTAAAATACCTACGCGCCAAGAACGCGAAAAGTTGTCAAACTTTCGCATCAGAGAATTCTCTTTTCGGGTTTCCCAGAATATCCGTAATAAAGTTATAAACTTTTAGGAAGGGCTACGCTACACCTTCGTTGTATAACTGCCTAGTCCGAGTTTCTGGTAGCGCTCAACGATCGAACTAAATTTCGCTTTTTTCGAACATCGATAACTGAATCTATGATTCAATGGATAAGTTTCTGCGTTTTTTATGAGTTGATGAGACGAATTAATTACATAATAAATTTGTCAATACCATGAAAAATAACCAATTCATGAAATGTTGCATGTATATACAAGAATGGAAAAAGATGAATTAGCATACAATTTATTTATAGCATACAATAATTTTGTTTGTTATTTGCCTAAATCTAATAACATTCACAGATTATTTTAAAGAGATAAGACATCTATTTAGCACAAGTGATTGATATCAGTGGTTAATGTAACATTGTTGATTTTAAAAAAATGGACTACTATCATATAGTTTCTTTTCTAAAACCAAAAATGAGCAGTGGACTATTGCAGAAAATAAAAAAGTCCTCTATCAGAAAAAATAAATAAACTTGTAGCTAGAATATCTAGATTAGTAAAAACAGTAATTAAGTATAAGAATGTCTACTACAACAAAAAAAATCCTAATATTCTTTTTATCTTGAAAAAAATTAATTTTTGTAGAACTTTTAATCTCTTTATGTTATTATTACTTTTTGTGTATTATTTTTTATGTTATTATAAAATAATTAAAAAATAATAAAAATATATTAAATTATAATACACAAGTTTGATTTCATTTCATATAGTAGACATTTTCCATTAATGATCTCAAACTGCTGGCTAACGATGTATACCTACACATAAATACATAATGTATACAACGTACAAATTACACATGCACTCCCTGTTTAAATTTAGAAAATACTGGAAAAGAGCATAATTTATACTTTATAAGTTAATAACCATATAGAAATAAAGAACAGCTTAATCCTCGTCCGATTTTAATCTTCTCATGTCTTAGATTAGAAGTCTATAATGCATATTAATGTTATTCAATTTTAATACGTTGCTTAAGAAATCTTGGAAGCTGAAACTATATAAAGCCAATCGTCCATAACCAAATCGAACTATTCGCCGGAATACTAAATGATCAACACGTTATTCTACGTGTTTAGTATATTCAGCCTAGCAGCATTTGGATTATTTACAACTGGAGAATGTACGCTTCGTAAGTCTTATTTGAAAATGCTGTTATATTCTTTTTAATGATTTTACTGATTGTAAATAACCGCTTGTAACAGCGATATTATCGATTTCTTTAATCACATGTAAAGTTTACTGTATAAAATCAATATGGAGTTGATATGTGAAATAATTTCAAACAAGAGACATTTATAACATTAGAAAAGTTACTTCCTAATGTTAAATGGTCCATTTCACGTTCTTTTTAAGCAATTACTACTGTTTTCCTTTATATTTGCAAGTAATAGTTTTTATCTTTTTATGTATGCGTAAATTAAGATATTACCTTGATTTACACACGCAATATTAATTAATGCATTGAAGGAAAAAAAGAAGAAACAATGTTTAATTCCGCTCCCTTAAAATAGAAACATCTAATAACATATAAGTACGCAATTTAGAAAAACATAATTCTAGTTAAGATTTAAATTATATCCTATTGTAATAACAATTGCTTTATTTTTACTACTACTACTCCGTTCTATTCCATTTATGTTTCTATTCAGCTATAACCACCTGCAAGCGTGATTCAGTTGATTATTCTATCCGTTCAAAACACTTTTTAAAGGAAGCATGGCCACGATTTATTAAAGATAGCTAATTCAAAAATTTATAAATTTGCATTATTCTAATTTATATATCTTATAAACATAATATACACTTTGTCACTTACAATTACATTACAGCGACGTTAGAAATATTTATAAAATTTATGTAATCAACATTAATAAACAATGAAATACCATGAACATAATAAAATACCTGTATAAATAGAAAATTAGACCACGTAGAAAAATAAAAGATAAAAATCTATTACATTACTAGTTAAAATTATAATTTATTACTACTATCTTAATGTGTTTCTATTAAGATTTTACTCTTTTGGCCATTTTTTGCAGACATAAAATCACAAAACAAATGTAGTTATTTATATAAATATATTATATTTATATATAGTCTTACATTAATTTGTTTTTTTTTTTTTTTACTAAAACACATTGTTGTGTAATTCAATTTTTCCTTTCAGGTAATCTTATCCTGATTTTTGTAAGCAAATACTGGTCGGCGATATATCGGGCAACGTTGCCATTTATGGCCAACATATGGGATACACGGTTGGTTGAATTTCCCAATAAGATGTTCTCAAAAGTCTCTTTCTCAAAAATGTCTCCATAATATTCGTATGCTTAATTGCGCATCATAGACGGGCTACATTCTTTATAATACATATTAAAAACATGTTCAGCTTTGTACACACACAAAAGGTACGCAAAAAATATCTCTGATTCATCAGTTTAATTTTCGTTTTTAAATATTATTTGTAAGCAAAATAAATAAATAAATTAAAATATAAATTTTAACACAAAGTTTTTCTGTTTTCTATATCCTTTGGATAGATATTCGGATAGATATCTTAGATATTCGAAAAGAAACATTAGTATTATGTTTCTAAAAAACATGTTTTTAGAAAATTTAAAAAAATTACGTTCTAAAAGTTCTATTATGTATCTTTAATTCTTATATATCATCGGCCAAAGATTATATAGTAAGTAGTAAGTAAGTAATCATATTCTTTTCATATATTATGTATATTTGTAAAATAAGAAAGCAATGTTATAATAAGAAATTGAACAAAATAACAAATTCCTTTTCTTACATTAGACGTCTTGGTCACAAGAAAACCAGACGGCTTTTTGGGTCAACAAGTCTATATATAGCCCACACACACACGTCGATATGTCACACTGCATCACACCATCACCCGATCTAAAAACAATCAATCTTTGATTCAATAATATGTATATATACAAAGCGTTTGCCATTTGCGACAAAGACAGCATTTAGAGGAAATTTAGAACTAAGGAAACTTCAACAAAACGATACACCACGTTACAGATAAACACAATAATAAAAAAAAACATCAAACTAAAGCAACCTCGAATATACAGGCCTCAAGAACAAACAAAAAAGGAAAACACCCATCATTTTCCTTCCATACTTACAGGGAGTCACAGACAAAATCGGCAGAAAATCCCGCACAACAAACACAATATTAAAACTATCTGTAAGCCACCAACAAAAAGACAGTTCCTTGACAATCCAAAAGACAAAAGACCGCCACTAAACACGCCAGGGATATACAAAATGTTTATGCTTTTGTTCCTTGTACCTAACTTGGTTCCTGCGGCAAAGTCTACATTATAGAAGAGACCGGGAGAATGGTAAGCATTCGCATAGAAGAACATCAAAACGCAGTTAGACTAGAACATATAACACAATCATCACTAGAGCAGAGAACACAATCTAGAAAGCGGACACAAAATCTTGTTTGACAAAACTTCGGTACTATAAGCCAAGATTAACACTAACTTTCTTACAAAATTTATGGAATCAATGGAAATACATAAGCATCCTAACAATCTCAACAGAGACACACAATAAACAGAAAATCAGTCCAATATGGCAAACTATCCGCCCGGTTTTCTTAAAAAACTGGTTGACAACCACAAGGTTGGGTTCCCCTTTCCTCTCAATCACCAGGTATATAAAGGCACGCTCGTTAAGGAGCAACTCAGTGTCAGGTTGCTTCTCCTTGATAAAGTGAAATGTTCGCGAAACGTTCACACACAGACGCGTGGAAATCAAATCTTTATATAGAGATTTTTTGGATACTTTTTGTATTAAGTGATTAACATGACGGCACATAAATTAATTAATAAAATTCCATCATACAATATGTGTCATATAACGTAGACATAAGCAAATTTATCAGTAAAATCTTCTTTACTTTGTCATGCTAACAATATATAAATAGCATACGAAATATTTGTGTAAACTCCTGAGACTATAATAATACTATAATTTCATTCATACATAAGTTTGATTTCCTTTCATATAGTAGACATTTTCCATTAATAATCTTAAACTGCTGGGCGGCGATGTAACACATAATTACATAATGTATACAATGTAATGTATACAAAATTACACATGCACTCTCTGTTTAAAAGACTAGAAAAGAGCATAATTTATACTTTAACCATAAAAATAGAGAACAGCCTAACTCTCCGACTTTAATCTTCTCATGTCTTAGAAGTCTATACATGTTAATGTTATTCAATTTTAATACGTTGCTTAAGAAACCTTGAGAGCTGAAATTATATGTAAGGCCCATCTTCCATAACCCAATCAAACTATTCGCCGGAATACTGAATGATCAACATGTTATTCTACGTGCTTAGTATATTCAGCCTAACATTAGTATACTCAGCATTTGGATTATTTACAACTGGAGAATCTACGCTTCGTAAGTCTTACTTGAAAATGTTCTGTTATATTCTTTTTAATAATTTTACTGATTGTGAGTAACCGCGCGTGTAACAACGATATAACTATAGATTGCTTTAATCGCACGTAAAGTTTACTCTACAAAATCAATATAAAGTTGATATAAAATGATTTCAAAACAAAAGACATATAACATATATGAAAAGTTAGTTCCTAATGTTAAATAGTTCATTTCACGTTCTTTTGAAGCAATTACTACTTTTTTTCAGTTATATTTGGAAGTAATAGTTTTTATGTGTGAGTAAATTAAAATTATCTTAATTTATACACACACTATATTAATTAATACGTTAAAGAAAAAAGAGAAGAAACAATGTTTAATTCCGCTCCTTCAAAATAAAAACACCTAACAACATACGCAATTGACAAAAATATAGTTCTAATTAATATTTAAATTATATTCTATTGTAATAACAATTGCTTTATTTTTACTACTATATACACCGTTCTATTCCATTTTTGTTTCTATTCAGCTATAACCACCTGCAAGCGTGATTCAGTTGATTATTCTACCTGTTTAAAACATTTTTTAAAGGAAGCATGGCCACGATTTATTAAAGGTATCAAATTCAAAAATTTATAAATTTTTATTATTCTAATTTATATATCTTTTAAACATAATACACACTTTGTCACTTACAATTACCTTACAGCGACGTTAGATATGTTTATAAAATTTATGTGATCAACATTAATAAACAAATTTATAAATTGTATAACTTTTATTTAAACTAAATAAAATGGATTAAACATCATTTAATTGTTACTTTAAAACATAGATATTAACATTAACTTATTCATGTTGGTAGGACTTCCAGAATTTGATTTTCCATCTTTGGATCCATTATTTTACGAATACGGCAAAGTTGTATTTATTTCTAATGTGATACGTGGGGAACTAATTATGTCAAATCTCACTGGCATCGGTTTATCCAAAGCTCACTTCTCTGATGTAAGAACACACTACATTGATGACGTTTTCCGTTTGGAAATTGACACACTCGTACCAAACATGTTCATAAAAGGTGCCTCGAAAATAAATGGTACTCTAGGTGTATTCAGAGTTGCTGGTGAAGGTATGATAATAAATTCTACTCATTTCAAATAAACAGGATACGCTATTTACTTTTTTGGATACATTTAAATATATAATAATATATTATATAAGATTATAAGATTAATTATATATATACATTACACTGTACATTATTCTACAAAAAATTTGCACAATCTGTTTTGTTAAAATCTCATTACTAAACTTATTAAAATAATTAGGAAAATCAATTAAGATGATTACAACAGTCTTATTAACAGTATACATATATGTATGTCTGTATGTTGCACATCTGTAAATCTATCTCTATTAAAGTATTAAATTAATAATTTTTGTTTTATAATTTGACAATTTTCTGAAAGTAATAGTTATAACTTTTTAAATTGTTATTATTTTATTAAAAAATATTTTGTATTTATAGATATTATTATCGTTATTTATATAACAGGTCACTTCAATGTAACCACTGACGATGTTAGAGGAACTTGGGATATAACAGGACGCGTAGTAAATGATACATGGATTGTAGAACATTTTCGTACATTTCCGTCAATTGGAAAGCTAAAAGTTTATCTTGACAATTTTTTCCCAGGCAATAAGGAGCTTAGTAAGTATTAAGCTAACTTATTGTTAGATATAACTACATTTTTGTTATGTTTCCCAGTATTGAATTACCAGAATGAATACGCATGTCAAATTTACTGCTTGTAAATTGGACATGCGTAAACATGTAAATCCCGTTATCTTGATACAAAATTGTCTAGAATAATTAACTAAATATTAATAATTTGTATATATATATATACAAAAATATTATTATAAATTACTGGTATACTGTAAATTGAAATACCTGTATTTATATAGAGAATTGGACTACGTAGAAAAATAGAAAATAAAAATCTATTATTTTACTAGTTAAAATAATTCGTTACCTTCTATTTTAATATTTTTCTGTTAAGATTTTACTCTTTTGCCCATTTTTTGTAGACATAAGATCACAAAACAAATGTAGTTATTTATATAAATATTATTATATTTATATAATATATAATCTTACATATTGATTTGTTTTTTACCGAAACACATTGTTATGTAATTCAATTTTTCCTTTCAGATGATCTTATCCTGATTTTTGTAAACGAATATTGGCCGGCGATATATCGAGCAATGTTGCCATTTATGGCCGACATATGGGATAAATGGTTGGTTGAATTTCCCAATAAGATATTCTCAAAAGTTTCCTTCTCAAAAATGTTTCCATAACATTCATATGTTTAATTGTACATCATAGACGGGCTACATTCTTTTTAATATTAAAAACATGTTTAGCTTTGCAAAAGGTACGTGAAAAATATTTCTGATTCTTCAGTTTAATTTTCGTTTATAAATATTATTTGTAAGCAAAATGAATAAACAAACTAAAATATTAATTTCAGCACAGAATTATTTTCTTCTATTTTTTATATCCTTCTGAATCTTAGATATTCGAAAAAAATCATTTCCATATGATTTGCAAAGAATCATACAGTAATATTTCTAAAAACATCTTTTAAAAAATTAGGAAAAATTATATTATTTTAAAAGTTCTGTATTATTTTATAAGTTCATAATATCTTAATTCTTATATATCGTTGGTCAAAGATCATTATATGTAACAAGTATGTAATGAAGTTAATGATCTTATATTCTTTCCACATATTATGTATATTTGCAGAATAAAAGAACAATGTTATAGTATTACTGTAGTCAGTCTATTTTTTCGTAAGTATACCTATTTTTTCGTATCTCTTATGCATTGTTAATCTTTACATTTAGTTTTGAACTAAATCTTAATAAAGTTTAAACTAGAACATCATAAGAGGGAAATTATATCTAATTTTATCTCAAATTGATTACATTTATATGTTGCTTCAAGGTTTTTGAGATTTGCAGTTATTCTTCATAAAACTAATAATAATTCAAAGAAAAATACTTATAAAGATCTTTATATAGAGATTTTTCAGATTCTTTTTTGGATTAACATAACGGCATATAAATTAATTAATGAAATTCCAACATACTATAATATATGTGTCATACAACGTAGATATAAGCAAATTAATCAATAAAAAACTGTTTACTTTGTCATGCTAACAATACATAAATAGTATACGAAATATTTATGTAAACTCCTGTGTGTGTTTGAGAGACTCTCCATACTAATTTCATTCATATATAAGTTTGATTTTATTTCATATAGTAGACACACTTTTAAACAATGGTTTCAAAATGTTGGCCTATAATATATAGGTACGCATAAATATATTGTAACATAATGTATATACATAATGTACAAATAATACATACACACCATGTTTGAAAGACTATAAAAGCATAATTTATTCTTTAATCATAGAAATAGCAAACAGCTTTATTCTCTAAGTTTTCTAGGTCTTATATGTCTACGCATGTTGATGTAATTAAATGTTTTTATGTTGCTTAAGAAGCCTTGAAAGCCGACATTATATAAGGTTCATTATCCACAATCCAATCAAACCATTCATTGGAATACTATAAGACGATGAACATGTTATTCTACGCGCTTAGTGCATTCAGCCTTGCGGCATTTGGATTATTCACAACTGGAGAATCTATGCTTCGTAAGTCTTCTTCAAAATTCTTTGTTATGTGCTTTTTGATCTATATATCCGCTTCTAACAGCAATTTATCCACTGTTTTAATCACATAGAATTTACCATACAAAATCAATATAGAGTTGGCATAAAAATGATTTAAAACAAGAAACGTATAATAATATTTTTTTTTTAAGTAATAGGTATATAGAAGTTTAATCTTCTAATCTAAGCAGATCTGTATGATGTTGGTGATCAGTTTGCTAAAGTATCTAAATATTTAAAAACTATTATTCTGTATACGCGTTAATAGTTCTGTTATGAAGAATTATTTCCTCTTATTAGAGGTTAATTTTTTCTAAGCGACATTACAATTACTTTTCCTATTTATATTTATGAGTAATAGTTTTTATGTGTGCATAAGTCGAGAATACTGTGAATTACAGACGCAATTTTAACGTTAAAGAAAAAAAAGTGAAAAAAGTTTTTTCGTAATTACAGTATAAATCTGATAACATATACGCACTTGACGAAAATATAACATTAAATTGTATTTTAAATTATATCCTATTGTAAAAGCAATCGTTGCATTTTCAGTTTTATTATTATTATCATTCTGTTTTATTCCATTTCTATTTTTATTCAGCTATAACCACTTGCAAGCGTGATTCAGTTGATTATTCCGCCTGTTTAAAACTGTTTTTAGAAGAAACATGGCCACAATTTATTCCAGGTAATCTTATTAAAAATTTATAAGTTTGTCATTATTTTAATTTATATATCTTTTAAATAAAATATATGCATTATTTTATACACACACAACTACATAACTGCAATATTAAATATTAACAATAAATAAATTTCCATAAATTTATAAATTGTATAAATTTTATTTAAAAAATAAGTATAAAAGAATAAAAATTTTTTAATCAAATTTCTTAAAAATATTGATATTAATCCTTATTGGCTTTTGATATCTATTAATATTGGAATTATTCTTTTTCTTTTCATAGGGCTCCCAGAATTTAACTTTCCGTCTTTGGACCCATTATTTTATAAATACGGTAAAGCTGTATTTAATTCAGGCGAGATACGTGCAGAAGTAATTTTGTCAAATACTACTGCTATCGGTTTGTCAAAGGCTCGTTTTTATGATGTCAGAACGCACTTTCTTGATGACGTATTCCGTTTGGAAATCGACGCACAAATACCAAGAGTATTCATAGAAGGTGCCGTAAAAATGGATGGTACTCTAGGCGTATTCCGAATTGTTGACGATGGTATGGTAATAAATTCTACACAACCTGCGTGAACGAAGATGTTCCATTTATTTTATTATATATACAGGGTGTTCTAAAAAAGGGGGGCCAAAATTTAGGGAGATATTCCTCACACCTAAAGGATGAAGAAATGTTATATGAACATGGGTGCGGAAACGTTTTTCTCAGGAGTTAGAGCTTCTTTTCTGAGTACGGCTAAATGAGGTTGTGACCTTATCTGCCAGGCGAAAATCAGAAAAATTTGACCTTTAATGTTATAGTTACTTGTTTACATAATGATTAATCCTAAATTGTTTCTTGTGTAAGTAATACAGTCAACAATATTTTCAACATAACTCCTGAAAAAATCGTTTCCGCACCCATGTTCATATAACATTTTTTCATCCTTGAGGTGTGAGGAATATCTCCCTAAATTTTGGCCCCCCTTTTTTAGAACACCCTGTATATCGATAGATAGATATATAATCATTAATGATGATCAAAGATTAGTCATATGTGCATACATATGTATACATACATATAATATGTATATACAATATATACATCTATATCAAACTAAAGTTCTCTCTATAAAGAATAACTAAAATCTAATCTGATACAATCTCATTATTAATCAATTAAATAATTATAATGGGTTTTTAATTAATCAATATATACATACATGCAAATATATACATGTACATATTGCACACATAACACCTTATTTTATATAACCTAAAATTTATCATTACTGCTTTAACATTTAATTATTCTAAAAAATATAGTAATAATAATTTTTAAGTTTATTGTTATTTTGTTTAAAAATATTTACATATTTATATAATTATAATTATATAACAGGTCACTTTAATGTAACCGCTTATGATGTCAGAGGAACGTGGGATTTAACAGGGCATGTAATAAACAACACATGGATTGTAGAACATTTTCGTACATTTCCAGCAGTTGAAAAACTTCAAGTCTATTTTGACAATTTATTCCAAGGCAACAAAGAGTTCAGTAAGTATTAAACTAATTCAGATATAATTCTATTTCTTTACTGTTTTATCCAACATGCATCGAATTATTCGAATGCAATTCTTGTCATTTTAATAGAAGTTTGTCTAGATTAATTAAGAAGAACTAATAATCTACAATTTATATATAGTTAATTAATTAATTGTTTTAAAAAATAGTATAGTGGTAGAAGTAATATAACTTCATAAGTTGAAATCATATTTTACTATCTTTTATCTTGATGTTTCCTTTGCTATTTTTTTTAACAGAAGATATCACAGAACAAAATTGATTTATCAGTTACTTATTTAAATATAATTACATTAATAATTACACTTCTAAGCTTATATTGATTTGTTTTTTTAATACATTGTTACGTGTGAATTTTTATTTTCAGACGATCTTGCCACAATTTTTGTAAACGAATTTTGGCCACCGTTATATCGAGTGATGTTGCCAGTAACATCCGACGTTTGGGACCCATGGTTGGTTAGCATTGTCAATAATATCTTTTCAAAAGTTCCCCTTTCAAAAATATTTCCATAAAATTCATACATTTATTACACATTGAAAAATATCGACAAATATAGGAGAACTAGAGAATAAGTTGCAGTTAAGTTAATTAATGTAATATCTATATTAATTTTTAAAGATTGATTTCTCTTATAAGCTTTTAGTTTTCTTTTATGGGTTTTATTTACACAAATTTTGTGCCAATCCTTTCCTTTAATGTCGCAAAATAAACTCTTCTAGAAAATATAAATTAAGAATATGTACCAAATATAATGAAATAGTATAAGTTTAATTTCAGCAAAGAATGCTCTATCCAATGATAATCATATACACAGTTATGTTGTTTTCTTCTTTTCGATTAATTGATTACAAACGGAGAAATCACGCAAAACTTTGATTGGTCAATATTGCACTCAGAATCCGATATATTTATATATATATATATACGGACGCAGAAGATCATATAACTTTCAGTCGTAACAGGGAATCAAGATCTTCTTTAGATATAGCTCCTCGTTCTGAACGCGTTAGTATTTATGTCACTGTATTATATATGTTATCTCTAGAAAGAGAGAGGTTCGGAAAAATGAAACATATGTATGTATATGAAGAGAGTAGAATACAACAAATCTAATAAGGGAGAAATAGAGAGGTACCACGAATTTGTTGCGGACGGATGTCAGGAAGAGAAAGTTAAAGTACGCGCCAAAAACGCGAGAATTAACTTGCCAAATTGTCGCATCAGAGAATTCTTTCCGGGCTTCCTCAGAATATCTGTAATAAAGTTATAAACTTTTAAGAAAAGCCACGCCACACCTTCGTTGCATAACTGCTTACTTCCAGTTCCTTGTAGCATTCAACGACCGAAAATTTCGCTTTTTTCGAACACCGATAACTGAATCTATGATCCAATGGACAAACTTCTGCAGCGTTTTTTATGAGCTAATGAGCCTATTTAATTATGTAATTTTGTCAGTACCATAGAAGATAACTAATTCGCAAAATGTTACATGTATGCAAGAAAGGGATAAATTGGCATACGATTCATTTATAACATATAGTATAAAATAATTTTATGTCTGTTATTTGCCTGAATCCAATAACATTCACAGACTATTTTAATCAAATAATTAAATTCTATCTATTATACTGAACAAGATGCACTGATTATAAACAATGTTAACTGTAATTTTATAATATTAAAATTTTATTTGCAAATTTACTTATTGTTAGTTGTTTTTTTATATTTCATATTTTATTTAAGTACGAAATTATCCTGAATTAATAAATTACTTTAACATTTTTATTTTAAGATATTTTACATTATATAAAATACATTATATAAAGCAGCTGTGTGTGATACAAATGGAAATATATTCAGTGTAAAAATTCCAACAATATAAGTAAAATGTCTCATTTATAAAAGATGATTGTTGTATCAAAGCGCTGGCCGATTCCGTCGTGAATACCGAGAGTAATGTTTTTCAGATAACTGCTGAGGCTGACGTCCGATTTGCGTGCGGATAGTAATCATCTTTTGTGCGCGATTTAGCTACCAGTAATTATTCAATTTCACAGCATAGTTAAAGTGACTCGATTACACTCCCAAAGGTGTACTCTGCGATTTTATACGAATATTTTATTAAATTATCATATCGGCATGGTTATATGCATATACAGCTTGTGTATTTACATACAAGGTTATATATTACAATTTGGGACTTTAAATGTTAAAATTATATAACAGATGAGAAATATTCAATACCAACTAAAATAAATTGTTCAAAATTCTCATGACTTTGTGCATAACATTGATGTAAATATAAAAATTGTAGCACATCTCTTCATGTTTAATATAATATTGTGATATACTCAATATTTACTTTTGTAATATCTATAAATCACATTTATTATATTTATTAATAATAATAATATTTAACAATAAAACGAAAAAGTCGTTGCTCAACAATGTGAGTACATCAATATATACTATATAATATTGATGTATTCACAATTGAGCAACGATATTTCGTTTTATATATATTCTTCAAAACAACTTACAATTAATGCATATTTTAAATTAAAACATACATTAATTTAAAATTTTATTACCTCCATCGTTTCTACAACCATTTAAAATAGAATAATTGTACGGTCAAATCTAATATAATTGAGCAATATATAACAATACATATTTGAAAGAAAACTTGGTTTAGATATAGAGATATAAAACGAAAAGTTATCAAGTATTTTTAAAGTCTACTTACGCATGCACACGCATGCTCGTCAAAAGTTATAAATTTTTGGTTGGAAGTTTGCGCGTTACCATAAATTTTTACGTTCAATCTCGTGACTTCGAACTTTATAGACTTGAAATGCTTGAAGAGAGCGCTAGCTTTAGTAGAAATCATATAACGCCTCTCCAGTTCATGTACATACAGAAACCGGTATATACACGCATGAAGTTACAAATTTCAACGCGAATGGCAATCCACGGCCATCAATCTTCACGGGCGTCTGAGCGACTTCAAATTTTAAGGTTCTCAAAGCGACTTGCCGTCAGCAAAAACTTGTGCAATTCGATTCGTCGGTCTGGAAGTGTACAGGTCCGCGAAATTACGAATCCCGATATGGATAGTATCCCACATCATTAGGTACTGTTTTGGATATATAAATTAAATACATTTTATATATTGTATCAAAATAACGATATAAATTATTTATTTCTAAAAAATAGATAAAAATTGTAAACAAATTAAGTGCTTGTATAAATATTGTGCAAATATCTTTATCATGTAAATTCGACGACACGACAACACTTGGGTCGTATTACATCACTTTCGACAAGCGGAGCTCAGATTGACAAAACCGATATTCCGCCGTGATGGAAACCGTCGAGTTCCGCCACGCAACTGAATAAATCACAAATACACGACTACCTGTGGAGACCTGCGTTAATGCCCGCTACGCGTGACGAGGTGCAATTAATCCGTGATAAGTGCAATTAATTTAGAGTGATTTTCTTTGCACGGTAACCGCACCGAATTAAATCTGGCGCGATTCATCACGCTGACAGGAAAAAGAAATAAAAAGCTAAAAATATGAAGAGGTCGAGAGAAAGGCGGGAGAGGAGACTCCGTACTTCCCTTCATCGGACGAGGCAAACCAGAATGCAGAGGTGCGCACGTGGACGGAAACATCGATCGTGTGTCGGCCGGCGAAGTCGGTAGACGCGTGAATCTCAATTTGCCGGCTGGTCCCCGTGGACACATGCCTCCACGTGTATTCGGCGAACATTTACATAAGATACGCGGTAACGCCGATGCGCTCCCTCCTGCGACGAGAGACGCGGTATCCCATCCACTTTTCGAGAGATTAACTCTATAGCTCAAAACAAAGCAGGAATTATGCCTAGATTTATGCCTAATGCTCGACCTTCAACATAATAGCTCAGAATTTTATCATTGATAAATTCCAGTTAAACATTTGACAAAGAAATATTTAATACTATTTTTTTTTTTAATTTGAAATAAGGAAGAAATATAGTTTGAATATATATTACAATTACATGAACGCGCGCGTTTCCCTTTTTTCCAAGTTGTTAAATGATATCGGTATAACTTGTCCTTCCAGGACAACCCAACTAAGCGAATTCTTTCGGCGGAGTGTCATCTTTGATAACTTAGGTTCTTCTTTCCATTCAAGTTTTTGTTTACGCAAAATAGTAATTAAAGAATTATAGGGAGAGATGCCGACGTTGCAGCAATATTCGATTGGGCGGGGTAACATCACGAAAGCTTCGTCGGCACGGCATGGCTAATTAATCAAGCTTTTATAGTCGTCGTTCAGTTGAGCCGTCCAGTTTACCGGTATTCTCTCTCTCTCTTTCTCTCTCTTGCTTTTTTTGTTGATCCATCTCGCTCCCGGATTCATGCTTGATCTTTCACGGACCATCGACGGAAGAGAGACAGAGAACACGCCATTTGCCTTTGTACCATTTGCTGAGTTGCTCGTGCGATCTTGCAACCGCATAAATTATTCATGTCGCGATTAATGCGGTTAAATATTTAGGTACTCCGTTATTCTTTCACTTTAGCACGTCGCGCCTCCGTGGGTGCGAAGCACAGGGATTAGCACGGACTGCCGCGCCTCGCGCAAACAAATTTCCGCGAGGAGTCGTCCCGACGCACAGCCGGCGACGTCCTTAATTGGTGCTAATTAGACGGTTATACGTTAAACGCGCGGGCGTCGCGAACGTGTTTTCTCCCGCGCGTAAAGAGAGTACCTACGCCGATGGTGTTGCTACATTTTCAGTGAATAATATATACACGGTATAAAAATTCCTCTTAATTCTTTAACGCATTATTCCTTATTCCTTCAAATAATTATTTTTTTATAAGAAGCAACGAATAGCATCGTGCGTAATCTTGCGATATAAATTCTTTCGATAACCATCAGATATATATGCAATTTTAAATTTAACATGCAAAATTGTTGTGTGGTTTATGTTCTATTATAGTTACTCGTTTCCTGAGATTAAGTATCATTCATCTGAGCACGTTGTTGTTAGTTAATAAAGAATGGCCTGCTTCATATCGCGCGTACACATATCAATCCTTCGCTATTACAAATCATCGTATAGCCTCGATGTTCCGCAGGTATCTTGGAAGACTTGGATGATATACATAAGCGCAAACAGCTACGTGAACACGGAATAGATGGGCTGCATGTTGTGGCAGGGATATTCTCAGGAAATTCACCATTTTTAAGCTTATCCATGGTACTTATTTCTCGGGAGATACGGGAGGCCCAGGGCTTCACCCTGGCAGCGGGCGGAAGGATACAAAACGAGCGCAAGCTCGCCGGGCGTAAAGGATGAACGTGTTTTCCAGCCGTAGGAACGAGATACGTTCTCGGAAAATCGGTGACCGCTTTAGTATGGGGCAAACACGTTTATCAATATTACCCTTTCGCTTTGCTATAATAGAATTTTATGTAATTCGATTAGAGTTACCTGGCACTATTTAATGTCTTTTATGTTTTTGCCTTATATGTGCTATTGTTAAAGAAATATCATATAGTTCTCCCACGTCTTTGCAGTTTTGTCTTAAATAATATTTAAACTATTTACAAAATACGCGAAATTTAAGACATGCTGTATAATAAATGCAAATTTTTATCTTTAAATTCTTTCCGTTATAAGGATTTATAAACATAATTCTTATATCGAGTAGGTATTATGCATATACATGTAGCAACAGGGAGGTATCTCATAATTCTTTTGTGTTTTACTACAATCCTTCTATAAATTAGTCAAGGGTGAAAGAGTGCCACTTAACCAGCGACAATAATTCCTCGCTGCGAAAGCTCGGTTGAACAGACGATATACGCCCTCATGAAGTATGACAACGCAATTTTCTAAAAAAGGAGATTTCGATAATCGATGATTTGTTTCGGAATAATCTTTCTTGGATATTTTAACAAATTCTAATCGTACATATATGTATATGTATGTGACAACAAAAAGTTCCTATTATCTCTAATATATATCAATAACATAATTTTATATATTAAATTATCTATTAACTTATCTATTAACACGGTTTTATCGCAAAGTATCTTATATATATGTAAAAAACTTTGTTTATAAATTTACTTAAAAAGAAAGAGAAAGAAAACGCGATAGAAAATTAAAATTATTTTTCTGTGAGTTATGATTAAATTATATATTTATATATTTACTCCATCCGTAATATATACGGTAATATTTGGTATATAGCATATAAATCAACTTGACTTCAAACCATTTTTATCTGGTCTCCACCCTTCATAATAGCCACACACACGTATTTCACCAAAAAATAAAACTTTGTTCAGCAGTTTGTCTTTGCTTTTTTATTCTCATTCTTCACACCCTGACCTCCCTGTGCGGATAACCTTTACGGTACTTTTCCGACTTGTGCTGTGCACGTGTTCGATACTGTAGTACTCTGACAAACTTATATGGAGCCAATTCATTTTCACGAATAAATTCGCTATGTTGTACTATTTTCCATTTCCATTTTTCCACAAGGAGAATATAATGAAATTATTCGTCTACAGCGACCAAGAAACGAAATTTTGAGGCAAGTGAAAATGCTTTCAGCTTTTGATTAAATAAAAAAACAATTTTAATCTGAAATTGTGATTTACCATTTCCGAGATTTTACGTGAATATTGCTTGTACTGTTTAAACGGCGAAGCTTTTTGATGCTGATGCTGATCACCTTGAACTATGCGAAATACCATCGAAATCCGTGTGTGTGATCCTTGGGCAACCCATGGATCGTAAAAATCTGATGTAAGAATTAAGATTGCCCTAGGGCGTAATGCGAAGGGGTTGGTAAGTTTATGTGTGTTTCGGAATCCCAAGGTTGTAAAAGACTTACGGTTTCGAAAAGTAGATGTTAAATCCTTCGGGAATAGACCATGTTCGATAATAAGTTAGACGTCAAGGATTCGCGATGACTCCCTCCCAATTATTGATTATTAAGATTCAAAACCACCATTGTTGTCCATTAAACAGTTATAAAAATTAATTTGCAAATGCAAAATAAGAGAAAAATTGTGTAATTAATTACATACACTGTTTTCAAAACAACAAGCTGTAAGTATGCGCTATGTTATTAAAACTGTAGTGAAGAATATAAGGACTACAACAATAGCAATTAATATAATAAATAAGGAAGTACCGTCAATGCGCGAGAAACGTAGTTTTTTCTTGGTACTTTTTCACGTTTGATATGTTTACGCGGGCGACGCGACGCCTAGATTAAATTTCTCGCGCATTGACGTTGTAACAAAGCGGTGTGTAACATTGTACAACATATAGCATTACTGACGAGAGTCGCAAAGAACATCCCGCAAGAGACATCTGAATATTCACATATCATTCTCTCCTTGCTATTGTAGCTTTTATTTGCGCACTCTACATTTTCCTTTATCCCGTTACGAGCAGTCCCGGGAAGAACACAGTAATAAATCATAGAACAACGAAACTGATGAAACGCATTTCGAAATGTGGCCCTGGGGAAAAGCGAGACAACATTACTCCGTCCGAATCGATATCCCCAATATAATGCATTTTGGCAACGAATTACTTGATATTTATATAAAAATCTGTCGTTCATAGACACGCGTTATTACCATATCGATTTCTTTTCTTTTCTTATTACTCTTATCAAACTGTACTATTGTAGTCGAGATTGTAGTAGTAGCTATTTATAATTGATACTGCACTTATAAATCTTCACATTAGTCTCGTGGTATCACATCGTTCAATTTAATTATTTGGATTTTAAGTGTCCCTAGTATGAGCAAAACAACCTAACTGTGTTGTTTTATTATTTTAATAAAATGTTTCCGAGATAGAAGTCGCATTGTAAATTGCAGCATAGTAAAATGTAGGTACTTAATAATTAAAACTAATTAAGATCCATCTTGAGATTTCAACTAAAATTTATACAAGCTGAGTAAAGACAATTTTTAATAAAAAAAAGAAGGTATAAGTGAAAATAAGATTAAAAGCGCGCATAACAGAGAAGCTGTAAGATAGTCTGTAAGAATAACTACTTTTTAATAGCCAGTTAGTAATGTAAGCTTGAACAAATGCAAATGTGATAAAAAGCGAGTTTTTAATTCAAAATCAAATTAATCACCAGATCTCATTAACCCATCGTTACTGTTTCTTTTTTGAAAGAAGAAACTTTAAACAGTAAATCGCGGGTCAGTTATAAAAAAGGAATAAGATTAAGATGCTTCCGCAAGCGTTATACGAGAGCGAGGTGTCTCTCTTCAAATTATCTTTAGTACAATTAGAATTACATCTGTAATACCAACCGCTAATCAATTAAGCCTCTAATCTCATTTAACTTGCTCCGGATTGTTTAATCTTTATAAATTTGGACGCATAGACGAAACTCGATGAAGACCAACGAGCACATGAAGAAACATTTCGCAGGTACCATCGTCGTAATAAATGTAATAAGAATTTCAAACATCCGCACGTCTTACAACCGTGCGTCGGTTTCACGTTCTCTATCGATTCGCCGGAACAAACGCATTAACCGCGAACCGCGAACCGCCTAGTCTCAAAGGAGCAATGTGGCTACTGCACTCTACTAATGCAAAGCCCTCTACTGTCCCGGCATCTCCCCGTCTATTCCTCGTACGCGTAATCCCCATTCCCTCTTTCCGGGCCCTTTCTCCCCGCCGCACGGTCCCTTGCACTTCATCGAGGGCTCGCGGCTCCTAAATTTCCTACCCTTTAGTAATAATATATCTGTCCCTTGGGCGTCGCTGAGGAGTCCACCTCATCCTATCCAAGACCCCACGTGCGACTATTATCTTATATATAACCAAGCCCGAACCCCTGAGTTTCCTACCGAACAATCCGAGGTCCAACCCTGTGGCGTATCTTTGGACATTGCAAATGTATCTTTAAGATTGCACATTCCCGGAAACGAGAGAGAGTTCGTGCTAGCGCGCCTTCATGCCGGCCATGCGACTACGATGATTTCCTTTGAAGGATTAACCGAACGATGCGTAAAAAGAGACGGCACGTCGCAAGAATAAAACAAACGATAAAAAAAGAGATGGACGATTAATGAAAACTACAAGGGATGAGTTAACGATAAAAAAGCGAGGACGTCTTTAAATTAATCGAATGTCTTTGGATAGAACGATAAGATATCCGGCGTTCGATCTTGCACAGAACACTTTAGCTTTATTGTAGCTGTTTTACTTTATTGAATAAAGCATGATATTTTTTAAGCTATAAATTGGCGCTAACAATTTCAACTAATCTCTATAAATTAGTTTATCGCTATATCGCTCATTATCTGATAATATGAAAAAAATTATATATTAATGCCTTTCACATAATTAATAGATTTCAGATATTTAACGCTGGATTATCAGCTTGATATTTATATATATATACATATAAGAAATCAAACTACGAATTCAGTGTTAAATATTTTAAATTCCAATTATCTTAAAAATATATTTAAAAAGGAACAAAAAACATTATTCAATCTTTATACTAATCTAAAAGTTGTAAACAATCAAAGATTATTATTAATTTAGCCCCATATATGTATTTTTTGAAGATTATTGCTATTATAAAATATTTATAAGAATATTCGATTTTTCTCTTTTTAAGAAATCAATTATTTCAACTATAACAAAACAAACATTTTTAAGACATTTTTATTGCAACAATCTTGATAAATATTTCCTTGTACTCGGAAAATAGCATTCCATTATGAAATAACATTGTTATATCAATTTAATATTCTGTCTGCAAATGTACGCAAGAAACTGTTATGCGCGTGTTTAAAAGTAGCATATTTTCTCAGAAATTACCGCTGGCATTTGTGTGTTAAATAAATACGTTGACAAAAGAAATAACTATGACAATTCATACGCTGAGTAAGAACATCCGCGAGACTCTTATGTTTTGTTACAGTGTGAGAATCTCCCGGGAAGCAGAGTTAAAAGATATTTTTGAATTTATCTCTGACATGTCAAGTCGAGAACATGAAAGCTAACAAGTGAAAAATGTAACGACTTTGCGAAATATGCGATCGAAAGAAACTCTTTCTCACGCTCGTGGAAAAGCCATAATGTGGTAGAATATACTAAAGTCTTAGATATTTAATGTGTATGCCCTTCTCTCTCTTGTCAATCTTCTCCTCCAAGAATTATTGTCGTATCGTTAGATAGTGAATTTCACATTTCTTAAAAATTCGAGAGAATAAAGAAATGTGGATTTATCAAATAGGCAACTCTAATTAATCAAACGACACATTATTCTGCCATTTAATATCTCATTAATTTGAATTAAAGTTAATTTAAAGAATGTTGTAATTTAGAAAAACAACATGTAACTTTTATTGACCACGTGCAATTGCATGATTTTAAAGTAAGGGTTCCATTATATTTTAGCTTTCTGTTTTAATGACTTTTAATTACACAAAAAACTTCAACGCCAGCCAATTTTTGTTAAGGAACTTACTAACATACGTTTCTAGAAAAGCTAAGTACCTTCGCTGAGCTCGAAGTACATTCATACTTTTTCTGAGTTACCTACCTACTACGTTATTCCTCGAAAGACAAAGTCTTCGCTGCTAATATTACTAGACCTTTTCGTAATTAATATGCTAATATTACTATGAAAGTTGTAGTAATATTAGCAACGACAATTTTGTTTAACGCATTCGCGGTTTTATCTCCTATAACTTAAATTAAAATACTTCCGAGTCGGCATTTCCTTTTTTTTTAAACGGCCGAAGCTTTCCGTGAACACTTCCGCTTGTTATCGCAAAATTAAATAACTCCCTGCGCCACTGTTACGATAAAACATGGAACCAAGAAAAGTGCTTCTACGCGTTTTTATCACAGTGAAACTCGTGAATACTACGTAAATAGTCGTAGGTTTAGAATGAATTTTTCGAAACTATAACTTTTTGTACTTTAAATGCCGTAATATTTACAAATTTTACACGATATTAATTATTAATTGAAATATATAAAACTATTATTCAGATTAAATTATATATAAATTAATAATTGTTTCTAAATTAATATGTGTGATTATAACAATATTAACATAAAATATTCAATCATAAATAAAGAATTGTTCTTATTTTTATAATTGTGTCCGCGACAAATAAGATTGTGTAATTGTTATAATCAAGAATTTGTCGAACTTTAGTAAATTATGCAAATAAAATTTAATTATATATTAATTAAATCTTGTACATTAATTATCAATTAAAATTGTACAAAAATTTTGCACGGCACTCCAGATGTTAATTACTTATTTTATTAAATTTTTTACTTATATAATTTTATTGTAATTTGACATTTATATATCCAGATATACGTACCTATATAATGTTTATTTAGAGAGGGAATAATTGTCATAAACCCATCACCTCAATAAAAAAGTTTCTTATTACTCACCGACTGATGCCCAACAGCGGAGTTATTTGCGTTGATCTGTAACATATCAATGTAATATTCAAATTATAACAGCGCTCAAAATAATTAATATTTCAATAAATAATTATTATACGCGTATCAGATTTTTTATTCTTATTTTAAATAAATATTTATTAAAATAATTACATAATTTCCGAAACAAAATTTTATAAAAATAATTTTTTTTATTTTAAAAGTTTTTTCTATTATTATTTTTATATCATTGAGATAGATCTATCTGAATAAATGAGAAAGAACGATTGATTTTAAATACGAAATAATACTCACCGCAAGCGCAAGATTGCTCTGCCGGCGCGCTTGATGTCATTCCTGGACCTCCTTCTCCTCTCAGATTGTCAGGCCTCCTCGTCTTCAGGCACTTGCACAACACTCGCAAAAAAACACTCGCGAACCAATAATTAGGATACGATAATTACGTGACACTTTGCATGGTATTCCTGATACACGACGCGCATTTTATTACATTGCGAAAAAAAGAAAAAGATCAAAGTTATAACGGTTCTGTTCAACACTTGCGACATTTCATAAATTAAACGAAGTTCGAGTAACGAATTTCGAACGAACGAAACGTTTTATTGAACTATCGATGTTATACATGATGTCAAATTTATGCGCGATTAACGTATTAAAATACCGATTTAATTACAGCTATATTCTTAAGGAGCGCGTATATAGCGGTGTCGAAATATTTATCTTCAATACAAAGCTATCGCCAATCGACTTTAATCGTAGGAAGTACTTGATCGCGCTAGCGGATTAATCACAAAGAATCGTGACGTATTCTCGACCTATAGCGATCGCGTCTCGAAGTTAATGCGTCACACAGCCTTCTATAATTACATATACTAGACCGCTGAGAGACGCTGACCGCTGATATCTATGGACGGTGGACGCACAGCCGAAAAGCATGATGGGAGGAGATGGCACGAGGGGGTGCGACCATATTGACTATCGGGCGTCCCTATCGAATTTTTCCCACATATTTATCGTGAATGCTCCAGTATGAACTCTTTCTTTTAGAACTGTGTGCACATCTTGCCCTACCTCAATATAGCGGCAGGGTTTATCCGTTACCCGTGCATCACGGCCGAGACGCCTGTTAGCGGTCTAATATTGTATAAAAGTCTGTGATACGACAATTACGGAAACGCTCGCGAATTGTCGCGCACGCAGATCGTCGCGCGACAAACACTTGTAACTAATAGCGATTCGTTACCGCCGTGAACTGTTTAATATATCCGTTAAATAAAGATACGCAGAATATTCTGCTCCCTCAAAATTAAATTATAGTTACATTAATAAATATGTACTAAATATAAACGCGGAATCCGTTATTCAGTCGATCGTTTTACGTACTAACCTAAATGCAAAAATAAATCGATCATAGGTATACGAAAATCGATGAAAGATTCGAAACCCGATACGAGATAGTCAAATATTCGCGAGCATTGTTAGAGAAATAATTAAAAGTAATAAATTATACCTAATTCCTGTCTCCTAACCGCGCTTCGATTCCTAATATGAATGACCAATCGCGCGAAATATCTGCTTTCCTGAATAGCCATCATCACGATATGCTTACGAGGTTATGAGTCGTTAAATGAGAAAGTTATATATAATTACTCTTACGGACTGAGATAATGTTCAATTGCTCGTAAAGAAATGCGTTTTGTGTATCTTATGGTATTTGTCGCGATACTTGTCGCGATCGCATCTCGAAAAGTAAGTAATACACGGAGCGACTCGTACCGCGCTACCTGTTCGTCCGAGTGGTCGGGCACGAATGACGACGATGCCGCGCCGCCCGCGCCACCCGCGCCACCCGCACCGCACGCGCTGCCCACGCCGCGACCTTGTGTATGTACGCAAGGCTATAACGGCATGCTGCTGTAGGTAAGTTGGAAAAACAAGGACCAAGGACAGCCGAGTTGTCGCGCTGAAATATAATTTTATAAGATACATTGACACATACGCGCATCGGCCGGTATTCATAGTCGGATCTTATTTTAACACAGTCTTAAGTAATGTCTTAAGACGCTAATACGGCTCTGTGATTGGTTCATGACATCTTAAGATTGTACTTAAGACAGTCTTAAATATAAGATGCGACTATGAATATACCGGCCATCGAGAGTATATTCTTGGACGTGCTGAATATACTCTATGCTTCGCAATAAAAATCCGAGAGCGTCGAGTTCCACTGTGCGCCAACCAATTCGTCACCTACGACATATTTATTATATTGCAAAGTCGATACCCAATATATATTCTGCTTCTTCCAATTCAAATTAATCTCGGCGAATAAATATTCTCTCACATTAAATTTAACATTTAATTGAAGAGAATAAAATTTGTGTCGTAATTTAATCGGAGAAGTATTATAACTATTGTAATTTCTTTACGTACATTAAGATTTATATCTCCACTTATTTAAAATACGCTATTCAAAATGTTGTACATGGTCATATAGAATTCACTGGCGTTTATAATTTTTATTTAATTAACGACGCACGAAAAGTTAATTAGATATGCCAATTATCCTGTCATATCCAGATCGTTCAATATCAATATTACGCTTAAATTTTATTATTATACATGTATATTAATGTACATAATAAGGCATATAGCAATAATTATATATAGGATAAGGATAATTTACCTAATCCTATTAATTATACGTTCCAGGTTGGTTCCTACAGAGACTATTATCTATTATTATATGACCAAATATGCAGTGTAATGCACGCGGTCGATCCTGCTGTAGAGTACGAAACTATGTGACTGTCGGTAGATTCTGCAAATTATAGAGATTACTTTCACAAATTATGTGGAATTCGTAAACTTCCGCATTTCGGGGATCGATCACACATAGATATCTGCTTGCACTTTCGACCATTTGCTCTTGTAAAACGAGTTTTATGCGCCTTATCCTTTTCTTTTTTGTTCTTTCAACATTCTCCCACTAGAATTTTATGATACAAAACAATAATTGTTAAATACTTTCCAACCATTAAAAATATCTCGTCTAATAATAATTTTTGAAAAGTAATACCGCTTCTCTTTTCAAGTGTAAATAAAAGATGACTAATCGATGTTTTATAAGCACAAAAAATTGACAACTATAACAAGTCGTATTCCTTTAATTGCAATTTCTTGTCCACAAAGTTTAATCTATTCTGTGCACTCACGCAATGTTGCCTGTATCTTCACCGCGACACGAAGTAAAAGTTGTCTCGATTTATCAAGACCCATTACTATGGATCATTTAGTATTCCTGTGAATATTTATTAGCCCCCCCTCATTTTTCGTGCATGTCTTCTAGAGGTAGAAGAAAATTAATAAATTAGCTACGAGACCTAAAACGTTCGAAGCTCGTTCGCGATTTCGAAAATCTCAATCTTTCCGATAAATACAAATATATCATGTCGCGTCTTACATTTAATTAAAACTTTTTAATAAATATGATCTACATAATTAATTTTGTGTTGCCATCGTATTTAAATAAACTCGGAATTCGTATTTCGTATAGTAAACAGGTGCTTGATAAATGTTGAAACGCTCTTCCGGCGTATTAATGATTGAGAGTTAGCTCTGAGCACCTTAACGATCGACAAATGGTGGAAGCGATTCTCGTGATTTAGTTGTTATAGTGCGAACGGCATTATTCCCGACAGTTAATGCAAGAGTAAATTCATGTACGTAGTAAGGCAAACCAGTCTGTTCCTGCCTGGTAAATTGTACGCCATAGAACGCGTAATAGATCGATGAGAAAAGGAAGCGAGGCAGAATGGAATCATCTGGAGTGTTAAATGGAATTCAAGTTAGTGTTGCCTGTGCGAGACTACGGTGAAGCATGGTATATAACATTCCATGTAATCTTATGTATTTCGTCTCTTGAAGCAGCATTCAAAGAGAAAGAGAGGGAAAGAGAAAGAGAGATCGACGCTCTTGTTAGAAACAAAACAGTTGAATCATTTAATTGTGATTTCCGCAAGTCGCTATCAAACGTACGGGAGTGATGCGATTACGCTTTTCGATTAAATCTATAACTGTGTGTGTGTGTGTGTGTGTGAATTTAATTATTTAAAAGATGTCTATTTTTTTAGAAAATATACATTTTCCATAACGCGCCGGTGATTTCATCTGACGATTTTATTCCAAACGTCGAGTTAGAAGCGCATAGATGGGACCGAGCGACTTTTGGTGCATTTTCGTTGATTAATTACAAGAACACGCGCAGCTACGTTCACGCGAGAATACTTACGAGCTATTTGACACCACTAGACGGTAGAAAAGAAAAAATGAACATCGACGAAGAGTTTGGCAAGATCCCAATTTTCTTTTGACCGAGCGGTATAACGCTCCTGAGGGCATCGCGCAGCAATTAGCGGGAAACGTAATTACAGGCATTTAATTAAAACGAGTCGTCGTCGCGTGACGCACTTCCCCTCTTTCTTCAGACTCCACAAATCCGTAGAGTTTACAGCCTAAATTTCTACATTTTTTCTTCTTTCTGTTGCATTCTTTTTATCGTCTTTTTTTGGCAAGGAATACTTTCAGTTTTGCGTCGGATTTTTAATTATGCTTCTGCGAATATATTTTTCTTGCTTTTATTTAAATGGCTAAGAGTACGCTAAGGATTGCACTTGAATATGAAAAGCACTGTGCCTCATATAATCACAATTCGAATTTATGTTGGTAACATACTGGGCGTACGAGAAACGCGAACGTTATTGTTGTATCAATGAAATTAATTCTGTTTAATCTAAAGAAAAACAAGAAATAAGCTTGTTATGTTTGCTCTTTACGGTGTTTCTGTATAATCCGTAAAACTAAATTTATTTTAATTTGTTGATTGTTTTGTTTGAAAACAATCAGAACATGTTAAAAATTACATTTTATTTTATCGATTATATTCCATCTTTATACCTATTTATATTTAATAATTAGCACACTTGTATATAGGTTACAATATAATTTTGCAATTAAATATTCCCGGTTTTATTTAAAATCATATTAAACATTAAATTTGTATAACGTTTAATATACATATACATATAACGTATTTATATGCATATAATATATATGTGTGTAATTTTTGTTATATAGGTATAGAAAAAGATGAGAATCTTATTAAAATTGCTGTATGCATAATATGAAAATTTTATATCCATAATTTTAAAAATTATTTTGAAATAAGCGACTTTAACTTTTTCTTCTCAAATACATAATATAATTATATACTTATAAGTTCTTTCGACGATATAATTAAAAATACCAATATATTTCGATTTCTTAGCTTTTATACAACAATAAATTATCATACAGCAAGCAATAGATATTATGAACACTTTTATAAATGCTTTTAAATGATAGAATATTTCAAGAATTACCTTAAATAATGAACCTTATTCATTGTTCTGAATGTCAAGAGTTCTCTTTGTTCTAAAAGTAATAGAAATAGCATTAATCATTTAGGATTGCTAATATCTTTAATTCTCATTATTTAACAATAAATACCTACATTTGTATTCATAATAATTACAATAACGATTTTGTTTTAAAACAAGCGCGGAATTTGCAATAAATGGTGTTGTGCTATGCAACGTGTAAACTGAAAAGCAAGTAACTGTTTATACATCTCATAATTTCAATAATTAAGCGGAATTATTCATATATTGTTAACACCAATCTTCTAGCATCAGAAATATCAAAACGAGATATAATGCATTGTATTGCAAACATTACTTTATCATGTTTCAAGATTTCAACGACTCTTGCTACGTCCGTGCTCTAGATAATGAGTCGAGCGTCGCAAGGTAGAAGTTAAACGTTTATACAATTAATTCCCCCGTCCATCTTTCCCAAATTCAGTAGATAGCAACACCTCGTCGAATTTGTGACAAGTTCGAAGACGGGCGCTGGCTCGTGCTTGCAACAACGAGGGAGAAGCGAGGAACGGCTGAGGGAAAACAGAGTATGTAACACTCCAATTAAGCTGAGGCATCAGTCCACGATGTCTAGGGCGCAGAGCTTGACAATGAAGCTCTCATGATGCTGTATACCGTAACGAGTTGTAACGGTATAACGCCGGAGAGAGCGAATGCGGGCTCGCCAAAAGTTTCTCAAATTTTCTCACGAGCTTTTCCTTGCTCGTCGCAACGAGGAAGAAGTTAACATATATTAATGCAGAATGTACACATAACCATGTACACAATTATGGAAGACCAACAATGTCGTAAAGATTTTGTAATGTATACTTTATGAGCACAAGTAACATATCCTCTCTGACTCTCTCTCTCTTGAAGAGAGTTTCAGATAAAAAGCATAAAACAGTACTTCTTCTAAATTCTCTCGAGTTTTCTCTTTTAGCGAATAAGAAATAAATATATTTTTAATTATATTACTATAAATGTAAAATCATTAATTACATAGTACTGTAAATGTAAATTAAGAATAATAAAAATCAGAAAAACATTGTAGAATATAATTAACGAATTCGTATCAAAGCGCTGCCATTAAAGTTTTCATCATTAATTGATCAACGAGTAAAAAAAATAATAGCTTGTCCTCATTAATGGATTGCTTTGGATAGCTTTTACATATGTATATCAAATTAATAAATAATCTTGAGATTTTTTTCTACAAAAAAAGCTGTCTGAAGCAATCCATTAATGGGGGGAGGTAACAAAAACTTATGTACGCAATTAATTCTTTTGTATGAATATTTTCAAACACTTTCAAAATGTTTGATATTCAAAATAATTGAAAGTTATACTTGATTTCTTTTATATACATACAATGACTGTCTTATTATATCTGTTACATAAGATTAAAAAAAGTTTCGTGCTTTATAAAATTATTAAGACCATATCTTTAAATGTGCCTCTTTTATGATATTAAATTTAATCAAGCAAATTGAATGTATCGGAGATCGGTCCTTTTATCTTATTGAACGTATTATACGTATTGCTAAGAAAGATATTACAGAAATATTATTTCAGAAGAAACGCTTCCCTTTGGCCCCGGTTTAGACGATTAAGGAATCAATATCCGTCTTTATGTTCTTCTTTTTATCGAGTATCGGCGAGTTTCGTTTGTAAAAGAATATTGAGGGCTCTGTGCTACGTAAAATAAACTGTTTTTTAGCGATTCGTTTCGAGGATTAACGCTCCGTTAGTCACGACGGATAAAACGACAAGCGCGCGGCTCCGCCACGACGAAATTTCTGAAAGAAGTCCTCAGGGCGAACTCAAAGCGAGCGACTCTGTCGCGCTCTTCGTCGAGGCTCTCTCCTCCATTATTTTCTCCCCTCTGTCTTCCCCGCCATCCCTCTTTCACCGCCTATGCCTCTCTTACCCCCAGACCTCTTTACGCGTTACCTCGCTCACGAAAGTTTCGATCTTGGGCGCTTCACCCCTTTTAATACGATTACCAGCCGATGCGAATTCGCGTCGCGCTCTACATCGTTGTTGCAGAGCCTGCAGCATCCTCCCCAGTCCCCAATGGCAACGGCGTTCTAGAATTCATTTCGGTTATGGGGCAATTCCACAAGTCGTTGGTAATTTACGAAAACTTCCTACGACGCGACGGAGCCGACCGATCTGCGATGTAAAGATATAAAGACTGGTCGCCTGATAAAAAGCAGAACGGAAGCATTTACGAGCACTTCCTAACAAATTTCTCCTACAAGTTGCTCGCCATATTTATACAGATACTGATGTACATATGTATCCCGTATATAAAATAATTCCGACATTTTAAATTGCCTTGAGATAATTATACAGATCAATATTTTCTCGAATCAGTCTGTCTACCAAAAGAAAATCGGCATTGTATTTTTCTATGCATATTTTATGTATTTAATGTTGAAACATGAAAAGATATATTTCCTTTAAATTGTAGATACTGCTTTCAAATAAATTTATAATAATTAAAAAGAAAAATGAAATACAATGATAGCAGACACATATATAATAATAGTCAAATTTAGAGGAGATACAGACAACATAAATACAAATCATCTCGTATTCGCAATCTGGACACCAATAACTTTTGTTTACACTTACGCGAAACATCATTTTATTACGCTTCAACAGTGCGATTTTACTATCGCCCACGATTTTTACAACCGCAGAAGACCGCGTTCGATTCGGGAATCAAATTTATACGCTAGCATTTCGGGAACAAGTAATCGCGCGGTACAAACTACTTTCAGATTTCGTCGATCCGAACACGAGTTTTCTCACCATCGTCCTTAGAAATTCGTCGCAAAAATCGTTTCGCCGAGATCGGGCCCCACATCATGAAAACGGGAACGTCGAAACGGCACAAGATTACGGATCCCTCGCCGTTTACGGTGTTTCGCGCGACGGTAAGTTTGATTGTCGACGGTTGCAATTTGCGCGGAACGTCAAGATCGCGAGGACTGCCGCGCGAAAATACGCTCGAGATTTGTGCGCGGCGCGGAAAGCAAGGCAAGAGAAAAGTTTTTATTTCGGCATTTGCGAAATCGAGTTCTTCCCGTCGACTTTCTCTCCTCGTGCTCTCGCACCATCGCAGCACCGGTCCGCGTCGTTCTGCGTCTTTGCCATTCTGAGTGCCGTAAAACAATGTCGACGTATGAATCCGCGAAAGAGGTTTACGAACTTCTGAGCGTGCACGAAAGTGCGTTGTTCATGACGAATGGAAACGTGTCAAGGCACACCCAGACGTATTATGCAATATTTTGTCGCGTAATGGTCTCACTGATTTACAAGACGCATCATTGAGAGTTTATAAGCATTTTAATTTACCGGCGAATCGAGTCATTCGCATGTTATGATTAAAAGTAAAATCTCTACAAGCCAACATTCGTTATTCATACTTTGGAGCTAGTATAGTAATTCAAAATAGACAATATTTTTTAATATGTGATTTATTACAGCTTAAGAAAAATGAAATATTATTTTCAAATTCTAGTTTAATTTACTTTCTACTAAATTCTGAATATCACCAAAATTTATGTGAGAAATTCATGTGTTGTATAACTCTTCCTAATTCTACACATGTATGTAGATTTTACGATTTGTACATATATCTAAATATGAAGATATTGGATAGTTTTTTACAAGCGAAATCGCACTTAAATTACGGCTGCATCGAATTTCACGAATGACAACGCAGTTTGTCCACCGTTTTAATTAGCAAGATCTATTAATTATTCATATATTATATGACGAAGTCGGCCTTATTGGGAGAAAAGAAGAAGTTCGCCGGTGCATATTTTCGATTTCCTCAAGGACTGGTTTAGTGAAAGTAGAGAAACACGAAAGTTTACGAAGTGTCCGCCGGATTTTTCGATTTGAATAAGATAGATCCAAATTATAGTTCAATGACCAGAATTTCCGTTTGTTTTAATTCAAAATAACAGATTTACAGACCATAACAAACCATTTACGTACCACAACAAACAATATTTTGTATTGCATTTATAGATGATTATAAAATCTAATTAACTATATTTCCCGAATGTTTAATACTAAATATATTGATAAATAGATCACACACAAATTATTTTTGATTACAGTAAATTGCAAATGAAATAAACACGGTTTTATTATGTGTTTATACTTTTAATTTACGTAAGAGAATCTTTTAATTTCTAATGTTTAATAACTACAATTATGTTTTGGACAAGTTTAGCATAGAAAGAATTATCTGAATATTAAAACGAGATCACACAGTGAGTGGAGAGAGGGACAAGATTTTTTTCCACGTTATATTGTTACCAGTGCATACGCCATACATATACTTCCAGTATAGTAACGGTAAATGCAAAAGGGAACTTGTTCACGAGGAAAATAAGGACCGCAGAACCGCAAAATTTTCCATAAAGCTGTCGGCACGCATTCCTTCCGCGGTCGCTTCCGAAGCTCGCGCTCGTGGAAGCGGTCGTGAGAAAAAGAAACGGCAACAAAGACGCAGTATTTATAAAGAATCCTAACGACTCCGTAATTAGTGTAATTACGGAGCCGTGTCTTGCGCGGTCTTAATGCTCACGTCACTCGAAACGCGTTCTCTCCGTAATTCCTTCTAATGTATCTGCCGGCGAAAAAGGGCGGCTAAGGATCCGGCCCAGGACCAGAGGAGGAAGGAGACCTCCGGCGCTGCGACAGTGCGACTGCAGTATCTAGATCGAAGCTGCGCTCCGGTTGCGAACGAGGAGGATCCTCCTCGACGATTGCCAGCCGAGAACGGATTACCTCTAATCTCTGACATTAGCTCCCGCTCTGCATCGACCGTGCTTCGCGCGCTCCTACAGGAATATGTCTCCATTTACTTTCTGTTCTTTTTCTCGGCACCTCGCTCGTGAATACCCGAATAAAAAGGATGACGCGGATAAATCTTGGCGGCGCCTGCTAGCGGACTCTCAGTGGAAATCCTTTGGAAACTGCTAATTATGAGAGGGCGCCTGGCCAGCAGCTAAATACGCGCTTTACCCGTTCAAAAGCGATAGCCCGTTTGAATCGCGTAGCTTTAAGAGAAAACTCGTTTCTCTGTCTGTGTCTATGCTGTTCCTCTGGAGTATAATTAACACTTGTAGTAATGATATTGCTATTCTTGAAGTGCGTAATATTCGGCAATCTTTGTTTTTAGGAATGCAGTTAATTCTAATTTAATTTTCTTATTTCTTCACGTCAATTAATCATGCATATATTTAAAGCATTCTCTATTACTCATCATATATTTAGAGTGTGTACTCACTTTCTGTCATATTTAATTAATTTTATTGGAAGATATTAATATGACATTAGCATAACATTATCTGTTTGGAATTATAAACTTATTTTATTAAGATTTTTTTATTACAACCGCAAATGTTAAAGAATCAAATATTTTAACAGCTTTAGTATACTTATTTGCATTGCTATTAAACTTACTGTCACTACTTTTATTACGAATGATACACGAAAATAGATTACGATACGAGCAATATGTCATCAACGCTACAATTATACTCACTTAAGCTCGAATCACGCATACTTCGCATGAATATTGAATCGTTGTACGATGAGTCCAATTAATTCTCAAGTAAGGAAATTAGGACTGTGAAACGGCGCGCAGTTCTCACAACGCGCTCAACGAGACGTTGCTAATTGTCGCCGTATGGTTACCGATTTATTGCCCCAGACTAGCGTACTGTTCCGACGTCTAAACTGTAAGTAAAAGGGCAATTAACGGTTGACCGCGACAAATAAAGCAACTAGAAAGGTATTAACGCAGGTGTCTGTTATAGTGTTAGGTAATGTGTCTCTTGTGCCAGTCACCGGCAAATTTATATGCGCACATCGTCGCTAAAGAAATTTGCGACAACTTTTTTGTTATTTTCTTTTCGTGAAATAATAAAAAAGTAAGATACAATTAAAAACGTTACTTTTTAAACTTTTATGGATTTATAAAGAACTTTATGTCTTAATATATAATCGTAGGTATACGATTTTTTAATCATATCACGTTTTGCGTTTAATAATTTAAGAACAATGTATAGCTTAAATATCTATTAATATTTTATTATTCACCCCCGGATATATATGTACATTTTGCAAATTTTTGAAGTTCTAAATAAAAATCCTAACAATCTACATTAATTTTTCTTCTCTATTAAAAGTATAACCGATAAGATTGTATAATCTGGAGCATGATTATGAAGCATATTTGCGTTCTACATGCAGATATGTGCATGGACTGTTATATGTCGGACGTTGAAAACAATTGTGTGATATGGAAATGACATTTCCAGATACTAGAAAAAATATCGTTGGTGATAGCGACTTTACAAGTGCAGTTCAATTTAAAAAAAAAAAAGTTTCTATGACGGTCCGCAATGGAAACAATAAATCTTTTCACTTGCATCATGTTAACAAACGTACAGACAAGAGCGTTATTTTAACTTTAGCTTACGCTTACACAGAATGATTTAATTTTCGAGATTTATTTATTCTTGATTTCTGTATGCATTATAGAAAATTGTGTAAATCACATTTTGCACACAACAATTATTTTCATAAATATATTAAAATATCCCGAAGAAGAAAAACTTGTTGTCAGGGAGTAACTTATGAATATTCTTCTCGCTGATCTACTTAGCGAATTGCCTCTCGAATCTTCCTTGCATGATCAATTGCATCATTGAGGAAGTTTGAGAGTTTTAGAATGTGATGGGTCCAGATCAGAGGGCGTGTTGCAGCGAATATCTAGTGAAAGTAGTTGTGTCGTCTGGCGTCGCCGTATAAAAACCGATGAATCGATGACATGAAGCACATTCAGACTCATCTCCTCACAGTGCGTTCACCATGAAGGCATTCTTAGTGAGTAGTAAAATTTTTTGTCAAACTTCTTATTTACGGATATCTTAATAGTCGCAAATGCGCCACAAGGAAATAAAGTTTTACTATTTGTTATAAATATATATTAAGTAAAGAGGTGTAGTTTTTTTCCACTTCCATAATTCTTTTTCATTATTAGCAGATATAAATTATTTTTCTTGTGTTGTAATATAATTTTCTAACTATATTTATATTGGAACATTAAGAATAAAGTATAATTTTGTTTTATATTATTGTTTAGATATTAAATTTTTAGTTACCTAATCACTTGCCATATTTTCAAATCTATCTTAATCATGCAAATATATCTGAATATAATCTCTACTTTCCACAAATTACGATATAATGTCGCCTTTTATGTTAATAAAATCGAAAAAATTAATTATGTTACAGATTTCTATAATAAAATAGGCACCAAAAAATACAATTTTTTCTTAATAATAGATATTAATGACAAATCATTGCTTACAGATTTCATTGCTGTTCGTGTCCGCCTTCGCCGGTGATGCGTCGGAGAAGAAACATGACAAACGTGGTCTTTTACACGGAGGATCGCCGATATATGGACATGGCGGTTACAGCCCTCACGGCGGCGTTGTGTTGCATGGAAACGGAAATGGACATGGATATGGGAATGGATATGGGAATGGATATGGACACGGACCCGGATACGGACATGGACCCGGATATGGACATGGACCCGGATACGGGAGCGGACCCGGATACGGACACGGACACGGATCCGGACACGGACACGGTCCCGGATACGGACCCGGATATGGACCCGGATTCGGGCACGGACCCGGATACGGATATGGGCCCGGAGTTCTCCCCGGTGGAATAGGTCATGGAATCGAATTCGTAGGAGTGCCGAACGGTCACGGAATATACGCACCAAGTTTCGGCATCGGTGCAGGACACGGACCCGTACACCACATTCACAAAACGATCGTGAATCGCTTGGTTCCAGTTCCCGTTCCCGTACCTCAACCCGTTCCTGTTACTCGCAAGGTCCCCGTACCGGTGCCGCATCCCGTACCCTTCGAAGTGAAGCGTCCCGTCCCCGTTCCAGTACCCCAGCCAGTTCCAGTTTTCGTTAACAAGCCCTACGCCGTTAACGTACCTCGCCCGGTTCCAGTGCTGGTACCTCATGCCGTGCACGTACCACAGCCGGTGCCGCACCCATTCCCAATTCCACATCCGGTCCCGGTAGCAATTAACACACCAGCCTCAATTTCATTTTCTCAACCCATATCTGCAGATCCGTATCCCGTTTCGCTGACCGGTCAACCATTCGGTCCTATCCAACCAATCGGTCCTCAATCTATACAATCAATCGGTTCTCGACCTATACAATCAATCGGTTCTCAACCCATACAATCAATCGGTCCTATCGGGATTGGATCAGCCGATGGAGGAGCCAACGCAATATTGGAAGGTGGACAGGGTTCTGGATTTAGCATTTCCGGTGGCATCTCACAAGGTGGTGATGACTTCGGCTCCATAGGCTCGGGACTCCAAGTGAGCGTGGACTCCGACAGCGAGGGATATTCTTATCCGGTACCGGAGAAGAAATTCTTTTAAGCAAAGCATTCGAAAGAATCTGATACAGGCGACATCTCCGATCTGCACGCCGACGCGATACATCTGCCGTTTTCAAGACCTCGGATGTACGGCACGCGGCTGACCCGAGTCACGCCACACCCATTAATCCCGCGTTTCACTTGATATTTATGGATTCGCACACTGCGGAAGGTCCGCGCGCGAGGTCGTGACCTCGATTAAAATTCCACCTAAAACCGCAAAACGAAAGGGATCAAGGTGCATAAATATATTGGCATTTACTTTCGCGTTTTCGACAAGGGAAAGAGAAAGTGTTGCATTTTGAAGACGTGAAAGTAACACGATGCGAAATCCGAAGAGATAAATAATCATGCGAGAGCGCGATAGATAAGAAATACGACGATCTGTTCGATATTTCCTGTTATGGTAATCCTATATGTAGGCAGGAGAAGATTGCTAACAATTCTTTCAAGATGTATCGTTCGCACGTTCACAGTTGGATCGTATTCTAAGCATAATACCAATCATTTGTAACTATTTATTCGTCTCTCTTGTATCTATGAGGATATACAAAAAAAAGTATATCTCCATCGTATACCATAGAAGACACATTCAGACAATTATAAATAAATTCAAATAATTATAGGTATAACTATACAAACTGTTTTATATACCTATGTCTGTAAAAAGAATATACTTTGAATTACTCGACTTGTTAATTTAACTAGCTTTGATTGTTTCCTTCTTGATGCGATACCCTTATACTCCAGTAGAATCCTCTCGTAAAGCAGCAACATACACGCAATATGATCCTGCGGGTTCGAGATACGCGAGTAGATTTACCCCGATTCGAAAGTGATTAAAGTTGCTACCTCCTTACCCGCATCGCATCCCAAATTGCCGAAACTTTGACCTTGTGCTTTAGCAGACTCGACAACCACATAACAGTTTCGTACAGCCTCCGGCTGTGATCTCTAGCTCCTGTAGGTATTCGAGTGCCCAATTCGCCGTGTTTAACTTACGCGTGTACGAGTATTACAAGAAAAATAGGTATAGAGTGAGAAAATAGTTTGCATAGAGCACTGATGATGTTTGAGCAATGTTAATAAATTACAGCAAATTTGCTCTTACTCTTACATCTTATTCTATCTCTTTATCAACGTGGAGTATTACAAAAATTAAAAGTTTTAATTTGAATTAACGTAAGTTTGCCTGTATATATACAGAAGATATATTAACATTCTATCGGTAGGATCTTCGTGTTTAGCAAACCTTTCCTTCGTCTCGCATCGAAATCTTGAATGTGTTGTATACTTTTTCAGTTGCTTACCGTCATCTTCGTAATGGTATCTGTAGTCGTAGAAGACGTACGTGCCTCGCTCACAGCAGAATCCTACCCTCCGAATTCAAGGTAAGCTACTAGACCTTATATGTATAAAGCGTCTCAAAATCACCATATTTTAATAGGGCTTAAAAATATGACGATAACTTCGATATTAGAAAGATAAATATATATAATTTTTTAGTTTACTGAAGATTACTTAAAAGAGATATTTTGGTGAATTTAAATTCTGAAATTTTAACAGTTTTGCTTTTTTAAAATGTATTTCAATGAAATTCTGATATAAAATTTAATTTATTAACAATAAGATATTTAATAATTTAAATTACATTCAAAGGAAAATCATGACTAAATTTTATTTAAAGTCTTCAAATAAGCCAAAGAAAGATAATATTATAATCAAGATACGTGATTTTCTCTTTGAGGCGTCCTGTACAGAAAGACACGTACAGATATACACGCAGGTTCCCTTAGAAAGCTCCACCTGCTCCGCAAACACATCCACTTGTAGTTACGTACGTATGTGCCTTTCTCCCCCTTTCCCTGCTGGAAAACCGGCAGTCACGCACTATTTTACGACTTTCGCTAGGCCTCTGAATTAACCCGAGCTTTTCCGGGTACACGGATGGTCTTTTATGCACCCCGTCCAGAAATGAAGTGCATTCCTTCTATCTGCGGTGAGGGTTACGGTGTCGTTAAACCGCCGTCTCGCTGATATCACCCTGAAATCTCTCTCTCTCTCTCTCTCTTACGGTCCCCAATAAAGTAATGCGGTACAGGGAGAAATCTTATATTACGATACTACAAACTTACATGCAAGAGTACGAAATCTTATACATATTGATGTTAAAGCTTGATATGTAAATAGTCACTTTAACTCTTTTTATATTTAAAAGAGAATTAAGATACAGGCGATACGTAGAGAGAAAGCTTTACATCTAATAATAACGCGACGAACGTTTCTGTTAATTTTATAGTTTCTTCGCGTCCCTTGATAAAAGTTATTTTTGTTCGAACAATGTACAAAATATAATACAGAGACTATTGTATATTAGAAGAATATAAAATGACCTAATTTATGTAGAGCTTGTTAATTACCAGTATTACCACAAATTTATTATTAGCACGTGTGCATGTTTGATCATTTAAATAATAATTAATACATACAAGTAGATCGCAGACAATAAACGGACACCTACTCGTGTGCAATTATAACAGCTGCAAAATTATTTAATTACCAAAAACGGCACAGCCTTCGCGAATCCGAAATACGCATAGGGCGCAGCAGGAGCGGAGCTAATTGTGAACATTTATCTAATGTGAAGGATTTACAGACGATGTAAATTTATTCGCGAGACCCTCGCTTAATTACGCAGATTCCAAGGCATCTCTCGCGTAGCACCCTCTCGCGCTACGTAAGGCGCGTACCGGGAAAAACAGAAATTAGTCTCGTATTACGGGCCGCCGAGATGTTTTCAGCAAGTAAGTAACGTTCTCGCAGAAACGGTCCCGCTATCATTATCATTTACGGCTCGTCCTTTACGGTCCATCATTAAATGTACCTATCCTAGAGCGCGGAAATTCTTTTCACGGGTCGCGCTTTATAGTACGCTCTTTTGTTAGATACATAAATATATGCGCTCTTAGATAGATACACACGAAACAGAGCTCCGTGTTCGCGTTGTTTACGAGCGCAGCCTTGAACGATAAATGTCACGAAATTATTCGTGGAAAGGCGATGAGAGAGCCCGTCGGGACCGCCGCGCGCCGGACTCGCGGGCGCCAAGCCGCGTCCTTTTTTTTTTTTTTTCTTTGGATGAAATATCGGCGGGACGATAAATAGCGCACCGTTCAGGTTTCGGAGCGCGAGTCGCGTAATGTAGCAGAACGGAGCCGAAAAATTGTTGCCACGATGCCGCGCGACCGCGGGCAATCCGAGCCGGCAAGTCGTGCACCGTATAATGTGTTAATGACACGGGATGAAAGCGACTCGTCTAGCGGCGATGAATCATTCTGAAATACGAGGAGCTTCGTCTATTTAATTACGATATCGCAATTTACTCGTAGCCGACCGGCAAAAGCGTCGCGCGAGAAAGGGAGAGAAAGCTAGCGGCAAAATCTTTTTCCTTGAATTTTATATCGGTAGTTAACGCCACTGATATATGCACATAACGCTTATAAAGCCATGCATTCTGCTGTATTTTTTCTTTCTTTTTTTTTTCTAAAAACGGTTGTCTGCCTTAAGCTCGCCCGGCTCGTTCGGAGTTTTATGTCGGGGCGCGAACCCGCTATTTACGATCGCCATTTCGCAGCATCGGACACAGCGTTTTTCTCCACCGGACTCCACAGTCAAACGAATCGGCAGTTAACGTCGATATTTTTGAGCATCTTGGCTCCAGCTGACTTTTTATCGCGCGACGTCGACCTCAGACACCGACGATAGCCGCGCGCGGCTGCAACGATGGCGCGAAGCCGCAGTTCTGGTTGCAGCGTCGTAGGCTACTCTCGGCCGTCGATATGGCACATATAGTGACGAAGCGAACGGGAAAGTGCCGTTTTATTGGTTGTTTTGAAACGGTAAAACACACCGTTAACACGCCGTCGCTGGACTCGTAAACAATGAAACGGCATATACGTATGAAAGTTACAGGATTAAACGCCAGCCGGATTATCGATTAGAATTTATACGGATCGTTATACGGTCGTAGAGTATCGTGTCGCCGACAAGATGATATACACAGCTTCTCGTTTTGTAAAAACACTGAACAAGAATTAATCTTGAGGTACGGATTGGAACGCTTCGCGGATTTTTCTCTTTGCAATTTTAACAAGAAATTGATGTTAATATTTTGACCTCGATTAGTTGCCATTTCCTCTGACTCGAGAATTCATTTAATATTCGCGATCCTTTATCGATATACGTACATCAGCAAATTGCAAATTCTTGCTAGCGTCATGTCTTGTCGACGCACCGATTAAAGATAAGCCGAGTATACCTAACCAGAATCCGGCAGGACCCTACATTTATCCTGCTCTGTATGCGGTAACCATCCTGGGAGGGCATGCTTTATCATATTCAGCAGACAATCGTCGGAATGCTAATCTTCCGTATCCCCTTATTCGTAAAATTAATGACCTGTTAATGACTAATGTAATGATTTGATTTATATGTCATTTGGATACGGAATTTACTCGTATCAAATAAAATAAAGCAGCATTTAGCAAATATGTATAAAATATTAAAATAACGCTATTGCAATTTCTCTCTCTCTCTCTCTCTCTCTCTCTCTTTCTCTTTTTCTCTGACACGTCGTACTGGCTGTCACAATGTTTTAATTTTCTTCAAAAATATTTTTGATTATACCATCTGACAAGTTATTAAAATATCTGTGTATTATGATAATGTATCGGAGTTTACACACACACACACATACATACGCACATCGCAGTAGCGCAAAATTTCGTTGACGCAGAATATTTTAATGCAGTCCATCGTACCATTTGACATTAATAACGAACTCAAAGAGACCTTGATAATATTATTTATTCCGTATAATCAGGAATATCCCGATACCATTGGAATTTGTTGTACGTTTATAAATATTTGGCACATCTGAAACAGTCCGTGAACGATGGAAGCTTTATTTCGCCGTTTCATATATAATAATTCGCAGCATTGCGGAAACGAGTTAATATATTGACAGGTGACCCGTCTTCCAATCTCATCCCTCTGCTTCGAAAGCAAATTACTCGACCAAAGCGAGGAAATAGCGAGGGTTGCATTGAAAGGGTCCTTCCTGTCCACGACACGCAATGTCATATCACGTTATTGAGAGCTACTTGTCACTCCCTGCTTTGCCGTCATAGCAGGACGGGTACGTCCATGCCGATCATTCAATTAATTCGGACCTCACGCATATATCGGCGATCATCGGTCGCAAGCTCCGCACGACTAGCATTGTCATTTAATAGAGATTTCCCAAGAGTAGTGCTTGCCATCGGTTTCGCGCGCGTTCGTATTTCTCAAAAAGCAAATGCGGCAGGTGTTTTACGGCGAATAATTAAAAACATAATGCTGTACATTCTTTACTAATTGTAAAACGAATATAGGTGATTAAGAATATTGTTGTCTAAATACCACATTGCAACAAAGAGCTGAAGGTGTATTTTATACATTACAATTTGTACATAATAACAAATAATATTAAAGTTGTTTTACGAAACAGTATATTTCGATGTGCGAATAATAATGATCAGAACATTAAATTATTTATGAATATCTTTACTTTCTACTTTTCCATTAGTCTAAAAATATTTAATAAAATTTTATTGCCTATTGCGATAAAAAAGCATACTAAAACTTTACTCGAAACGTATACTTCTCTCGAATTCGGTAAAATTCGTATAAAGATTTTAGCTTATCTTTTTACTTCTAACAATAAGAGATTACGCGATCTTCTAATTAATAATCTCATTAATGAATAATCATTTTACGCATTTTTACTATTCAATATATGATTGTACTTATGGTTAGTTTACTTACGTCATTATTTTCGAGAGAAGCTGTTCCTTGAGGGGTACAAGTACTTAATTCCTGCTGGAAAAAGGGAAGAAGTGGCCATCCACGTGACCCTCGAACTATTGCCGTTCCTATCGCATTCACCGGCTCGGTGCAGTCTAGTTTCATTCGAGCGTGATATAATAGCACATAGAGAGCTGAACGTGCCGGCCGTTTGACTGGCAGCAGTGCAGATTATTGGCCTCATGGGTCACAGGCCTTGTACCATTGCCGTTAGGCGTTCATTTATAAATGTCGTCGTTCTGACAAAGAAATTGATTACGATTGTCGCAGATAATCATCGATACTAACTCTCGTCCAGTGGCCACAGTGTTTTCTGAACGATCACGCAACGCGGACGTTATGGAGAAAGAGAGACGAGAGAGTATACTTTTTTCCGCTTCTTTCTTCCACGCTTTTCGTGTGAATTCAAGAAACCATTGCTATTTTAATACGAAAACCGATAGCGATAAGCGGATTTCGTCGCTGTCTATATTAAAATCTAGTTTTTAATTTGATCGTCGGCGCAAAAGTCGAAGTTGAAATCTACATAATGAAATGCGATACTCGGAATTTTAATCTGAGCAAACTCTGGAGCAATATTCTCATTTAATCATTGATGTACCTCAAAATAGAAAATGTTAATATTGTGCACACAATACAATGTACAAAAAAAACTCTATAACTAAAACACCTTCTTGAATAAAGATTTAGAAACAGAGGTTTATTATAAAATATTCTCATTGAAAGATAATCGGTACGTATTTATAAAAAAAAAATGTTTTTTCGTTAAAATATCTTTCTCAAATATTAACAAGGACTATAAAGTGACTTATTAAATGTAAAGTCCATTTTAAATAATTTATAATTTGTGGTAAAATTTAGAATAAAATGCTGTTATATATAGTTTTATGTGTGTCATGTATATATAAAAATTATTTAAAACCTCAAAGTACATAAATAGTCTCTCGCAAACCACATATTCCAATACATATATATTCAAATAAATTGAATATGAAATAATAAATAGAATTCTATCTTGAAATCTGACGCAGATCGAGGCGCAGATTTATAGATCGTCTAAAGTGGGCTTAGAAGAGAATCTCGGAAGAGTGAGATAGAATCCTTAGAAGTCCCCGGAGCGCGCATATTCGGGGTTTAAGGCAAAAGTCCGAAGTTTCAGGGAAATTCAGAAAATCTCAAATTTTCGACGGGAGGGATTCAGGGCGAACGGCCGAGTTTCCTCCCAGGATTCCGCATTCGCTGTCGCTACCAAGACCGATCCACCCCGACGGCACGGCTGTTGCATCCTGACGCAGTCGCCGCGCCGGCTCTCGCTAGTCTCGCTCTTGCTCTCGCAGTCTCGCCCCGGTTGAAATTGCACGTTGCCGTTCGCGAGACTGTGTGGGGTGGGGGATGGGGGGGGGGGGGATCAAGAAGTCCCGCAGGTGGGGAGAGGACAAGGCTCACAGCGGCAGCGCCGGCGACGCCGGCGGCGCGACGCGGCGCGGCGCGGCGGCGACGGCGCGCGGAGAGGGGGCAGTCAGTTCGTGAGGAGTAGACGAGTGGGGGCTCCCTCTGGTGGCCCTGGTGGGTGTCTCGTATCAGTCGAGCCGTGTGCCGCGTCGCGGTAGTGTCGTACTGTAGTGCATCGTCTCGCGCGTACCGTCGAGCCACGACGATGACGTCTTCCTCGTTCTGACTATGAGCGACGCGCGCTCATCGCGAAGATCACCGGGCACGTTCACCCCGTCGTCGTCGTCGTCGTCGTCGTCGTCCTCGTCGCGATCGCCGCCGCCGTCGTACGACTCGTTCATCTCGAGATTCGCGCGCGGGCCGGTCGGGCAAGCCAGCGCGTCAGGGGCCCCCGGGAACAACGGACCCTCGTCGTTCGTTCGTTGCCGCCGCCGCCGCCGCGTTTCTTTTTCGGCCCCTTCGAAATCTTTCGATCGCGCTCGACCGGACGGACCGTTTACTCCAGCCCGCGTCCGCAGCCCCATACATTCGTGTGTCCCCGTGCGCGAATAGGGAAACTTCAACGCGTGGAATAGCCGACCGTGACCGTCGCGAGTGACTGCACGAGGTTCTACGAGGAAGAATAAGCTCGCGGTTTTCCAAGAAATTGCCGGCGAGCGGACGCGCTCGAACTTTTTTGTCTCGTCGGCCGTTCGGAGTGCGTGACATTCATCGAAACACGGAGTAAAGGGAGTAGCGAGATCCTAAGTGACGCGAGTTTCAAACTCGCTTCGGTCTGAAGCGAGCGACGAGTCGCTTCGCCAACGTTGCCAGGTTGCCAGTGCTCTCAACGCAAGGATCCGTCCACGTCGTCCGTCTTCGGAGATCTCGAACGTCGATCTCGCGCTGATCCACGCTCGTCTTCCGCTGAAGAAGAACGTCGGATTCGACGGCCGGATTTCACCGTCCCGGGGACTTTCGCGGATCGCCCGGATTCGTCGCCGTTGGAACGGGCGAGACTCGCCGGCGCCCGGTTTGTTTCGACAAACTTTGTCACGACAAGTGCCCGCCGTGAAGGTAGCGCGTTCCATTTCCGGCATCGATCGCCGATCGCGCGACTCCGGCGCGGCGCGGCGGATCAGCTGATAACCTCTCGCGACCGCGCGCGACGATATAACTGCCAACGATTTTATTTGAATCCAGAAGTACGGTCATTTTACAAGTACGTCTTTTTGGCGCGCGCGGCGCGTGAATAAAACGGAAGAAAGCGTCGCGTCATCGAGTAGCGGCGTGCCGGATTAGGTAGATTCCGTCGACGGAAGCGGAAGCGCGGCGCGCAAAGCGGAGCAAAAGGTGCGGGACGCGACAGGATTTATCGAGATACGCTTTCGGGGCTGCCTGTCGTATGTGCGCCGCGCCGGGAAGTACTGACTCTCTCTCTCGTGTGTGTGTGCAAATGTGTGTGCGCGTGTGATCTCCCTAAAATTTTCCCCAAATCTTTTACCGCCAGTGTTTCTCGCGCCGAGAACGAGATCCGGCGCGTTATTTGGCGTCGACCGTTCGCGCCCTCCGGCTTTTCCGCGCAGTGCCGCTCCGCTTTTACGTCTTTCCCGCAACGGTCTTTTCGCGTGAAATTCGGAAACGGACGGAATTCGCAGGCGCGCGAAAGCACTCGGACACATCGGCGAGACGACAAAGAGAGAGAGAGAGAGAGAGAGAAAGGAAGGGAACAGCGATCTCTCGAGTCTGTCACCCCCGCGTGTATCTCTCGTGATGAGCCGAGGAGCGGTGCATGTCAAGCGGCGAACGTGACCGCCGCAAACTACCTCCCTTCCCCGTCGACGCTCTCCGCCCCCCTCCCCTCCTTCGCGTGTTTCACGGTCGCCGGCGAGACGACCCTCGTTAATATACCGCAGCCGGATCGTGGGAGGAGAATGTCGCGCTAAGAAGAAGGCACGGGGAAGCCCTGATTTTACTTGCCTTGAATTGACCGTATCTATTATCTCTCTAGAGTTTCGACGATCCTCGCCGCGCTCCTCGATGGACGTTACATCGTCGTCTGGAGGGCGGCCTCGCCAGGGATGGTAGTAGCCGTCGACGGCGACGAGTGCAGCGGATAATAGAGCGGGCTCGTCGCGACACGGAATCGTCGAGGAGCGCTACGTGGAGCGGCGCGCAGGTGGGCAGGGACGGTTTTTTGAAGAGAAGAGTCAAAAGAGAGGCGGCGAACGAGGCGGGGCGGGGGGCGTAGTCGGAACCCACGCGTGAACAAACGGTGAAGAGCGGCAAGATGACCATGGCAAGTAACATCGTGGTGGAGTGGCTGCGATCCCTTCATCTCGGCCAGTACTCGGAGTCATTTATCGACAACGGCTACGACGATCTCGAGATCTGCAAGCAAATCGGCGATCCGGATCTCGATGCGATCGGCGTGTTCAATCAGAAGCACCGGGCGCGGCTTTTGCAATCGGTCAAGACTCTGCGCGAGGAAGGCGCCGCGAGCGTGTACTTCACGCTTGAGGAGACGACCAACGACAACAGCTGTGACAATATCAGCTCAAAGTCGTCGAGAACGTCGTCCGACATGCCACCGAGCGACAAGGAGGCGCAGCAGCGTGCGTCGCCCACGGCAAGCTCCTCAAGCGGCGGTCAGGAGCTGACCAAGTTCGCGGACGAGTACGAGGAGGGCAAGGCCGAGCTGGTGAGAATTCCCAGGATGCAGCTCAGGATGCTGCTGCAGGAGAAGCTGAGAAACGACGGCATCAGGCTGGCCTGCCAACCGTACACCACACCGGTGAGTCAATTTACTTTGGAGGGAAACCCCGACACGGCCGAGTCTGACGCAAGAGAATATACAAAGCTCTGGAATATCGAAAAAAAATGTATATCTTTTTTCTAAAAATATGTATATTATGTATCATTTAAGCAGTATTTATTTTATACAGTATACATACATTTCAAAACAGTTTTACGTACGGTAAACAGTCGTATTATTCTCCCCGTATAATATGCAATTTAATTTACATAATAATTCATATTGTATGCTTTTAGACTTGATTGTAAACTTGATACTTATATATGCGTACATCATACGGATTTATATATAAATATACCTATGTATATAGATCAACTGCATATTCCAGAGCTTTTATACTAATCTCATTTTAACCGAATACGAATTATTCCCGTGTTTGAAAATTAAATCGTCACTTCGTGAATTCGTAATTTCGAAAAGTAAATCGAACTGATTTTGTCATTTCAAACGAGCATAAATGTAATCGGAAGTTATAATTTATTAATTTAGCGATATTTTTCATTTTATTAATATCGTATTATATAAAAACATAATTATTTGTACGTTTCTTGTATTCTTTACGCAAAACGAAAGATCCTATCACTTATTAGCTTATATTTTTTCGTATCTCTTAACAACGGCACAAATAGATAGCGTTACGCCGTAGATTAAATTGCTAATTAATTCCGACTTCATAGACGATAATGCTATCTCGTGCTATCTGCTGTTCGTGATATGTCGGCGATGTGTCGCGAACATAATTCCCTTCCGTTTTCCTCATGTTACCCATGTCAACGAGCACGCGTCGTCTTTAATACATTACGATGCGCATCGCGATCCGCAGCCACGACAATGATACTCAAATTATCGAGTGAATTATCGGACGGGCACTCAGGTGCGCCAGTCATAAGGGGGGGAATATCTGAGACGCGATGATAACGCTGAAAACTCGCAGCCCTCACGTGGCACGCCCTACGAGCGTAGATAATCCCCTGATTCATTATTTCGTTGCATTAGCCACTATCCTGAGATAAGAACAAGCGTGCCATACTTTACCTTCCCTCCGTGTACGTTCTTATCCTCCTCCGATCCTCGAACAAGATGTTCGATCGTTCGTATATTATATTTTCACTTTTCTTACAAGACCAATTTCTTAAGGAGGTTTGCCTATTACTTGTGAGTCAAAAATGCGATTGAAATAAATGTCATTACAGCGATTCCGAATTATATGCAATATTTATAGTATAATGAATTGTGGATGCTACTTATGTGCTATATTCTTCGTAAATTATTAGTGTATAGAATATTAACAAACATATACTGGGGTATGAGAGCGTCAACGACTCGGGAATCGCTTATTTGGCCAACATTATAGATTAGGACCTGTCACTTCGTGACAATAAGCTTTCTATACTTGAAAGCCAACTTAGAGCCTTAATTTTTTTTATATGATTTACATAAACACTTTACACAAATAATCCCAAAACTTGAGCAATATTGACCATATAGTCCTTATGGAGAAAGTCGCTCCGAGGTAGATTATCACTGGTTTAGTACACACTTAGCCACCTTAGGACTTTGAAAAACTAGCATTTGATAGATGAAACATCAAGGATTGTGTAAAGACTTTAAAAATCGGACTTTACCGTGTGGATTGAAGGCTATATTGTCACAAAGTTTAGACCCTAGCCTATAGAATGTTGGATAATAAGCGATTCCCGAGTCGTTGACGCTCTCATACCCCGGCATATGTTTGTTAATATTCTATACACTAATAATTTACGAAGAATATAGCACATAAGTAGCATCCACAATTCATTATACTAATATTGCATGTATAATTCGGGGTCGCTGTAATGACATTTATTTCAATGGCATTTTTGACTCACAAGTAATAGGCGAACTTCCTTAAGAATTTTAACGTAAGCTTTGACACTTAACGTAATTTTGAGGAACAATTTCAATTTTTATACATCATCGCGTTACAACTTTATTTCCTTTTAACTTATGTATATAGCATCACATATTCGCCTCATTCTTTATCACATGTTAGCAACACAATGTAAAGTTACAAATGTATCTTTGCATCTTGACCTTGTTACATTCATAATGTAGTGTAAAACATATTTTCTATGCTGTTGGTCTAATTAAGCACGGGTATGTAGCGATATGCCCTAAGGCATTCTTCTACTTTCTGTCAGTCGAGATCACGGTCTTGTAAGACCGTGGTCGAGATACATTTTCTCCGGAAAACTTTCACGTGTGTGATAAGAAATACAATGAAAACTCCACATTCGTAAGGTTTATGTTCTATAAAATAGCAGTGAATATGGAAATCGCGAGTACGGAAAAGAAAAGCATATAAAAAGATTTAAGGTTTTGGATGGAAAAAGAATATATATATAACAAGGAGAAACGCGTTTTTAAATGAGAAATGCATTTTTATTTTTTTATTTTATCTGGTGCTGTTGTAATTTAGTCCAGTCAAGAAACAGAACAGAGTAGAGACAGGTAGAAATAACGTTGCATTGGATTTTATGTATGCTCCAAAAACGGGTTTTTGACATTCTGAAAAGGCGTAGATATTTTTTCGAGATTTTTTTCTAATAAGAAGAAAGAATTCTAGGGTATAGGCAGGAAAAATAGTCACTATTTAAAATGGACTCCTTAGAAATCGACCTGCTTATTATAGCCCTGTCTCGTTATTTTTGATAACTGCTGTGCGAGAATGAGTGAATTTTATATTTATAAATACGAAAAGGATTCCGGATACATACGAAATACGTGAATATTGAATAAAGAGTGCGCGGACGTGCATGTACTTAAGTTGTACTTATCTCCGCGTATAACAAATAAGTCGCTCTTAATATAGTTAAGTTTCCCCGCTGAGATTTCGATCCCCATAATTTCGTTGGCGGAGTTGAATATACCGTGAGGATACAAGTCCCGCATACTCGAAACACGTGCATATAGTTTCAAAGTGCGATGGTAATGCGAGCAACTGTGAGCGGAACGAAATCACGAATGATCGATCGGTCGAATCGCAAGATGCATTGAGGAGCAATATTCCCATTGTCTGATACATGTAAAATTAGCGGTGGATTTAATTAGAACTGCACTCGAATTTGAGGAAGGCACTGAGCTTTTATGTGAATTTGATTCAGTTGTATATAGCTTGACACATTTTCTCTGCCGTACATTCGTTTACGAAGCAAGAATTACATCGAGATGGAAACTAAAAAAAAAATTTTAATTTTCCGCGTGTACAATTTTCCTTAGTTTTTTCTTAGTTTTTTTATATTTTTTAGCATTTTATGATGAACAATGTGAAGCGCGTGAAGCCGTGTACATAAAAAAGCTCCGTTTTAATTCCTGAAATTTTTAAAACATGGTTTCGTAAAGAATAATACGACATTTATGAAGGTTCGTGCATTGAGAATTTTCGACGGTATTACTTTATTTAATGAAAAAAATTTAATGATCTACATGTAATTATAAAGTATAAATCTTCTGCGTTTCTAATCATTAAACAAATATACAAATAATAATTTAATATTGTAAATACAAAACTTCATGACACGAGAATTATTTGTGGCGTTTGAGTATAAGATATACCTACTCGTACTTCGTATTTTTTCTTTCAAACTCTCTTCGTTCATTCAATCTACACGGAGAATTTTTTATCTCTTGTGTACTTCATTATTTGACGGCGCAAAATACGGGCGCGATTAATTGGACATCGAGAATAAAAGTGAACGCGTCGAGTGACAATTTCGAGAATGATTAGTCATACGCTCGTTATCAGAGCTACAAAGCCGCGGAGCTTTATCGTTCTGGAAACAAGTTTAAAACTCCGCTTTGTTGCTAATGAGTCAGAGAACACGCGCGGTAATACCCCCCACGTACATCCACGTTTGTTAATTAACCGCACTGCGAGACGATGAAAAGACAGTCGCTTGATATTCGGAAGGGCGTGTGGCTGCTTTTATCGTGCAAATAAGTTCGGCGTTACATTCGTGACGTTACAGACTGACGTTTGTAACATCTCTCGTCTCCCTTAGGCCGATTCTTATTTCCTGGGTTCATTGCTTTTGTAATGCTTAAGCATATTTCTAAAACAGAATTCAATGAAAAGTATAATAGAGTAACATAAAAGAGAATATGTACTTATTGAAAAGAGACATAGAGTGTACGTAAGAAATTTATATGAACAAAAATAATCATTAGCATATCAATAATCAGTAACATAATAGAATTTACTCGAGGATAATCTAAATGCAATATTTTAAACATATTCGGTTTAATTAAAATTGTCATCGTCATCGTGTAAACAAGATTAACTAACTCACTGCGTTTATACAGTATCAACATGATAGTTTTGTTTGGAAGTTTCAAAGGTACCTATATGTGCATTCTGTACACCTATTGCGAATGCATTGCGCAACTTTTGAATAGAGAAAATAATGACAACGAATATACGCGCGATGTAAATATATTATCTCTTTAATATCAAAATACAATTACAATTTTTTCTGGTTTTTTTTTCTCGACAAGTGGTGTAGGTATAACTCCGTGACAAGTGTTTTGTTGAAATATTTTACAAAATAATTTTGTTTACTGAAATTTTTCATAGTGACTGCAAATCGCTGCGTATAACTGAAGGCCGCAATTGGAATGCATCGCGAATTTACGAGTATGCGCGGCGGTTTTTATTTTTACATATCGTCGATGTCCATTTAAATTAGTTGGCAAACTTTAATTTATTCCTCTCGCGGAACGCATAATTTCGCAGAAACACTGCTCTGTAAACGAACCATATACAATTGACAACGGAGATTATGATAGGACAAGCGTTTCGCTTGACAATGACGCGAAGAGTTATCGCGTAGATTACAAATATCAGAATTTCTATTGATTTACATATGTACAAGAATCATTGCATTGTCTTCTATATATTAGATTAAAAATAATGATGATTTAAGGCATAACTAATTGTCGAATTTTAATCTATGTTATAAATTAAGTTTGACGTATCAAGTTTAACGGTACCTGAACAGATAGTTCTTGTTTTTCTGTGTAAATTTCAAGCAAATTTCTGAAATTAATTCATTAAAACTACTGACAGCTTAATTACCACAATTTTGCGCTTGTTGTTACGTATCGGGAACAATCGTAGCACTTTTGGTTTCGACGCTTTAAAAATAGAAGATACGTAACGTTGCAGGAAAATGTATTGAAAAATATTCCAGTGCAGAGAGATTTAATTTTATAGAAATTTAATATTGAAGTTTAATTATGGAAAAAATATTGAATGTTGTACATTATCGGAAAGAAATTGTAATGAACATTGGATCGGATTAAAAAAATGCCCGCTAAGAATTAAATTTGCTTGGATTTTATATGTATATAATTTGTAGTAGAAAATGCGATATAATTTTGATCTATCTTTATATTTTTCAACGCGATGATTACGCATAATTTACATACAAATTGCATTAATGCAAATCTTATTTTTTTTTATCAATAAGGATCGCGATATATGAAGAAAAACTACTTACAGGCATTATTGTCTCGAAATAGAAGTTGTAATACATTCTTTGCGTGATAGCGTGACCGATCGATAACAGCTATGAAAATTGCAAATTGAAGTGCAGAAAAGTTTCTGCGAGTTGCATGGAGGGTCATCGAGCGCGATTACTCATGCGCGCCGATTCATTTATGAACTTTTGGGTGGACCAAATGATACTCGCTTTCATTTACGTTCCCATGTACCAATAAGCGCGAGTGCGCTTTCCATGTGCACTGTTTATGAAATTTTAATGCGGCTGGTTCAGCGGTACAGACCAAATGATAAATTTTCTATCTCCAACTTAGCTCTTCAATATACAACTCGCACCTAACGCGATTCTTTTACAAGAATCAATAACAGGATTTATAGCTGATTTTTTGCTTTTGATAAATGTAATTTTTCCTTTTTTATATAAGATATTGATAATTTAAATCCATTAATTTAAGAATATATACGAATTTGTTAAAAATCGGTTATTTCATTATCCATGTAATATCTTTCTATCTCAATGTAAAAGATAATAATAAAAGCCGCAATAATTCCAACTTTTTCGATTTTGAAATTTAAATATTCTCGACGTAAAATATCCCCTGAAATTGCATCATGCAAATTATCAGCGTGTCATCATAACTTCATTTCGACAGAAAACAGCTGAACTGGATCGCGGCAAAGTTTTTATATATTCCATCTGACGTTTCGTAAATTCCCTAATTTCCGACCACGTGTGACTCGCAAATGTTCAAAGGCGATTTATTTTATAACCGGCAGTAAAATAAAAATTTCACAAAATCCACATATAATTGTTGTAAATCAAAACCACGTTTGTGTTGCGCTTTCGTGTTATGCGGATACTGTATCGACGCTTGGTCTGTGATTCGTGATCGAGACAATCATGTGTCATCACTGTTGTCTCTTGGCTTTGGTGAACAACATATGAATAACACGATTACACGGCTGGCCGTCTTCACGGTGGACTCATTCTGTATTTTATACGCCCATATGTTACCTCTTTTTCGCAGGGTGCACGCATATACACGCGAGCAAATGACCGCAAACGCGAAGGGAATAAAAAATCCTGTTTCTCTCATAGCACGGTGGTCCTGGTCGTCATCTGTGCGGTCTTTCGCCTCTCGCTGCTGCGAACGAGATCTCGCTTTTTTTCCCCGTTCTCCCATGCGTGCACGCGCGACTACCGACTGACCTGACTGTTGTCAAAGTGACTCGTACTTTCCATCTCGAAACTATGCGTGTGCACTTTCATCGAGCGCGCACAATCGTGCGCACGCATAGAAGATACGATTTGTCCGTCGTCCCGACTAGCGCATACCTCGCTAATCAACATTCCAACCGTAAGGACTGTATACAATTGCGGTACTCGCGACGCGATACAATCGCCGCCAATACGCGCTTATTTATCCGTAAGACCGTTGAAGCGTAGCCCACGACGGTGCAACTAACACCTCGTGAAAATTGCACCGTGAGCCGTACCGCGCACGTTCACCGAGCTGTTGCGGAAAACACACCGCTCGAAAATTTCACGATACATTCTCGTGATCGGGAATTTATCGTAACTGTTTTCCTCTTTCTTTTTTTTATTTAGTTTACCGCTCATTACTCGCCACACCTTCTCGTAATTGTTGGTTGGACCAGCTGACTGCTTGCTATATAGCTTTAAGTTTTTGAAGATGTAATCTACGTTAAGCGAACCCCTTATGAAAAGCGACCATATTGTTACGATCCTATTAAATTAATCAGATAAGTGCGACAGACACCTTGTGGTTAAGAGAAACGTTTAACGTGAGATTTATGTTAATGAATCTTTCTCTCCGATATCTTTAAATCGAAACTTCTTATTTTGTTACTTTATTTTTTAAAAGAAGAGAAAACAAGCTGTTATCTGTTCATTTCTTTATATATATATACATATATATAGTATTATTTCTGTACATTTGAATTGTTTACATATTATATGAATCTCTTTTTCCGTTTAATATGTCTTAAATTAATTCAATACTAAATATGCTGTTTTAGTCGAAATATATTTTACGAAGTTCGTGTATCTCATATTCTTTCTCAGTAATCAATATAAAATCAAGTAGGACAAGTATGTACGTCTCTGATCGATATGAAGCATCGCGCTTAAAGATATCCGCGTAGATATATTTTTCATTGCTTGCCACTCGATATAGACGGCTGCGCGAGACCCTTTGACCCAGCATTCAATAACGAGTTGTTCAATTTTTTTCCCCTGAAATTGTGTGAAGAGGAGAGAGGTGATATATACATTCAAGGCAAACAAGATAGAAAAAAATAAAGCGTCGAAAATTTTGGCGTACCTAGGACGAGAGAGCGTTGGAAATACTATATGATCAATTCGCGTGAGATAGATATTCTATGATGAGATAACGTGTCCGCGAGAGCGCGAGACGGTATTAAATATCCGACGATTATGTGGCGTGCCGCTCACACGTTTCCGGCTCGACCTTGCAACGGGAGATAGGAAGAGTTCCGTGAGCGTCATAAAGCGATCGAACAAGCACCTCTTCATCCTCGAGGCGTCTCTAACTCGTCTGGCGAATTTCCGTTATTCACGCCCACGGGAGTGGTCGTTACTCTCCCGGCAGCGGCGTGCTACTCTTTTACGCCGATGAGAGTTGAATTGCGCCAACTTCGATCGTAACTCGCTTCCATCCGCGACGCGTTCTTTCTGTTTCTCGTAATAGCAGCCGGAGTCACTATAGGTACACTCGCTAGCAAACAACCGCGATTTTGAGAAACTTCTCGCTCCATAAACATTTATTTTTATCTAAGTGAGTGACACAGATAGCGTTTTAAATCACTTTAAATATTCATTGACGTGCATTATTTTCGAACTTATTGACTGTAATCATATAATGAAATAAATTGCTGGATTTGGAGCTAATTGATTCCTTCAACGATCGATCGTTTCTATTCAATAGTTCTACTTCATATTTTTATATCTATATGATGTATCTCTGTGTTTCTCATATTTGTTCGAGTTTTTTATTAGGCATAACGCGTGAATATAGGTTGAATTTAGGCTGATGGTGTTTGATATATTTTGAGACAGACACTGTGCGACGACCGACCGACCTTCCCTATAATATAACTATAGCGCATCGGTGGTAATAGCTTTTAAATATTTGAACGAATGTTCAATCGATATACCTATCCCTTGGCCAGGCGCCGTGGCTCTTTCCTGAGTCTTCCATTCCCTGTTCTCCATTCCGTTCTAACCCATTCCTTTCCACCTAGCAGTCGGCCTTCCGAGCACGTTTTCATGAAATATCGAACACATGAAATGAGATTCTCTTATTCCGTAAAGGGGAATGGCGACCGTAGAAAAAGAGCGGCCAGGTAGAGTCTTAGGGCCCGGAGGGAGCAAGAGAGCATGGATCGAAATGGCAGATATTACGCGTCGCTCGCGACGACGCGGCCGTATGATTGATGCAAGACAGTTACGCCGGTCGAGTCGTGTGTGGCGCGTGTATAGCTACGCTGTTTCTGTATGCGCATGTGGCGTGTGATTATTATTCAAATTTTCACGATAGCGAGCGCCCGTCGAGCTTCCAGCAGGCAGTGCCGATTGCCCACCGAGATTGCCCCTGGTGAATATTTATTAAGCGCGCCTCTATTTGTTAATCGTTGTCTCGCGCCCACCACTCGCGCGCATCGCGAGACCGGATACGCGCCACTTCGGCGGCTTATCATCGCGCATTTTTCTCGTTTCTTCGGTTCTTCACGCCGCACCGGTTCTATCTCATCGTTTCTCGTAAACGGCACGTCAGGTCTGAGGATGTAATCAAGGAGAGTCTGGAAACGTCATGGGGACGCATCGAGTGCATGAACACGGAATTTATGGTTCTCGCGGCAACCATCATTAATAATCCCACCTTTGTCTCTCTGTCTTCAGCTTCCTTTTCCTATCCGTCTTACGCGATCCTTCTATCTCTCTCTCTCTCTCTGTATTTCTCTCGTCCTCTTTCTCTTTCTCTTTCCGCGCCTTGACAAGACGCCAAGATTCCGTCTCTCAACATTAGCGTGTTCGTACGTTTCCTAGCTTCCTCCGACCGTTTCGCTTTGGAACTCAACGAGTAACGATACGCCGGTGCTATCATACCTGCAGAGAAGTGAGTTTGGAGTGGCATTAATGAAGAGACATCGTCGCGAGTCGTTGTGATAAAGCGAGGAGCCGTTACCGTCGCTTTTAATTAAGCTACCGCTTTTAACGCGCCAATTATGAGAGCGAAGAATTTATACGCGTTTAACCTGAAAGTACCAAGTAGCTGTGACATCGATTACGCTACGGTGCATCTATGCAAACTAGCCTTCTCCCGGATAAAGTTCTCCCTCGTGCCCTTCGTCCGTGCTTGCAGCGAAAGAGTAAATTATGCTTTTCGCGCATTAAACTATGCGCGTATATTTCGATCATTCGTCCCTAAATTACTCATTTTGCAAGCGGATCTTATGCAGCAAATTGTGTTAGGCGAATCTCTAGTTAATCAATATGTACACTACCGCTTATTAATTTCAATACACCCCCAGATTCGTTAATTTCTCTGTAAAGGATGAACGTGATACGTGTGTTTTGCACAGAAATGAGTGCACCTGCTGTTATAAACACTTTCAGCACTCGCATGCATCGTATTTATACATTTATAAATGTATTGGTTTCGTGATTCTCTGAATCTATGTTACTTGCCGTCATTAAATTTATTAATTTTGCCCGCTCCAAATCGCATTGCGTTGGATATTTCCATCTCTGTAAATTTCCATCGGTTTCGGCTAATGCTACCGTAAAAATGGATCTCACTATTTTATTTTTTTACATGTGTGTAATACTTCTGCAGAATATTAATTGCCCAATTTATACATTTATAAATGTATAAATACGATGCATGCGAGTGCGGAAAGTGTTTATAACAGCAGGTGTACTCATTTCTGTGCAAATCACACGTATCACGTTCATCCTTTACAGAGAAATCAACGATTCTGGGGGTGTATTGAAATTAATGAGCGGTAGTGTATATTGAGACGTTGTTATGACTTGTGACGAATGAGATTTGCAGCTATATAGAAAAAGTCAAGAGGATCAAAGGTAATAAGACAATTTGTGCATATATATACGTATTTATCAGGCATACCATCGCGATATAACAACGAAATATCTAACCACTAGTATTCATTTATCGAATACGATCTCCGCTCACTGTCACTTCCGTTTCCGTTTCTCGATCTCGATTTCGCTTTGTCGTACATCGTGCTTGTCTGTCTGTCGATTGACTTCGATGTTTGTCTCGTTTTGATTCAATTTGTACTTACGTCTCCTCTACTACTCACATGCTATTGCGAGTACGCCAATCGGATTAAGCAACCAAACTGATTCAATATTCGACACTGCAGAATAGTTCAAAATTTGTGCTTACGTAGCGGTTCTACAACCGAGATCAATTAAATAGAGTATCTGTTGTATGTAGAGTATTGTCTTTGTCTATACATGTAGCAGTAAATATTGTTACATTATTTAACAACATTCCTGAGAAGTAAGAAATAATTTTTATATCTGCAGCATTAACATTTTTAATATCGGTTATGTACTTGACGAGAATTTAAATAATATCTTCACAGAATTATATCTGTTTTCGAATTTTATGAAGCGTGATTTTCTTATAATTAATCATTTGTATGATAATTTATTATGCAACAAAAAATTCAGATATAACTCATTTCAAAGTTTTAATAATAACATCGGCACGTACGGAGATCGAACCTTTAAGATTGGCCGGTGCACGTTTTACTATGCCGCAAGCGAATAAATCATACTTTCGATCCCGCCAAAAAAATGCGCTTCGAAAATCACTTTTTTGTAGACTGTCATTACGTGCGCGCATTGGCGGTTCTCTCAATTTTCCAGACGACTGGTTCCATCGATAATAGTCGCTATTAATTAGTTTACTGCACTCTCACGCGGCGTAATTTGCAGCAATCGAACGCTACGCACTTTGTATCTCGGCGCACGTATCCCGCTGACATTAATAACGGTGCGGTTCATTCGAGAAGGCCATTAGTCGCTGTCTTAGAGGACTAAGCTACTGCGCCAAAGGGGGTAGAGGGGATAGTTGGCTGTGGAGTCTGTCCCAAAGTCGCGAGAGCCCGCTTCGTTACGAGCGGATACACGCGGGATAGGATTTTCCTTTCTCAAGGATTTCACAGGCTCCTTCTTTCCCTTCTTCTCCCTCTCGCTGTCTTGTTCACCTCGTTTCCCTCCCACGCTTCCCTCCCTCCTTGTGTACTCCCTCGACTTTGTACAAGCCGCATCGGAGCTACTGCTTCCGAACTTTTCGAAGACGAGGGTTGGAGTCTCGATTAAGGGTGACTGTAGGTATAGTTGTTAGGCTCGGCGTCTCTGAGCAGTAAGTAAACCCCACCCTTCCTGCCTGGGATTTCGAGAATAGAGAGGAAATGCCCCATGGGCCCCATGACGCTGAATTGACCTTTTACGCTTTCTGCGGGAATGCCATTCCCAACGCGAAAAAATCATGATACATTTAGCTCTAAGAAAAAGTTACGGAGGATAGTAAATAAATTACATCCAACTTTGAACATTAATTGCGAACTTTAGCAAAATTTAATTATCTTATAAAGTTCCTTGATGCATGATAATGATTAAAATCGTAAAAATAATAATATTACAAAATATGGAAACTTAAACCGAATAAAAAGAAATGTCAACGTTATATGTAGTAATGCAGCCGAAACACATTTTATAAAATATCTTATAGAAAGTTTCAACTAATAATTTATATTAATTCTATACGAAATTTATCTTTATTATATTTTTATAAGTTCAATATATGTCTCTATCACACGGGTTCATGCTTGATTAATTCATATATCGGTATTCAAACCAGGTCGATGCACCGGAGTCGGCCATGCAGTTCTTCGAAAGCTTTTCTCATTATCCCTTTTTACTCCAGAAAACATTACACCTGCCAGCAATTTGCTGCACATTTCGTAAATTAGGCAATTTGTTTAGAATTGTAATTATACACGGGAATTTATTTAAGAACTTCGCTTTGTTTTTTGTGAGAACAATGAAACAAGAACGAGCGAGCGAGAGAGAGAGAGAGATCGATAGAAAGAGAGAAAGCCGGGTTGGGAAGAAAGCTGCCATCGCTGAAGCGTTTATTTACCGGCTTTGGTATTTCGCCGGTATGTACTTAAGATGCATTATGTTACGTTTCCATCGAAGTAGAGAAAGGCCTCGAAATAATCAACAAAGTGCAGTCCCGTTCGACCGTGTAAACTTCGTGCTACTTCTTTTTATAAATTGAAACACATCGCGGTGCGCTCTCTCTCTCTCTCTCTCTCTCTCTCTCTCTCTCTCTCTCTCTCTCTCTCAGGGTGCAATACATGATCAGTGTACACGTATGAACATATACGCACTCGCATGAGTATTTACGTACGTGCAGGCAGACTCGACAGTTAAGTAAACGCATAAGTACACGCATTAGACCGGGGATACCGCGCGCGTAGTATCCCCTCGTTCTAGGTCTCCAGCCGGGTTGGCACGCAATATGCACGCCGCGCACTATCTAGCCGACATTAAGGACTCGCCGGGCTGTATTACGTACCCGTTTGCCAGGTAATAAACATGTTTAATTGCAACGCTAATGTTAGGGCGAGGGTACTGCGCTCGCGGGAACAACCCTTTCTGATGCGCGGCAACATCAACCGGGTTCCAAAATCATTCGTAGCGCTTTTGTGCTTTCACACTGCACAATACCGCCGTTATCGTGACGCGAGACGTGAAACGAATTGATGCGATGCTGGCCCGAAAGGAGCCTGATAATCGATTACATCGATGATTGGCCAGGATGGAAAATGCAAAGCAAACCGATCGATTTACGCGCCTAAGAGCCACGGCCGTTCTGCATTTCGCCCGGATTCTGTTATCGACGTTTATTACTCACCGGAGGCGCCTGCTGATACGAGATATTGTGGCCAAGCTGGCCGGTTGACTGGCTGGCAGGCGATCTACGGTATTTTGCGTACCCGCGATAGATCGTGCGTCTTCCCTCTTCTCTTTCTCTCACGGAGTTTCACCAAATTAATTACGCGCTTGTCTATCGCGAACACAATTGCGACTCATCGATCGATTAGCGCGTGGCACTTCGGATATTCTCCTTGTAGCTTCTCCGGATGAAATTGATAGTTATCCCTATGCCAAATATTGTTACAAGCGACGGTTAAATTTCCGAAAACATTCGTGCTTTGACTTTGTTATTAGTTTAATATATATAGCCTTCATTGTAATAAACTTGATGGATCTACTTCATAGTTTATATTAAATTAAATTGTTTTTGACTTTAATGTTAGTAAAAATTCAAAAGTTTCTGGAATTTATTTCCATTTTTATCAGAAAGATATTTACATATGTGTTTACTTTTCTTATGCGATATTGATCATTGTGGATAATTCGAGCAAAAACGGAAAATTCGATTAACTTGCTGTCACGTGACATTGATATATGGCACAAAGTGGGCGCGATAATTTCTGTCATGTTACGAATATCTCACGGCATCTACTCGCGCCATCAACGCATTATGCGACGCATTTTGATTAGCGGCGATAACGGGTCTCAAGCCACGCTACAGCAAACTCGTCTTTCTTTCGAAGGTTAAAAGAAATGCGACTTCAAGTGATTCCGCGTTATAACGATATCACGTCCGGTATATCGGTAGCGTTGTGCACCCCAATACGATAAAATCGTCGGCAGGTGCGTCAGTCTTATCAGCCCTAACCGATCGATTGTTCGAGGGTGGCGTGTGGGTCACTACTAGTGTCAGAGTACGGTATATGAAACAAAGGCACAGTCTCTTGTTACTGGGGATTAAGCAACGCCGACGAAGGCAAAAAGCTTCAAGGGCTAATGCCGGCCGGTCTGAATTCTTCGGGGTAGTGAAACATTGCAAGTTAGGGTGCGGGTTAGGACCCCGTCGAGGACTTTTCGGCCCATGAGTGTTCGGTCTGTGAAGTAGTATATATGGAAGTAAAATTATTTTTCCATATTAAAAGTACGGTGTATTTTTTTTTTTTATAATTTCGTCTTTATAATTGTACGTCGGGAAACAGCAAGTAGCTCGTATGTGACCAATATAATTTTTGGTAACATATATTTAGTCATCGGTTGAAGAGCAGTGAGAGCCTCGTCAACAGTTTGCTACCCTCTTTAATCGCACATACACTCAAAGGCCGTCATATCGAAATGGGTCCTCAAACGGATTTTCGAATATCAGAGTGGCCAATTAATCGAGTAGTGTCGACCGAAAATCTGAATATCGCATATTCAACCCTAGCGATAATCCAGCAGTTGGCCCGTATATTCGGATTAGCAGTGTTCACATCGAGAATTCGCATATTCCATCTCTGTATGGATCTGACAAAATTAGACAATGCATCTGTCAAGCGTGGATCTGAAACGTAATAACCTGTAATGACGTAGTTTAACCGCGCGTGCTAACGTTTGGACTGATTTTGAATCATAGTGTGCAAATTATATAGCTAATGAGCAAATATAATTTTGGACTATTCTGTTACTCGAGAATCTATTTCTTTCTTATTAAGTCACAGTATATTTCGACTTACTAATCTGTTTTGTTCTACATATAATAGAAGACTTTAATGCGAAAGTTTATATAATTACGAAGCCTATTTTACAAAAAGTATATATTTCATACGAAAAGTAGACCAAAGTACGCGGACTTACTTATTGAATAAGTATAATTTATCTTATTAGAATCTGATATATTCGATCGTATCACATTATTATAAGAAGACGCAATGAAGCTATCAAGGACGTATTCAACACAAAATCGATACTATCTATCCTACGCGAGATCCTACGTATGTTCAAGTTAATAATAGAATCGTTGATATCAATACGTAACGTAATCTTGATCTATAATGTTTTGCTCAATCTGGACGAAACAAACACAGTTACGTGAACACGAGACATATTGCGACTCGAGTACCGGTACAAATAGTCATTTCCAATGGTACGCTATGTCGCATCGCGAAAGGCGTAACGTATTATACGCAAGTCGGGTTGGCAGGTGGCAGCGTATAAGGACCGCCGTAAGTCAGGAATCTTTAATGCTGTCCCGTTAGCCGCACGACCGGCATGACTTATTACCGTTTCCGGGTAGCCGGGCGCGAGGCGGCGCGATATATCAACCGTCTTTAACTCCGCTTTGTCACGGCCGTGGCGAGGCGCGGGGGAAAGAGTCGCCGAAAAAGTCGCCCGTTCTCTCACGCCAGCGGCACCAATCCCAACCAATCCTCGGGAACGGGCACCGTCACAACCTGCCTACGCCTGGATCGCCTGGATATACCCGGACGCAGGACCCAGATCCCATCCGATTTGCGAACGAGGCAGATTTACTTTCGCCCGCCGGCTGGAAAAATGGTGCGGCTTTGCCGCGGAGATCGTTGCCGGTAACCGTGCCCGCCGCCGCCACTTTTATCGCCCGCGACAACGAATCCTGAGAGACGAAGCGAGGCTATTACTCGACTTCCGGCGCGCGAGAGCCTCAAGGTGTCTGATTACTTCCGAGAGTCCCTTGTTCTCTGTTAAATCTCCGTTGTCGCGCCAGTTCTTTCGCGCGAGACGTTTATCGTCGCATCTTTCTGCATCTTTCTTTCCCTTTTCTCTTTTTTTTTTCTGATTATTGAAACGAGGCGAATATGTCGGCGAGAGCGTTAGGAAACGGTATTACTTTGTGATGGTAGTAGCGAGCGGCATACCGCGTACTTCGTAATAATATCGGCAGTGCCTATAAGATCTCGTTTCGATCGATTCTGTAAGTAACGCACGGAATGCCGCGGCTTCCCTTCTCCGCAAAGGCAACCGGTGGCTCGATTATATTCAGCGCTCGATATCGCGCGCTACTCTCCACGCTCTTTTTATTCTCGTGAACGATCGACAAAAAATGGTCGATCCGTTTTGCAGGCGTGCCACGTTGGGCAAGCACTATGTATTTCGCGAGAGGAATAACGCACCGTAAACATCGCATACCTATTGTGACATAAAAAGAAGCTTTTATGAAATAAATCGTGTCACGTTGTATTAATTATTTATCGACAAAGAAATATAATAATTTTATTCCCGTAATACCAATTGCGGTATCTCTAAAAGTTTTCAGGCAATTCGAGAGAATTTATAACACTGTTTTATGTTTAAAAGCTTGTCATCCTTTATAATCGTTTAATTATTTAGCAACAACATAAAAAGATACTTTACCAGTATGCTGTAGACTCGACTGTAGACTAGCTTTTTATGCTGTTGCTAATTATTAATGAAATAATTATTAAAAATAAGTACCTTTTAAACATAAAAGAGTGTTACACATTTAAATTAGATTTGCTTACAATGACGCATTTATTTCGATTCATGGACTGTCGAGTGTCATTTTTATGAGTTTCTTTATGAATATATTTTTAATTTAATAATTACGCAACATTATAATCGAGCATGCACAACTTGCAAACGCATTACACGCACGTTGCAATAATATAAACATTACACTGAGAAAAAAGTTATACTAATGGTAACAAAAGAATATAGATAGCCGTTTTTAACTGAACAATTTTGTTAAGATGGTAAACTTTTTTAGTTAACTAAACAATATTATTTGGTTACTCACATTTTAACAAAATTTTGCTTGCTAATACAGAACATTTCTCTCAGTATATATAAATTAATATAAAATCTATGAGATCATTGTTGAATATTTAATTCTTGATCTTGAAAGAGTTTTCCTGATACAATATGAAATTTAAATGATGTGGTGGATGGTATAATGGCAAAGTGGAGCATTAAATTTCTTTAGCGTTCAGTCGAGACCATATATTTCTTTAAAGCAACATCAGTACTGCAGAATCATGTAATGCAGCATGCTGAGCAGAATGACTGGTGCTCATGACATGTCGCTATATTACAAGACTCACAGTTGATGTTTATTGTGCACGTAATGGAGATGCATGATTTATTCGAAACTACAAAATTCGCACATGTAAGATGCAAAGAATTAAAAATTATTTGAAGAGTATATTTTCCGATCGAACATATATCTTCCGATATTATACTTTTTGTTGCATGGATATTATAACGATATATTAGCATTTTAAATTATGGACATAATTATTAATATATTATGCAAAAATATTTTTATGCGGGCGTCAATTCCTTTTTTATTATTTTGCCTACATTATTAATGTTATTAATAATAATCTAATTTCAAAATCTAACATATTTAAAAATTTCTTATTTATTTTAATTTACACGTTCTTAATTTGTTTACAATTAAAATAAAATCAGTAAAAGTCCGTGATTTTTTTGGATGACAGAATGCAATTCAATGCAAGAAATTCAGATATACAACGCAAAGTATCGGTAAATCGTCAGAACGAGTTTTTGATTGTATCCTTCTCGCATTGTATTATTCTCGCAGGTTTTCCCAACAGCATCTGTCGATCCCTCTATAGTGATTCCGAAAAATCCTAACCTGGATTTACGCCGGAAAGTTTCCCAGGCCACAAAGCTGTCGGGGGTGGACGGTTATTTTGCGCGCCCTATTCTTTGCCATACGAATGCGCGCTAGTATACCCAAAGGTACAATTATTTCTTGTGGGACGCTTTCACATTTTCTGGAACGAATTGGCACCCTTAGCACAAGCAATATGACATAACAAGAATAACCAATTAATGACGGGAGTTGATAGGTCATTCTGTAAAAACGAAGGAAGAACGATAACTAAACGCTTATTATATAATCGAACGAAATATTTCTCATGCCGGTTTTCCGCTTACAAGCATAATATACAGGACATCCTAAGCATATATTAATTACAAATTACTGGCAAATTCATAATTTATTATACATTTTATTAATTTATAAAACTTATTAAATTAAAAAGAATTTAGTAATCTACAAACTGCTCTTTTTAATATCTAAAATCAAATGAGTCTACAACGTGAAATCATGAAGCTCGACGTTTCTTTATTATTTTCTTTTACTAAACAATCGAATAATTAAGCTGTAAATTATTATCGTTCGAAAATAAAGTTGAATAACAAAAGAGAATAAAGTTTTATTATATCTTAACCGGCCTTTGCTTTTTATTCTTGAATCGATAATTCAGAATCTATTAAGCCTCGTAATTCAAACAAACGGCATTCTTCTTAGTCCGATTTGCTATATCTGTACTCGAGAGAAAGTGCGCATAATGCTCGGGGCACTCTCTAGACGTATACAGGTGGAGCGCGTCCGTTCCGCCACGGCAGGTGTTGATTGCGCTTACGGCAACAGAAGGGAGAAACCCGGAGGCCGGTTTTGCGCAGGTATTGTGCCCGCGAGAAGGCGGTAATGGCCCTTTAACCTGTAACCCCAAGTAATTACCGAGTTAACCGATGCAAATTACAATAATTTGCGCCAAGGAAGTGGCCGCCCTTACCGCCCTCATCGCCTTAACCCCATCCCGACTTCGCTTTCCAACCCCGCGCCGGTCATTCGTTTCGGCGCTAAGCGAGTTGCTTCCAATGTGCCTGATCCGTTATCTACTTTTTTTTATGCCTCTCAAAGTCTCGTTCGTCGTTTGCGCACGTCCCGAATACTCTTCTCATATTTTTAGCGCATATCACAGCTGTAGAGACTCACGCGCCATCAGGCTTGACGTTTCTATGTCGGCGCGCAAGTGATGTCGATGAGCAAAACATTTATTGACTGTCGACACATTTTTTCGTCGGACCATTTATCCCTTGATTTATCCATTCCATGTATAAGAGATGAGACATCTTATTTAAGGATACGGGAAATTTATCTTTAGAACTGGTATGACAGAACTTTTAACAGCTCTTTGCGCACTCATTTTAAAAGCTGTCAGTCAGCAAGCTTCGTGATAGGATAGCGAGAGAGACCACTGGATTTATTTATATCTAGTACTGAATAGAGACATAAAGTGGACATTCTAATAACACTTCAATATACCATACCTACTCCAGTGCATATATAGCATGTCAATGTAATAATTACGTACATGCGAGCCCGAGTCGAGATATCCCGATTTATCGCACAAAAAGTATCTGGAATAACACAGACGTTAATCATAAAATAGTACGGTTATGACCGTATACTAAGCATAGAGAAAACACACGTACCTAGATATAATTTATCGGATGATAAGGATATATTTAATAGCCGATACACAGCGTTTGAGGCAAACATATTTACCATATTTCTATAGATCTTATAGAAATTTAATATCGCGTGTGTTTCGTGCTTACCATACTCGACTACAATTGATATCGCGTTTGTATATATATATATATATATTTATTACGTCCAATTATTTCCATATCCAACAGTCCGCCGTTCCATTGCGTCACGCACGCTTGATAACCCATATAGAGGGGACGTTATCTCGATAATGCGTCTTTAAAGGCGATAATTCGCAAGCCTGTCTTTCGTGAATAGCGCATTCGCGTGGATGCAATACGTATCTCGCAAACAATGGTCTAATACATTTCATCCCGTTTGCACTAATATTTTTCTACATTCTCTGATACCTTGTATACGCGATACCCCACGCTCGCTTATATTATACATATCATAATAAATCGCGTTTTATAGCCGACACGTATACAGCGCGCGATAGCTTCCAGCGACGCGTCGATATGCGAAAAATGCTTGCTAAATAGTTTGTTAGATCGATCGTAATGCTGGTGGGCGCGAAATAGCCAGGCTGCATGAGAGTATGGGGAAAATTTATATATTTCTATTCGGATTCCGTTATATCGCCTGACGTTGTTATATGGCATTGATAATTCCACAATAGCCGCGATCATCGAAACCGTCTTTTTCAATTCTCTCATTTCTGCTGCAACTGAATGGTCAGCGTGAAAAGTAAGATAATTTCTGTAAAATTTTTATAAAATGAATTTAATCTATTTAAAGATAAATTGATGTTATTGGATTTTCTATAATTATCTTTGAAATATTGGAAATACAAAAATATAAAAGAATTATATAGTGTTAGAATTAAATATAAAAAGAATTAAATAATTATTTTCTACAAATTATTTTTGTGACTAAAAAGCTAAGATTAAAAACATTTATTTAAATACAAATTTATTAAAATAATAAAATAAAAAATTTATAGCTATTTGTCGAAAGATTTAGAGCATCTTTTATACAGTAGGCTTTTGTACGGTAAAAGCATCCTTTTATACAGTAACACTTGCAATGAAATTACATCGCGCGTGCTATCTCCTGGAAATAAAAGCGTGGAACCATTTGATTGCGCGCAACCCTACCGACGATCGATTCTCGAAGGCACAAAGTCGCGTCAAAGCCGCAATTTGAGTGAGATCGTCGATCGCTTTCGCCCTTCTGAAACCTACGTCAATTCCTTTTGTACGCATTTCGACCTCGGCGAGGAACGCGACGCGAAATGACATCACGTTTGATATGCGGCACGTATAGCGCGTGGCGACGCGACACGACGCGACGCAACGCGCGTCTGCTGGAAGCAAAGTTTTCCGATGGCATGTGTCGAGAGGCAAGTCCCGATGGTTATGCAAAGGGATCGTCGTGGGCGAAGGGAAGGATCCCGGGCGCGCTATGACAAATGACAAACCCGTCAAGAATAGGGTGGAAACCGGGAGGGACGGTGACGGCGACGAGAGGTGAAATAGCGGCAGTTGGAGCGGAAGGGTGGTGACAGAGCCGGTGAGCGCCGGTTCTCGCAGAATACGCCGAACGCATCCGATGTTGTTTAAACTTTGCGGTTTACCTGCCCGTTGAACTTTACACTTACTGGTGCAAGTGTTATAGTTTGCCGGATCGCTGGAAGCTATCGCGCACCGGGCGGCGCGGCGGTAAACCAGGGGAAGAGAAGGGAACGCGCCGGGTCAACGGAGGTAATTAGCGTACACGCTGGAATATAAATCATGCCGGAAGGGGGCCGCGAGAGGCACCGCAGACCGTTTATTAATTTGTAATTGCGAGCCCTCGATGTGTAGCTTTTCGAAAATTGCAGGTCTTGCCGCGACTCATTGCTACCACGGAGATTTAAGCACTAACTAGATACTTTCTTCCGGTCATCTGCGGTTGTTTTGTGTCCATGTAGGTATATGTAATATTGAGGCAAATGTCGGTCTCCTATGTTAGAGCTTTCGCACGGTTCCGTAGGGATCTTTGTGGTTACCCGTCGATCTCGTTCCCATGTCGTGAGCGCGCCGCGCTACATCATCGACGAGCGTTTAACCGAGCCGTTCAGACGTGACGACTTTCATGCTTCCTGATTGTTACATTCGACATGCTGGTACCCAGTGGAACGAAGGGAAAGATTGCTGTTGAGATCGGCAGGTTACAATCTTTTTTTTTTTTTTCGTTATTCATATAGTTGTAGTTCAAAAAACCTATTAATTAATAACCAAAATACGTTTGGATGGATAACTACAATAATAAAATATATCGCTGCTTTCTATTTAAAGTAGAAATAGAGTAAAGAGCTAGCAATGCGCGTATAATGATATAATGTTAATGAACATCACCATAAGCGTACAGTATAGCTATAGCTCTAAACGTGCACCTCAATAACTCCAATCAGTTGCTAATATAATTAATTGCATCGTTGTACTGTATGTAGGTAAGTATATGTAAAATAGGTTTTATATATAGGTACAGCGAAGAGACATCAAAAAGGATAGATATTAATTTTCATACGATTGAATAGTAGAAACGAACCTCGCGAAAGCGCAGACCTTATCGTCCCCTTATCGTACCTCGCCATTCGAGCAAACGAGGGTCCGCGATGAGTTTTGGAAACGAGGTCATGCCAGGAGAACGCTATTAGCCCATCTGTCTTCCTTGCTAATGATTGCGCGGCCACGTGACGCTGCGCAGTTTCGACACCGGGCAACCTTGCACCGACCTACTCATCGTTTATTTCCGGAATCGGCGGCAGGCTCTCTTTGGGATGTCGATCCGTCTGATAGAATTAATAGACATCGAAATCGGGCAAACTTTGCCACTTACTGGCTTGATCGGTTCCCCGTGTTTCTTCCGCGGCTTCTTCACCCGTTATATAATCTATCAGCTTTCCACACGACGGCTCTGACCTGCCTTAAGTCTCCTATGAGGAAGCTTCACCTCCTCGCCAAACCGACCTACCATAATTTATCGGTCCACGTGATGGAGCCTAGACGGGGAGGTTTCCATCTATCATTATCGTGAAGCGAAGCCATCTCTTTCGCCGCGTCTTCAATCTCCTTTCTCGTCTTGCCTCCTTCATCGACGTGCAAGAAAACACTCTTGTCAGTGTCTCAGCATCGATCTTTCTCTGCTTTCGATGCTCTTGCGCAAGAAGCTGTTGTCGACTGTATGTGGAATTATTCTTTGAAAGAGTACTTCTTGTTTGTCCGCGGTTACTGTTTCAGTAGAGCGCGTAAAGCAAAAACTTTTGCAAGCGCTAGCGAAATAGTTTCTGTTTGCCTTCCACGACGAGCACTATAATGGAGATTTGATGACACAAATAAACAAGCATGTAAAAGTAAACGTACATTCACAAATGGAAATTGAAATTTCCTTCATTCTGCTTACGCAAAGGAGCTTGTGCTTGAAATAATATGATAGAGATTGTAGATTTTTAATTAACTTTGAAGCTATTGCAACGCATATAAGAGATATAAAATACAATGCAAAAATCCAAGAGTTTAAAACTTAGATTTACTATCTCAATTTTTAAAACATTTATTAAAGTAATATAGAGTTTATGATTCGATCTTTATTTCTGATTTATAGAGGGAATATAGATACGATATCGATATCAAATTTTTCTACTATAATCTATTTTTGCAATATTTTATCTTCAGGATAAACAATATTGCATTATAGATTGTCAATTTATGTATTCTGTAAATTTATGAAAAGAAGATTTTTATTTTACGGATGTATTTGTACGTTTACATGATATATCAATACTAACATTGTTATCAAGCTAACAAACAGTATGTTGCATTGTTAATAGTGTCGATGTATAGGTGCGCGAATATCACCGTGACGTTATTACCGCGATAGAATACATCTCTATCAATTCTCTATTGAGAAATTCAGATACACGCGGGTCAGTGGATGACCGAAATCAGCGAAGCGTGGTGTATAGGAACGGCGTGTATGTGCACGTGTATGAAAGACCCTTCCATGCGCGTCTGTACACCGTAATTATCGAGGGTTCACGCTAAGGTGGTAAGCGATGTCGATTGCCATGGGCCCTGACCAACGTTTATGTCGATAACGACAGTTTGAGCGTCGTTTCGTCGCCCGCCGAGACTGCGCCGCACTGCTGCGCCGTTATACGATAACGCAATGGGATCGAGAAATTTAATTAAGGACTGGCGTAATTTCTCGCCGACTCTTACCGTTAACGACCTCCTCCGCGACGCCCTTTTATTATTTGTCGGCGTATCACCGCGAACGACTCGACGAAAGTGTCGCCAACAGCAGCACTGTAGCCGACGTCTTCCACTTCGCCCGGACTTCATCGCCGCATTTACCCGGCTTTAAAACGCCCGCGCCCTTAATTTCGTTACTAGCGCTCTCGTCACGTTATGCTACGACAACCGCGGGTCATCCGGGTTAACGACTCGCTGTGAGAAGATGCCGGCTATCGTTAAAGCGTCGTCGTTTCATGATATCCGGCCGCCGCGTCGCTCCTTTCTCCTCAATGCGCTTCTCATCGGAGAGAGTCTTCACGAGGCAACCGATATCATTTCTGCTGATCGTTGTTCTCGGTAACGATAGCAGGAGCTGTCGTCTCGATCTCCCGCCAGGCTGACGGACTAGATACACTCTTATTTAACAGCGATGCTTCACTTATCTCTGCATGTGTGTCGTGGAAGTGCAAGGCATGCAAGGTTGATACGTAAGAAAGGATTGTAGCCCCGTTGCATGACATACAAAAGTGCAACGTACCGCGAATACGTCAGTTGTGAAATCGTAACGATGGAGATCCTGCGCAGACAATGCCGGCATTTGTTCCAATATGACGCAGACAATTTAAGACATGTTACTATTGTTATCTGTACGACAACTGGCGGGAAAATATCCCGCTTATTCAGATATATCGTTCATCTCAATCCTTGGCTTATCATATTATGTTAAATAGCCACTTCCATCGCTGAAGGTACTTTGCATCCAAATGCACTTCTCATTTCTTCGTTTAGTATCACTTAGCATTCATGCTTCGTGTATGACTCATCGTCAAGCTCTTAACATATACGTACTATCTTTCTTCACTACTTTTTGTACTCCCCTCTGAATCTTCACCAATTTTTACTTTTATATAGCTATATAAATATATACGTATCGCTGTTGCCATTATATTTTATATACGTTTGTAATAAGCTCTTGTATAATTCAAATAGCATAGTACATAATTGTCCCTGTGGTAAGCAACGGACCTCAATATAACGTGTAGTGAAACGGCATCTACACATGATATATACACATCAACTTCCATTGCAATTTCTCGCTAATGTACCTGGCTCGTAATCGCTGACGCATTGATATTTCGCGTTATCATAGCACTCATTCGGATTTCTCGTCGAAGCACTCAGATCGCTCGACTGAGATAACTCTATCGATTAGGTGCCTAACTATTTTACCGCACTTTGCTTCAATGTCTACGGAATGACGTGGCTGATAGATAATGTTTGTCTTAGCATTAGGGTAAATTGTGAAATCGATTGCTGTTTTACAACCTGACGAGCTGTGCTATTTTGTTGATATAATTTTTTAGTAACCGTAGAAAATTGCATAAGAGAAATTTACATTTTAAATTAAAGTAAAATTTTAAAAACAGAATTAAATTAATCTGTACCAAATTGTTCCTATTTTTTTTAATAATATTTGAAATTATTTTAGAGATTACTTTTTATATTATATATCATTTATCCTTTATAATGGAAAAATAAAAAACTACTTTTTTAAAGACACATTAACTCATGACTTACTAAATCCAGAAGCTATATTTTTTTACGCGTTTAATGTTAGTAACTTTAACAACCATGTTGAAGGAGTTTACGTTTCTGATAGCTCATCGAAATTAATGCCAGCCTTCCATTATGTTCCTCGAGATTAGGCTCTCCAATTCAATTTGCCCGTGACGCAAGCACGGGCAATGAATTACGAAAGGTTATTCGCGGTTAAGCTTAAGCCTTGCTTATCAACGGAGAAGAGGGATGCGCAGGCGTTGATTTACGATCACGCGTGCGACTTTTCAAGCGTGACTTGGACAAGAAAAAAAATTACATTCTCTATCAAGCGCCTAGGGGTCGTACAGTAACGCAGGTGCAGGGTAACAGCTTGCTTGCTTGCTTCTTAGGTATACTGGACAGATGCTACAAGTATGCAGCCGGCTGCCTCATCAAGGACCACCACTCGCATTATGACTACATCATAGCTGGGAATTACTTCCCGAAACTTGCGGCAGTTGTTCATCCTTTTGTGTACCGACGATAGACTTTATGGACACTACCACCGTCATTGACAGTACACGACGAACTTTTGAGAATATTAAGAACATGCCGGTTTTTTTTCTGGACATATTTTTTGTAAAAATAACATTAAATATCATATTTTAACACTTTTAAAAATTTGCGAATTTTTCAATGTTGCGAGATGTGTTATTAAAGAGGAAATACTTGACATCTTATTCCAGGCAATCCGTTGAGCGAACGAAACGAATGATCTGCTTCTTTTTGTGATTTGCATATTGGTTTTGAGTGATATTTGACTTGTTTGTATAGCATGGCGGTCGATAGATTTTTCTTCGAGGCGCGTGCGTGTCGAGACCTCGTTTTCAAAGTGCGTCGCTCCTCTATGGAGCCGTTCAAGGTCGCGTGAAAAGAGAGTCCCGCAATGAGATCGTGTCGCTCGCCAAGGCTGCGCCGAGGCGGTACAAATGGTCGGTCGTCCTTTCAATATCCGAGTCACTTAATCGGAACAGATCGACAAAGTGCAATCAGCCGTTTGACACTCGTGACCAATGATGTCCTTTCTTACCATAAGCTGCGGAGTTTTCATACGGAAGAAAAAACATCGAACGCTTGTTTGTAAATGTAGTGTCGCATCTGTGCTGACACGAGTCATTTATCATTGTCATTATTCTGCATGTATTACTTTGCACTATCATAAATCCATTAATACATATAGATAAATCGAAAGCATAAAGAAGAATTATTAATAAAAAGCAATCGCTCGCTATTTTTATTACTTTTAAATTTAAAAATTTTTATATTTATAATAAATTTAATGAAGAAGATACAAACAGTATTTACAGAAAATAACGATAAAACTTGATTTTCGTTTTTTTGCCGGTTAGACACGACTTCGTGAACAGTAAATGTTTTATATGGAATATTCTCTCTTTAAAAATTTATACATTTGTAAATTTTAACATGACTTTGTGTTTGATGAACGTTTGATGAGTTTGAGTAAGAATTTTATTTTTTATTTAATATATCTATATCAAATTCACTGAAAATTTTATTTGTAAATCATTAAAATGCGAATGAGTTTTTTTAAAAATTAATATCACATAAATTTGATTAAATGTAAGATTCAATTTATATGGACCATATGAGAAGCAATTCTATTCTTCAAATTACGCTTAATGGCGCATATTCCATCTCTCTGGAGAGCGGTAGTCTTTCCAGAAGATAATTTTATCTTCTTTAGAAATATTCATAGCACAAATGTTATGTCGTCCAGTTTTATTACGCGTACCATTCGTATATTGTGTTTCCGTAATCAAATTTAGCTTTCGCAAGAAAACCGTAAATTTGCTTATTTATTTTTTCCATGTAAAACATACAGGTAAAAACTAAAGCTAAAATAAATAACTAAAAATTACTTTGTTGTAGATAAAAAAATCATAAAGCAATTTACAATCCCTGTATCACTCGTGCACATATTGATTTCTGTTATTTATTTTAGCTATCTATTATATATCTAAGTTGTCTATTTTCAAATTATTTTTAACAGATATAACATTCGCGAATTTTTACAAGTACGCTTTAAAACGCTTTAAAGCGTACAATGAGCAATTTATCTAATCTAGTAATTTTATGTAATAAAATTATTAGATTAGATAAATTGATAATATAATATGAGTATCGAACGTGAAGTTGAAACCTCGGTTGAAACGTTACATTTAATAGTCTGCATTGTTCTTGCTGTGTAATCTCATTAATGAATAGCCGTCACACGTGTCGAATGAGAAAAACGTCGTAAAAGTCTTACATCGGACAGGTGAGAAGGAAACACCGGAAGATCCTTTCGAGCGACCGCACGTGCGTAAGTGCTTGGGATGAACGGCGTCTCATTGCGGTTCTCGAAAACACCTGAGTCGTGAAACCGTCAGTTAGGTGCATTAGTCATGTCTAAAAGGAATGCCGCAAGCATGGCCGTGTAATCTCAGATCTGCCTTTGTCCCGACATGGTCTTTGTTCGGAGCAAACTGATGTAGTCGTTGCCAGTCAACAGTGACAATGTTAATCTTCTAGCACGCGATCCGTAGAGCGAAGATACGACAATAACACAATCTGTTCAGAATCCATCGATACTAACAACGCTTGATGTTACGCAAATATTAATTTCTGTTTGTTTCGTACATAAAATTTTAGATTATAAGAAGATAGAATGTTAAATCATGCCTTAAATTGTTTTTACGATATTGAGGATTCATCATAGTGCGTTAATTTAATATTTTCTTACAAAATAACAGACATAAATTGATCATTTCTTTTTCTCTCTTAATTAGTATTGTTTAAATTTTGCGTCAGAAAGCTCTAAGCAAATATTTCGTCACGATACAAAAAAATTTACCCTGCAAATGCATTCTGCTCGCAAATTTTGCGAGCTTATTCGCGGAAAGAACAATTGTGAGAAATGCATGAGAGCACATTAGTTTATAACTTGGCACAACGATTTGCAACCTTTCACGAACAAAATTCTTTCCCTCGAAGGCGGCAAACGACGTGCAACACGGTAAAGCTTGGGCGCAATTGTAAACGTCGGAAAGAATTGTCCGGGGCGAGAAAATTTTAGTTGCGAAATACTACTTCTAACGACGTATTTGCAAATCGACCCCTCACTTCCATGTACAGACTGGCCCGTTTTTCCTTCGGCTGAAAACTTCACTGCCGGGCGATGCAAAGTTCTTTCTTAAAATAGCACGTTGCTCGCCGGCATTTGAATAAAGACCAGAATTAAAGCCCGACCTTAATTTTGAACTGCAGCTGGACGAAGTCGCGGACGGAGGCCGCGCACGTTCGCCACAAAAGAAGCCTCAACGTGCGCGCGATTCGCTGCGCTTCAAGGCTTGTACGGGCTCGCACGAGCCGCGCGCGTAATATATAATTAAAATTCGCGGATCATACTTATTAAAATTAATGCCGGCGCATTACAATAAAGTATATACAATCTCGTTTGCGCTCGCTGTGTTACTTCACGTTACTTCACGACTCGCGCGTACCGTATAATTTTTCCGTTCCGTTTCTTTTTACTCGCGATCGTCGTTGATGCAAAGGAGGATTGCGTGCCGCGAGGATAGTTAGAGGGTTATGGGGGCTTTACTCGCCGGAGGAGGTGAATGAGGGTGCAGGAGCGAGGCAAAGACACGTCGTGTATGTAAGGAATATGTTGCGAGTGTAGGAGACCTCTTGTGCGAGAGCCTCGGGGACCAGACCGGATCACACTAATTAAATCATACTCAGAGCCACCGTACTGCTAAGCTACCATGCACGTATAGCATGTGCTTTCGCACGCTCTTTGATACATTCCAATCCGTCCCGTATTTTATCGACATACGAATTTGTAAACATGTCTTGCCGTGAGATAGAGGTAAGTTACGTTCCGTTGAAAATTGTTCGGCTATCATTACTGCCGCAGTAAGCCAAGCAAGTTTATTGAACAGCCTTCGAAAGCCTGAAATTACCATCGTCATCGACGAGAAACGCATACCGCAGCCAGAAGGAGGGAGGGAGGGGTATACTTTATTCGTTGCGTCCACGCGTTCGTCGTTCTGACTTTTTTAATTAAAACGTCGCTGCAGGTAGCGGTTGAACGACCTATGCATCCGCTCTCATCCGTATCCTCCAGTCCGGCTTTTTTTTCCCGGGCGTTGCAGTTGACTAAAATCGAGTAACCCAAATTAATTAGTTTTAATAATTCATGAATCACGTTTGACTCGCGAGCGCGAGGCAGTTTGCTTCGTTTCTACGAGTAAATAACGCGTGGACGGTGGTACCGGAACATTTTTCTCTTGATTAAGCATTCATATCGCAAAGCGAGTGATGCTCACCTTTCGCTGTGTCTCTTATTCCTTCCTCTCTCTCCCTCCCTCCCTCCCTTATTACTTCCTTCATTCTCTCCCTTTCTGCGTCTGTTTCATGCTCCTGTTTTGCGCTCGCTTACTCCAGAAATGCGTTTAACATTGGTACTCTTCTGGCGCCGAGTTTTAATGGGATCGCAGTCGCGGATGACCTCGACGAGCAAGGTAACATGGGAAAAACTAATCCCCTGAAAATCCTACCGCCGCGCTGTGTAGTGCGAGAATTACGTGGTCAACGAAGCGTGCCGAACGCACTCCACTCGTATTTCCATTCAACGACAGAGCACGAGTTCCAATTACGGGCGCAATTGCACGCGCCAATTCGTGCTAAAAGGGACTCTCTCGTCTCTCGCCAAATCGACGATGTAATCAAGATGTATCCGTTCCTAGGACACTTCTCTTCGAGAATCTTCGAGATACGTATTGATGCACGTATCGATGACGCGTTTTATAGTATTGAGAACAAATTCTTGTCTCTGACATAGATTTATTTAATAAAAAATTCCATCAATTTATGATGCGTATTAATTACATAAATGATTACTTGTAATTTTTATATAGAATATCCAGATGCTTATAGATAAGCACATATATTAAATTTCAAATTTTATTTTATTTTGCGATCTAATTTTCGGATGGAAAAATCTCATAATATCTCCCTCTCTCGATATATTTGCACATATAGATGAGTAATATTTTTCGTGAATACATAACCGATATAAAAAGCTACGTATAGATCCATACACTTCCCCTTCCCCGACCTTATTCCGAAATATTAATACTACGAGACGAAATTTTGGCACACTCGCGCTTGTCGATACTAACTAAAGCTCGAGATAGTCGGGATATATCGTTTAACACGCATCGTGATCTGTGGCTTAGATGTATTGTACGTTTGTATATGTACGAATATCAAGGCATGACGGTATGCGCATCGGGAATTCGGTGACCTGGCGAAATATCTACCGTCAGCGACGGACGTGCACGAGGAACGCGCAAGAAAACGTGCGGTGGATTGCTCCGCACAGAAAGCTGAAGATATAGAAGACGACACGGAGAGACTGTAATACGATAAAGGAGGAACGATAGAGAGCAAGAAATAAACGGACTGATTGAAGGGAGAAGGTGGTATAAATTTGAGACGTCGAGAGAAATGGTGATAACTGATACCTATAGGAATTGTACACAGGACACCATACGCCAAGGTTACAGAGGAATTTTTAAATCACGAGAGAATTCCTTATATAATTTGAAATTAGATGGATGCAGCTTTCTGTGTTCGCAATAATCCTTATATTAATTTTGGTATTATTTGGACGCGTGGACAGAACTATGCGGAAAATTTTTTGTATTTTACAACGTAAACTGATTGTAACGAAGGCATACTTTCACGTAACGCTGATGTCTAAAAGGCGATCGATTCTGCTACAGTGTCTCGTCTCGGTGCTCCCCAAGCTCGCTGGAATGCCCCGTGCGGGAACGTCTAAGGCGCAATATTGTTTCTTTCGACGTTTTAATTGCCTTCTAGATACCCGCAGCCAATCTGCGGTGGAATCCACGGCCCGTCCACCGTCGTGCCATCGGCGGTAACATCCCGCCACGGTATCTGGGCGCGCCGAATTCCACCTGCAAACTCATCTCTCCTCTCGACTCTCGATACACGTGGCCCGAGCGAGTCGCGTTCGTCCCGTGTTATCCCCTATAAGCGGCTCTTTAATTGGTCCAGATACTCCTTTGTAATCCGGCGCGTGGAACTCGCCGGTCGTTTCGATGCGGGCGTTCTCCTCGCTCCGGTTTCCTTCTCCCGGTACCCTTCATCACAACTCCCTTTCGATACCGCGCGACTCTCCTCCGATCTACCACGGAACGAGAGACCGCGCGTGAGAAAGAGCGGATCCCGTGACGCGTAGTGGCGCAAACTTTGAGTACGGTATCGTGTACCATAGCCCCTATTACGGCTGATGTGGCATTCCGTTATATTTCTTAACCCTTTCGCCCGAGGAAAGGGAAAAAGTTTGGGAAGTTGTTTGCTGGCGTTGGTCGGCGGTTGTGCCCGTTGAAAACCAGTTAGGAAAGATAATTAGCGTATAATTTGAATTAAAGTCTTAAAAAGCATTCTGTTGATATTTATGATAAAATTAAAAATGCAATCACAGATTAATATGAAGTGTGAGTAAATATGCATATCGCAATACATCAAATCAAAAACAACACATCAGACTGTTGAGTTTTTTTATCTTATTGCGAGCAAGGCGGGCAACCTATTTGTTGGATTTATTTTATAATACTTGAATGATAGTGATTTCTCCAGAAATTGCAGGCGTCGATATATGTGCACATCGTATATTTCACGAAAACGATGGCTACACTGTCGTATTGTCAGGTATCACGATAATTTTTTCGCGTGTTCTTGGCTCTCGATCCTCTTCTCCTCCTAAGGATGGATCGTTTTCATCATCACCGTCGTTGTCGCCGTTGCCACCGCGATTCCTTCTCACGTTCGGCCTCGTCGGGAACACGATGCGCCGCCGAAGCTTCGGTCCCCCTGGTCGTTGCACACGGCGCTCGACTTCGTTTCAAATAAATCACGAGGCCTAAGGAATCTCGCTTACGATCTCGCCTTAATGCAAACCGTCTCTCGTTCCTCTGGCCCTCCCGTTTTCTCCTCTTTCCCTCCCCCTCTCTCTCTGTCTCTCTCTCTTTCTCTCGCACCATCGTCTGCCACCGTCTTCTCTTCTCGCCAGATCCTCCGTCTCCTTTTCTCTGCTTTCTCGCCTCTCGCGACGCCCGGACGCACCGTCTATATTTCACCAGTCGGCTGGGAAAGAAAGATAAGGTGCTAATGTCAGATACTATTTCAATATAACTGCGTATTCGCAATCGTGGAAGGGACGAGAAGCCGACGAGAGAGCGGCGAGGAAAAAACGAGACAGCCACAGAAAGCTCTATATCGGAGTCCAAGTTACCACCGCGAACGTGCGCATTTCTTCGCGTACCGTAAATGGGGGACGTCGCGTCGCGTCGTGCCGAGGTGGGCGAAGTAGACGACGACGATGACGACGATGGTATCAGGTTTTGCGCGCGTATACGCATTGCCATCGTCTCCATCGTCCGCCTCCCTCCGCTCCCTCTTTCTCTCTTGTCCCCGTCCTCCACCTCTTCTTCTTCTTCTTCTTTTTCCTCGTTCGCTGCCCCCTCGAGAGTATTCCCCTCGACTCGTTTCTCACGCTCGCCATGGGTAGGTCGATCGCAACATCGGCCGATTCGGCCCTCCTTCGTTCGTATACCTACTCGTATTCTCGATCTACTTCGCCGCGCAAAACTGGGCAGCGGGGGAAGGGGGGGGGGGAGCCGGACTTAAGCCCGTTAAATGGAATTAATAAGCTTTACTATGCATGCACCAGCCCGTGAAATACGATACCGGCTGGCGGGCTCGTTAGGACAACGGGGGAAGGCTTTGTGCCTTCAAGGCTAAACCCCTCCCTCCCCAATCGGTCGCTCCCCCTTCTCGTCTCTTCTATCCTCATGCATGCCTACCTTTCTCAATGCGGATGACCGTCATTTCACCTGCATCGCCTATTACCGTGGATGATTACCTTTCTTATCCATGTTATTAAAATACTTTCTTTCTTATGCGCTGAAATGGTCATGAATGGATAAAACTTATGACTGCCAAGTAGCATGAAATGTTTCGCGACAAACGATAACACTTAATCAGAGCACTCGAATATGAAATAATTCGTAAGATGCTTAACGAGTTAAGTTGTTTGAGGAAAGGCCTTGCGCCTACGAGGCTAAGCTTTCTACTCTCGAGAGATTCTTTTTCTCTCTCATCCCCAGCATGCATATTATCCTCTTTCAATCATAATTTCACTTGTATTGCTTATTAAAGATAATGACTACTTTTCTTAATTTCGTTCGTTGAATTTGAATGATTGTGAGAGGTGAAATTTATGTTAATTAGCTTTACTGTAGCGTGGTGAATGAAATATTTTCAGCAGACGATAATAATCACCCAGCACGCGAAAGTGAAATAATTCGTTGCGTACGCAACTTAGATTTGTGGAAAGGCTTTGTGCCTCCGAGAGACTAAACCTTCTTTACCCTTGTCGGTGTTACCCACTTCTTCTCTTCCATCCTCGCCTGTGTCCTTCCCTTCTCAATGCGTACAGATGGCTATAATTTCACCTGCATAGCCTATTAACGTTGATAACTACTCTCTTACCTACATTAATTACTTTTCTTATTCTCGTGTAGTCGCGGGAAATGAAATTTACGTTGTCTACTTTTATGTGGCGTAGAAAATGGAATATTTTACGGCACGACGATAACAATCAATCACCGTATTAACGTCAAGTAATCCATGAAATATTTGGTAAGTTATAACGGTATTGAAACTTTGTTTTAAAAAATGTATGTGTGTGTGTGTTGTGTGTTGTGTGTGTATGTAGATGTGTGCGATTTTGGAGTTCCATTATTTTCCGAAGTCCATCTTTTTTACAACAGCGTATATTTCAACCCCTTTGTAACTGCACTCGATAATTTTTTGGCAACTTTAATTGGCCGTCACCGCCATCGGCTGTGACTGGCTGTGACAGGATCTCGTATCGGCAATTAAAAGCCAATACAACAGTGAACTGCGTTTCCGATTTATTTATTGCGAAATCTTGACAAGCAACTATAGAACACTTGTCCCGTTCCGTTAAGCCGAAATACCCTTAACAAAATCGCATTGATTTCGGAGGAAGGAAGATCCGAAAGTGCGAGTCAAATAGCGAGGCACGCCGGCGATTCGCATTACCGCAAGATCCACGGTCCGAACAAATGTCTTTTGAGTCTAAACCAGCTTAGAAAGTTTTCTCATTCCATAGCACGGCGCGGCGTACCGCGGCGAACTTCCTCGGGCTTCCCGACCCGACCCGTCCGAGTTTCATTCGCTATGCAGTCGGCGTATTTCAGTTATCCGCGTGACTTCGTCGGTACCACCCGTCAGGCTCGCCGTCGATTGGTGGTGAGAGGCCTCACGGATTTTCGTGCTACCCTTGGAAAAGCCCGGGGAGCCGACCGAACTTCACCTGAATTTACGCAATCCCGCCGCGCTCCGCGGAGCGCCGGGCGGCCTCGGAAGTTCCTCGCTCGCGCCTGCGATTCGAAGTCACGTCGCGATCCCATCTCGCCGAGAGACGAATCGTTTTCTGAGCTTTTTGCGCGTCGGCCTGCTTCGCCTTAGCCTCCCATCCCTTTCGTACCCCTCGCTTTTTATCGTTCCCCTGCGCATTTCTGCGCTCTCCGCTGTTCTCCCGATTGCCCCCCCCCCCCCCCTCCTTCTCCCTGTGACCCCGCCGTCCCCGTCCAGCCCGTAGACTCCGCAAAGTTTTTCCTCTGCGGTCCCCCCGTTTGCTCGCGTTGCGATTCGTGCCGCGATTTGGCGCATTACGCAAAGAAATGAAAAGAAATAGGCGTATGAAAATATACCGGGCGAAAATAAAGCGATTTCTTGGCGAATGCGAAGTGAATCGTCGCCGGGGAAAGACAGGTCGATAAACTTGAAGTATTAGCGTTTCCGCGAACAACATACGCATGATCCACGTGCGTGTGCGACTTTCGGCTTTTTTTGACCAAAATCGTTACATTCGCGAGAAATGTACGCGATGTACGCGCAACGGATTCGACGTAACGCTGCAGCATATGTTAGAGTCCCCTTGACGTGTTTTTGTTGTTTCGGACCACAAGGGAGCGTGCGTCGTTTTTGGAACAAGCACTTGCTTGCTGTTTGTTCCTATTGTCCTATTCAATAGACAACTTTTTACCTTTTTTCACGATGCGCGTATCTTTAGCTTTGTAGCGCGAATGAGAACGTACATTATATGGGAATAATTCCGTTTTTCTGATCATCGAATATCGCGATATTGCTTCTCAAATGTTCAGAGAAAATAATGGCAAGCTTTTTCCTCTCGTAAGTTTCTCTATTGCATTTTTTTATGTAATTCCATAGACCGCCAATACCGAACTTTACTCTGATAATATATAGCATATGAAGTTGCAATTTACAATAATATGAAACTGTAGGAAATTGTGCATCATCTTAAACATTACCATTTATAAATCAGTCAACAATTTTCTGCGTTAGCCGTGATTTAAATCAAGAGAGTCTGAATCTATGAATTTTTTTTTTGTAAATTCTATAAATTTTTGAACAGATTCGTAATACATAAATCTCGTCTTATTTACGCATAGCACACGCGTATGCACGTAAGAGTTTTACTCTCGTTTTCGACAAGAAAGATATATTTAATCCGATAAATTACAAGTATCTCTTTTGTGTAAAAATACGAAGCGTGGAACAAGTAGGTATACGATAAAGATATGGGAAAGGATTGCAAAAATACTGCTGTACTGATTCCTGCTTGCCACCGCCTTGCTCGATACTATCGGCTTCACCCTCGCGCGATTGTATCATTTGCATTTCTAGTACCAAGCTGTGTATCGAGTTTGAGACGCAACCATGATATTATTTTCAGTATATTTGAATATATATCGATCAAATATTATTAGTATTACTAACAGTACGTAACAAAAAATTATAGTTATTTTTTTAAATAAATTTCGATAAAAATTAACAACTACGAAATATTAAGATAAATGATAAATTATCTCGTAAATTATGGTATATTCTATTATTTTTATGATTATATAATACATTCTTTTTAAATTCAGTTTTATCACCATCAATTAATTTTAATCGTATTTTAACTTATAATTTTTTTAATTCAATATTACTTATAAAAAGAAATTAAGATGACATAACATAATGACATTAAGAACAATTACGTTAAGAATTCAAATTTATTTGGGGCAACACAGCATTACACATTAATCACTTTGATTTAATTCCAACTTGCAAGAGATACGGCTTTGCATGTAATCAGATCTCTCGTGCATCTTGTGTTTCTATCACAAGGAGAGAAGTATATCGTGACGACGAGCGTGACGATGGACCGTTTGCTGAACCCGATAACCCTTTCAGCGAATCGAAAGTCTTAATCAGTTGTCCGGTGCAGGTGCGGATGAGGTACGGGTGCTTTCCTTTTGGCGTACCGAATACGACTTAAAACTCGTAGCCTTTTAATGCAAGACAATGTGATGTGCGCGGGCCGCGAGTCGCGTGTTCGAAGCAAGCCGAGAAGGAAAGGAACGCGCCGCTACATGCTCACCAATAACAATAACTTGGATTCCGGTTATTTTGCATACTCGAATAATCGGATGCCATTCCTGGTCTCCCTCCCCTTCCAGGTTTCCCGTCGGGGTGCTGAGCTTGAAGCCAGAGCTCGCACGCTGCACGCTCCGCCCTGAAGCTGACGCATCTCGCTTCGCTTGGCAAGTTACCAGAAATTTATTTGCTTGCCAACGAACTCGTCTAAGTCCATTGATTCCACCTCCAAAGCTCCTTCGAGCCTCGAAGAGATTTACCTACCCGCCCGTTTACTTGAAGTTGCTTTTGATGTTACCACTATCGACCGGCCTCGCAGATGACCTTCCAAAGCGAATAGCGCTAGTAATCCTACCTTTATCGCGGATATCAATAGCTTCAATAGCTTGATACTAAACATCTAATGTTGGGGATTGCTTGTCTGGATTGTAAGGAGGGGGGAAAGTTAGCTGTAGAGCCTTCTTGGTCTTTTATTTCGAACAAAGATATAGATTAAATCTTCTTAGAATAGATTCTAATTACACGAATCATCGCTTCTATTATTATAAAAGAACTATTATTGTATTCATTTATTATTTTAGTTTCATCTCTGGATGGATAATCTTCATAATATTCGATAATTCAATTAGCAAACGGTTGAAAGAGGAAGCTCGACTTTTTATGCTCTTTTTAACGCTTAGTAAGGTGTTTGAACTAAAAGGTTTATGACATTTACGCGAATGAGATAACCCTTTATCTCTTATAATTTTAGAATTCTTTTCAAGCGTGATAGTCTGAAATTCCTATGTGGGTATCGATCGATGTCACGAGTCTGAGATGAACCGTTTTTTGCAAGTGTCATGAGTAACGAAGCGAATTATAATTGGACGAAGATATAATAACGATGTCGTAAAGTTATTAGCTGTCGCGAAACAAGAGATCTTTATACGAACTTTGAGATAAAATTATTTCAATTAATTCAATTCAGCAGTACTTGCTATTCCTCGACATACTTGAATATTATTCGAAATATTATTTTAAATAATTTAAATATAAAAGCACTCATGTGTTCATAAGATTCTTCTGTTCTTGATTACGAAATAATTAATTGTTTCCCGTCCTGATTGACAAGTTAGGATTAATGGCAGCAATTAGACACTGCGAAATTTTGTGCAAAAAATTTTTGCTGTTAATCTACCTTAAATTTCGAATAATAACGAATTGTTCCTAAACAAACATCCCAATGTCACGCTTGACTTTGTCGAATAAAATAAAATGTTCGGCTACCGCGCATCCTCACGTATATAAATACGTGCTGGTGAACGCAAGCACGCCGCGCTGCACGACATCCTCGTTCCCACGCGATCGCTCGTGCGCGCAACTGAACGCCCGCCGCTAATTACTCTGACAACACTCGCACGAATCGTAATTAAAATTTCGTTTTGAAGCGAGGCGACGCGTAATAGCCGCAGATCCGGTATCGCGGCGTTTTTTAACCCGTCGAATCGCCGCGCGCATTGCCGCGGCAGCTGCCCGACGCGAACTAATTAAGCTCTCGTTTAGCCGCAAACACGGTCGGCGTTTTAAGCGATTACTCGCCAGTCTGACATTTCGTATCGCGGAATTTCTCGTATTATCGAGCTTGGAATCCCTCGGTTTCTCGCGCGCGGCAAGTTCCGTCGCGTCGCAAATGCGACGATCGCGAAGTAAATTCTCGAGAGCGTTACACTTGTTCCACCTGGTATTTCGATAATTTTGAACGAATATTGAGTTTATGGATTGTCGTAATGTGTTTATAACATGCGCGCCTCGGGAGAGTTGCTCGATCGAACGATATTTAACCGCCGTTACATTACGGAACAGGATAAATGGGGATGCGCGGTGGCCGCGTTAATGATCTATTACGATAAACCGCTTATTACGGCTCTCCGAAATGGGAATCGATATCCTTCTTTGTCGAGCTTGCAAACTCTCCCGATCCTAAATGCGCTGCTTCGTGTTTCCCGTAGAAATTGCTGAGGCGGAAGGAAGAGATTCTTCACAGTAGATACGTTTACGGTTTCGGTATGTGTTTCGTGTGTGTCAATGCATCTATTGATACGATCGCGAACGGAAACGATGTCGCCAATGATACCCCATAACAAACAAGCATATTATATACAAACAAGGAAGAACGTTTTTCTTCTTTTTCTAAAATTAGTCGGGTGGACGTACCAACGCTTCATTAAATAAAGCTATAAAATTAATCTTTGTTTTCAGAGAGATATGATCATATGAGTGATACATCGTTGTATCACTGAAATATACGATATTTGGAGAGGTGCTATTGCAATACGAAAATGAATGTCACTGTTTGACACAAAATGCACCCCTCTTAACGCGAACGTGCTCATACTCCGCGTACTTTCGAAAGGGGGTTTATATCGTCGGGGGCTTATTATAACGCCGCGTACCATTCTTAAAGTGTCAAAACACAAACTGCAGAGTCCCAATAGAGCGACGAGTCGTAATGAGATTAACGTTTCCGAACACAACGCGGAATGCTCCGGGTTTCCGGGGCAGGGGAGGTCTCTGCGGGTTAGGGATACGGGATTCGCGCGGGTCCCCGGGCTTTTTGACAACGATAAATAATCGGATCAGGAGCGCGATCGGGGACTTTGTGAGTCATTCCCGTCGGCCGCATCGGGGACAATCAGACGCCGGGTCATTGTGTGCCGAGTCGTTCCTCCTTCACTGCGTTCTCGCCCCGTTTTGATCCTGCCTCTCCTGCGCGCGGGGAAATAATAATGAAGCCGCACGTGTCCCGATCTATCTGTGACTTCGGTCGGCGAATGACGCGTCGTCGAAGGGTGCGCTTTCGATTGAAATGACAGACGGCGGTTAGTCTAATTGCACGCGCGTCTATTTATCGCAGGCCAATTTGACGCTCTGTCGGAATCATTCTCTTTTTTCCTAAATCTGCAAGCGTTTAAAAAAAATGCTTTCGGAAGCGATTATATCAATGGGAATCTTTCAAATAACGAGCACTTCAATTTTTATCTGCTTTTAAATATTAATAAGCGTGGAGAAATTAACAACGGCAGAAAGAAATGTAATATAAATATAAAATTATTGACTAACAATATAGGTTGACGGTCGATAGCTTTAAGTTTTGCAGGTGATTCACAATGGATCATTAAGAACAAAAGAAATTTGTACCCTTACATTATCCAAATTATGCTTCAAATCGTCTCTCATCTCTATCAAGGGAATTCTGTTGAATACAACGCAAGGAATAATCGCAAGGAAATATTAATGGAGCAAAGTGAATTAAGTAGCGTAGACGCTGTACTATTAATTGCTACGATCTGATTGTGCGTAATTAATTGCTGCGAGATACTATCTACCGGGACGTGCATATATACATATACGCGTGGTTTTACACATGCAGAATGTCTCGGAACTGTCGCTGCATTATAAAGACCAAGATTTTTCTCAGGGAAATACAAACAACAGAGTAAGATTTTCATTAAAGCTGCATAAGAACTTCTTTTTTCTTCTTTTCCTTTACTTTAGTATAAATATTTGTCGAATGCAAAGCGATTTAAAATAAAATCGATTTAACAAGTTAAACCAATGCTGTAATTATATAAATAGATGCGTTTTTTTTTTATTTGGTGTCATTAGTTTAATTGAAACTTTCTATTAATGAACATTTAATTTAAATATTTAATTGACGTGTTATATGATGTATATTTAACATTAGACAAAAATTAGAAAATCAGAGTGTATCCTAATAAATTCTTGTCTGCTAAGAGAAAAATTGATGACAACTTCATTAAAAAGTCAATGATTAGAGAATTATGCGCACGATATCATCTTGTATAATTACAGGTAATTGAATCCCACGTTCTGAGGGAATAAAGATCTTATCTTTAGGAATAAATCGCACATTAAAATTGAACGAACGTTTAAATTAATGCATTTATTATTTCGTTTACGGACGCAGTTGCCGCGATCAGTCCTAATTGAACGATGTAATCGCGTATCGCTTATCGATTTTATTATAGCTGCACTCGATATATACTTGGGCGAAGTGCGCTTGATGCTCATGCCGGATTGTTATGTCTCGTAGACAATAGGCATAGGTCGAGTACGAATTATCTATCTGGAGCGTTGCCGGTGACATTTGTGCGATGGCCGATGCTGTGCTTTCAACGGATATCGGTGATGCTCGCCGCGTGGATTTTGTTAAATAGAAACCACTTTGTTTTAACCGACAGACTGATATGCTCGCCGCGGCCGTGAGAACATTTATATGAAACGATTGAATTGATAATTAATATGAATAAAAATCCGTTTTACTGCTCGGAAAACTCGCCCATTGAATGGAGTTTGCCTCAACTGGAACCGATAACCGATACAATTTTTTTACACAAATATTTCTCTGACATGCGCTATCCATCAAAACCTCGATCAAAACTAAAGAGCCTTCTTTGGAGTTAGAAACGGGATTATTTTGTTTTAGATTGTACATGTAATATTATGTCGTATCAATTTAAATTTTATTCAGATTTTTTGCGTATAGTTTGCGAAATTTTTTATTCCTCCATGTTAAAACTTGATTACAAATGGTATAACGTATATAAAATTATTTATAGAGTTATATATATCTATAAAATTGTAATCTCGATCGAATATTGTATAAACGAGAGAAGAATTCGACAGCCTTCCTTTCTCTTCTTTATTTCTCTATCTATACTTTTGTGTCTTTATATCTGTCTCTTTGCTCTATTTTTTTTGTTCTGCGCTTTTTCTTTCTTCTAATTTCTTTTTCTTTATTTTCTTTTTTGTGATGCCTCGAGGTTCCCCGCAAAACTCTACGATGCTATTAGTTACGTCACTACCAATGATTTTATACTAACAATAAGCTTTCTTCTTCGATGAAGATATCAGATTTCCTTATTGTATTATATAATGCACGGTATAAAAAAAAACGAAAAATGAAAAAAAAAAACGAATTATTTATCGATTACTTCGCGAACGAGAGTAATTCTAACGGGATCGGCAGTGGAGAAATTGTGCTAGTGCGCATGTCGTCATCACCCCGTCATCTTTATTAAGTCACATCCATCGACAGAACGATTTATCTTCACCTACCGCCGCTGTTCCACGCACCGCGTGTGTCACGTGCTACATAAATGTCACTGGTGTAACGGCATCGTCGTCGAATCTCTACCGATATCTCGTAAAATGTGCCATGCGGCTTTCGGCCACGTTTCAAAAAAAAAAGCTATACGTCCGTCGTATTGTGCAGTGTATCCGCGGTCCTGCGGGATCCGCTATCGCGATCACGTGCTTGACGCGGTCCTGGTACAGCGACGACGGGAGAATTCGCGGGAGGCAGAGGTATAGGGAACCGGTTGTGCCAAGAGGGCGATGAGGGCGGAAGCGGGGGGGGCACGATGCGAGGTTATATGGGGTGTCGTCGAATCGTCGCGTCAGTGCTGCGTGTTTTAATTTGACGTCACTCAGCGCGTCAGTTCCATCTGGTGTTGCGAGGATTCTCCTCGTCTCGTCCAGGACACGCCAGTCACCAGGATTTAATATCAAACCACCCCGATCGTTCTCTCGCTAGCGTGAGCGCTCTTTCTGTTCCCCCTCCCCCTGCTCCACGCAGGGTATCCCTTCGAAGACCCCGCGACGATGGATTTTCCACTCGTGCGAACTGATGACGCGTTAGTCACTATCGCCCGGTAAATCGAAGCGCATAATCGCTTATCCGTAATGGAGCGATATCGCCTGTGATAAAAGGTGCGATAATACTTCCCTGCTGTTTTAGTGTCGACGTGATCTCTATTTATGAATATGAGGGCGACGCAAAATGACATACTCGTAAGCTCCTAAATGTTAGGGGAAGGAAAGTTTAATTAGAAAGTACTGCCCATTAATTAAGACTGTATCAAGTAATTTTAGTGCTGGAGGTGCAAAACCTTACAATGGAATTATAACTATTGTGCTCTTATAATTATAATTATACATATATCTAAGGAAACATTTTATGGAAATATAAAAAATTTTGATTAATTTTGCAAGTTTAACGATATTACCATCCTTATACTACCATATGTTGCGTCAGTCGCAATATCGAGATAGAACGTTTGTTAAATTATCTGCAAAAATAAACTATCTCTCCTGTAATGCTATTACAGAGATAAAAAAAAACGGCTTAGATTCTTCTCTCGGCGATAGAAGGATGAAGTATTGAGATAAACTGGTTCCGTGAGGCAAACGATAGTTCGAATTTTGAAAAAGGAAGTGGACGCCGGACACGCGGGTGCTGGTGGCGTGTCAGTTGCACGTTTCGATCCAATCACAATCTCTCGTACGTGCTGCTGCACGGTCCCTTCGCGCTCGCGTCTACGGTCGAATTGCCCTAAATGCTCGCATCTCGCTCTCCTCTCACGTGAAAGAACACGCGCGAATCGAACGCGGCGACGCGACGCGACGTACGCAGTATCGTGACCGAGTTGACGCGCCATCGTTTGCCATCGTGCTTTTTTTTTTTTTTTTTATTTATTTACTGGCGTGTTCTATTTTCGACTGCGCGGCATTTTTCGCTCTGCTCGTCACCGGACGTCCAGAAATGTCTCGTGTCGCAGTAACCCGTTGGCTGTTCCGTTTTATCCCGGGAGACGTGGAATGCGAAAGAGGGAGAGAAAGAAAGAAAGAAAGATACGAGACGAGCGGAAGGGGGAGGGATTATTATTTATATCGTAGTCAAGCCGAATTTACCAGTCTCTAAACTCTCGCCTCGAGGCAACTAATCCCATGATGTCCAAAGTCGTCGCAACGCATCCGTTGTCGTAGTCTTTCCTTCCAGTTGAAACGTCGTTTTCTTAGCTCTGCTAGAAGGAGATGCGTAAAATGTGAGGCTTCCGAGAAGGTAAAGTCAGTAGAGTCGCGCGCGAGAGCGACTTTCGCTCCTCTCATAGAGGAATAAAGATGCGTCGCGGTGTATTCGCAAGCGGCTGGTACGGTCCCGAGTGTCTTTTCGCAAAAGACGTGTGCGCGTGTGCGTCACCGTGTAGCGCTAAAGTAACGCGCTTCCGTCGTCTTGTCAGCTTGCTAAATAATCGCTCTTTAAAATCGTGAAGCGCCGTATGTGTTCACTAAATATACTGTCTCCGACGATGTAATCTCGGCTGCGTTATTATGTACGCGATAATATGAAAGGCATCTTCCAGATGGTCCGCAATTACTCTCAAACATGAAGTTCTATGAAATGAATCTTGTCTCTACACATCTGAAAAAATGTGGTTAATATTATATTAACAGCACAATTAACAGCAGTCTATTGAAAATAATTGTGTTAATTTAATAATAATATTAATGAAACAACAAATACGTCATGCTCTTGTTCTAATAAAATGTTATTTGTCCCATTAATACTGTTATTGAATTAATAAGATTATTTTCAATTAGATTGCTGTTAGCTAATACTGTTAATATGTATATCATTTCGTTCCGTGTACTTTCGAGAGATTTATATTGGAGACTGGATTAATTTTTAGGAAAAACGTATAACATTGACGATCCCAAAAATCAATAATTATTTGATATTGAAGAAGATATATCTTAAATTAAAAAAATGATTGCAACATCTCGTTTTAAATTAGGCTGCATCCTCGTTACCTTCAAAAGCGGTAAAACTCGCAATTGGATTTCACACATAGATGGGCTTAATTCGCGTGGAAACGAGCTACCTCATTTATCGTATCGCTGTAATTACTGCGCGAAATAATGCTACCGCGCCGTTTACTGCAACTATTATACGGGCGTGACAATTTCGCCCGTGGTCGTAGCGAGCACGCGCATAAAATCGACCCGTAAAAATCTCTCGAGTCGGATGCTTCAAGAGCGCGGATCGTGCTTACCTTTCCGACGAGTGCGTACCTTTCTGGCGTTATATATGTACACGCGAACCAATATATCGAGCCCGCGTGTCCGAAGTCGAACCCGCAATGGACATGCAACGGGACACCGCAGGATGCGCCCTTACGCGATGGCGCGGGCGGGTCCATAAAATGTGGGTGGCAAACGAGCAACGGACAGAGGTGGGGGGGGGGGGGGGGGAGAAGGCCGAGGGAAACCGGACGGCCGTAACGAATGAAGTGTGCCGCTGTAAAAATGCGGTTTTATAGAAGCAGTCTCACATAACGTTCAAGTAACCGAGACGATGGACCGTCCGAGAGAAGCGGAAGAACGAGTGCGGGGCGAACGAGTGTGTAAGGCACGCTCGCTAAGGCGATTCCAATGGGGTACGGGCAGAGGATTGAGACGGGAGGGATGGGAGACACACTCGCGAGTGGGTGCGCCAGTAAAAAGGAACATCATGCACGCGCCTGCAAGTCGTAATATCTGGCTCTCGTGCGTCCATACACTCGGCCGAGCTCTTTTTATTCCGCCAGCCTTATCCTCGGCGCGCTGTCTTACGTCGGCCTCTTCGTCTTCTTCGCCCTTCGATCCCTGGCTGCTTTACCTTTCCCTCTCTTTCTCTTTCGCCACACGGCCTTTTTACTGCTTCTTGACTCTGTAAACCCTCCATAAAGCCTCGACGACAGGTCGGAATCCCAAGCGTCGCGATTTCGCCGGGTGATATCGATCACGATACCTCGGGAACGAAGTAAGTGGCCGATCGCCACGTCGCGATATACTACCGATGATACCGCTATTCGTGACGCTCTACTCGGACACGCTACCACGCGACGAAAGCTCTGAAACGGCAATCCTCTTGAATGGAGAAACATCCGGAGGCAAAGCGCGTTTACGACGGCGTCTTATCGGTAAACACATATGCGAAAACAAATTCATCCGCCGGGTTGGATTGGAAATAGTCAAAGGTTCGAGGTAACGAGGTCGTCTACCTCCATGTGCGACAATTGCTTTTGCGCGGACAACCAAAGAGAGCTAGGCGATCGTTGCTGAGAAAACATCAACTGTTATCGTTGCACCGCTCGCTATTATTATTCCCCTGATATCGGGCGGAATTTATCTTGCGCGAATGAAAAGGCGCGTATAACGAGAAGCGAGCTTTCCTGTTGCCCATTAAAACGATGAATATAAAGTGATTACGCAGCAGAATCTTGATTTGGAAGCTATGTTAATCAAAATATTTTAATATTTAATATTTAAGTTAGTGTTTAATGCAATGCCTAATATATGTACTACATTTTGCAATAGATTTGAGTATAAAATGTCTCAATGATGATTTTATTCTTTAATATTCGTGAAAATACTGTAGAAATTTCCTTGTTTTGTTCCTTGGGATTTGTTTTATCGAGAGTTTCCTATATTTTTCCTTGTTTTGTGAGTTAAAAGACACGAACAAACACAGTTACGAACACGGCTTACAGTAATTAACAACTCAAACACTTTCTGTAGTTGGTTAAAGTTAAAAATTAATAAACTTGATATAATCTGTAAAAGAATGCGAGATAAACTTCATGTTAGCGTCAGCTTTGTGAAAACGACTAATTAGAAGTTGTATCAGATAAGCCGCTCAGAAGTAAGTAGCATTATAGAATATTTTAAAACGTATAAAATTTACAAACATTTTATCTGCGTTTTTCTTACAGAAGAATGTACCTTGTTCTCTTTTCGCACTTATATCTATCTAATTTAAACATTAAGTTTTAAAGTGAAATAAAAAGCTATGCTTTGAGAGTTATACAATATTATTGTTAATGTTTATTTTTAATGATTAAAATATTATTCAAGGTAGAAAGAACAAAAAAGAGAAAAGGAGAAAAAGGAAGGGACATATTAAAAATTGCAATGCATTATAAAAAGTATAAAAACACACATATGCTCTTTTACAACTTATTTATTTTGATATACAGTCTTTAACTAACAAATGTAATTATTGCAATAAGACTTGCGAAGTAGCTATTTGAAGTAAAAAAGTTTGAAACAAAAACTAAATTTATTCTGCACTATATATTTATTTTTCTTCTATTCACATGGAGCTCAATATATTTTTGGCATCTCCCATATACCACTTTCCGAACAGTTGCACTGCTCCACTCGTGTCTTGTTCAGCAATTGACACCGTCAGGACGACGTTATCGACATGCGAACTCGCGTCGCTGCTTTCTCGAGGATAGACAAACCCTGTGAATAATTCAACAAGCTCCGTGAAGGGATTTCGTCGCGGTTTCGGATTTCGTCCATAGATCCTTGTGCGCGAATCTTGAAGCGGACCATTTTGGAATTGCATCAGCCGTTGTTGCGGCTGCGATGCCTGCATTTGCACTTTGCGAATAATCATAACAGTACCGCGATTATTCGGGTCTGATACACAAATATGAATCAATTTTTACATGGTTTTTAATAATATTAATATATTTAATTATTATTTAACCGTAAGTCGTAAAATATATTTGTAAGTTTTGGCTCTTAATCTCTAAATATATGAAATAAACTCAATTATGTAATAGTATAAAAATTTGTAGTATAAGAGATTGAAAAACAATATTACAAAATTTTCAAATTTATTTTATGTAGGTACCTACTTATACCAAGACTTATACCTAGACTTATACGCATATCACGTACACATACGTATAAATGGATATTTGGGAAATAAATACACATTAAGTAAATATTAATAAAAAGTATGCATTATAATAAAACTAGAATAAGGAATATGCCATGTGGTATTTTGATGAATAACTAACGCCAACGTGACTAATTTTCCTCAACGTGCGAGGCGTCATCAAACGTCGCGTACAATTTCTATTACTATTATAATTTTGGTGTGAATTTCGTGGCAAGCGCGTATGCTGTGTGATTTAATGTATGCTTCCTCGTGCTTTCGCACATATATCGCTAATAATACAGAATTTATCTGTATTTCAATGCTGCATGGTTTCTGAAATGGGCGACTTGTTGCTATGAATAACGTTAGTTGAAGTTGATATATGAATATATATCTACATTAGCGGATATATTTCAATACAGTTAAATTTGAATATGAAAATATATATACATATATATGTATTTGTTAATAAAAAAAATGCATTTGAATATAAATGCATAAAAATACAACTTTATATTTTCATTTGAAGATAATCGGATTAGAGAAAGACGGCGAGCACGTTCAATTTACTTAATTAAATGATTAAATTTTAATAACGAGTTGCTGTATTTCATAACTTTGTTTTATAATATCCCAGTGTATATTTAATTACGCGCGAATAATTGCTAAAATTATAGTTGCTATCATATAATATTAGTTATATACATATGCATTCCGTACCTATAACAAGATTGTTTATATCTGTATAGTATTTATCAAAGGATCGGTTCAACTTCCGGGCGTTTCCTCTGACCTGCAATATTGGATGTCTGCCTGTATTGACATAATCGCAAATCGATTGCAACTGGTCGCACGAGTAACTGAGAGGAACGGACGAGCACTTTGCGTGAGACACGTTTGTTGCGACACGTGTTACTTACAGCTCGTAGACGTTGGTCTTACGTTAGTAACCGTTCGTGCAGCAAACGTGCGTATAATTACGCGTTCAGGGAGAATTTGAATAACCTGCTCTCGTCCGGCCACACACAGCCACGAATCTCCACATAAGAGACGTGTGGCGCACATACGGTACGCGCCTATAGAGTAGACGAAATAGCGCCGTGCAATTAATCGCAATACCTATTAACGCCGATTTGCTATATTTGCTGATGTATCGATTTATTAATCTAAGGATATTAGAGTATCTTTGCCGGCTTACATCATATTGGCGACATTATATATCATTATATAAATTACGACATTATATAAATGTCACGTACATTGCAAAATATAAAATAACATGATAATTTTCGAATCGATGCATATTGAAATTTTCTATTTGAATATCAAGAAGAAAACAATTGCAAACGTAGACGATATTATGGAAAATTGATTTTTAGTGTTATATTCTTAGAAATTTTAAACATTATTAGATATGATATAATCACGACTATTAAATGTGAGAATAATGATGTAAATGCCTAATAGAAACTTTGAAGATTAGTATGCTAGTCGTCAGCCCGTTATATGGCGCTTAGATGGCACTAGTTTTCAAGTAACATTGTCATCAAGAAAACAAATTGCCGAAGTTAGAAGTTGTTTGGTAAATAAATTATCAACTTTGGCAAATGTAGGAAAGTTAGCGTGTTTGTGGCATATGTTAGATATTATATATACTCTTGGTACAATGAACTCAGAAGTTCTCGATGTAACTGTATATCTACTTTTATTGGTAATGTTTCATATTTAACCTATAGTTTGGAGGAATCTTGTTACATATTGCACATTTCTGTGCATTTTTCTAACTTTTTATTTTGTGCAGTATTTTTTGTATATTATTATATATGATTTTACAATTTTTAATATTTATATGAGTTTTAGGTATATAAGTTGTGCTTTTATTACAAACACTTCAGTTTTTTTTTTTCTTAATGACAATTATGTTACAATTTTTCTAAGATATTTGGTATAATTTTTCCTAAGTTTTATTGTAGCAAAATTGACGGATTAATTCCCTGCAAAATATAAATGTCACGTACAAGATTATTATAAGTCCGTGATTTTATCGACGTAAACGGGTTTCAATCATCTATCGTTTGTTTTGAAAGCCTCGACGTCAATATGTCGTTCCGTGAAAAGGTTTTAAAAATGTTCCACAGATAATGATATGTATTGATCAACTTATAGAGAGTGCTTAGCTCTATGTTCGCGGAAGAAAGTTGATTTAGTGCGAATTATTTATTGCAGTCATTAGATATGCACTTACGTTACAGCAACAACTGGTATTTTGATTTACTTGCTATATGCTATAATATAGGTACCTACCTATATAAAGGGTTCATCAAGAGAATTTCCACACTTGTTGTTTTACTGTTATTTTTAGTCAATGAAACGAGTATCGATCACATTATTGTTTGAATTATTGTTGAATTTATAGTTGCTTGCATCTAAATCGTGAAAGCTACCGAGATATATTGTAGATAGTTTCAGCATTGATACCCATATGAAATAAATATGATTTGTTTAAATATAACATTATGTGTTAGTAAGTTAATTCTTATATGTGTATTTTTTTGGTTTTATATGCGCTTTGTTTTGTCGATTAATTAGCGTCGTCTAAAATAACGATTAATTCCGTTCAATTGAGAGAGCGTTTCAAAATGGAAATATTGTTATTTGTATCCTAGTTGCTATGTATATAAATGTATATTACTACAAGTTAATTTTAATTGCTAAACGCAAATTATTTAATTCTTTCTTCCAGTGACAATTTAAATGATTAATTGATTACTCTATTTGAAAATATTTGATAATCTATTATTATAAAAATAAAGTTTGTCTTTGTTTTGTTCAAAAACACTATTTTAATGCATTGAAATTGGATTTTGTTTCAGGTAAGTTGTTTCTCCATGCAAGTGGTCGTTTCGCTTTAACAGTTGGTGAGTGATATAAAAAAAAGCATTTCAAGCGTTTTAGATCGATAGCATTTTCTCTTTTAATTTTTAAACTTAATCTTTAGTACATAGAATGGAAAAAATATAAATGAAATAAAATGAAAAGGAAAGTAGACATTTTTTTCTATTGTTGACATACGGATTACAGTCTCTTTTATACGATCTTAATCGAAAGTTAGACAAAGTTGTTGCAGGAATAGATGAAGATAGTGAGAAAGGTAGATTCGCATGAAAACAAGAACCATGCTCGATATCTACAAGGCTTACGAGAAATTTGCGTGTCTGGTTTATCGAGTTTCGATCTAATTGTCGCTTTCCTCTCACTTTCTCTCTCCCTTTCTCTCTTTTTCTCTCTTTTTTCTGTCTCTTTGTTTCCTCGAAGCACGAGAGAGATTTTATAGCTGCCGTTTTTCAAGGAAATAACCGTGAACGTGAAATAAAAGTCAGTCGCGATAGACGGTTTCATATTTTACGATTTGTCAGTATATGTGCGCATGAACCTGTCGTCATCCTGCCTCTCTAATGATCGGAGCCTTATCGGCTACAGATCAATCTCGTAAGGCATAATTAATATTCATGACTCACTTGCAAAGGACATTACACTTAATGTATATTTGATTGGAAGCAGTCCGTACGGCCAGACGAGGTTTTACTACGAGGACGTCAAACATCTGTATGGATAACTCCGCGGATTATCATCTTGCGTGAATTATGCATCTCGCGTGAGTAGCAGCGAGATCGTGACGAAACTCGTTACCGTGCACTGCCAAATGATTAGCTCCTAATAAATGAAAATGAATACCTTTATTATTACCTTTATATGTAAAAAGGGATAATAACAGCATTATAGTTTTAATACTAAAACAAGGCTAATAAATGTTGATAAACGCAGTAAATATTTTGAATGTAATAATATGCATTTATATATACAAATAAGTTTATAAATTATATTTGAATGCTACTGCTGATATAAGTATAAAACTCGGTATATAAAACAACGGATTTACTTAACCTTTCTGTTTTATATCTCTTTCTTAAAAATGTATACATATTTTAATTTCTCACTTGTCCATTAGCCAGTTCAGGTCTCAATTTTAATTATTAATTGATTAATTAATTTTGACGATATTTAATATTAAAACCATTTACTAGGTATTGGATTATTAGTACATTATATTTTACTTATTATTGATGATTATGAGGCATTGATGATTAAATAATTTTTTGATATAATAGTCTAACGAAACGTAAATTTTCAATATTTGAATGTATAACTATTGCATCTCTCTTTTTATCACGTTGATTGCTAATTCTAGTCTTTCACACTATATCCCGTAGAACGCTTAGCAATATTTTGCAAGAGGAATTACCTTCGTATATGTTTACGAAATTCTTGAATTTTATAATAGCTCATGATATGATCTATACAATGATATGTACGAAGATCTCGAAAGTATTTATCTTTCAAATACAATATAGCTTTATCGTGCAGCAACATTATTAAATATTACACGAATTTGTGACGATTATACTTTTTATAAAAATGTACCAAATTTTTTTTTTAATTATAAGATTTCTTAATTTTATTTTATGTGCGCGATATTGATTTTTTGAACGGTGATAATTTACCAAAATATCTGCACTTTGATTGAGGATTCAGCATTTCCCTCAGAAAAGCATTTATATGGAAAACCCCATACTGTTCTACGGTTTTGAGGCTCATATTGATGTAATTCGGAGTGCGAGCGCACATCACGGATCAAAGGGTTTCTGTCGCATATGCAAGGGAAAGAAATCTAAACGGAAAAGTACAGCAGTAAAAGAGAACATTCACTTGGTCGCATAATTTGAAACGACAACCTTTACTAAATATTCCGGTGCAGGAATCTATAAAAATTTGTACGATTTCTTTGGAGCGTAAATATATATTTTAAAGTATGAATGTTCGATATTCTGCAGTGATATTGTTTGAATTTATGCACACACACACACACACACACACACACACACACACACACACACACACACAAACACATGTCAAGAATTTTTTTAATTTTTACAAAGAAAAATAGAGCATTTATTATAGTAGGTATATTACATTTAGGAATATAATGTAAATATAAATGTATATTTTGCATTTATCTCAACATTACGAGTGTTCGAAATAAATAGATGCACACATCATACGTATAAAATTTCCGAGGACTTTATGTTTCCGTGATGTCGGCGAAAGTGCAGGAGAGTGGCCGTTTGCATGAAGTCAATTGAGCGAAATCTATTATACGACGTCATTCGACACGCTCGATTTCGATAGAAGGATAAGCAGGCTATATAATATGTAACTCGTATGATGCAACGACTGCTGCGGGCAAGAGGCAGAGTTCATTCATGAGATTGTGTACTTTAGAATTACTTTTTTAAAATTCTCTTTAGGAATTGCTACTTAAGTTTCGGAAGCAGTAAATTGTACATGATTTCTTACATCCATATTTATAATCATATTTTCGTTGAAGAATTCGACTAAAATTTTAAGACATGATATGGTTTAGTAAGCAGATCTTGAGAGTTAATATATTTGTTATATTATATTTGCAATTGCAATGTTATAACATTTTTCTGAGGACTTGAGGTGATTATTTAAAAATCCGATTTAAAATCCAATTTTAATGCATTAAAATAGTATTTTCGAACAAAACAAAGATAAACTTTACTTTTATAATAATAGATTATTAAATCTTTTTAAATGGAGTAATTAATTAATTATTCAAATTGTCACTGAAAGAAAGAATTAAATGATTTGCGTTTAGCAATTAAAATTTACTAGTAGTAATATACATTTATATATACATATCAATTAGGATACAAATAACAATATTTCCATTTTGGAATACGCTACGCTCGCTCTCTCAATTGAACGGAATTAATCGTTATTTTAGACGACGCTAATTAATCCACAAAACAAAACGCATATGTACAGTAATAGCAAAACAAAACACATTATGTACAGCAACAGCTCATTTATTGAAACGTAAGGAATACGATATTTCGCGTCATTGTATTTCATAAAACATTTAATATTTCGAGATGATAAAAATTCTGCCGAAGCGCGGCCTTGGTATTTATTATTGCGGCGTACACACAGTGTGTTGTATTCGCGCAAGGTCGCCGCGCTATCATTCGCGCAGTGAGATTCAAGCCAGCAGGTCGTGGCGCGAGCCGCGACAAGTATTAGAAGATAGTATCTTCTAGATATTAAACGTCGTCAGAGTTAAATTAGAATGAGTTATTGTTAGTTCCGACAATTAATTTGTAATTGTATTGAGATGACACCTGCTTTTCACGAAGCACTAAGCAGATATTTCGTGCGATTTATTTCGTTCGGAATAGGAAATCGGAGCAACGGAGAATGGGAATTATAAATTATTATTTCACGATACTTATGGGTGATAATTAATTACGTACCGCGGCGCATTTAGCGAGACTTGGATTCAAATGTATCTCATATATCTGCACGTTTTGAACTTTTATTTTACAATTTGAGCGTTTAAATATAATTTGCCCACCATTTTGCTAACGCGGAATATAATACATGAATCGCTGGATCATTTAAGTAACGAGACGCTATGTATTATCGTATGTAATCGATCATGACGATCATATATTAATAACTAGTTTGAAATGGAAGAAACAGAATATTCGGCGTATAATTATTTCATAATACGTTAAATATTTCGTGTCGGTTGGACTGGCTTGCATATGGCCGTGATATTTATTTGGTATACAAGGTCGCGTGTTATTCGCTCGATGAGACTCGAGTCGGCAGCACATCCATACATACGTCGCGTCGCATTACCCATCGAAACGCCGATCGTGTCGAGTGCTAGAAAATATCAACCGCGATCATTTATGAATAATTAGCTATTACCAACGCACACGATCAATGAACTCCCGCGATTAGTGATTGTAAATGCATTGACTGTTTATCGAAGCAACTATTTCACACGATTTATCTCTTTTACGGAATCGAAGTACCTAATGGAGAATGGGAATTACAAATTATTATCTATATATGTCATATCTATACAACCAATAATGATTTCTTTATCGATTAGATTCGAGTGTATCTTGCAATGTACTTAAAATTTTTTGCTGGTTGGAACGTAATTTAGTTATTACTTTTGGATTGAAAGCGCGGAATAATATACAAATCACTCATGGATTGTCGAGTAATTTAAATAATGGAAATTGATATATCTCATTGAATTGCACAAAATTATATTGCGACTTTATTAATCGCACCATATTAATTCTGTCAAAGCGGCGTCGGGGGATACGTTTAATTAATAAGTATTATTGTAATTAGGTCCTTATTATGATATTTATTAACTACGCGTAACATAAATTGACATTTATATATCGTGATTTGTTAAAATTCACCATTGTTTGACATTTTGTTTGTGCTAATTTCGTGAGATTTGCGGGTGTCAAACTGGATCATAAAGTTTTATATTTTTTTTCGCGTTATCTTTGTGATTATGTTTCGATGAGATTCCGTTCAGATAGGTATATAGTATATACGATGTCGAGAGTATCGTGCAAAATGCCGCGCGAGTATTCTGTTTATCTTATTCTGCTGATTAATACATACGATCATAATTGTGTGTTTCTGTGAGTGTGTGTCGTGTTATGTACGAGTGCAGCGAAGGAATCTGATTGTGAGAGGAAAAGGAGGCTTGGTGGAAGGCATCGGGCGACGACTTCGCTGCTGCACATCGTGTCGGTGATCGGTGAGTGACATATTACCTTTTATTTTATTAAGGTAATGGATCTGTGAGAAAATTATGTTAGATGTAGGTATATAATACGTATATAAATGTATTACATATATTATGGTACAAAATTAAAAATATAAATCAAGAGACATAAATTTAACTCGACTTATAAAACTATATTATCTTGAATTGACTATGAAAGATTAGTACCAACATTTAATCTTGAAGTCGGTATAATCATTAATGTTTTGAGCATACATACAAATTTTCAAGTAATATTTTGCGGGAAACGTAACTGAAAACTGAAGATGTCATATCGCTGCTCGTGTCGCGGGCGCTTACACTTGGTACGAGACACTACCGTGTCTCTTAATAATCTTAAACAGTTAAAAATTTTCTATTAAAAATTTTGATGTTAGTCAATTACCAACATTATCTGCGTATAGATGATCTGTAGGATGCGAGGACACAGAGACTGCGAATTAAGTGAATTTTTAAATTTAACTCGATATTCGCACAGTTGAAAAATTAACCGAGCAATTCTCGCTGCGAAATAATATAAATTTTCCACTCAACTGAGGCGTTAAACCAGTTTTCACGCCTGAAACGAGCTTTAATTAAAGAGCGCCCGCCGTAAATGCAGCTACATCATATTTTTTTGAATGCGCCTTTGGGTATCACGTATTACGTAACTTGCAATCCAGTTTATTTCGTTCGCGAGAACTGCCGGTCGGTGTACTCCTCTATTTGCACGATCTCGTGCGAGAAACGGGAGTGGCGGTCCGTCGAGAGGGCTTATCGCGCGAGAGGGCGAATCCTAGCCGCCGCGGCTCTTAGGGTTCTCGAAAAACGATGAGCTGTCGAAAAAGCGTGACCGGTTCGTTACGCGGATTATTGCGCCGCTGCATCTCTTCCACTCGAACGCGTCGGGCTCCTCAGTCTCGCTTTATTGTCGGCAACAGTCTTTTCACTCGGTACGCCTTGCCGGGGCGCACGTTGCGCAGTCTCTTCGCCGTCGCTCGTTGTCTTCTTTTAATTTTTACGTCATGCATCAACGTCAGATACTCGACCATCCGCCTCAGCTGCCGCTTGATTCTGCCGTTGTTGCTTCTTCTGCCGCTCGGCCCGTTCGCCTACTCGTGCGTCTCTTACACGCCGAATGGACCGGCCGGTCTGCCCGCATGCCATCCTAATAACGGGACTCGCCAAGGGCTAACGACACGATTCTGGATTCATTGCCGGCATATCGCGAACCGATCCGCAGCAACGTTCACTCAAGAACTGTATAATTTTTTTACATTGTCAATTAATACGCTACACTCGCTAGACATTGTTATCTGAACATGCACTCCAAAACAGTGCATATGACAGATTTCCTTTATATCCTCGGTATTGTTCAAATATTACGCTGTACGCTCTTCTCGTTCATCTTTTTCATTTTATGATCTATTTATTTTATAATCTGAGTTATTTTGAAAAGATATTCTCGATTTGAAATCTTCATTGTTTAACGAAGAGGAACGAAAGATAAATTTGAATCGCGTTGCTAACGAGATGTAAAATAGATAAGCCGTGGAAGATTAATCACATTAATATAGACAGGAATAATCAAAAGCATGAGACATACGTAGGAAAATTATTCAATCAATGATACGGTACAAACCAGTACGCTAGCTGTAATTAGTTCTGCTTCTCTAATCGGAGCAACCTATCCCAATTCGCGTTATTACATGTCAGTATAGAGTGAATAGGTTGTTGTTACGACCGCGTAACTAGTGAATAGCAGAACGCGTAATCAGTCAAAGTTTATACAGTTTATGAAAGTGTCGTGAGACCATAAAGGAAAGACATTCTGCTCTCATAGGAATGGGATGATACATGAGAATACGTATAGAATATAAGTGTTAGAAAGAGAAGAGCATGAAGTGAGAGAGAAAACACATCTTTTTATATTAGCAAGTCCATTGTATTAAAAGAACATCGCGTTTGTTTAAAAAGATTTTACCAAATGCGATACAATTAAAAAAATCTTGAATTTTTCTTTACTTCATAAAGAGAATTGAACATTCCGCTTCTATTTCCTGCTACAGAAAAATTTTTTTATTTGACGAAATTAATAGAAAATAGAAAAAGTCTCACATGTAGCTGCGTAATGCGTATTAATAGAATTATGTTAATGAAAGATTGGTGACATCAGAATGAATATATTTACTAGTACGATTACATATTTGCTAAGCTAATCCTTGATGTCGTTTAACGGCTAAATTATCGTTCGGTTGAGAGAGTCGGACAGAGAAAAGAGAGCTGGCAAAGGAAATTTCAAGCAATTTCTGCAGAGGAACGAGGTAATCGCGTTATTGGCCGTTGAAAGGGACGTCGGCAGCGACAACGAAAACGACGGTGTCGACGAAGATGACGGCACGACTCGACGAACCGCCGAGAAACTCATTAGACGCATCATGCTTCGTGGACGCCGGGAATAATGCGGTGGCACCGCGACTGGTTTTTGTTAACCTGCCGTGGCACTTAAATAATGGGAAATAAAACGACAATGTGGCCTGAGAGAACCCATAAAATACGCCGTACTCCTCTGAGTTTGAAGAGCGTCCTCCATCCCGTCCTCTTTCATTCATCTCTCTGTCTCCTCTTCTGCTGTTTCTGTCTCACTTCCTGTCAGCCGCTCTGTCCACATCTCTACTCGCTTCCTCTCGCACTGTCCGAAGAAGCCTATACTCTACTCGCTGACCGGCTACGCGGGTGGCACTGCGGTCTCCCAATGGCTCTCGACCGCAAACCGATACGGAATCGACGGTCACTTTCGTTTTCGTAAGATTATATCGACATCGAAGAGCGCAGCACGAAATGCATCAAACTGATATAGAAACTTGGTCAATTCGATGTATCTTGAGAACGTAAAGCCGGTGACAACTTACTTCACTATTTGTCAATTCAAAATGATTAGTGTGAGATATATTGTTCAGACGAAACAGATTGTATTCGATTCTTCTATTTGCTACTTATTCGTATGCATTTTGTTACGTTATGTTAATCTTAATAATTATTTACAATTTATATTAGTCGACCGAATATACGTAATGACGAAGTACGGTTAATCTTATCGAACGACTTCATATATTATCCATTCTTTCTTATTATTATCTTCCAATGATTCAGTTCATCGAATTCGAACGCGGGCGAAATTGGATATATCGTCGCATATTGCATCAAGTTCTTGCCAGTGTGAAATTTAGCTTCGACGACACAATGGTCCATGATCTTTAGTACCTTCCAGTTTTATACGATATAGAATATCCGTTTTTCTCCCCTCCCCTTCTCTCTCACTCTCTCTTTCTCCACAATAGTAGCCCATCTACGGATTCGCCGCTGCGTGAAATGCGAACGTAAATGACCGTTATGTGGGCCTGTGCGTTTCGTCGTTTTCTGAATTTCCTCGGATGTCCACCGATCCTCTTTTCTCCAGCCATCTTTCTAGTATCATCAGGATATTGGATTGGTTCGTTTTCCACCGGGCTTAAACCATTTCTCTTTTATACCTACCTTTTTCTCTATTAACACGATTTTATTAGGGTACCTATTCTTATATGACATTGCTCCATATTTATACACGTTTTACTTTATATTACAGATTCCATTTTTATATTAATCTAAATGTCGATAAAATCGAAATATCAATAATTTTATTGTTTTATTGTGCGAAGTAAAAATTGTAAAAGAGATCGGTTTTTTTCGTAAAAGTAAATTTCACACAGGACGCAAAAATGGTAAAATAAATGATAAAGTGACATTTTCGGGAACAGAACGAAGATAATTGGATGGCTGGATGAACCATATGCTATGTTGTTAGAGATGGCCTTGTCACATAAAACGTGCGACACAAATTGATTCTGTGTGTTGAATGGTGACAGAAAATCGAATTCTCGAAAAAGTGGAAATATGGCCCTTTTGACATAACTGAATTAATTCTTTCACTATGTTAGAGTCGAAACTAGTGGAAAATATAAAATTGGTATAGAAAGAGAGTTCGTTTATTGGTTGTGAAATAGCAAAATATATGGATAACATTTCTTTTTAATTTATTATATATATAAAAATGAAATATAATATCTCTTTTATTTTGAGATTAACATAAAATGTAATTATTTACATTTAATCTAATAGTTAATGATCAATTAGAAGGAACGCAATTCAAATCCTACAACATTGTAACTCAATGCTTAATACAATATTGGTTTCTTCTATCTTCTACTACATCTTATTTTTATTTCTGTTTAGAATGGGTTGCAAAAAGTGTGTTCCTATTGCTAATATATATAGCTTTTATTATTTTATTATTGTAATAATTTAGTAAAAATCCTCAAGCAAATGATGGAGTGTGCACATTGGAATTCTAGAGACGACTACTTGATGAATAACGTACGTGTTTCTTAAACCCCCTGGGATCTTGCCGGATCCCTAATTCCGAGGGTATACACACATACGACTCTCTAGAGATCTCGTGCTTTATTCGACCAAAAAATTTATGAAGTACGCCTGATTTTATCTTTTATATCAGTTAATCTCTGTCTTTTTACTTTTAATCGATTACTTAATAATTTCACTGTCAAATTTTATGTTGTTATCTCCTTATCTGTCGCATTCTGCAAATTTACAAACATAATGGATGTTTGATTTTTATAATTGTGAATTATAAAATAAAAATATTATTTTTATATAGACATTACTGATATTAATGATAATATTAACGTGTTTTAAATATTTTTATACATATATAAGAATATAATATATAGCAAATGTATTAATATAGTTATTTTTTATTTGTATCAGCTTACTTATTTGTTTGATTTATTTGTATTAATATAATAGTTACACGGCCGTAAAAGTGCATAGTAACAGTAATTTGAGTAAGCAAAATTAAAGGCAAGTTTAATATAAAATCCAAAAATTTTAACAACCTTATTTGATTCAGTTTTTTTTTCCGTTATGTCATAAAGGCTAAAAAGATTATATTACAACTTCTGTAACTTTAACGGGCAAAACGAGTGAATATTATCATCGTAATATTAAGAGTTTAATGCGCTTCGAGAAGCATAGATAAGTTTCTTATATAATGCATTTATATGAGATAACATTATTGGGATCTTTCTTCTATATAGACGTAAGATATTAAGTAAACATATTGATACAAAAATACATTATCTTCGCGAATAAATTTTGCTCCGTTATATTCTTAAAGAAACATTAAATAGACTGAACGGTATTAAATATTTTTCTGCCAATGTGTGCGGTTTGCCGTTTGGATTGCGGAAGCAATCCAGGTAGTTAATCGCGCAGCAATATTTGCGCTTGCGGATCAAACATGGGATTTTGCGTACATCTAAAAATAAACGTGCGGCTTTCACACCGCCGCTCTGTAATATTTGCATGGAGCACATGCAGCATTTGATATATCTATCGCGTTGTACCTATGCAGTCGCGTATATGTAGCGCGGTTACCACGAGCCGCAATTACGATGCAACGGTGTGTAATTCGTGCATGGTCCTTTTTGTCTCTCCCCCTCCCCCTCTCTCTTCTATCTCGCGCGCGTCTTGTACCACCCAGTTTTTTTCTTGTATGCGTAATAGCCTTTACACTCCTATATAATTGCACTGGCAAGCCGATAGAGTCGAGGCACCCATAATCACAATGGCGCTGTCGCAAAGAGCCAGAGACCAGACGAAGAACCTTTCATTAAGGTACAAGCAGGTCTTCTCTTTGACCTGGCCGTACCGACCACGCAAGAAGAGTCCCGTGACTCTATTCTCCTCTTTTTCTACAAAAGAAATTAAGGAGTTTATCTTGAGGACGACTGCAGAAGCGAGGTTAGTCACGCTGCGACAATACACTCAGGACTGAAAACTAGAAGCATGACCGGCAATGAAAAGAACAATCGCGATAATTATATCTGATTGACAAAATAAAGAGAATAATTCTAATTTTCCAGTAAATACTTCTTTTGTTGACGATACCAATAACTGAATAGTCAAAGATATGATATGTATCGTAAGGATATTACGTTAGGGATTAAATTAGGAAAGTAAGACACAAATGATTTTATTATCTTATTATATGTAATTTTTGTTTCATCTGACTTTTTAACAAAATTTTGCATTGTTTAATATTTAATAAGGTAATCGTACATAGGAATAACATATTTCTTCTGGAAAACTTTCAAATGTTTCATGTCCCTGTTATGTCACCGTTGGTGTTTCAAGTTTAGTTAAACTTAGGTATAGTGTGTATTTAGTTCTTGTACATGTATTACCTTAATGCGCTTCGATATTCCATTCTTGAAGCTAGTGACGTATTCTAGATGACTTTTACGAACTCATGGGATATTGGTTTCTTGAGAAACAGCTACGTCACGAATATTCCCCTGGGAACTTCAGGTACACCTCTAAAATACGCATAGTCTTCACCGTGACACTCGTTTCGAAACGCGAGTATTGCCTCGAGAATAAGTTACGACATATTTCACGTGCTTTCAAAAATAGAGATACGTATATCTGAAGGGAATGGAATCGTACACTTTTTTGGTTGATGGCGTAGCGAATTGAATACCAAGTTTCACACATTGAGTCAGTAATTTTAAAAACAATTAATTATTAAAAAATTTTTCATACTACACAAAAAAGAGTTAGAAAGAATTGTCATTGTTGTAAAGCATATTAAGAATATTGTTTAAGTAAATGATAATTCGCACTCGTTAAAGTAGTTTTTTTAAATTCTTTTAAAAGCATAATTCTGCACGCGAGCGTTAAATTGAGGTAAAAGAGTATCACGATACATTTGGATGCAGATATTTGTGCAAGATGTGTCTACGATGATTAAAATTTGTGTCGATTGATTCAGATTCCATTATTCACACATTGAGTCAGTAATTTTAAAAACAATTAATTATTAAAAAATTTTTTATACTACACAAAAAAGAGTTAGAAAGAATTGTCATTGTTGTAAAGCATATTAAGAATATTGTTTAAGTAAATGATAATTCGCACTCGTTAAAGTAGTTTTTTTAAATTCTTTTAAAAGCATAATTCTGCACGCGAGCGTTAAATTGAGGTAAAAGAGTATCACGATACATTTGGATGCAGATATTTGTGCAAGATGTGTCTACGATGATTAAAATTTGTGTCGATTGATTCAGATTCCATTATTCACACATTGAGTCAGTAATTTTAAAAACAATTAATTATTAAAAAATTTTTCATACTACACAAAAAAGAGTTAGAAAGAATTGTCATTGTTGTAAAGCATATTAAGAATATTGTTTAAGTAAATGATAATTCGCACTCGTTAAAGTAGTTTTTTTAAATTCTTTTAAAAGCATAATTCTGCACGCGAGCGTTAAATTGAGGTAAAAGAGTATCACGATACATTTGGATGCAGATATTTGTGCAGGATGTGTCTACGATGATTAAAATTTGTGTCGATTGATTCAGATTCCATTATTTTTCAAATTGTAAGGATCGTAAATCATAAATTTAATTACTGAATTTTAATTTAATTAAACTGAATTGCAACAGTCAAACCGATTATTATTACTTTTTTTTTTAATATCAAACACGGCTGTCACGGATCATTCTGTAAACGTACAGAGAATTTGTCTAATACCTCTGTACTTTTAATCTAGCTCGATAAACTCGTTTCATAACTACATGAAATATAAAAGCATTCGCTCTCGCTCTGCTGCAAAATGTGGCTTGATGGCTCGCGATTCTGTTAGAAAAAAAATAAAAATAAAAGAATAAAAGGAATAAAAGAACATTAAAAGGTCCTTTCACGTACAGATCCTTTTGATGAACTAAAAGATCACAAGTGGATTAAAATCTGTAGAATTATTTAAGCGATATTGACTGATGCGAATCCTACAGGAAAATCAAGTTTATGTCTGTGAGCTTTCGCTTGGCCCGAGTTTTTATTTAAAGCGGAATTTTACGAGCAATCCATAATGGCGAGTTCCGCTCGTTTATCTAAATCCTCTCACGATGGATAGATGGTTCCCGGCCCTCACGGGCGACCGCCACGAATGACCACCACAAATGACCGCTGTGACTGGGTCGTGTGGATCAAGCTGGGATGGATAGCCATGGGTGGCGAGAATCTACCAAGTTCACCATTTCCCTTAAAGGTACGAGATCTTCCTCTCTAAATGGCTCTCTGTATACAGGGCCACACCGACAATCCCTTACGGTATATATGATTACCTAGGTACGCTCTCGACCGTATATAACGATGTCACAAGTGTGTATGTGCATGTTACATATATCCACGTAGTGACGCATCGGCACGCCAGTGTACGGACAACCGATTCCGCGAATCTGCGTTAATCCCCTCGCACAGAAACATCGTTACATAAAAGGGCTCGGACATAAGCCTTTTGCTGTAAGCGTGCGTCAATCCTCTATAGATAGACGTTTCATTACACGAATATACACATATACGTCTATGCGCGATGTCTATTCGTTTGTATAAACGAGTGGAGTCGCCAGCGTCTGTTTTACCCTTTCACAGAGGGGCGCGCCGCCGTAAACTCGGCGTAAATTTATAAGCGAGCACATATGCACGCGACATGCACGTGCATGTGTATATGTGTGTACAAGCTGCGGTTTGTACGCGTTGCTTTCTCCATCTCACACACGCCGGGGGGTCACCTGCCTCCAGAGGCCAAGAGTCGTTTCGGGAGGGCCTGACTCTCTATTATGTATAATAGGGGTACTTCAGCTCCTCGGTGAGACTGTTGTTTGCCGTCTACCTGTCCGGCGTTTTGGCCCGCGGAATGCTGCTGTTTATGTCCACCCGGGCGCGGTATGTTGCGTTTAGGTTGCCGGGCACGAATACGCCAACCGACCGTTTTATTGTGCACGCCGCTTGCTTCCTTGCCATTCATGCCGTCACTGTCGGTGGACCGAGATGGTTGCACGTCACCTACCTACTAAGACGTGATCGAGGAGAGAGAGCTTACTACCTCTCCACCTTTTAACGCGAAAGCCTTTCCTTTCTCACTTCTTCCGCTCAACTCGACGCGATCCGATTCATTTTTTAGCGGAACAACCCGTAAAGACGCCGGAGCTTTTAGTACGCTTTTCCTCTTCTTTCGTCAGACATTACCGTATTAGTTTTTAAGACTCGCGAAACTTTTGGCCCACTCCTTGCACGTGGTGTAAAACGAGCTGAAGGGGTGCGAAAATGTTTGCGTGCTTTCTAGTTAATTGACAAGTGTGGAAACGCAAATTAAGCTAAGAGGATTATATAATTTTTGAAAGTGGTATACGTATACGGCTATCTAGGTTACCGCCTTCCTTTTTAAATAAAAAGGATAGCATCAGAGCTCCAGTTGATGTTTGGAGAAATTTATAGTAAAGTCTTCCTTTATTAAAATTTAGTAAAATGCCGATTTTTCTAGTATAGGTATACTTAATATATTCAGTATCAAAATGTACCAGAGATAAATGATATTTCTTATAAAATCTATTTAATATTGGTTTAAAAATACAATATCTCTTTTGCCAATTAATTATTATATATTACTAAAATTTAATTGTTACAATTTTTCAATCAAATAACTAAATTTTTATCAAATGTTTAAAATAGTACGTACTTTAAGCAGTAACATTTGCAAATTCCGTAAATTATATCAGTGAAAATTTACGTACAATAATATTCATCTTTAATCGCAATAAAATTACATTTTTTTAATTTATTATTAGGACCATCCTTGGTCTATCCATTATCGGAGATATTCACTGCAGCATCGTATCGAGAATGTTAATAGTCCAACGTTCCATTTATTAGAAGAGCAATTTTCCGGTCGATCAACTTTTCCCGCCACTACCAACGCATTCACCGCTTCGATAAAAGACGCATCACCGCTTTTTCACGCGCATCGCAATTATGGCGACATGGTTATCAAATCAATTTGAGCGGAGCGCGTGACTCCTTTGTCCGAAACAGCTGATTCGTTTAGAACAAATTATTTCTCCTGAAATTCCAATCGTGCTTTTGCGAGCGTTCCATCCGGACTTAGCAATGACGCACGATGGTGGTAGTTTCTTTCCACCCAATGACGCGTCTCCCCCTCGAAATAGAATGATTCGCACCAGTGGAGAAGGCCCGACAGACGTTTCGCAGAAATCAATAGTTCCGCGAAGGACGACAAACATGAGGGATCGGCCCTTTTGCCTTCACATCTCTCCAGGTACTAGCAAAAGTTAGCTGAACAATTGCGACGTGTGAATAGCACTAAAATGTGGGAGACATTTGGTTTCCCGATGGATGGAGGATATTGAGCGAGAACGATATCGGGCGCGTTGACAAATTTACAATCGTACGTGGAATCTCGAATTCCGGCATTCCATCGACTTTCGCTCGCCCACGTATAAATACGTACGTACGTTTCGTAAAAGGAAACATCCACGTGAAAAAAGCTTTGTGGCCACGTTGGAATGCGAGACGCCGCGCATGCAACATAAAAGTGAAAGCTCTAAAACTCGATAATTAAAAGCGATGGCCTCCTCGCTCGGTCGTTTACGAATTCTGATAAAAAATGAACATTTGGGCAATATATTAAATTCCCCGAGGATCAAGTTCTCTCATGGTGATTATACGTCACTCGTTTTAAGAGTAATTTTAAATACGTTGTTTTTTATCGTGGACATGTTAAGCTTCTCTTTTAGTATAAAAATTCAAGCAAAAATATAATATAAATTTGATTCTGTTTTGAATTTATCTTTAAGTGTGCCAGCAAATTACAGTGTTCTGTGAAAATTATAATTTTGTACTGTTAAAAAATCGCAATAAAACTGGCAGATATATGTATATACAAAATTTTTATATTGTAGAAATATTCTTTATCAAGTTTGTTTTTGTAGTTTCAATAGTTCCTCAGCAGAACTTTGCATTTACTTCATTAAGAGATTAGTTTAAGTTTCTCGTCTTCACTTTTTGAACCCTTTCAGTAAGATACAGTTAATGATGTTTAAACTTTTCTAATTGCCATCCGAACTTTATATTGGACAAAAACTGAGAGAGTCTTTAATTAAACTTTCTAAAAGAAGACGAAATACCTTAAGTTAAGATTAGCGCATGAAAACTCGGTCAAGTAATTAACCATTCAGAAAAATCTGTGTCAGAGAATTAGTATTCCTAATTTGAATTCTACATCTTTCATCCATTATGAATTATCAATAGAAATTATACAGAGACCTTATCTGCATATTTTAATTTATCTTTCTGTTGTACCTTTAAAACTGAATTCGACATGATCGATCTTTATACTAAAAATCCACATCCTTGTTGTTTTACGATTAATAATAATTATCGTTATATCGAGAGAGTGCAACGCGTTAGGAATTTAAATTTTCTCTTTCGTATTTATAAAATTAATTCTTTTCGATTAATTTTTCTAAGCGCGTATGATGTATTCACTAATGAATGCATCAGCCGGCCGAATTCATGCACTCGTCCGTATGTCGCACGGTAGTATAGCGTCCTGTCAGGCAGCTTTCAGAAAGCGACATCACAATGGCGAAGGCGTAGGCACGGATGTGTTCGCGTATCGTCGCTGCAGGACCACCCCGCCTGCCCTATTCTCGTTTCTTTCTGAACCCGACAGAAGGAGCCCACGGATACGGAACATGTGTTTCTCTCGGGTCGCCGGACATCTGAATACAATGTCGACGGGACATAAATTTTTTACCATAAATTAAAAGGCAGGCAAGGGAACGCGCCCACCTCTCAGTCACCATCCTTCTCGCCGTGTGCTCCGACGTGTACTTAAGAAATAATTGTCATCCGAGAAGACCCACCTATCTTTCTTTCTCTGTCCACATCACCTGTACCCTCGCGCCTTCTTTTTAATGTGGAATGAACGGTGTATTGCAAAGAGCGTCCCTTTACTTTCATCCTCTTCTTTGCTTCTCCCCTCTTATGGCCCTTCGACCCTTTGCCTTCTCTTTTATCATCGGTGTAGCAGTCAGGTATTCTTTGGTCATGGTCTTCAAGGTGTGACTCCGCTTTAATTTATGCCGCTTAGGCGCCACTAATTAATGCTACCAGCTTCCAGCCGCTCCTCGAGTAAGTAGATACGTTCGCTCGAGGGTGTCGTGCAGACACACTCGCGTCATTATTTTCGAACGTGTTGTTCTTTGCTTCTTAGACTGACTTGCAGTTTTTATAGTCGTTTACAGTCTACGAATGCTATTAAAAATATAAAATAACATGAAATTTATTTAAATCTAGAACCATTTTGCAAATTAAATTTGAGAAGCTTAAATAGATAATACAGATTTATTCTTCAATTTATTTATAATTTTTACTCCCGACTGCTGCCAACCGAAGGTTGGCGAAAAACGGGATTAATTGTAGCGTAAAAGTGAAAAAATATTTTTCACTATATATGTATTAAAGAAATTATAAATGACATATAAATGATGTATGCGCACAATACGCTATAAAGAATATTGCAAGCAAAAACGGATTAATAAAATAACAATATTATTATATTAATATTTTATATAATATTAATATCATAATATTTTTTTCGTATTTGTATCAGAATATTGGAATAGTGAAATAGGCAGACGCCGCATGATTGAATATATTTGGAAATATAAAGAAGATATTAGGTATTACAAATAGTAAAAAATGGTTGAATGTTATAAATAATGCAATACATTAGTATAAGCTCGTAATGTCTTAAAAAACTCGGTTTTTTTCACTCAATTATTTTTACAGTATTTTTTAATACTTATAATACTCGATTCAAAAATAAAAATTATGAAGCTAGAGCCCAATTAAGATTTTGCTAAGGACAAACCATCTTGTGTTCAAATATTACTGGCAAGAAATTAACGTTAATTTAAAGACTCTTGTAATGTAAGAGATTATCTTGCTTTCCACTTTGTATGTTTAATTGGAATTTAGAATTAGGATACTCAAAGTACATACATTGAATCAGCTTACTGCGTTACATCAAACATCAAACCCTATAGCAACCAGGGAGGATTGTTTACGGTTAAAAGCTTTGACATTTGAGGTTCGTCCGGCATGACTGCTGTTCGATAAAGCAAATAATAAACAGAGTGGTATAATCTGCGGAAATAATTGCAGGAAGGAAGGCACCATTTCACGACAAGATTTCATACCACGCCGACTACCCCAAAAGTCCCATTTATAACTCGAAAATTTCGATTGAGGAAAGCCATTAAGTCTAATGTACCGGGAAGTACATAAAACTACAGGAAAATTGGGAGAAAGTCTGCGGAGGGCATCCATGGACTGATATCTCATGCTGCTTCACGCATTTCCCAACAAAATTTTATCTGGTATTAATTTAACCACTTTCTGGTGTTAGCTCGAAAGATTAGGTACTATATACGTTTCTATTCGGGTTATTGTATCAATATTTGGCGTCAATTTCGATATTGAGAACATGCACCTTTATACGAGTCTTTCAGTAGCTACATTGGTCAACTTCATTCTTTGTAAATTTCTTAATTTTATTATTAGAGCACATTAGTTTATAACTTTGTCAATTTTTTCTATTTTTTATTTCATCGAATTGATTAGTTTGGATTCTGAAAAGCTCATGCCATTTAAATATCACAAAATTGTTATTATTTAAAAATGTAACACCTTTATAATAAGACTTCTTTTTTATTTTTATTAGTAATATACATAATTTATATAAGTGTGTAATATTAATTGATACCTATATTGCACTGTTGTGATGACACTGTTTCAGTTATTATGCTCTTAGAAGATATCTGACGGGAAGCATCATGATAAAATATTCCTAACAATTCACTCGCGATCCGCTTTGACACGAGGCAACGAAACTCACGAACGCATCATGATGAAGCCGTCGCGGTATGCGAATTCGCCGTATAAATGCGCACTGTGTATGTATAGACCTAGTTGGCCGAGTAATAACCATTCGTTTCGCTTATAAAGGCATGCATCAAGGAGGCAATAAAAGCGGCGCGCACAGGGAAAGTATTTGTTTTCATTTACATGGGCGCCCTGCCAGAATGGGACGTTGAAGGGGGGGGGGGGGGGAACACCCGGCGGGAAGGGACACGAGGAAGACGAAGGCGGGACGTGGTGAACGTAGAGTTTTCGAGCAGAGGGACCGCGAAATCCCGCGAGCTATTTATGGAACGGTTATTGAAATCCCACGGACGACGGGCCCTGCATTCGCAAAACACGTTCGTACGCGCGACTTAGCATCGCGAAAAACGGTCGCCCCTCGCGATCAGCCGAGATCCGCGCTCTCCTTGTTTTTCTTGGAAGGAATAACGCACGAAATGCCCGATGAGCAGCTAAAAGATTTTTGCCAGAGATTTCGACGATGCTCCGGTACGAGCCGGAAACCATTCGCGTGGAATAGCTATTTGCCCGACTTCCGAATAAACGAACAAACAAGCATGCCACGTGGATTTGCTAAATTGTGTGTACCTTCACATTTTACTGATACTTGATTACTAATTCAAAATTTTTGCAATAGATCATTCCGCGCAATGTAAACTGAGTTATTTATTCTGTTATTAATAACAATTGTTTTATTTCTCTCAATAAAATTAAAATCGAAGAATAATTATAAAATAATATGATTTATTTGTCAACACTACTCACAATCAATAGGCCTGTATAGTGTATACCAAGAGCAGGCACTTTTTTTGTGTCTTGTCCTAATTTTGAGTCAAGAAAACTTTAAGAATTATTATTATATAGATGTAACACTGAAGGAAACACAATGATGGTAAATAGCAGAACCTGACAATGCTCTCAGGCACAACTTTCATCCTCGTTACATTCACGCACAAGCTTGTACGCCGAACTATTTGCCTTAAGACGTATCATAAAATCTTCTGCCGCGGGCGGAGAAAAATTCTGTTTTGCTATCTCGACTCGACTCGCATAACACTGGCGCCGCGCATACACATTTCCCAAGAGGGGGGAAACGACGGTGCGTAGAATTTTTCCTCGTGGATTTAGCTCGCCTGCCAGTCTCCATATATACCCATTTTCAGAGGAAGTTATTGTAATAAAGCATGGTGCGCGCGCGCGCGCGCTCGGATTTAGCCTCGCCGCCTTCTCTACCGCCGAAAACGACCACATCGCGCGATGTGAATCAAATAACAGAAGCGGAAAGAGCTGAGAAAAAAAAATCCGATTTTTTTCGGCGAGAATTTCAACGATGTGTCGAAAAATGGTGAGAAATAGTGGATTCGCGCACTTCACGCTTCGTGCGTTTATGTCGCGATCCGCGAAATGCAGATTGCACCGAAGAGAAAAATTTTATTCAACGGATGCGCAAAGCGCATCGAAATTCTGCTTGTATGTTGTCTGACTGGTCAAGCCTATATTTATCGATAAACACATTTGCTTCGACGCGCAGCTTAATTCGTATTTACTTAGGAATTCAGCCTGTGATTATACAATTTCGCCGAATTTCAATAAACGTTGTATAGAAAGAAGCTCACACTTTTAAGAAATGCTGTACGATGAAAAATAGTGACACTATTAGGACAGTTTCAACTTTAATGTAACAATCGTGTTTCAGAGTGATTAGGTTTGAATCACATTACGGCAACAGGTGCAAATACCAGATGTTCACAATGAAAACATGATGTGATGAAGCATTTTGATTATTGCTTTCCCAATTTTGTCCTCAATCTAGAATTAGATATATTTGTTCCTAAATTATATATAAATATATGTGTGTGTGTACAAACTTTATTAAAATAATTTTTTTAACGCACTGTGATTTAAAAACCGTTTTAGAATAATCATTGTTTTCTTTTCAATTTTAGATGCTTTGATTTATTCGGAATTAATTTTTTCTTACTCCATCAGATTTCATTTAGTTTAAGTTTATTATTTTGGTTAATAATTGTTCTATAATTATTGGTTAAAGATGCCGCTTTTTATAACTTTTTAATATCCAATTTTAAATATTTTTACAAATTCTCAGGTAAATATTTTGTTAAAATTTAGTTAGAAGTAAAGAATAGTGTAAGGTAAAGAGAGTATGTTTTTTGTTTTGAGAATTCGTATTTCTGATGAGTAATTAACATGTAAACACTTAATTACTTATAATTATTGGTGCACCCACATATATTTGTGAAAATATATTTGTTCAAAAATACGTAAGTAAACAAGAAAACGTTCATAAAGCTAGGACGTTATATCGCAGTTTTTTACTTCACGTAGGCAACAATAATGTTGCAAGGACAGGCAAATACTTCTTCAAGTATATTTCTTCTGTCCCAAAACACACAGATCTAGGCTAGCGCCGCTCGTTTTGAATCGTTCGAGCCAAACTGTGTATCCCCGAGTATTCGCATAAACAGAGAATGCCTGGAAGAACTAAAGCGCAGGAGAAACACGTCCGACATTTGTATGCCGCGGCTGGCGAGCATATTTAGTGCATTGTCCCATTTCGTAAAGCCTCCTCTCTCGTAAAGTAATGTAATACGGACGCTTGTCGAGAGGCATGCGGACCCAGGTTGAATAAGGTTGGGAAGGGGGTGAGTTACGGCCGTGTACATTATATCCCCGCCGGTTGCGAGCAGGTTTGAAGACACCTTGGGGCACCTTAGACCGTAGAATTGTGCGCTATCGCTAATATCATTGTTATATTGTCACGGTTAAGAAATAAGGTGAAGCTACCGTTAAGTTCGCTATTTAATTGCATCACGTGTGAGTGACGTGAGTGTCATAAAGATGTGAAACGCATTTTAACTATCTGATATATTTCAGAAGCCAAGACGTGGTTCTTTATTTACATTTTCATTTTTATATTATATATGTGTAGGTATATAATCTCGAAACTAGTAAATTATTAGAAGGCTCGCTTTACTTTGCTTTTATCGGATTTAATTGCATAAAAAAATGCAGAAGACAAGCAAGACACTTACGGAACATGTAAAGACACCTATGATTACGAGATTGCGTGTATTTTGATTATCTGATCGAAAACATGTATAAAAAGACATAGGAAAAATACATAAATATATGAAAAATAATAGAACATAAACGTCCTACTATTTTTCATAAATATTCCATGACGGTAGCTTAATATGCATATAAGGAAGAAAACCACAATTTGTTGGAATTTTTTGGTAAATTTCTGTCAGGCGTCCCTCTTTTGTTTCACACCATTTATAGTCACAGGCTTTTGTTTTATGGATCAACCGCAGATGTTTCCGCTCTAAAAACCAAATAAAAAATGGTAACATTTAATGCTTTTGTCTTTGATAAATTTTTATTTGACAGAGTGCAGATATCTACACCAAGAGTGTCGAATTGTTTTTCTCTATATATCAAAGAAAAATTTCATTCGATGGCTTTTATTTTTATTTTCATACCGACATGATATTTAATTAACAATAATGAAAAAATACTTGTCAATTAAATGATAATCTAGGTATGCTTTTTGTCGTGTTTATTAATGATTTCAGTCAATAATTTAATTTATAAAAGTTTATGTTAAATTAATAAAAAAAATTGATAGAAATCAGCAACAATAATACTTAACGATTATTCAGTCCGATTATTTGTCGCATTAATAACTATTAGATATATAAATCAAGAAACATCTGGATTAATATTGATTAGCGTTAACCAATAAATAGCTAGTGATTCAAATTTGACTACCTGTTGACGCATTTCTCGCTTTCGCTCATATAAGCCATTTTTATATATTAATTTAAGAAGACAATTATTTTATATATTAAACTTATCTACGGTATTTTTTACATTGCGTCTTATATATTATATATGTTATCACACACTAATATTATTTATCTTGATATCAACGTGATACTTTTATTCTCTAAGTTCTCGGAGATTAAAAATTAATATTATAAAGCCGTATAATTTATATTTATTTCTTATTAGCATAAATGATTGGAACAGAAGTATCTGTTATCTAATTTTGAGATTTTTATCGCTGCAGTATAAAACACTGAGCAACTTACTACTTTGTTAACCCTATATTTTTATGAAAGTATCTGGAGGCAAAAAACAGAATAAATATGCAAATAAAAAATGAAACAGTTATACGTGCCAACATAAATATTTTAAAAAGGCATTTGAGTGATTTTATTTAAATTCGCTTCGAAATTTTTCTGCAGAGACGAAAAATTTTTTATAACAATGTGGAAAGAGTAAATATTTTCCACAATTTGTTATTTTTGCATAATTTACGTTAGATATTAAATTTGCGTTACGTTCCGCGCGTCAATTCGATTTTCCCTGCCTATTAAACGAATCGGTGTTCCGCTGATTTTTTCTTGATCTTACTTTAAAACTTTCGTCGCTACTATACACCTCGTTCTGTGTGTGGGGACGTATGAATTAATCGATTAAATAAACCATAGGAAATAGGGAAAATTCAATTTGACCTACGCACTATCGGTGCCCTGATGTGTTCTCCCCAGTTCTCCCTTCCCTGCATCTTGTTCTTTCTCCTCTTTTTTTTCCCATTTTTCTCGAACCCGTTTTTAATATTGCTCCACCCTGAGTTCGTTTATACATATGTATGAAGAGATTTTAATGTTCTTCCGACGTGCGGGTTGCCGACGCGGCACACCAACATTATTGCACCTAACGCTCTTCGGTCTGATGCACGTGGTGCACGGTTGTCCTCTCTCTCGAAGGTCCTACAAGTACTCCTATATGTATATCCCCCCATACTTGACTACCGGTCCCCTCGATCTTATTATGCTGTAGTAGATAGATTGAAAACTGATCTCCTGACAGAACTGACGACGAAACTGCTCCTTTTTGAATATAATTAAAGGTTCTTTATATTATGTAGGTAGTATCTAAAGAAGTGTTGGGACGTACAACAAAATTAAAAAAAGGGCGAGAGAGATAATTAGAAGCAACAGGATCTCGATATGAATACATTTTTTTGCTTTACAATTTTGTGTTATGTTATATATACACACTGACCACGTTATATAATATTGTATTTAATAATGTAGCTTTATACATTGTTATAACTTCGTAAATTTACGTACAGCTTTTTTGTTTTTAAATTTATATACATTCCCAACATTTTAAACGGAAACTTCCGAATAAAACAATTATTGATTTGACCAATATAAAAATTTAATTTATGACAAATTAAATGATTTTAATTTTTATCACTCTTTTAATAATTTCTTCTGTTATACTTCCGTTACTTTTGATACTATATAATAATAGCGATAATTGAAACTAACGAAATGAAGATAGTATTATGCGTCTTTACTGCATTGTCAGCCTTAATGCAATGGCAACCATAACCATGTCGTAATTTAATCTATCCCATTGTGCATCGGCTCATTAAAGTATAATCTGTTGCGAAGGTACGTGAGAGAGAGAAGTAGGAAAATACATTCCCCAGACGAAGTTTCGACTGTGGGAGACTGTGGCATACGCGCATAAGCTAACGGTGGCGAATAGGCGCGCGCAGTAAAGGTACGGATTTATAGAACGGTTAAGCGATGTCACGCGCCGCGTGATTTATGCAGCGGCGTAAGTCGTCGGGTATTATGTAATTAGCGGTAAATCTGGTAATGCTCGGCGCGGCAGCAGCCGAGTGCCGCGGTCGCTCCAATTCCTGAGCCGCGAACCAATCGCGTTAATGCCGTATGCGGTAATGCCGTGCGCTGCATCCGCACTACACTTCCGCACCATAGTTCGCCCACTGAAGATATTTAAGTGGTAAACCAACTAACTGGTACGATCCCAAGCCACTCGCGTGCATGCTACCGATTTCGATCAATCGCTGACAAATCGACGGTCCCGAGCCATTATTGCGCATCATCGGATTTGTTAATACTTTATCCCTTCGCTTCTGGTCACGATAAAGAATCGCAAGTTCGTGCCACAATCTTCTCTACCAATGGCTCATCGCCGTCTCGCGCACGTTGCTCCTTCTTTTCTCCCTCTTGCTCTTCTTGGCAGGTGCTAACACTCTCTCTCTCTCTCTCTCTCTCTCTCTCTCTCTCTCTCTCTCTCTCTCTTTTCTTCTTTTTACAATCGTACGCCGGCAACCCCTTGTACGTTCCATCCAGGTTTCTCGCGCGTAGACGATTTATTGGATTCTCATTGGCCGAGCATGCCTCCACGAGAGCCCCGTCTAATTCGAATCGTTTCCGACGCACGAACGGACGCCAGGATTAATCGCTTTCATGAACAGGTGGATGCGGTTGCTGCCGAAGCTACCTCAAACACGACCGCGCCCGTCTCGCTTTCTCTTTTCTTTCGACGCGAATACCGCGCGTCGCGTCGCCTTCTCGGCTCGTTTCGATGAGATTGTCGACACGTTTATTGGTCAAGTCGCGACAGCCATGGGATTGTATCGGGGAAAAAAACCGATCATCCTGATGCGCCGGAAAAACGCATCTGCAGCAAAACTGCGCGTTATACAATTGAAAAGCGACGGGTGATTTGTTGCGCTCGATAGTACGATGGCTGTGGAATATCTTTTTTTTCTAACAGACGGATAATCTTCTTTTACTGTAATATAATCGCCAATATTTTCTGTGAAATCTTTTTACATACGATATAAACAAATATCTCCATATTTGTTATGTATATTTTTTCGTTATTAATTTCAACATATCTTTGATCGACAATATCTAGATTTTTATTTGTAGATGAAGAAGAGAAGAAAGGAGGAAAAGTGAGAGAGAGAGAGAGAAACCGTATATTATATATATTTTAGATATTAATACTTATCAATATTCGTTTACGAGCGACGAGACATTTTGGCGATTTCCTTGGCATTGTACAAATCGTTACATATTACGTCTTACATTAGTCATTGTTTAGATTCTATCACACGTGTTTAGTGCTGCTACACTTAGCATCCCTCTATTATAGCTTTTGCTTTCAGTAACTCGGTTTATTATAGTCCCCATTACGCTGTTTCCGTATGTGTTAACGCGATGTTACCGCACAATGGATGCTCTTCTTAAACGCCGCTAGTGCTTCGCGCACAAAGGATCTTTCAATCTTTTCTTCTCCTGAGCTCACTATGTTCTTACGCAGCACCAGAAATTACAAAGGATAGCTGATGAACTTGAAAGGTTGTCTCACTGCCGTCCTCCTTCAGAGACGAAGACGCTTTCTCTTCGCGTAGTAGAAATGGTAACGCACAGGCGTGCGTCATCCCTTATCTCCTCTTAATGACATAGAACTTAATTGGTGCAGCACTCAACACTCTCGAATTTATAGAGATCCCTGTTGGTGTCGTCATTAATATGATGCATTACCCACCTCCGTCCCGCCTCAGACTTCTCCACTTCAACTCGGCGCAACTCCACTTCATTCTACTTCACGTCACTCCGTATATATGGGGTGTCCCAGGATTACCATCTTTTTATCTGTAATTCTCGAATTATTTTATGGATAAAAAATTATTTTTCTATTTTTTAAACAAAATTTTATAGTAATTGACAAAAATCGTATAGCATTTAAAAATGAGTTGTCTAAAATTGAGTGGGTTTAATTAATTTTTTATGGATAGCCAAAGTCTGTATTTTAATCAAATTAATTTCATGTTTAAGTTTCAAATTTAACTTTATTAAAATTTTGATAATAAAACCTAAAAAGATTAAGATTTATAATTCTAAAGGTATAAAAAAAATTTATATATAATAAAATTTTCATTTAGAACTTAATTCTAAATTTGTTCAAGGAAACAGTAAAATGTGAATTGTCACAATGTTTGATAATTTTGTAACACCAAGTGTATTTGTTAGTTCCTACTTGACCCTCGTTTACAGTGAGAACACGATCTCTTCCTGAGGTTGTCTCACTCCAAATCGTATCACCTTGTTCGCGTATTATTCCTTGTCAAAGGACTTATTCTTTAGAGGTGGCAAGTATACAATGAATGGCGATGGTCAATTCAAATCTGGTTATCCAATAAGATATATCTAGAGGTATTAAACACCATGATATACTGATAAGAATATTCTAAAATTATCTATGATCCTGTACGTAGCGTGAAAAAAATGTATACGACGGAAGTACTTGACATAATATTACACACCATTTTGTCTTAATAGCAAAATTTCTTTTACAGTGTGTCTATAAAATAAAGAAGAACGAAAAGTCGGTTGAGATAAGTCGTAAGGAAATGAGATCGGTGTGTGAATTAAGTTTTTCGACTCTCTTGTCGTAATTCCTAAACTTTTAAATCTACGCCTCGATAAATTCTCGGAACTTTAGTAAAGATGTACTGTCGCGAGAACGGTGCTGGAAAAAGTCGAAACTTTCGTGCGCTTGGGAATTATGAGAAATTAAGAATTTAGACTTAAGAATTTAAGTGCTAACCTACTTAAGTGCAATTCAAGATTTCAAGAAGAAACGTTTAAAATGCGATAAGCAAGCTAACTCGAGAGATTTTGCATTATAATGCGATAATCGTATTTGATGAACATGATAATTGCATTATGTAAGCAATTATTTAAACGTCTGAAAAATATCTTACGCAAACGTACTTAATTTTCCTTAAATTACCTATGTTATCAATTCAGTTATTATTTCTCCTGCCAGAATATTTGATGAACATTTCGTATCTTTCGAAATTCCTGTTTAGGATAAATAGGTCGTTTAATAGCAATTCGCTTTTGTCGATAATGCGCATTAATATATCGACCGTTATTTGAGCTGATTCATACTCGTAATTGCATCATCGTTTAAATCCGTTCTCTATCGATTTGGCAAAAGCCGTCCAGATATGAACCGTAGCCAGATTTGCGGTTCACCACGAAGACCGCAGTCCCATCACGATTTTTACGGTGACAATGGCCACACTTCGCGGTGTTTAATTATCCTTTAAAGCAAACCGCTGCAATATGCGAATATATAGCCGTTATTTGAAATGCAGCATACATATATTTCTTGTATCCTATTTTACCGTAATTTACTATAGATAATTACAACTGATATGATCTTGACATATTTTACCATTAATTTTCTTGGCTCATCTACAATTTCGGAATTTGATGAAGACTGTTATCGATAATTGATTTCTAAGATTCTGCTCTATATTCGTTCTTAGGGTCGACCACTCTTCTGACGTCAATAAACCTTATTCTTGTCAGGACAAACTTACCATTGGTATGTGAGATAAATTTATACGATAAGTGTCTATTCAACTTCTTTGTTCTTTCCTATTTTCTGACTCTCTCCCCCTCACCCTTCTCTCTCTCTCTCTCTCTCTCTCTCTCTCTCTCTCTCTCTCTCTCTCTCTCTCTCTTCTATTCCTTGGTAACTTGAAGAATCGACGTGTCTTACGGAAGTTCTCCTTCGCCCCGACAGCAATGCTTGTTTGTCTGCTTGTCACGAGAAATGGACAGACCATGTCGGTAGCTACTCGACGCGACTATGGAATTCGTACTGATGCTTAATTTTAGACGATGAAACGGCTTTACACAGTGGGCTCTCTCTCCTTCTAGTGCATTTGGTCTTGCTCGAAAGCGGCCGCAAGCTTTACAAAATGTAGATGCGTGCGAGTCACGTGCGACGGATGTTGCTTTATGATATACATTATTCTGCGAGGAGTGAATTAAACAACGTAGTACAAGACACTTTCTACTCCCCAAACGAGTCGCTCGGAAAATTGTCTCGACTTTCTAAATACTGGATATCCGGCAAATTGTTGTGACACACGTTATGACAGGAGGATGTGACAAAATTTAATTCGGTTGTATTTTAGCTGTGTATAAATTATATATACACAATAAGATTTCCACGTAAGATTATTGTAAAGTGGAATATGTTATTGTGTGCAATTACAAGACTGCTAATTTATATTAATGATTATTATTGTATTGTAATGATTGTTTTTTTTGCACATGCTACATAATAATAGTGCTATATATAGTTTGGTCACTAGCGACAAAAAAAAGAACACTTTATAAAGACGTATAGAAACCGCGAGAAAGTCTGCCAGTGTGACATAGGAACTGTTTCGTAGATAGAATCCGGGAAAGAAAGTTTTCGAACGCGTTTAAATGAGACTCGAACGTGGACGTAGTACGACACCCTTTTCGGCAGAGAGAGTTACGCGTGCTCTAGAACCAACGTGTGCACGCTCGGTTGGATATCAGATCGAAAGTTCGTGTCTCTCCTATTTTCCGCGAGAATTTTCGGCGTAGCGCCTGCCTGCGAAATCCTAGGAGATTTCGGAGGCGGGGTTACGGAGTTCCGGCTACCTCGAGCGGAAAATTCGACACGGTTGCTCGATCAAGCGAGTCGGCCGTAGACGATTAGGGGAAGCTCCCAGAGGCGAACTCTAAGGGCAATCAAGCTCTCCGCGATATGCCTTCTATTATGCGTTCCAATCCGCGTCGCGGCCCGTTTAAACAGGATTTTCCCGAAAGCGATCCTTGGAAATGCCCGGCATTAACGCTGGATTTATAGGTCAATGAGCGTTGAATGCGGAAGTGATATTCTAACGCTATGAGACGTTGTAAAATTTAATTATGATGAATCGTCACTTCAACTGAATTATGATTATGTCTCGATTGATTAGATTACAGTCACAAGTTAACAAATCTGTTTTTATACGTAAATTGTTCAAAGTAATAGCTTTACAACTTAATCAACATTTCTTAATATTTTTGTATTCTTAATATTTTGTAAATAGAGCGTTAACTGAAACATAACATTAACGTTTTTTCGCAACGTGAAATTTCTTTTATTCTACGAGCTTTGCTGTAACTGCACAAAAGCATTCGGTTTTTGTTATGTCGAAACAAAAATTAAGTTTGCACATGACGTAATCTTCTTTTAGTATAAAACTTCGCGAAAGATCTGCACTTTTGCTTGCTTTCCGTTTCCAATCTTTCCCGAGACATTTCTATTTTTATTAAGAAAAACCGCGTTTCTCACCGTCCAACGATAACAACACACAGATTAACATTCTTTTTAGTTTCTCGAGACTTGATGACACAGTTGAAGAAAGTACGGACATAACTTCGCGCGAAAAGTTTTCTCGCAACGATCGCGCTGTCTCCGATGCAGTGCAAAGAGAACAAATTATCCCGCGGACGCACGTTGACAGGTCTGCAGCCAGGAACTCTCCGGGAGATAACGGAGCGAGAATCAACGAAGTAAGAAATGACCGTGCCAAGTCGCTCGACTCGACATTGCGGTCGAGAGAATTAGGCGAGTTTATTACTAGGAAGGGAACTTGCCGCGTGAGATAGTGAGAGCGGGTTTCGTTATCGCGGATTTGTGCAACGAGGTGACACACGTTGCGCCCAGCTTTATCCATTTCTTTGTCACTGTTTCATTTTCATCCGGTTTGCGATAGAATATTGCCAATTTTAAAAGATATGATCTTTTTATGACTATACAGGATGGCCCACCGAAAACGAAACAAGCTTAGCTTAAATACCACACTAATGGTCATATGCTAAAAGACACTTTTGTTTTGTTTTCGGTGGGCCACCCTGTATAAAATGTACAATACCTTATACATGAGATAGAATAGATTCTAACAATATAACATGCCTGTTTTTGTATATCGATCTTTTATGTTATTGCCTTTAGTACCTATATACAATTTTGATAAAAATACATAGTACTGATAGACTAAAAAATCGCGAAATAACTAAAACGTACATTCCATAATTATATCACAATGTGGCTCGCGATGATGGATTATTCGCACTTTTGTTTAACGTCTTTTTGAACGGTTAATACACTGAGAAAGAAGGAAAACGATCGCGGTGATGCAAAGAATGTGAAGAAGAATGGCGAACAACGGAGGGGAAGAGATAGAGAGAGAGTCAAGTATAACATTACGAGTAGCAGGAGTCGTAAAACTATTCAAGACTCATTGCCGTCGCGCCGGCGTCTCCAAACTCCGAAACTACTCTTGTTCATGACCGACGGAAACACTTACACGTGCAATTCGCGGATTCCTCATTGGGACGACAGTGACTCGCGGAAATCAGTTGAGCACAACCATGAGACGGAATTTCGTGTCACAATGGGCGAATTCGGGCGAAAAGGAAAGTGATGCGCACATATCGGAAACTTTTATATCGTCAACTCATGCCTCTATATATCAAGAGACGAAACTTGATTTTATCCAGTCTATTTTATAACAAAGTTCATAGATAATCTATTAATTTGCGAAATACTCATTCTGATTGCTCATAATATTCAAGTAATATTTAAATTGTTTGCTCTAAAACTTTGGAACACCGACGTTTTTATGAATTAAAACAACATGTAATCATCAGCATCAAATGTAGTATAATTAAATTTATTTTCTCCACGTACCTACCTACATAGATTATATATAGTTAATCTTTAACATATGATTATATTAATCCTGCAGCTTATATTAATTTTATAGAGGATGTTTAAAATTTCTGGTATTTTAATAGACTATAAAATTAAATATTAAATTAAAATTCACGCGATTCACGATTCGAAAAAACGAGATTTTTATCTTCTATACAAATTATTTTGTAATAATACTATCAAATAATAACATTCGTATTTTAATGTGCAAATTATATCCTGTTATCAACTTAGTTAAATCTATAGAAATTAAAAAATTCGAAATATTATTCTTCGAAAGAAGAATAATATTTAGAAGTATTACAATTTATATTAACGAATAAGATTGAAATATATTGGTGGAAAGATGGAATAAAACAACTTAAAATATTTAAATCGGATTTTTATAGTTTTGGTTGGCTTTCTGATAAACATTTACAATCCTATTATTGCAATTTTAATAATTTATTGAAAACTATTTTTGTTTCAGGTGAGTGCATTACAATTCTGATATACATACATCTTTATCGGTTAACATTTCTGGTGAGTGTTGTTATTATGTATGTGATAAAAGTTGTTAAGTAATATAATACGCGGTTTAAAAGTTGAGCGATTTCGAAGATTTCGAAAATTATATATATCTACAGATTTATCTCTTCCTCTACTTTACTGCTACTTTACAGTGCTACTTTAATTACAAAAAAAAAAGATATACGTTGCATCTTTATTATACATCTCTATATCGTCGCGTTAATCTAATGCATGCAATGGTGACCCATGTCATTTGGCTTTGCGATTCGCAGGTCGCCTTAAAATTTCGCGCACGAAAAACTCCGCGACATGTCGACAGCAAACATAACTAAGGGAATGTGCTCCAGCCACATGGGAAATATGTGTCCGACGCATACGCGTGCGAATGCATCGAGGGTCACACGAACGTGCGCTGTCCAGTACAGTTTGTCTATCTCTCGATCATCATCCACCGAACCCCTCAGCACTGACCCCAGCCTCGAGAAAGTACGCGAGGGTGGCGCACATTCATCCTCGACGTCGGACCTTGCCAATTAACGCGCAACACTCCGCTCTCGGGAGGGTTGAAAGATATTTGTACTTGGTACAATTTCGTTACTAATAGCATGTCGTCGGAGCGAACGCTAGTTTCAGGAGAGAATCCATTATGAATATAAAAAAGAATTGTTCCGAATATTAAACAGCCATGCGGGAATTTGACTGCGAGGAATTAAACGGAATTGCGCGCTTCTACCGTGATACGTACCGTGGCAACCATTCCGCTTGAACTTTCGATGTAACGATCGTTACCCCGTTATTGGTTTAAGCAGTCGTCAAGTTCCCAGTTTGAAAATGCGTAGTTTGGCCCCCGAGGCTTCGCAAGGATTCGCTTTCTGCCCGTACGTTCACGGGTGATGATTTAAGTCCGACAATTTACTCAGCGCGAGATATTTCCACGGGAATTGAAGACATTTCTACTTACCTGAAACATAAAATTATACAAATCATTAATCGATAACAAACTATAAAATCAATAAAGTAGCAAAATTAAGAAAAACTTACTTTTTATGTTGCATGCATTACATATTATATTATTATACACAGGAAATACAGAAAACAGTTATCAATATAATTTTATTTTAAAACATGTATAATATAGTTGTTCCATTATAGTTCCAGCTATATTGACGATCGCGCTTTCAGCTGAGTACTTTGATTGTCAGCAAATACAAATAAGAAATATATCGCGTCGTTCTTAAATACAGCATTCCGGAGCTCAATATGATCCGTACAGAACTCCATACTCTGGCAAACCATCATCCCCGACGACTGACGATCGCGCAAACATTTGCGCCCGAAACTTTCCGTCCTGCAGTAACCTGGAAAATTCCGAGGCGATATAGCGCCAAGTCTCGAGCGCCGGGCTGATGATAATTACGACGGAGATTAGCTCTCGCGGTAATGAATATTCCGGCAGATTGGCACCGCGAGACCGGAGAGACCGCCGTGCTCCCGCAGGCGGCGTAATTCGTGATCGATAATAATTATGCCAGGCACCGTCGCCCGTCGCCTCGCGTCACCTCGCGCAATGCCTATCTGCACACAGCAATGCTTTCTCTCTCGCTCACTCTCTCCGTCCCTCTCTCTCTCACTTCCTCTCCCTAGTTCCGACCGTTATTTCGAGGCCGGGTGTACATACCTGTCGGCGTGTAACGATTCGAGGGGAAGAGGGTCGGCCGGAAAAGCGAATTTCCACTGCGCGTCCCCGTTTTGCTCCCTCCCACCCCGGAATAAAGTGGGTTAACTTTGCGCGCACGGCCCAATCTCGTCATCGGGGGGTTGCACGAGTAAAAGTAATTGGAACATCGGAAACACGCTGCCGTTTCGTTTTCACGATTTCTGTCTGTCCCCCCCTCGCCCCTTTCTGCGTCCTCTACGTGCACGCTGGCTAATTTCCCTCACCGTTCCTTTTTGTATCTTCTTTTTCCTCTCTCGGGCTGTTTTTCGTACCTACTTGGATCAACGCAATTCGTTAAACATAATTAAATTGGAGTCAGGGAACGTTGAAGAATCAAAACAATATAATAGAGAATATCCGATTAAAAATGTGACTAGTAGTTTTTTTAATGATACTTGCACAATTATCTTTTTAATTGAGGACTCTGAATCTTACTAGCAGCTTCACACTCTTTAAAATTTATTTCGTGATGAATAAATGAATTTTGCGAACTAGAAAACAGTTTTAGCGATTTGAGACATAAATTTGATATACTGCATAGTGCATAGAACTGAATGACATAGTTAATAGTTACTCGTCAATACTTCGAGCGCATTTAATTTTGCAGTGTAGAGTGTTAAGCTATTATCAGTGCTATTTTAAAGGCTCTGAACATAAAGTTTTTGATGTTTTTTATAGTAGCGCAGTTATTACTTGCATTTAATTAATAGCATAATAGTTTACGTAATTATCATAATAATTTTCATTATTATGATAATTACGTGAACTATTATGCTATCCTATTCTCCATTTCATTAGCTACATGAAAGCATATAAATTTAATAACAATTATCTATATATATATCTCTTCATGAAATAAGTTTTTTATATTTCATTGATATATTTTATATTAATACATATATATGAAATATGTATATACTTTTTTTTTAAACGAATGACATAATATTATTACTATTATTATAATATAATGATTAATGATCAACGAAATCGATATACGAATTGAACATAAACATTTCATATAGATTAAATGTTTATTTCACACGCAATAAAATAATTATTGCATGACTAAAATTGGAACAAAAATTGGTTGAAATGTTACTTAAATGTGATAGGTAGTAAAAATAAATGGCAACACGATTTAAAAATTTATTCCAAGATCGATAAAGAACAGTGACATAGTTTTAGCATTTGATTTTTTAGCGATATCTGTGCAATCAAATTTTGAAGTTTTTGCCGATAATAATTTATTTTCTAATGTTCTCATTTATATCTTGTCTTTTAGTTATATCCACCTAAATTATTTTCCCCATTATCGATGTTGCAACCACAAGCCTTTAGTGCTTTATAGCTTGGTTACAACCGTATTTTAGGACGCGAAGTAGAATAATATTGATTTTACTTTGCACTTAACGAATATTAAGTAATGTGTGACAAATAATGAAACAGCGAGAACGGAAATTAAATGTTTTCCTTTAATAATATAAATCTAAAGCACGATTTTTTAGTAGAAATAATGAAGTATAGTGATCGCTATTACTGCTCAATCTTGTTAGACGTGTAAGATACATGAGGTGTAATAAATTATTTACAAATCATGTGCATGCAGGTAATATGTTAGTAGACATCTAATTAAAAAAAAACAATACGTTTACGGTAATTATATCTTATGTCACGTCAATACGTTCAAGTTAATTGCGTCGCACACTTATACGAAGGGTAAAAATAGCCTAATTGAAACAAATGTAGTGTGTCCGAGTTTTGAAGCACTTTATCCAGCGTATTTGCGTGTAAATACCGACGCGCATTAATCTCGACGAGCTCGGTAGTTCCACGCTCGCTCGCATAAAGTCAATATCAAACCGTGTTTTCGGCGCAATGGAATAAGAGTCGAGCCCGGGCATATAATCTCGTTGGCCGATTCCCATCCGGCGCAGCGCTGACAAATGACTCCTCGGCTTGATTACTGTTGGGATTTTAACGCGAGCTTAATTAGACGGTGTAGCTCCTCATGACTGATCGACCGAGCCACGAAATGATCCTCTTCTCTCCCCTTGCGCTGGTGTCGATGTATCAACATTAGTTCGTAACGAGCGAGCACCTCTTGGAAGGATCACCCAAGGAGCGGTTCCTCTTTGCCGATTTAAATCACCAGCTATAGCAAGCGCGTGCTAATTAGAGGTATGCCGTTACTCTTCGCCAGCGGATCTCATCCTTTTACTTTTGCTTCCATCTACCCATGTACCAGTGCTAATATTTTTATATGTTGAAAGTAAATTTAGCGAGTAATCAACTGTGAACTTTTCAAAACTTTATAATACATTTATATGCGTAACTATTTTGTAACTTTAAATACATTTTATAAATACAACAATTAATATAATCGGATATTGATAATCCACCGTTAAATTTTTGAAAAGAGATTTTGAATTCTCTACAACGATTTTTGTTGATAATTGTTTCGACCACGATCGCCGTTTGCAGCGCATATCACGCTATTTACGTAATAAATAAAAATTCTCTGCGAAACGCATCTGCAAGCGTACTAAATTCTCGTTCATTTGAACACCGATTATCCGAAACGATGATCATACGAGGCGGCAATTAATATACGCGCGAATTAATCGCGGTATTTAGCAAGGTACACACGCGGTATTTCTGCAGTCGTAAATAAATAACGCGAAAATTGTATTCCCACATTAAATGGATAACCGACAAAATTACAACCTTTCCGAAATTGCACCGTGATGAAAATTAGGCGACGAAACAGGACGATTGAAGTTCATCGTTAATTAACAATTAACGGCGCGCAGCCTCTAATAATCTTACTAGTCACTTCGAAAGTAAATTCCTATTAATTATCATGAAGTAATTAAAAGTTTAATTGGACGTTTAAAGAACTTTTAAAATTATTATCGACGCGTTCTTTGGCTGGTTAGGAACGGTCCCAAAGTTTCGTTCAGAAATTAGCAGTTACTGTTATCGCATTTCCATAAGGCTTCCGCGACTCGCCGCGCCGATTTTCATTTCGTCGGGCCTGCGAACACTCGTTCGCGATGTGTGTGTAACAGGTGTTCCGCGACACGTATTATATATTTAGATTTAACTCGACAAAATTGTACTTTCAGATTTGAGGAGGCCCTGTACGAGCTCGATAGTCCCTGTCCCCCTCTCACTCGACGCGCTCCTGCGAGTTAATTACGATCCTTGAAATTAATCAAGGGAGCCGCGTTATAAAAGAGATACTTCACCCCCAACTGTAATACGACCTTTCCTCCACGGCTGGTTATTTGTTCTTGTCTCGCAAGAGCGCTCCCCCGGATAGATACGTTCGGCCAAACAAGAATCTTCATTATTCTCTCGAAAGTTTTTAAACAAGTTTCATTTACCCGTAAGAAAGTTAATTTGCACTACGCCAGTGGCACGAATGATTTAATTACTTAATAAACTGTGGCGCTTTACGAGTCCGGAATACCGCGGAGTACCGCGAAGAAGACGAGAAAGAAAGCGGCAGGCGAATAGCTTTTTCATTTTGTTGCAAGTTTGCGCGCAGATTTGGACTGCAACGTGGGTAACAGATTGAGAGTAAATCGGAAATTTTCTGGATACAGGTGCGACGCGTTTTCCGCCCGTGAACCAAACTACTCTTCCATCTTAATCGGAATCGTTGCGAGCGAGGACGGTTCGATGAAACATTAATCGCGAAGTTCCGATTCAGTTCGGAACAACCCGTGGATTCCTTATGTTAAACGTCTATGTTAAAAGGAAATATGAAAGGGTGAAAAGGCAAAAAAAGCAAATTTTTTTTTGGACCATCGCATTGATCGGGTGGGGAGCATCAGCCGGAAAGTTAACCGAAAGTTCTCGCCTCGCGTGGAACGGGACTCTCTGGAGTGGGAAGGACGAGTCGTTAATTTCGTCATTCGTTGCGTCCCGCGGGCTCCCCGTCGTTGTTCCTCAAGGTTTACAGGCCCTAACTTTTCGTCCTTAACTCGTTAATTAAGGACGAAAGCGTGACGGCGGCGGGACGGCGCGGCGTAGCGCGGCACCGGGGTCGAAGAAGCGAAGTTTTAATAACATTACCGTAATAATACCGTCGGTCCCGCTCCTACTCGCAGCGTGGCCTAAATTATCAAAGGATCTTCCGCCTCACGTCTCCCCGCCTTGCCACTTCCATTCGCTCGCTTTCTCTATTGCGACGAACTTCCCGATGCTTTACAATCCGCACGGAATGGAGTTTAATATACCTTCGATTTCACGAAACACTAGCTCCAATGACGATCGACCGGCGTCGTGCTTGGCACACGAAAATCGAAAATGAGAAACAGGGAAAATTGAGAAAGAAAGGGGAGGGGGGCAAAAAACATCAATTGGTCTGCGTACTGGAACCGAGTCTTTTAAACATCAAGGAATGTTAAAATAATATAGATTTCTTAGTAAAACATGTAGGTACTTATATGTTCTCAACGAGAACAGAAAGTAAGCCAGTCCGTATAATGGCACTCATAAAAGAAGCTCATTACATGTGACACGAATATACATAACATAGCGGGTTTGTTGCAGCATTCCATTTCCATTCATATAAGAATTCTTTGAACAATCTAAAGTTTATTTTTTCAAAGCGAATATCTTATAGGAAAAACCAATTTTTTCACACACACGCTTCTTATTATCCAATATTAGTACAATATTTTTATACTTCTATGTTTAAAGCTTAAAATTAAAACTGTAAAACAAAGCTCTCTTGATATTTAATGAAAAACAAATTTATGAAATTAATAAATTATATTAATTTTTTGATAATTATTTAAAGATAATAATGATTTGAGAAAAGGTTATCTTCAAAAAGTTAAAGTTACCTACTTCTGTGGTAGAAAATACAGGTAAATTTTTTAGCAATTTATTTTTACAATAACTTATAATTACATAATTATTACGTTTGATATTATAGCAATTTATCTATTGTATGAATTTTTTATATCAAAATTTTCAAGCAATTACTTTTCTCAGAGACAATATCTGACATGCAAAAAACATGGAGTAACGATGTGAAAATGGAAATAACGTTATAAAAATGCATACTTAAGAAACGTGCCGATAAACCATTTTATCGTTGTATATTATATAGCATCTATACAAGTAATATATATTTTATACTACATGAAAGGAAAGGAAAAACGAAACGGGGCGAAGGGTGTCGCTTCGTTTTGCGCGCTCAGGAGAGAAATTACTCGATCGAAAGGGATGGCACCCCGACATTATCACGCAATTGTGCGAATTCCATCGAACGCGAAGTACGTTCCCGCCGAACATCATTGAGTTTCTGCTAGGAACCCCTCGACATTCGAACCTACGAAAGGACCGATGAAGGGGGAGGGGGAATTCGGCGCTTTTGCTGAGTGGCGGGAGAACGCGGAGGATTGACGTGGAACCGGGGGACGAAGAGAAACGGATCGACCGAGAGGACAGGAAGGGATAAGGACGCTTTTTACGTCGCGGAGAATTCTACGGAGATGTCGTTCGCCAGCGCGGGCGCTCCGAGGAGCGTCGCGTCGTAATAATCGTAAACGCCTTTCCGAGATTGCCGTTTCGCAGCTGTAACGCGCGCGCTTAAACTTCTCGCAGCTGCAGCTGCAGCCTGCACATCCGGCAATCCAGGTGATACCGTCCCAGAGCCGCTCTCGTAATTTCAGTCTTATTGTCCCACTTTCGCAATTAGCAATGGCTACGGGACCGTCGCTCTCGCTATCAACAGGTTACGCGTCGTCAGTCTTCCTCGGCAAGTTCTTAATAAAAACGGATCTCGTGCACACTCTCTTCCCGTCTCTATTTTTTCCTGTTCGCATCCCTCTTGCCATCCGGTCTGCGTCTCTCTCGCTTTATCTCATTCTACCGTCGGTCCGTCTCTTTAACTCTATTCCGCGTGACACATACCTACGCAACTATGCCGTATCTATGCCGGTTATCTATAGTTCTCTTTCTCTCTCTTTCTCGATTCGATTCGACACAATGCGTCGTCGTAATTATATCGTTCACCGGAACAACTGGTCTTTCGCTTTGTAACACGAAGCTCCCACTCGGCGTTTCTATGCTACTCTAATTGAAACAGTAGGTTCACGAAATTTGAGATATGCATCTTTTACGGTTGAGTCATGTGTCGCATCTTTTTCATCGATAGCATACAGCGAGTTTTATTATATATTATATTTTAGTATCTAATAAAATTATAAAATTTGAAAATCTTGTAAAAGTAAACGAATAATAAGAGAAAGTGAAATATGAATCGGTTTAAGTAGTTTTGATAATGCAAGAGGGAGGATGTCATTTACCTTACGATTATTGCTAACGCTTTTTAAATTTTACGCTCTCTTTCAACTATTCGATTTAGACATTTCTCTTTTAGTTCAAATTCAATCTTTAGAATGAGAGCTCATCGAGTATGACCCGTGATTTTAGATTTTATCACGGATATTATATTTTAGATTTTATCCTATGTTACGAAATCTATTCGCGTGAATCTTCTAACACTTGAATTGATATAACAATCACTTTCTGGAAATCGCATAATTAATCGATTTTATTTTCTCTTTTAAGTAGAGCACCCGCGTTTATAAGTTTATTTTGTTCTATGTTCATAAATTTTGATATTTATATTAGAAAGGCACAACATTAATCCTAATCTAAATTAAAAATTTGTTATATATAATAATGCTACCGTTGATATTATTTTTTTCTAGCAAAGCAAGCAGTGTCAGTAAAACGTAATATTCTGATATCATATAAAATTTTATTTTCAATATTTTCGCGAATAGATGTCGCGATATATATATGTGTTGAAAATTCATTTATATCTTGGCGAAGAGGAGCAATATGTTAAAGTTTCTATTTGTCGAGCCGTCGATTGTTTCATCCCTTCTTTAACGTCGTTGCGATGATTGCGCGATATATATAATTGAGTGCATTTCGGCGGAAGGTACTTTTGGGAGAAGCGTGACTGAAGCGGCGTTTACACACGCAATGATTAGTGGCGCCAACTGACTGGCATTCATTGGCGCCAGAAACCGTTACTATTAAACTGGCAAACTCATAAGTGTTCACATAGTGATGCTATTGGCGCATAATATGCAAAATATGTATTTAAAATTTATCGTCAAAGTGTCAACTGAGTTGTTGGGTGCGACTACTCGTCACTCTGGGTGACTATGGGTCACTTTTAGGCATATTTCTTATCTAAACACACATGACAGCAAGCATATAACCTTGAATTTTATATAGATTACACTTCAGCCTGGCGCCCCCCAGTACTGCTAAAAGTTAAAATATTTTAACTTTCGATTTCCTGGCACCAGTAACCGCCAGTAAACGCCACACTACTAGCGCCAGTTTGTATTAAGTGTTTACACTTGCATTTTTACTGGCGCTAGTCGGCTGGCGCCACTAATCATTGCGTGTGTAAACGCCGCTTGATAGCCGATGTTCGCTATCAATACGATTGATATACTGGCTTGACTTTGTACACTCTGAAATTCATTGTATCGTCCCCTTTTGGCTCTCGCTGCCGAAACGGTATTAATTACTACGCGCATTTCTGAACTTTCCGTATCCGTGGCTTCCTTGTCTCGCTTGCTTTTGCTATCGATACCGTTTGCATTTGATATTTTATGTGCCATTCGAGCGGACGGTCGACATCCGTGCATTGTACGGTCGTAACATTTCGCATGTGTATCTCGGAAGGATATACGCGCGCGCACGCGTTTTGATCAGTGAAAAGCAGTTATGCCCTTTCGCGTGGATAAATGGCAATCGCCGACGTAGCCGTCATGGACAGATTTTGCTCGTAGCCGTTGTAGCTTAATACGCAGAGTCACGTGCGGCATCTCGTACCGTGTTCCCTTTGAACGACGCAACCTGTATCCACCATTGGAACGTTACTTCTAGCGCGTGTCTCTGTTCAACCATGCGCTCTTTACGATCAAGCTAGAATTGAAAGGTTGGTTATTATTTAATTGCTTTTGACATTCGGCGAGAAACCTTGTCGGGGAAAAACATTGCCACACGTCTGTCTGCTGATAAATTTATTTTATCGGAGGTCCAGTTTTTTATCTTTTCGGTATGTTTGAACGAGCGAAATACGTGAATCTGGCATGACTACTCTTTCACAAAGGTCACGCAATTTCTCTCACTAGTGTGTGAACGTCAGTGATTTGAATATCTTAACGATTTATTTCTGTTTCACACGTTAAAATGGTAAATGCGAAAGGTGCATTGCCGTCGAAAAACACACAATTTTTTGTTTTCTATTTTTCTTTTGTTTTGTCGGAAATGGAATGAAAACATTCGATTTTTTCTGCTAAGAGCGATATCTATGAAACTCAGCGTAATATTTCGCGTCTTTAGATGAGGCGTACATCTTTTCAAAGATTTGATAGAGAATCGATATTACACGTTTAGATTCGCGATAGCACATTTCCATTTTCATGTAATTCCAATGGTTAATTATAGAAATTGTTTCTTTTATATTATTGCTCGAGCCCTGGGAGGATTTCTTGAAATTTGCACGACGTTTCCAAAGCGTACAGGCGTCTCAAGACGGTGCCTGGAGGCGCTCGTTTTACGACAGGGTCGAAATTGAATTCAAATTCGCGAGGCCCGACTTGTGTTTGCAGAGTAAACATTACGTCACGGTGTAATAGACGCACAGCGTCGAATCGCAATCCGCACGCGTGCGTGTTTCCCCCTTAACTTTCTCCCCGCGATCCTCTTGACAATCATCGCCGAAGCTACGAGCTGCATGCATCTTCTGTCAAGTACATCGAAGACGTGCCTATAGGCGGTCTAAGTAATAAAGGCAAACAAGATTGCGCTAATGTTCCGCGAGCACCGACGACGTGGGTGAGGTTGGCGAAGGAGTTCACAAATTAAAAGGAGATGGGGGTCTCTCCTGTCGGAACCGACAGGCGATGACTTGATGACGAGAAAGATGATACTAAATGGAATGCGAACGTGATAGAAAACTGCGCGAGACTGATTGTGAAATAAAAAACGGCAGACTAGAGGAAAGCGAGGAAGAACGAGTATCATGAGAGCAGGTGAGTATACAGAGAGAAGGACAGATGATAAGGGAGACCCCGGGGACCATCACGATCGTTTTATCGCCTTGCTCCAATCGGGGATATCGACTTCGTTTGCTCGATAGCTCGCCGCTTTACGGGACACTTCACCGTTACACCCTTTCGATCGCACGACCCGTTTGGTCTCGATGAGCTCTACCGGACCAACTTGTTATCCGCTCGACCGGTGTCTAATTGCCGAATTATTAGCCAGGATTTATCTCGCCGCCGGATGCGTTGTCTTTCATCGTCGTCCGCGCAGTTGGTCGAGCTATTCGTGTTCAAGGGCCGTTAAAAAGTGGGTTACGTTGCATATAGAGACATTTCTCGCTTCAACGGCGAGCTCACTCGACCGAAGCGTGATTTTATTTATCGGTAAATTCGCCCACAATGAATAAACTGCATTTATACCGCGTGTAAATATTTATTGAAATACATGGAGGTGGCAAATTCCCGATTGTATATGCGGAATCACGTATCGCAAAAGATTATTTATAGTTCTGCGGCATTCCATCAATGTAGGAAATTCAGGAAATATTTAAATTCTGTATGAATTCTTTATCTTCAGGATTCGTCAAAATATAAAAGCTAATTATTAATATAGATATTTAGATTGTTAATTACATACAGATTATTAATTATAAGCTATTTGCAGTGAAGATAAGGATTTATTATTGAATTTGAAACAGAATATAATGTAATTATCTGATTTAACATTTTATAATGTAACTGTATTTCGTGAAAATATAATTATTCCACGTAAAATTAAAAAATTCAAGCCAGAGAAAAGTTTGAATGTTCTCAAATTATATTGCGGGTTACATTACATTAATCAGTATAGCTATTATACTCATGCATACTTATTGATAACAATTTATCTCAGTTATGCAAAATTCCATAATATATTCTTTAAATCTGAAAAGTGGAACAGTATACAGAAAAATAGATTATTCTGAAATGTCATTGTGTCAGATATCATGTCTTGAAATAGCAGAAAATATGGATACCCCTAAAATCCGAGTATCGGAAACTGAAGCGAGTTTGACATCGTTCCCAATTTCCGTACATTTTACAAGAGTCACCATTTAAAATTGACGTATATGGCTATTTTCAATATGGATCCAAATTTTTCACATATTATTGTATTTTCTATTTATCCATTTTTACTTTATTTTTTATTATGATTTATCTTTTAATATATTTCTCTACAAGCATTATCTGTGCTTCTGAACCCTCAAGTTGATAATTACTAACAGTATTCCGATGATAATGTTCTCTTGAATCAGTGGGATTCAATACTAGAACATTTATCGTTTTTTTATTATTTTTACACAGATTTAAAAATAATTATTTTGATATGAGTAAACAGTACGACTTATATAAATACATATATTTAGAAAATGTTTATTTAAAATGTAAATCTGGTCCTATTTTTTAAGTACATTATTAATTTGAATACAATATTCGAGTAATATTTTAAAAAATACTGAATTAAGAAATAATCAAAAATATAAATTTCGTCTCTTATTTCAACAAATTTTGTTGCCTAATATAATATTTAAGAAATAATCCATTTTTCTATTACAACAAAACACTTTTTCGAAATATTTGTTAGTTTAAATATTTTGAATATCTACATGTTGTTCCCCATTTCTAATTGATTTGTCCAGAGGTTGCGTACCCGCTATAAGTATAATTAAACTCACGTTTATTCTTGACGATGACTGCGACGCAAGCTGATTTTTGACGTGATTTATCACGAAAAGCGATGGTGTGGAGTGCGTGGACGGAAGGAAGCGTCAGTTTGGTTTATCTTTGCTGATAAAATTGATTAACACCGGCGCAACGTTAAATTTAACTCGATACACGGTTTGCCATTATTAGTGATAAATTACCCGGCAGGTCCCGTTTACGAGGGGGGCGTCGACTTCCTAAGTGGCGACGTGGACGGTGCGGAGAACCTAAACGCAACGCCGCTTCTGCCTCGGTGCCCATTTGCGTTTCTCGCTTTTCTCGACGAGAGCAACGCGTACCGTGTCCGCGCCTTTTTTTCGCCATTGGTCCTCGAAGGAAGAATAAATGAGGCGGCGCTTGCGACAAGACAAGGCGCATGCCGCTTTGAAGTTATAAAACACTTTGCCGTACGTTAACACCTAACCCTCGCGCCATTAATCGTCTTCTCAGCGGTATTCGCTTATGTAAAAGCCTCTCGTTCTGCTTTGCGGTATATAATAGCAAACATGTTATAATTTAAAGATTCGATCTTTAAGTTTTTTATTGTATATGATAGAATAAATTTTTTTGTTAAAATTTAATTGCAAGATGAATGAAAAAGAATCTCTAAAATACACAAAACTACAATCAATTTAAATTTGATTCAATTTTGTATGATATTTCTGTTCTTAGAACAGAAATTTGATTATAATAAACTTACTTATAGACTGAACATTATCATGAGATAGTTTGCAGGACACTTCTCGTAGATCATCTTTTCATTACGCAGACGCAGTGAAAACTTCGAATTTCTTGACAACTCGAACGAGATACTTAAATGTAAAATATTATTAAATCTGCACAAAGAAAACCAGTCGCTTGAGGCTGTATTACAAATGGACCATCTGGACGTGACTTCCAGGCACATACCTGTATAAATACAAGTTATTACTTTTTAATATCTCTACAAGATTTACAATAACATTGAAAGTATTCTCTGATTCGATTTATTTAAAATATTTGCTCAATGAAAAGAGTTTAAACCTACTTTTATTATATAGAATCTGTTCAAGTTTTTATCTATTTATGTTTACAATATAAAGTTTGATACAATAATATATCTGTCATATATTTCTTGAGAGATTTGTTATAGGATACTTCCTTTCTCGAATTCATATGTTATCATAGAATTATTATAATACATATATAATGTTTTATATTAGGATTTATACATCAGCACTTTCTAATGCATAACGTTAACCATAGCTTGTGTTTTCTTCTTTAAAGCCTTCTTAACCAGTTTGTATCATCACACAATGCTACATTTCTGATATTTATCGTATTCGAACATATGCGTATGAAAGCTAGCGCAAACGAGCGACCGAAACAAATCCGAGACATTCCTCGTGAAACGAACGATAAACGATTTCTATCACGACGTGATGCATTTGGTAGTACTCGATTGAAAATTTACGAGGCCACCTTCGGCAATGCTCTAGGAAAGGGCCTTCCTACCGATAACCGTCCTAACAGAAATAGCACCTTTTACGGGAATTATCATATTCTAATTTTATGATAGCCTTTTTCTTTTACGACGAATTCGCCTTCCACACGTTTATGCCAAAAGTAAGCTTTTATTTTCCATAAACGTTAGGCTCCCGCGCAAAGTAGATGCTGGATCGTAAAAGAGTAGTGGATATATTGAAGCATTAAACTTATTCTCTTCGTGCAAGTGCCGATAACATTCTACCTATAAGTTCAAAGTAAATTCTTGCGTGAGGTGTTTTTTTTCTCGTGGGGACATTTTTGCATACAGCTTGATAAGTATCTTGGTACACGCAGAAAATAATGAACTTGGATGTTTTTATGTTCATATTTTTGAACATCCTTTTTTTTACCAACAAGAATAATTCTATGAACAGAACGTGTCTTTTCATGTACAACAATGATTGTTTTTGCAAAAGCTTTTAAGTTATACTTCCGGATAAGCTTTTAAGTTCAAAATTTTTCCTATAATATCTACATATGTATATTAACGTTTTATACTCTTCCTGTTGCAGGTAAGCACATCTTGTAAAAGATTTTTACGATACTTTCAGACAAATTTGGGTACATCTTCAACAACATATAATACGTAAGATTTTAGAAAATATTATGCGAAAACTCGCACATTGCCTTAATAAATATCTCATTTAATAATTCTTTATTAATTTTTCTTTATTAATAATTCTTTATTAAATGTGTTTGGTATTTTTATTAAAATGCCGGAAAAAATTAACACGGTATTTCTCTCATCGTTCAATGACAATTGCTGAAGGACACGTGTGTGATTGCAAATTATATAATTACGTCCAGTATTGTTAAAACTTCTGCATTTGCTAATTGGATTATTTATATTGACTAAATAAATTATTATTCAAGGTAATTTAATGTGAGACAGATTTAACTTATATATGTCAATGGAGCAAGAGTTTTATTACATTTTCTTTGAATTTCAATGAAATTCTATCAGCTTAAAGTGAATTACATATATTCCGAAAGAGATGTTATTATTTTCATATTTTTTAAAATTAAATAAAACTTGTCAATGAACGATTCCGCCACAGAAATAGTCAATATTATGATTTCTTTATCTTTAAATTTAGAATAAATTACAACGACACAGTAATATGATCAAATAGAATTATCTCTCTGTATAAACGTCATAAACTTAAATATAATTTAAATCTTTAACTTATATATATATAGTAACGTAAATGTGTATGCGTACCTCGTACATACATTATAATAACTGAAAAAATAATCGAGGGGAGATCTTAAACGCAAGATGCGTTTGTTCGCAGGCTTTCGTCGCGCGTAAAAGAGAATACGGTATGGACGTGCGTGCAGGGCGGATTATTGGCCGGCATGGAAGAGCAAGGCTTGCCTCGCAATACGGCCGATTATGCGCATAAATTAGCGACCGCTCTTACGATAGGGTGCAGCGCGAACGGGATGGGTTATCGGGCGGAGACGTGCGGTGGTAATCCGGCATCGGAAACGCATTAACAAATGTCAAGTCGCGCAGCACAGAGGGGGACGCGAGAACGGGGGTGGATCGCTTGCCGTAATCCACGTTGTAGCCGGATGCTACAAATCAAGTTTCAGGCCTCCTATCGGGCCAAACTTCAGCTTGATTTCTCCCTTCTGCGATTTTTCGTTTCTTCCACCCGTCGTGTCTTTAGTCTCGCTGTCGCCGCAACCACGGCAGAGAGCCGTCTGTTTCCGCAGCATTCGACGCACTTCACAAAAGTGCGCGCACACGGTTGCATTAAGAATCGCTTTAAGAGCCGAGAGATGCATTCGGTCTGCATTTCACTTTTATTTTAGAGACGTGATACAATATATATATATATATCTGCGACGACTGTCGACGCCCAGCGGTTCTCAATCTCGTTTGCGAACAATTTCGTTTGCGAAGCAATCTCCGTCTCTGTGAACGCTACCTTCCTCTCTTATTCAATAATTACGTGCTGCAGCAAAGAGCGCGGCTCTTTCCTAGGATGAAGTATTTTATAGTATTACTTTATTTACATGAATTATAATCATACTGCAATTACATAAAGAAAAAAAAAGAGCAGGATATTTTTGCTTTCTAATCTAACGTCTTTTCTTGCTATATTTGCCATTTTTAATAGAAATTGCTACTATACTGTATTGTACTATATTGTAGCTCATTTAAACAACTTTTATGGACTATACAATATAACTATAAATTAATTATATTGAGAAACATGACATTTACATAGGTTACTTTCTGTGTATGATAATTTGTCGTACGCACATCTCAAGTATGTATAAAGTCTATGATTAGTATGTGACAAATATTTATTTATTGATGGTATGTTAATTTGTGCATATATAAAAAGGAAAAGGGTAGTTTTTTATTTTACGCATTTTAACAATATCAATACGCAAGTCTAACGGTAAACAGCAAAAATTTGCGTTGTCCTATAAAAAAGTAAACAAGATAACTTTTATGAACTGATGTATACTATAGTATTTGCATGTTATTTCTGGAGTTTATTCGTCAAAGAACTGGGAATTGAAGTTTAATGCAAAACTTAAGAACTTATACACAAAATAATGTATAAAGTGTATAATATCCTATATTATGACGCTAATGATTCAACATGACGTAGGCCGATTTAATCATCACACGTTTCTACCTAGAACGATTGCGCTGATTATTGCGTTTAATTCAACCGCATCTCGATGTATGGATTAAATTGAATTGTATATCGATTGCACATTTTCCGGCGTTGATTACGTATTTCACGCTCACAGGTATTTCTCACTCGGCTTTGCGTGGAAATATCGATCACGCCTACGACAGCAATTTCATTTTAAATTTAATAGTGTAAGCTTAACTTATAGCTCGTAACAGACTGTAACAACGTATCGTCGCTGTATTATTCATGGAATACGCGTACGTGAATGAAGGTGAAGACTCACGAACGATTGTTGCCACGGCTTCATCGGGGTATCTGTGAAAGTCGCATTAATAATGCATCGATTAATTATCCGCTCACGCGAAAATATATACATGCTTATGCGACACGCACGTAAGCCTGATCGATTTCGTTTAGCTTGCGATAAGTTACATAGACGTTCGACGTCCGTTGTCAATAATTTCACATCGCTCTCGATGAATTGATTGCAGCGTATAAGCGCGAATCATAGTATTGAGACTAATAATAATGTTTATATGGACGATCCTTTGAAAAATTTTACATTTTGGTAACGTAACATAAGTGGAATTGCGTGAGACGCAAATTACGAGCATACTCTCGAAAAAGTAATCGTGTTGACATTAATGCTACATCGATGTTGATGTCAGAGTGTATAAACTATGCAAAGATTCATCCATTCGTTGAATTTGTGGGTCTCGTCGTATCCAACGCATGCAACGTGTGCCGCACGAAGAGGCCGCAACGCTCTTTCCGTAATCCACACATGGCTGAACGGGATCACGAAGCAATACCCCCTCTCGCTTCATGGATCACCGTGGTAATTGGTAATTACCACAGAACCTCGAGCTCATTCGCTTTCTCTCCCCGATTCTGTTCCTGTCCTGCGTTCGCCTTCTTTGAGCTCCGCTGCGAAATTGCAGAATATGAGGTTGTGTTATAAGGCAAACGCTATCCATTTCTGCGATGGCCCAGGATAGCCCTTTCTTGCCTAGGCTTGCGGTGAAATGCTGACAGTTATGTACCGTTATTTGCTCAAGTGTCCACTTAAATCAATCGTGTCCGGATGCGAGAGCATTTTGCCATTTCGTATACGTGAGCATTTCGTATACGCGCGTGTATTTATATACGCGCTAACTGCAGTGTGGTCCGCAAGTTTCCATTAACTCGTGACGTTTCGGGCATGCCGTTGCACGTGGTTCACGGTGTTCCGCGAGATTATAGCCAGTCGTGATTATTCGAGATGACGTTAGAGTTTAATGGTACATCCGTTTTACATGCATTTTCGCTTGTCAAGTAACACATCGCTAATAAAGCACGAATATGCAGAATACTTGTGTCTTGCATTAATCTACTGTTAGTCCGTTCGCTATTTTAGAGAAATGCTATAACATTTAACCAAATATGAAATATAGCAAAAGAAATGATTCTCTATTTTTTATCTACGTTTAATTGATTTCTGTGTTTTTTACTTTCTATTAAAAACGAATATTATTTAACAAAGTTTAGATATATTATTAAAAACTTGATAACTCTGTAGAAATAACGTCTACAATATTGAACGTTCTATAATGTCATTTAATATTACAATATCAAATGACCTTATGAATTAATTACATAAAACTTTAAGCTCGAGATTTGAGCGAAACGAAGCAAATGAATCGATTTCTCATTTACTCGTATAAAGGTGAATTAAAGTAAATTACACATTTATAAACGCGCAACTCATAGAGAAGCTGTATAAGAACAATCCTATACACATTGATATATCACAGAGAACAAGCATTCTCTTGCCACTTCTATCCAGTTTGATACGATATCGAACATTCGAACAGGTGTATCGCTCCATTGATGTTCGTTTCAATTCTTTCGTATGATCGTGCATTCGACAAATACACCGCAATGCTAATCCGAGTGTCTGCAATAAAAATCATACGGTAGGCGAAGTCGAAATCCGGCTAAGCCAAGCCCACCTCTCCTCAGCTAACCCCTTGCTCCGGCTCGCGGTATTTCTCACGAGGCTCTCCGCGCACTCGATACTTCATACATACATACAGCGTCTCGATCTGCCTTCCTCGTTCCTCTCGCTTACCGCCTCGAGTCTCAATCTGTCGGATGAGATCAAGGTCGTCTTTACGTATTCCTCGATCAATTCGAGAGTCTCACGCGCAGCTCGGAGAAAGAGCCGCGCGAGAACGAATCTGTGAGAGCGGAGACAAGGGGGCCAACCCAACACTCCTCTTTGTCTCGCATCTCTGGCGAGAATTCGTGCACGCGCGCGGACATAATGGAAACAAATCGTCCCTGGGTCGCGGGAGGACGATGGTTTCTCCCTCCTCGCACTCGTCTCCGTCGTTCTCTTACGTCGTATTTGATCTCGGTTGAATTGACGATACAAGGGACGCGGGCGGTCGGCGGCACCATCAGCAGGCGAGACGAAACGCGGTCTTAACGAGCGGAGAGTGAGAACATGAGAGAGAAGAGAGAGAAAGAGGAGGAAGGCGAAAGGAAGTGGATACGACGTGCTACGGAAAGCAGGGGAAAGAAAGGGAGAGCTTGCGAAAGCCCCGAAGGGATCCATCGTCGCTTCGCGATGTCGAAGTTCACGAGGGGCTGTCGCCTATCGAAGGATGGACTTTTCGATGCCGAGCGAAGAAAATTGCCGACGCGCTGATCTTTGCGAGTAGGTATTTCCTTTGGTTGTAAATGTGCGTCTTACGAACTTTCATTTTTAAACGGACGCAGGTACATGAGTTTACGTTCACACAGAGAGAGAGACGCGTCTTCGAGACGGATATTATCCTATTATCAAGTTTTACGGACACTTCGTGCTTGAAGTTTTATCACTTTTTGAGTCAGATATTATCCGGATGCTATTGGTAACGAGGAATTGATTTAACTTCGAATACTGTCGTTATTTGTACTATAATTATTTTTGTCAGACGATACTTTGAAGCCATTTGCATAATTCTTAAAAAATAATTATTTTGGTTTAGCCTTATTTTTGTTTTATAACCATAACATAGAAAAAGCCGTTGTAAAAATATAGGTTTATATTTCACATTACGTGTACAGAAAAATTTGATGGTAACATTTCTAAAAAGAATAGAACGAGTTTGTTGCAAAACAATAGGATTTTCCTAATTATATCTCGGAAAGCTTTTTACAAATCTTCAAATATTTTTTCTATATTTGATTTGTCAAGTTTATGTAAAGAATCGCAATCAATCGCGAATAAAAATGATCGTATTAAAATCCATCTTTCAAGTGAAAAATTTTATTTTTTTACACTGCGTTTTTTTTACGACACGCTAATGCAGTTCTTTTTTTATACCGTTTTTTCACATTTGCTTGTACGAATTTCAAATCACATAAACCATAGAAATATCGTAGGGGTAAAGAGATATAGTAATATTCCGCAAAAGATATGGGACAATGTCGCGGTAGGGAAAAAGCTTTCAAGAATCCTGAAGGATTTTATTACCGTTATATGACGCCCAACGAATTTTAGAGCGCCGAAAGTCTGCAGAAAATGTCGCAGTGAATTTTTGACTTGTCATCGAGAGGTGTTGAAATTCATCGACTAGGCGATTTAAAGGCGGCTATTGACGTTTTATTTTTGTCGTCTCGAAACGAAGTACATAATTTCGTAGGTTAAAATGCCTCTTAAGCAACGATGAGGGCTATAAACCTCCCGCTATTTTTGCTGCTCTGATAGAGTGAAGACACATTGTCTGCCCTCATCATAGTTGATGTTATAAAGCAATCTGTCTCTTTAGAAAAAGTTAAATATCTTTTTCATATTGCCGTAAGTCAAATTGATGCGGTACGATTCCAAAAATACCAAATAAAAAATGAGAGAGAGAAATTCAATAACATCTTATATAAATAGCAGAATACCATAAAAATATTTGAAATTAATATTAGATAACATATGTTTATAATTAGTATATTATTATCACATCTCTTGACTATGTACCACATAATATTCACGTATATATCAAGAAGGAATTATTATATTAACGAAAAGCATAGTAGATATAATGAGAGTAGGTATATAGGATATTTTGAAATGTAACTTACGTTCATGAAGCGGGCACGATTAATATCCAGTGTACAAATATTTTCCATGTATTCAGGTGAAACTGCATGTTGATTGCATTTTGCAGAAAACATGTTGACGAAATCGTACTGTATAGAAACAGCAAAGAACGCGAAATAACCTAACAGTTATTCAGACATACGTGTCGCGCGATGCAGTTTCCAATTACCGTTAAAACCATACTGCAGAATTTGCGCGCTGGTGCCGCGCGATTCCAACAGGCGCACAATGCGCATTGTGTTAGCGCCTCGAATGCGCAATGTGCAATCGGGCTCTGAATGTACGAAGAGAAATGTACGCGCGTTCCTGACGCATGTCGGGGAGGATCCCTCCCGGGGTCGCACGTTGCACGGGCAAGGACGGAAACGTCAATCCCAGGATTTCGCTGGGGCATTCTGGCCGGCTATTTATGGAAACTTAACCCGCCCGTGTACCACTCCCCGGGGAAACCCCGGCCTTTTCGACATCCACGGCATTCCATCGAGTATCTAACGGCCTACCCTGATGATCGCCGTTTATCAAGTGTCCTCTTTCCGAGTCGTTAGGCGAACTCTCTCTCTTTCTCTCTTTCCTTCCTCTTTCCCCCCTTCCTCTCCCTCTCCCCTCACTATTTTGCAACCCCTCGCGGTTTTTCCGCCTCGTTTTCTCGATCTTATCCTCGGCCCCGTAAGACCTCTTTCTTACGAATTCCGTCTTAACGAATCCCTGAGGAGGTTTCATCGATTTCCGCCTATAATCCGCGTTCGGCGCGTTCTGTTGCGGATATCTCGCTCCAAGTGAAGCGGAGGATTTATCGGCTATTTCCGACGATTCGTACCTATTATACGCTGGCTAGGTAGAAAATGTTTCATTAATTTAGCACCGTCGCGTCGCCGTCGCACTATCTCGACAAAGTAACGAAGTTAATTTGTACCACGACAAGGTGGATCGTATTATACCGTATCGTATTATATACGTATATACCGGTTTCCTTGTTCTTTATTAAGACGACGAAGTCTTTCAATTTGCACTCTGCACCTGAAGCTATCTAGTAAAGTCGCGTCGATAAGAGACACCAGAAGTTCTCGATAACGTTCTCCGACTTGCGACGACCAAAGTTCACCGACTTCGACCGAGTTTTACTGCGGAAGGAGTTTGGGAAAATGTTTGTTGAAAGGAACTCGCCTCTCCATTGTAGGACAAACAATTATTTATTTTATATCTATATCTAAATGTTGAAGCATAGAAATAAAATTAATAATATTTAATGCTACGATAAAATTAATCGCTTATTGCTACGCAAATCGGATTGTACACAACATGATATTAAATTAAGATTTGAAAAATATATAGATATTTATTTAATTCAACCCTTGTGAGGAATAATAAGAAATAGTAATTATTTATATTTTTATTTAACAACAGAAAAATTTATTGAGCAAAGATTTTTACCTATATCATAATTGTCTTCGAAGAATGTCTCCTTTGAAGTATATACGTACTTCTGTTTATCGAATAACCAGCATGATCTATAGAAACAATGGATATTGCTATCGCAATTTCCATCGCAAATCAGAATGGTCAAGGAAGTTTGCGCTGTTCGTCCAAGAAGGGGGTTCGATAATGCGAATTCGCACAGTTTGCACGCAACCGGAAGTGGATACGTGCTCGGCGTTGGTGCGTACCTGACGAAGAGAAATGACCAGCTAGACCAAACCATAAATCCAAGTGCGGCGAATTAATCGCGGCGGTGTCGGCGGCGGCATTGCCGAGCGAAACTCGTTGCGAACTAAACTAAACTAATCTAAACTCGTCCAAAACTGCCGCCAAGACCGTCGAGAAGCCTAAGATGGTGCATGCGTATTTCGACGCTATACGGACTGTGCAACACATTTCCGGCACGCAATGATCTGTCAAGCTCATCTCTTTCGTTTAATAGCGAAAATATGGGAAATTCTTACCATAAATGTGCATATATGCAATGCTAAAATTTCTAATGCAAAATTGTGTTTTGTTATAGAATTTAAAATCTGTATCTGAAATAAATGGATTAAAAATTAAGATAGAGAGAGAGAGAGAGAGGAGCTTGTATTATTTGAAAAATTAGGCTGCGAATTATTTTTATATCACTTTGAATGTGTATATCGTAGGGTTAACACATCCAACATACGTAACCACGTGGTCGTGAATGGACTGGTATTACTTACACGTAACACTCTTGTTCGAGGAAGACTTACTTAATAAATTTATTGCGCGCGTTTTACACCGCGTCTTACAGTAAATTAAAATATACCGCGGCACTGGTCGCTATGATAACAAGAGTATTCGAAACATATTTTCCGGTAAAGCTGCCACGTTTATAACGACGAAAAAGAAGAAGATAGAGAGAGAGAGAGGGAGGAAAGGGGAAAGAAAGAGAGGGAAGCAAGGGCAGTAAATATTTTTAAACTTAAGATAGCAAGACGTGTAAAGGGAGAATAGTTCGAAAGGAATGTACGAAAGTAGGTACAATAACTCAATGGCGCGGAAGAATCATCTTCAGACTATTATAATATGGGGAAGTACGCGTCCCGCCATTCTCCCGTAGGACTTTATTACGCCTCTTATGCGAGGAATACATTTCCCATGATAATGTGACGGTGCAGGTTTATCACGCGGCGATGCGATGCTACGCTTACTTCGTGCGTGGGACACGTGATGAATTTGATGAACTATCACATTTCTGCAACAACGAGATCATCAATTGATCTGGCTTATACCGGTCTACGCATACCGGTATAACAGAAATTTTGATTTTTCCAGTTCAAATTGAAATTCGTATACTACGATCGTTTTTATATAAATGCAAACAGGTTCGGCAAACAGAGTAATTTTTTTTTTATGAATGGCTTTTAACTAAATTGAGTTAAAATGGTAATTTTTTCCATTTACTTTTCTACTTTTGCACTGTTATTTACGACAGATGTCCGAAATGAAACTAACTTACATGTATGCTGCTCTCCGGTCCAAGGCAATGCTACGTAAACGATCATTTAACTTTCATGGAGTTTTTTTTTCTTTTGTAGCATGATATATCCGCTTTTCTTTTGAAGCAGCTAAATGGATACCGCGAATATACCAATCGTTTATCAGGGAATATTCTGCACGTTGCTTCGCGAAAAGCTTTTAGCTATTACAAGCCAGACGTGCATCGACAAAAGAAGCGAGAGGAATACCTAGCCGCGGGCTCTAGAGGATCAGGAACAACAATTAGCACAAAAATACGTTTATTGTACTTAAATAGAGATAGCATTACTTCTGGGAAATTTAATGCAAAATTTGCTGCAATTTTAAAAAACCAGCAACGAAATATCTGGATGTTTGTTTTACGCAAATTTTACGATAAATCACTGTTTTAATTATAGCAATCGCGTTTCTATCTTATAATTTATATCACCTAAAACATAAACAATGAATATTTTAATTGCGAGAAAATATTTTAAAGTTTTATTGCGCGCGACCGTATTTAGAGAACTTAATGTAATATAACGTGTAATAATTTTTCTCCGATATTTGTTTCTATCGGGAGCCTGTATTTCCCTTTTTATTGATCCATCCGGTGTGATTCAATAGATAAAACCTTTTTGCGAATGTTAGCACGAAGGTATGCGCCAACTTTGAGCGTGGCAAGCAAAGTTTCGAGTGTTTTGCTCAAAAGGATTTAGCCGGATCAAGCAGCCACCCCTTTTAATTTAGCGGGCTTCGACGCTCCTGAAAGCCGAGGGATAGAAAGCTCGTTTCACGCTCGTTTTGCAAACGTCTCGACTCTATTTATTTCTCCGCCGGCGATTCCTCTGTGGAAGCTTAGATGTGATCCGTTCGTATCTTTGTCACGAATAACTTTTCGACTAAAAAATGAAAAGGGCAATTTCCTAATATTTATTACTGCGAGAAAGATTTTAATAAATCATGGAATTGAGAATACACGATGCATATATATGCAGAAAAATATTTTAAATCAGAAAGTTGTTGAAGAGAGTTGCAAAAATATCTTATAGAAATATCGGGCATGCTGTTGTTGATGATTTTTGGTCAGACTATATGATATCTAACATTTCTAACATTGTTATTCTTTATTATTCATGTTTTCACATTACATACGCATTTTATAAACATACAAAAGTACGTTTTTTTTTGTACATAAAATAGTTAATACAGAATACATATATAGAATAATTAATTATTCTAAAAATTCTAAAGATGCTAAAAGTTATGGAAACTCTTCTCACAAAGTTATCTACCTATACGAATACTTGTTTTTTATGTAATTAATGTTTTATTCGCTCACTTGTAAATCTTCTACGGAAAATAGCCGGTGTAGTATCGAATGGTTCGTACAAATCGCGAGTTCATAATCGCGCTTTTCAAAACGGCGAAGTCAGTTTCTTGTTCAAGTTCCTTATGGTATCGTCCAACGGCTACACGGAGAGAACAGTTTTGCTGGATTATCCAAAATTTTAGCTAGATATAGATCTGAAAATAATTTTTGTTGGACCATCAAAATAATTTATGTAGGGCATCAAACTGTTTGCTAGAGTGTCAAAATGGTTTGCAGCATTATTACAATACTTAAGGGTCCTACTATAATTATGTGGATGGTCCAACAAAATTATTTTCAGATCTATATCCAGTAAAACTGTTTTCTACGTGTACAGTTATCTACACCACTATCGTTGGGGGTGACGAGATCGAATAGCCAGTGAAAATGGCTTGGTTGAGCTTCCATGCGGGGTAAACGGGAACCTTACCGCTAACTTTATTCCCAACACGTGAGATTAACTCGACTCCGGAGCCGGTGCCTTGCACTTACGCTTCTCTACGCCCTATCCGCCTCTTAACCTTATTAAGCTCCTGAATTGGGTGAGTATCCTTTCGAGACCGTTTGAGAAATTGGGACGGCGGTGAGCCCGCTTCCGAGGGTTCGTTAAGCCGAAACCACCTATGAGCGTCCACGAAATATAATCTATCTCACCTTTCCACTTTTCAGTTTCTTCTCCGTCGCTATCCTGCCTATCGATATATCCATCCATATCGCTTATTTTCATATTGGTGCTTTTGTATGTTATGCAGCTCACATGCTGATACGAATATCCGGAATATAAACGAATACTTTCTGTACTAACAGAAGTATAATGTGTAGTAAGACGGTCGTGGGATTATCGGGGGGCCCGATGGGATATGTGCGTGTAACGCAGTCCTTTTTACCATGTGCTTCCGCATAATGCATATGAAAGATCGTTATAAAACGCGAGATGTTTTATGTGTACTTTTATGTTACTTTTTACGTCAAGCTCGACTTTGAACTACACGAAAACCGGAAAGTTAAGAAAGAAACTCAAAGGTAAAATGAGGGAGATTTTTCCGATATGAATGTACAACGTAAAATTATCCGTATGATCAATGCATGAATGTGTCTAATAACGATTTATGTGTTATGACTTAAGAAATCCAATACTGATCTGACCTAGATTGGAAGTAAAAATAGCACTTGAAAGTAAGAAGACAGGTTTTATGACACTATGTGTTATATAATATTACACGTATCCGATTCTAATGATATATAGATATAAAAAATATATAAGATATATATATATATATTATAAAGAAGAAAGTTGGAAGTGGGGTAAGAAAAATGTTTAAAGTTTTCCTGTACACGACGGCAACCATTACTAGCGAAAAGCCAAGCGTTATGAAAGAAACATGACCACACATTGCGATGGTTATACCTCAAAGTTTGATCTGCGGACGGACTGCCAATTTGCCGGTGCGGTCGATGCAGCCGATATCCAATGTCCGATCGTTACGATTAAAGATTCGCGATAACGCAATTAAGTGCCTGGCCAAAGACGCCTTTCTACCCTCGTACTTGGGATTTAAATAAAATCAATTTGCGCGAGCGTAGGCAAATGTTGACTCAAGGCATTTCAATGTGGCTGACTGCACGAGAGAGGGCGAGTGCTTTCCTGCCGCAAAACGGAGGGAAATTGTAGGTAGGAACGGTTCTGCCTGGCGTTTCGAGCCATTTGCAAACCAAATTGCCATTATTGATGGTAATAACCATACAGTCGAGACCACCTCTCCCCGTATCTCCGCCTCGTCCCCCGTCTCCGATTTCGTCCCTTTCTTCTCTGGCCTGATCCTAGGCAATCCGCGGCAGTACTTGACTCATCGGCGATGTATCGACGGCTGAAATGTTAACTATAATCTTTTATGTCAATACAATCCCAGTCGAGCACGGCTCTAACCCTTCTTCTATTTTTTTTTTGTTCGTCAGCTTTCATTCCCGTTTTTGTTGGACCACTCTCTATCCGTCTCTTCGTTTGTACAGCAGATTTTCGATTTTCTACTTTTGCATGAACGAACTGCATGTCGACCCGCTCGAAAATCCGTGATTGCATTAATCATCGTACTAATCGTCACGACGCGACGCGGCAACGCGACCAATATACTACGTTATCACACGTTTCCATAAAACAGTTATCGCTTGGAAAGCCCGACGGGCGTGGATTGTTAATGATTAATGCATTATTAACGGTCGATTCACTTTCCGTTTCTGTATTAAGTCTCATTATTCATAATTGATCGAGCTGTAAACGCGATGGTAACAATATGTACGTCGCACTTATGTATGCAGCCGTTCGTCGGGCGACATAATTAAAGAATAACACAAAAGATCGGGAGAATGTTATCATAGTGAGATCTGACGGGACGAATAAAACCACTTGATGCAAAACCGTGCATCCTTACCATAACGTTGGCAAATCCTTAATTCATCGGTGATGCCTTGACAAGGGGTTCCAAAGGGAGCCACTTTACACTAGTCTTGCGCGTACACGAGCGTGCTGCGATAAATCACGTCGCGGTGTCTTGATAACGAGAGAAAGAAGAGTCAAAACCTAGAAGAAGAGGCAAAGAGAAAAAGAGAGAGAGAGAGAGATAACCTTTTTTTGTCTGGAAAGTTTCTCTTAAAGCGAATAGTATAGAGTCTATGTGAATAGAGTAAACATTTGAAATCTATTTTAGACATCAAGCTGAAATCGTGAAGTGAAAATGTAAATTGTTGACGCGATAAATTAATTGAATTAGATCATTAATGATTGTGAATCGCCATCTTTTCTCTTTGCAGTATGTTGGTCGTTGGATTAAAGAGAACAGACGTGTTTGGAAAATTTACTTAATGAATCAATTTTAATTAGAGAAAACGCGCGCGAACAAAAATAGAAAGAGGAAAAGGGAGGAGGAGAAAGAAGAGAAGAGAAACTCGGATAGTATTTGATTTATTCGAAAAACAACAGTACGATGTCTTCTTGTGAGGATTGTTCTTGTTCTTTACCTTCACTTCTCAGAATCACGACAAGCAAGAAAACGAAAGGAGTATCAGTCGAGCAAATTGGACGATTATTTATATTTCTACTTCTACCTGTGTCGTATTCGAAGACGAAGTCCGTCCGTTGATCCGTATACTCGTTTCCGCTCATGTTCTCCCCTCAACCTTCTCCTCCCTTATCTCGTGATTCCTGATAAATCGATAGGGGACTTCTAATGGCAACGATTTCACGAAATGGCATAATAAAACGTATTTCATTGTATCCGTCGAACTCGTTTCGTACTCGACTGTCGCGCCGAACTGAAAATGTCATCCGATTATTTCGGATCGCTGCATATCACGGGATGAAGACACAGTTCTCGATACTCATCAACCAAAATTTTTGCGGGCTTAATGCAAGATGTAAAACTGGCAATAACAATAATAGAGAAAGTCTGGGACAATCTATGCTTTAAATCACAATGGCTCGTTTATTGATTGCTTCTCGTAGTTGCTGTTTTTATTTTTTTTTTTTTTCAGAGACAGACAATCGATAATGCCGCTTTCTTACGAAATTTTATTCACGTATGCTCAGCCCTACAACCATATATTAAGTTAGATTGCCAGCTAACCGGTTAAGCGCGTGAAAAAACCCGGCGAGAGGAGGTGACAATGTGTTTCGCTGGTTGTGTCGCAACAAATTTCTATCTCTCGGTCGTATGTCGAGTGCAGCGTATCGAGAAGCAATTAACGTGTGTGGAGTTGTATACGGAGCGATGCACTCTAGCTTCCGGAACGAATAAAAAGCTCCGACGATTGACGCGATCAATAAGCGCGCCTTCAACACGGCACGTTCTCTCTTTTCCCTCTTTTTTTTGTATCAGTGAATATACGGCTTTTTAAAATTGTGTTTTTTAAAATTTGCGGGGAAAATTGTGACCCCCTTAATCATGAATACTGGGAATAGCGGAAAGGAGGACTGAGAGAGGAAAAATAGGCCGTTGATATTGCATGTCCTACAAGCCACCTAAACGCAAATCTGACATTCAAGAATCGTTGTTAAATCCACGGCAATCAAATGCCTGCTATCAACTAGTAAAAATCGTAAGCGAAATAAATTGATAATGTCGATTCTTGACATTAATATCATCGTTATCTCAAATATCATATTCTTCATGACATAAACGATGGAAAGAGTAACAGGTTTATGAATTTGTTTCCTTAATTTCTCTAAAAGTTTTCGGGAAAGTAATTTCACGTCAATTGTCCTGTATCATGTTAATATTAACTTTATAGTAGTTCACGAGGTAGTTCATATTAATATTCTTTGATTTGCGACATTCCGCAACATACATGCTTCTAAACGCATTTGATCAAGTGAATTTCTTCGTGAATGTTTTTGAGAATCGTTCAATTTGAATTGAAATTTTGACATTAACTTATTGCTGGGATACTGCAACGTAAGATACCCATGAATAATCTTTGCTTCGTAAGCGAGAGAGATCTCGCGTTACTCCTCGATTCATCTCGAGCCTTCCGTTTGAATTGCGAGGGTATCAACGGAATGACACTGAAGAACTGTTTCATTCTCAAGTGCTCTCCCCGCCTGACGCAGCTCAACGATCGCCCGGAAAATTACCTACAAGCTTTCTCTCTTTCCGCTCCCCTCACTTGCGCGATGATCCTCACTTCCTCGCTCGCGTTCTTTCTACGTAAACCCCAGAAGAAGTCGCTGTGCTGACTGTAGGGAGGATTCACGCGCGTAACGTAATCGTGGAATCAAGGACAAGCGCTGATGCGATCGCTCGGAAGTGTAAGTTATGGGGTGTATCTTGCAGTCCCCAAACGGCACGAACGGGCGACGGCTCCGTCTGCTTCCTATAAAGCCGGAGCGTACGTTGGCCATACGGGCGATTCGAGTCTCTGATTGCAAAATCCGATCGATTCCCTTCGATTGGCCCATTCGTTGTAACGTCCGATGGAAATCGCTTCTGCCGCGCCAGAATCGCAGCTTGCCAATCTTCGTCGTTCCGCGGGCGATGCTGGGAGAACGAGATATAGAGATTCGATGCGCTCGCGCTGACAAATGGGCTCCGGCCTTTGGGAAATGAGTGGTGACTCCGTTACATGATCGCAATTATGCTCACAAGCTTATCTACGATGCTTGCGTTTAATATCAGTCCTTTGGGACACTAATTATTTTTGCTGCTTCCCATACCAGCCGATTTGCGTTTGGCTCGATGAAATTTCCGGTTTGTGACATTTTCGATTTTACCTAATTAGTTGTCTTTTCTCAATTATTATCCGATTATAATAATATGCTTTTACTTCTTTCAAAATTAATGCAAAATTTTGAAAAATTTAATGCTTTTAGCTTAAAACATGGTATTATAAAGATGACTAGAGTGCGAAAAGATAATCTGTCGCATATTCTTGTTTTTCATGTTTTATTATACATTTCATATATCCTATTACATATTTTAAAGTATTAGCTGTACTTGTTTATTCACAAAGCTGTACGTATCTTTGACGATTTACCTTTTCTAATCGTACCAGCCAGATGTGACATCGGCTTATCTCACTTTACATGAACAATAAATGTGATTCCCTACCGTACGCGACGACGGGATTTGGCAGAGCACTGAGAGGGAAAATACGAATGAAAAATTCCGTCCTGGAACCTTAGAAATATGCCGGGTTACGTTTAGAGAGATGTTATATCAGGAACAGTAGGGCAAACTTGATCGGCCCCGATCTCCTTCGCCACCTGCTACTCATGTGCCCCGTTTTCGTATCTACGATTCTTCGTTGAGCCATGCAATTCACGCGACATTTTGTTATTTCTCGTCGTTCGATACGGCGGAATAATAGAACGCTCCTGGATTCAACAGGATTTCTGTATGCTATATATAATCGTAAGAATAACGCACATGCATCAATTGCGCCAAGCAACTGAGAGACATGTGCGCGTAAAATTTAAAATGTAACATTTATAGCTAAATTTTGGTTTTTCTACATACATTGTAATTTTGTGCGCTGGGAAAGTAACTTAATTAAATTAGACGTCTTGTGTCGTTTCATTTGCTATTCGTTATTACATGACAGGAATCATATCAAAGAGATGACTGTAATATCGTAAAATTTTTTCCTTGCTTATATTTTTGTTATAAGTATAATTAACGAAGTGCATTCTAAGCCTTCAAGGTACACTGGTTTAAAAATATTAGGATTTGTAGCAATGGATTTTACTGTAGGTAAAAAGTTTTGTTGTAACGTGTCTTGATCTACAGCAGTGTGTTGGTCATTTCATGATTTAAGTTGTTTCCAATATTATTATTATAAGAAATGACCGTTTTTGTGATTGTTCACATTTTTGTTTCCTCGATTTCTGTGACTATTTGATTTAAAGTTTAACAAACTATATATATGACCGAATATCTTATATTAAATTATAATATTTTATATTACATTATTATATTAAATTAAACTATACAATGTGCCTGTGTTATTAACAATACATTTATAGGAATTATTACATTTATAGGAAGTGAATGTAATAAAGTCTCTGTTTCAAGTGTAAAGGTACGGCTCAGGTGCGATCAGCAAGCTATTAAATTGCAATCTAAGTAGTCGCGCTATACCAACCGCGATAGTCAATGCGCTATCGACCCAACGTAATACGGCCATTGACGAAATAACAGCAAAACTTGGTGACAATCGGATACTCGCGAGAGAGAACCTCGCCGGCTCTCGCCCAATCTACCCGCTTACGCTCGCTGCTGCTTGTTCCGTGCGCCATTATCGTATATTCCGCACGGTATCGAACTTCCCCTGCAACCGACCGCACATGACAGTCACCGATATCTACGGTGGATGATACTAACGAAGCAGTATCGCACTCATAAAATGTTCCCCTCATGGCGGTTCTTTTTAACTGCGGAAATACGCGCGTTGTCGTATCAGTCTGATACCGACGAAACCAAAAAAAAAAAAGGCAGAAAACGATCGCCGAATAGCCGAGCGCGCACGGAGTTACCTATTATTCCTGATTTTTCGTTGCGAGTGGAACGACATAAATGAGATAAATACGAATCGAATTTCATTTATGCGCGCACGCACACGTGTACCGCAATATTCCGGCGTTGAAACTACGGCAGCCTTTCTGCTTGTGATAAATGGGGCGCAAAATTTGCAGTGATGTAATAAATGTTAAGCGTCCGTGACGTTTGCACTTGTCTGGTATGTGTATGAGACATGATTTATATTCTATTTATTCTCTCGAACTTTTTACAATGGATCGCCGCAGCAGCACGATAATGCGCGAAAGTGCTTAAGCGCTGTCGAGAAATTTTTTAACTTTCCAGATTTATTTATACGTTTCTTATTACGAAGCGGGGAATATAAAGAAAGTATAATCGTAAGAGTGAATGAATAATCTTCTAAGCGTTTTTCGTTTGACGGCATACTGAATCTACATAGCTTTAATCTTGTTCTTAAACATATTATCTGTTTACATGGCTGCAAACTCACGAGATAAATTCTTTGATGTTATTGTAAGACTTGTGATAAGTCGGAATAATTCTTTCACGTGTAATTTATCACTGACGGAATCCTGCTACCCATTTTTATGGCTGGCTTCAGGTGGTTAGCGAAAATATCGAAGGAGGTCGGAAAACCCAGGAAACTTTTCATTCCGATTTCTACTGGAACACGGTACGCGTACCGCTTTCCGGTCTCATAAATCCTGCCAACTTTTGCTTCGCAACATCGCCAGTGTTACACAGTGGTAAAATACCTACCTCAAACCATAGAAATCGTTGACGTATGTACACGCCCGTGCGACCCCATTTACTCGAGCACCTTGATTCTGATGGTTCTCAAATTAACACCTTTTTTCCGTTAATAGTGTTGAGCTTATATATACTCGACCTTTTCTATATATGTAATATCGTCATCTACTTTGATTTTTGGAATATTCTCGTTAAATTTTCATAAACTGTAAGCGATGAGAGAATAAAGAGCTGTAATTAGCACTCTATCAAATCTGCAACTCTAAATGCTAACTAGAGCTCTCTTTTCATTCGCATCAATTTTTTAAACAGCTTCTCGTAATTTCTTTTTCCAAGTTATAAATATACTTTTATGCGCGAACGCTGTCACTAAGGAATTTCTGTTTACATCAATAGCGGGGCGTTTAGATGCGCTGCACTTGGGTATAACATTCCTTGCAAGGTCATCCGTTCAGAGAAAATCTTCATTCAGTGAAGTTTCCCGAATTCTGCAGCTGCAACGTAGCAGCGTGGCAGTCTCTTCACCGGACGAGCACTATTGTGTACTATTCCGACACGTATTCTCATCCGTACGAGTGCGCTTTTGAGACGCGTTGCAGAAAGAGAGGCCACAGAGAGGTTGTATCTCCGACGACGTCGATACTGATCCTCTGTCGCGGGGGAGCCTTAAACGGCTGGCGAATAGAATCTGACGAAGCGAAGAAGAAACGACGTGCTGAAACAGAAGTCTATACGTTCGACGTCGCGGGATCAGTCGTGTGCAAGTGTACGTATGTGCGTTCGTGTAGCACCCGGCGTAACGTATCTTACCTATGGTCTGGTGTTATCGTGGTTGCGCAGCTTGCTCTATTCCACGGTTACGAATACCTAGTATCTGGTATGCAAATTTATCGCGAGAGCCGCATAAGTTTAGCATACATTTCTTGTTTTCGGGTGAGCTATAGAGAATCACGAATATAGAAGGAGAGAAAGAGAAAGAGAGATAGAAGAGAGAAAAAGAGAATGCTAGGTAAACATGGAGAGAAAGCGGGAAGGAAAGGGAACAGATACAAGCAACGGGACCGTAGTAAAGAGTAAACGATAGGGACAGAACCACGTTACTTGAAGTGGTACGAACTCCTGTGCTCTTTTTTTTCGTTTCCCGTCTCCGCTTTACAACGACTCGTACCCGAACTGGCGACTGAGAGAAAGATACATGACAGGAGGAGGACGAGGCCGAGTCGTGTATATCGTTTCTAGTTTTGTTTATAGTCTCTGCGCGAGGGTGGGCTCGCATAGCGGCCAACGATGCGTTGAAACGGGTAGTCCGGACCATGCCGGACTTTGCAAATGGGGATGCAAACTGGCTTCCCTCCCCTTGTTCGTGAATCTTTGTGCGCGGATAACTCCGCCACAGGCCAGCGGTCATTTAAAGGGGGCGGTCATTTCAGGGTACCATTGTTATTGCCCTTTCTGTCGTGTCTCTCGACATACCCCTTCTCCCGTAAGTCACGCTAATACAAGTTCGTATAAACGAAAGGACGAGTTAGTTGCATTAATTCGATTGTTCTAGAATGCGTTCCGATATGTGATTTAATTAAATCAGTAGATTTATATCATAATATGAAAATATTGAATAAAGAATTTATAATAGTATATACTAGGCGGAAAATGAGCTGCAGATATTGCAGTACCTATATATATTAAAGCATTGCATATCTCGGAATATTTTTTTTTCTAATGACTGAATTGCGGTATTCGAGCCAGGAAGATCGACAAATCGCGGGCCCCGATTTGTTGTTAGATAATCCTCTTGACTCCGTCTTGCTTCTTTTTCTTTGGAAGATTAAGAGAACGGTGCCGTTCGTTGTAGACCTCATTGAAAAATGAAGCGCCGCGGGGTATATTCGCACGAGACACGCGCGCTTGTTCGATCGCCTCGCATGATCGCGGGCCGTAAATCAGGCTAGTGATTAAGACACGCTTGTACATACACACCTACTGACAATCCAGCGATCAAGTGTGCACGGATGGAATTTTCGCTCGGATGAAGGAAGAGCTGACGCCACCGCGCCGTCACGGTTGGGGATAGTTTACTTCCGATACTGAGACTGCTCTCGGGGTTCGATACTTTATCCTTCATGTTGGTTACATGTCGATACTCAGGAGTAGAGAATATGTCGGAGATATTACATGGATGGAATCTTTAGCCTTAGAAATGCACAACAGACTATACAACTTTCAATTACTTTTATTTTATCCTTATTTTTCTTCTTAAGAAAGATCTTCAGATCTTCGAAAAGATCATAATAAATTCAATGGAAATTTAGAAACGTCATAAAAAAATTATTGCACATTTTAAGGTATTTATGTTAGACTAATTAGTATTTAGGCTGCTCTGTGCTAATATTTTATGTCACTTTAGAGACATTTAGTGTTACACGTATTTATACATATCAGGAATCTCATAAGTGTTAATTAGAGTATTGGTAATAGAGTATTGGTTTTTCGACGTAAGTCTTTTCAAAGTTTACAACGTTTGATTTTAAATCTGCGCTTCATTATTCTGCTAATTATCCGCGACTTACCCGATCGTGCCAAAGAACGTGTTACCGACATTCTACTAGACAGTGACGCCGTTTCACAAGCTCGGGCTATGAAAAGAATATGAAGGATACTCGCGCGATCCTCGGGTAGAACAGAAGAAGCCGATTCATTGAGCGAGAAGCTTACACCCGCTGCTTTTACCGCATTTATACATACATACGCGATTTCATTACTCGACTTTTCCCGCGCGACCTTCCGTCCTTTACTTCGCTTTTCGCCCAGGATCTTGCATCGTGCACAACCCTGGTCTCATGCTGGATACTTACGCGCTTGTGTGCACGTATACCCACGCGCTCAGTTTTAATGAGAAGCGTAGCTTTCTGTATTTTTTAAGGAACGAAAAGTGATTGCGTCATGGCTCCTATTACGAACTTTGCACCGTTACACTTATATACTTTCGGAGTAATTTAATTGGCGGATGCGATATTTAATTCGCTGATTAAGACATGTTAAATTGACCTTAATTGAACCTTAAAATTGAGACATAATATACGATAATAAATATGGACATTTGTGACATTTTAAGACAATGAATTGATCGGCTAAATAGAACAATTTTTTGCCAGGAGCGAAAAAATTTCGACATTGCGTGATAATTACTAAAAGCATAATGAGTCAACTCGAAAAAAATTTATAGCGGATATATTGGAAGCCGATGATCGTATTTATTGCCGTTTATTGCTAAACCAGTGGATTGCGTTTAATTTTGATACGAAATACGACATACAAGAACCATGCTTGTTTTATCGGAGGATTATTCAGTTTTACATTTGCTATTTTTATCACTGGATAAAAACGCAATTTTACAGAGGCGAGTGAAAAAATGTTTTAACGCTAATCGCAGAGCCGAGAATGCTTTGGAAAAAGATTTCATGTATATTCGAATTTACGAACATATAGAGAGATACAAATCAATAATATTGAAATGTACTGAATCCCGAAATTAAGAATAATCGAATTTTGGCCATATCAGGCGCAACGTGATAAAACCTGGGTAGAATAAATAATCATTATTTATTATTACCGTATTTTCATATTCATGAATATTAATTTTTATATATTCGATAAATTTCAGAAAAGTGTGTATCAGTAATATCTATGCTCATTAATAATCTCATTAGGTTGAAATATTAATCTCACGGGACACGAATTCTTTTCCTAAATATACGATATAATTATGAAACTATTTAACGTTGAAAGTTTTTAATAAAGGATAAATTTAAAAGAATCATTAAATATTGAAATCTTATTTCTTGCCGTAGAAACTCGATTTGACATTTAATTATTAAAATTTAATTAATGCTAAAAGATGAACATTTTGTCAAATAAATAAATAAAATTTCATCATTGATATCTACATTTTACGATACATTCTGTACAATAATATGCACTACTACTCGAAAGTTTGAATCACAACAACGAAGAACCGGGCGAAGGCTGTCGTAGAGCATCACTCGTCGCGAGCGTCACTTTGCATCTATGCAAAATATATCTCTCGACGTGGTTCGCGAGATCGCAACGAAGGATTTCGAAAGTTTAATTTGCGTACCTACAAGCAGGCGCCGGCAAACGTGTGCATTAAACAAACGTCGACGCAACTGCGCAAAACGACGATGAGAGCGACTGCGAAAGGGACGTCGAGTAGCGATGCTGCGTTACGCGCGACGGATTGCAGTCGGATACGCGGAGAAACGCGCCGCGTAACGAGGTGTGTAGGCGCTGAATTTGTTATATCCGTACGTATGTACGTACGTCTGCACATACGCCCGGCCGATATTTCACCCGATAAGCATGCAGGATAGCGACGTGGTTGACGGTGGCAAAGAGGGTGGTCGGAACACCACCGACCAAGGGGGAAGCTGGAAAGCAGATCGGATTCGCCCGTTATTGCTCCTTTGAATCGGAATACCGCGGCGATTCGTTCTCATCCCTCTTCCCCCTTCCCGCGTTCTCTCCTCCTCTTACTCTCTCTAGTTGTTCCTTTCGTCCTTTATCAGAGAGCGAGAAGGAAATACCTTTTTTCTCTTTCTTCCTTTCCTTTCCTCGTGTATACGCTGCCTGGAACGTACGCCGTCTGTAAATCTAGACGCGAATGCGTCTCTGTCCGGATTACAAATCGAAAGCGGTTTAGCTACTTGCCTTTCATAAAGAGGAACGAACACGTACGCATAGACATACGTCCAATCTCGGTCTACCTTGGCGTTGGCGCTCCTGCGCGCTCTCCCGTTACCTCGGCGGAACGCTTCCTCCACCAGCGGGCCCCGCGTTCGTCTTTTACATGCGCGTAGCAGCCGCGACTCGATTACACGGGAGAAATAAATCGAGTTCTACGTGAACGGACTTGACAATTCTGGAAAAAAAAACTCCGCCAGTAACCGCGGTTCGTAAAACAGACTTGTGGAATGTTAAGAAGACGCGCGCGCTCGGGAGAAGAAGTGCTCATTATGTACATATTCAGAAATTCCTGGCATTCCCGCATGCTATCGTGACACGTGTTATCGTTACGAGGTATCGGGCATACGCTTCAAGATTCCTAATGACTGACGAGGTAATAGCAAACCGTAAACGCGGTTAATTATTATTTTATATCTCGAGCCTGCATATCTATTAATGTTTCATTCATGCTTACCGATTAATCTACAACATTCCTTCGTAAAGAAAGAAGCAATTATAATTCAAATCCATATATATTATTATTTTATATGATAATATCGAAGTTATATATGTGTAGCTAATAACTTACAAAAATTTACTATTGTACCTTTTAATGAAGCTTTAATGTATGTTCAATGTTTATATTATAAGATTTCTTTTATGAAGACGCTTGATATTTTAGAAAAGTTGAAGATTTTTCGTTTTTGCTTTACCATATTTGACTATATCCATTACGTTTAACCTGAATTTGTGTGAATTTTTGTAACGGCACATTAAATTGACGATTCACCGACTTACATCTTTTTCTCTAATAAATCTGCATTTTATTGGCAAATACACCAGTCACGTTTTCGAGGTACGAGAAGTGAACCGCATCTCTAGCGCTGATTCGCTGTAATATAAACGAGCCGAGAGTCTAACTCGCGACCGGATATCGCGGAGTCATTCGCGGTGCGAATAAAGTCGAACGGTGCAGATACGAGAGATGGAAAGCGGGAACGCAGAGAAGATAAAAAAAAGAAGCGAGGAGAATTATCGAAGGAATAATAAGGAGGGAATATCTCTGGGCAGCAAAAGGAAGAAGTGGATCAACGAGATAAGCTCTTGCAGGGCGCAATTCAACGAAGCCGTGAAACAAAGCTCCCCGCGGTTCCGGAAGCAGCCGGTAACGTGACTCGAGTGATTCAGCGAAACCATAACACTACCTTACCGCTAACTACTCGTCTTCGCGTCTGCATAGGAGGAGGGGGGAGGGGCGTATGATAATCTGCAGTGCGCATACTATGTGTCGTGTATGCGATGAGATATGAGAACATTTAGAAGCGTAAGACAGCGCAAAGATCCGCACCGATCCCATATCGGAAGTACTCTCAATGCCAAAGCGATACATCGATTCCTGGATAATGCCTACAGAGATTCACAAACATCGATAAAGTTCTTTCTTCGATTTCTATTGCTGTTTTTCTCTTTCTCTCTCTCTCTACATTGTTTTTGTTTAACCGCACGAGAGCGAGAAGTGCGGCTAAAGTCGAAGCGAAATAACCATGGAGGCGGAATATATCCTCGCGAAGGAGTTGGAATCGGATCCCCGGATAAATCCTTGAGGGTGCAATCTGGCTGGGTGGTTGAACAAAACGCGGCGCACCTGCGGACTAGGAAACACCTTGGGTAACGTGACTCGGGTGCCTCGCGATGAAACCATAATATTATCCGACGCTCTTCATCTCGTTCATCCCTGCGCAATCACGTAAGGACGAAATGGAAAGAGACGTTTCCGGATAGCCGGGGCGAAATCGGATCGCGGAAAGAGAAAGCGTTTCGACAATCGCCGGACAGGCAAAAGGTCAGGCGCCGTTAGGGGGAGATGTCCGCTTCGCGGACGAAGCGGATTACGGGTAAATCCTCAACTGCTGGCGCACTCCGATCATTTATCGCCGATAAATCGCCGGGCGCACCGTTTAATTCCGTTAAAAATATATGTATACATCTCGTGCCCGCCATACGTCATGTCATTTGTGCGAATCATGAATATGCGCGATGAAACCGAGAGGGCAAATGGCAAAATCGTCGCGTGCACATTTCACCTGGATACTGCGCGTTTCATACACAAACGTATGATTTTGTACATGACATTCGAATATTAAAAAGAGAAAACGATTGATCGGGCTACTTGCGTTTTTTATTTGATAGGATTTGTTATTGCTACTGCTATGCGTGTTACTATGATAGAATCATTAATAGTATAATTCAGTTAAAGTACGATGGATATGAGCCCGCAATTAATTTGCTCCGCTAAATTGTTATTACTAGAAAATGACTATTCTCGGTTTCATGTAATTTGTATAATATTTCAAAATATGTACGTGATGGGATTATTCTATTCAGTTGAAATAATGATGGAAATGAAATTAAGTTACGGGGATTTTATATTTGTTTACAAGTAAACACCTAATAAAAAAATATACTATAAGTTATTTAAATTGAACGTAACTTTTTGTAACTTTTATTTTATATTTCTTTATATATATAATACGAACTTTTTGTTGTATCTTTATAAAGATAAAAGTTATAAATCTCTCATGATCTTACGCGATTTTATTCGATATGATTTAAGATGTGTCGCCTCAAATTCTAATTTATCATATTGGTAAACTACGCTAAACTATCATGGAGCAAGTTCGTCAGGTGTCGCAGTTATCTCGTTTTCCTTTATATCGTCAGCGATTTTGTGCCAATGCTATATGATCGCGAATAAATCCTCCGGGATGCAATCTGGTCAACCTGTGACAGTGGCTCGTATTCCGAACACACATTTATCAAAGATGTAACATCTAGCCCCATTTAATCTGTACAGTTGAAACGTCACATCTTTGATAAATGCGAGCTCTAGATACACGGATCTGGATACACAGCGCACTTCTACGATCTTGAAAGCGCAGCGGTAATAATTATGCGTCGATGAAAGCCAGCTGTCATTGCCTCCAACTACAACATTTTCCTTGTTAGAGTATCAATTATTACTTACACAAATCTCTTTCTCAAATACTGTTTTTGGACATTTATTTATTATCTATTATTTAAATCAAATGTGTGCGTTGAATTTCATAGAGATTTTGTATCGTATGCGCATAAATCGATAGCGTTTACAATATCGCGTACTTTCGGACAACGGAAGCGAACGTCATCATCGTGCAACATCTCGTAGAACGTTGCCCCAGCGTACAGGTCTCAAGTGGCGAATAAATCTGAAATAAAGATCCTCGAGAGTGCAAACTAGACAAATTGGCGGAGCAGAGCAGAGCAGAGAGAGAGAGAGAGAGAGAGAGAGAGAGAGATGTGCGCGCGAACGGTAACGCGACTCAGGTGCACCAATGAAACCATAATATTATCCCCACGCTCTTCATCCCGGTCCCCTCGAGGCAGCTCTACGCTTCATCCGCACCGGACGAGCGCCCGGTGAAACGTACGATGCACGCTGCCGCAACCTGCGGTATGCGCATGCCATGGATAAAGAGATATAGCGGCCGCATTAGGAGAGGCACGTTAAACGTTGCTGCGCGTCCAAGAAGACGGAAAGTTCAGCCTTCAGCCCTGTCCTATCCTATCTTGTCTTGTCGGGTTTAAAGCGCGGAGAGCGCGGAGGCGGCAAAGCGTACGGCCTGCCCTGCAATATTGTGTCTCTAACGTTAAGCCTTGGAAAATTGGCTCATTCATCTCGCTCGCGGAGACACTGCCCGATGCGATATCACGCTTGGTACAACACTTTGAGAAAGGGGTAATGGCAACTTCCTCCGTGCGATTCTCTTATTAAGCGCTTTGTCGCGGAGGATGACTGTAAGATGCTTTAGGAAAGCGAGTCACTTTGTCGACGGGTTTTCAATTTTTATAATCAAAGAGCGCGGTTCAAAAAGTCGGTCAATCAGTTAATTATATATATTGTCATGCTAAAATATATTCCTATAATATATGAAGTAAAATACGAAGCTGTTAAATAATATCCAACACTATCGCTGAAAAAAAAGACTATTTCTAAATTTACATAAAAGTATTTTATTACTTTAAAATCAAATATATGTATATGCATGGATATATTATGCGCTAGCACAAACGGTCGTTTTTGAAAAATTGTCTAAACGAACTAAACTTCGGGAATTGATTTTGCGATATGCATTTTTGTTTCAACGTTATTGTTATTTTAAAAAAATAGATACAAATTGATTTTAAGCGCAATGAATTGCTTTGTTCTGATAATAACATGAGATAATTAATATATTTATTAATCACACGCGCCTCATGTCGTTGTCATCCGCAAACATGTACGACGATCGTAATATCAATATTCATATGTCACGCGAGGGCATTAAACTAGCAGCGAATTAGCGCACGTCATTATTTCCGTTAATTCGTACCTGCTATATCTCCTCGCGAACGAGCACATTTATCCGTGTCCGGAAATCCACGTCCGTCCCTCGCCGGGACTTGTCCGCGAGACGAGAACTTCCGTCGAAAATACAACCGACGAAATAATTCCCAGCTAACTTTTCGCACCAAACGGCACTGGTACGGTGGATTTTCCCTGCTCGGAGGACTCACAAAGTGGATAATCGCATGAACAGAGAACACTGAGAGAGCGGAGAAAAAGGAAAAAGGTGTTCTAGCGAGGCTGCGAGGAAGGCCGTCAGTCAAGTGCGTAACGCAACGAAATATCTGATTCCGAGAGTTCGCGGACTCATTCTCGGAGTTCGAGAGCAAGCGGTGAGTTCGATCAGGCGTAAAGGATGGTTAAGGACAGGCGGACGAAAGGCGAGGCGAAGCGGGATGAGTTATCTCGGCGAGAGCTTTCAGCCTGCGCCGTAGACGTTTCAGCCGCCGCGCAATTTTCGTTTCGCGTTGTGAAAGTTTCTACAAGGTTTGCGTCTTGAGCTCTTCTCCTTCTTTCCTTGGATATTAAATGGATTTTCGCATTTTTACCGAAAGTCAATGCGGTTTGGAGAGTATATAAGACTGTTACCGAATATTTGAAATATCAATATCATAAGAGAAACTAAAATTAATATGTTTTAGAGCCAGTTTTTTAATAGTCGTTTAAACTGAAGTTTAGCTAAACTCCACTCTTTATCTTTTTCTAAAAGGGATAGTTAGAAAAAGACGAAGAGTGAGTTAAGCTGAGATTAAAGTTAAGCGACTATTGAAAAACTGTCCCTTAATGTCCAACTATCAATTGTTGCTTTTGATCGATTGATATTTATGCTAGAGATACGATTATAATGTCGCTAGGAAATCTAGACTTCTATTATATAGGTGTTTCATCTAAACGGAGGAGACGGGCGCCTAAACCAGCAGATATAGGTATCGTCTATTCTCATTCGATTCGCCCCCACTCGCCCAATCTCTACGGCCAAACGGTCTATTTTAATTGAATTTTCAGGAAAAAGGGATGGTCTGAATTGACGTCTACGAGGGAATTCGATGGGGGCGGGAGGGGGCAGGTTAGCTCTCGCGTTCGTACGTTCGTCCGTTCGTTCGTTTTCGATTGTAGCTCGCGGCTGAAACCACCAATAAAGTAATTCCGGTTAAAGGCAATCGCGCCAAAGGTACTTCACTTACTCGTCCTCTCGAAATGCCATTAAATGCCGAGGGTATCGGCCGTGAGGGCCGAACGTATTTGCGAAAAACGATATTCGCACTTTTCAATGACGCCAGAAATAGATAAGTGTTAAAGTAAAATTACTGTAAAATTTACGCCTATTGTAATTAAAAACTTTAAAGCAGTTTTGTTTTTCGGGGCGCCTGACATTCCTGAATTTAATGGGCGTAATTGTTGCAAAGCGGTATTTCAGTAAGTTTGTTATTTAGGCTTGCTTTAGATACGAGAACCTTATTTTATCAACAAGCCAATTAAATTTTGAGAGGCAGTTCCTATCATGATTTGTTGCGAGAGATAAGAGAGGGGCGCACTACAGCAAATTGCGATTCTTAGTTACTTTCTTTTGATACAGATAACATGATCTAAAAGTGACTAAAAGTGACGTGAGTCTGTTACAAAAGACGATCGCTCGCGCTACAGCACGCGGCGTATCTCGCTTAAAGATGCACACTGAAAATTCAAAAGTGAAACGGGCAACATCGCCAGCTTAAACAGTGAGCCATTAAACGCGCGGGGCTATGTAAATAACTTTGTTCCGGTAGCATTATCCGCCTGTCCGCGATGACGTGCGTGCGTCATTGCCGGTGTACAATTTTAATTAACAGGAATGTACTAATTAGTTCGTAAAGCCAATAGCCATACGGTGTGCACAATGAGTCTCTTTCCGCACGCTGCCATACCAATGTATTTTATCACATAGTGAGGAATGCGAGGAAACGTGATATTCGTAATCATTAGCTGGTATATTACTTAAAAATTTTATTGAAAACCGATATATTATCCAAGTATGTATTATTATATAATTATAGGACGTCACGTTATGTGAATGGACGAAAGTAACAAAGCGCGAATCGATAAGTCAGTGTTGCAATGAAATTTTGAAATTAGTTTAAACGACACTACCCTCGAAGCTTGACAAAGTAATCGTGAGATCAGCCATTAAATCGAATTAAAAGGAAGGGAAGCGGCTTAATGCAATTAGCAAGAAAGACTGGCACATAGGTAGAATCGGAGTAGAAAAGGAAGGAAGAATGAGGAAGACAAACTGTTGACGAGAGGGGAAAACGGGGTTGAGACCTCATCACCATTAATGTTAATTAACGTCAATTGCGATCAGCTATAAATACGTTTAAAATATGCAGCCTGTGCCCCATAGCCACAGATATGACATTTACAAGAAACGTGGAAAATTATATTAGTAAACATTTTCTCTTTCTCCTCTTTCTCTTGATCGTCATGGCATCCGACCTTTCACTTCCTCGTAAACGTTGTATCTATTTCTCTTAAACAAAGTGCGGGATTTCATATAAGCAATTACGACGAGAAACGGATTTATACTTTATATTTCACTTAAATAAAATGAAAATGTTACTGATATATAGATCAGAAAGAAAACAAAATTTGAATCTACTTTCATTATGTGATTTTTATCAAACTCCATTATACACAGAATGATTCTCAGTTATCTGGTTAGTTCACTTTGGACTATATGTTACTTTTATTTCAAGAGTTTCTGCTTTATTACACTGTTAAATTCGTAGTGTCAAATTTAAACCAAGTTCCTTGAGTTAAGTGAAAGAAACTAATATTTCATTGTTTTTAACTACCACGTGTGTCGAAATCACACAACGTGTAGTTATTTCAACCCATTATTTAGTTAAATTAACGACATATTGAGTAGGAGCAGTGGCGACTTAATGTTTGAGTCATTTTTAACTATTCCGTAGATCGCCACTGCTCCTACTCAGTATGTCGTTAATTTAACTAAATAATGGGTTGAAATAACTACACGTGTAATTTCGACACACGTGGTAGTTAAAAACAATGAAATATTAGTTTCTTTCACTTAACTCAAGGAACTTGGTTTAAATTTCACACTACGAATTTAACAGTGTAGCATTAGAGTAGGTACTTGTATTTTTACTGCGTTTGCAATTCGATATTCCATTACTCTTTCTGCTGTAAAATAACATACATATTTTAACCCGACGTTTACTAAGGCGAGAAATTATCCCAGGTACTACTCTGTCATTGTAATAAAAAAGTTTTAAATCAGTTTTATTGATATAAACTAGCTAATAAGGACCAAACTTACAAGTTTAAAATATTCTAAAAATGTCATGTTGCAACTTAAACTCTTAAAGCAGCTGGAATTTAATAAATTCCACCTTAGTAGTTGTGCACATATTTTCATTTCAGTAATGCCAAGTTAACAATGTTAAAAGATTTACTTTTATTCTAGAATAAATGTATTGCTTTTATCAAACCTATTTATTTTCTTTTTATTTTCTATTTGATACATCAAATAGAAAATAAAAAGAACATAGATATACGTTAATCTTATCACATATAATATTCACATATCAGAGAATTTATTATTAAAGAATAAAAAGAGCGAAATTATTAATAAAAATTGATATTTTTAAATATACTTAAATTAATATCCACCGTTATTACACGTTTTTTTTTGTTGCTCATTTTATTTTATATTTCTTTTTTTTTCACAAACATGTTAAAAACATATTTGAAAATTTGAGACCACTATGAAATAATATTTATTGTATAAACTATAAAATATAAAGTCAAAGTAAAAAGATTAATATTCTCGCATTTTTTAATTCCTATTTTGGAAGTCGTACTCCCGTTCACATCTAAAATTGAAAAATGTAATTTTGTAACATTTGTAAAGCTTTATTTGACAATACTATATATTACGAGCTTTTCTCTATAAAACTGCTAAAAGTACAAATTAAGTTTTACGAGAATCGAATATTTGAAGCTATTTGAAGCTATAGTTGCTATGCAACTTTAAAGACTAAAGGAAAGACATTATGAATTAAATTTTTATAAATTAATATTTATTGTAATTATAGACGTTATTGTCGAACTCTGTGGCGGCAGTGTGGTCTAGTGGTAGAGCGCCAGACTCGCAATCCGGAGAACTGGGTTCGAGTCCACTTGAGTACACTGGAATTTATTTCCAGAAACTGCGCCCCCCATGCGAGAAAAATTCTCAAATGGGAAAAACTGGGCTCCGTCTTTCGGAAGAGACGTTAAACCGTTGGTCCAAATACTATATGGCAATATCCACCAAGCCAGGGTGCTGTGGGCTAATCACCCGCACATCTGAATTTAAAGCGATTACTGAAACCTCCTTGGAGGCCCTATGCTCCGCGAGGAGTGAAAGGAACTATATATATATATATATATTTCATAATCTATAGAGTTTGCATCTAAAAATTGTGGTTTATACACAATTAAGAATGAACTTTTCGCTCTAACTTGCAAAAATAGATTATCTGGTTTTATAGAAAAATCTTGCGTCGTGTTCGGGTGCCCTTCGATTGACACGACAGTAGCGGATACTTGAGTTGCTACGTTTCCCGAATTAATGATATTTACCAATCAAAATTATCGACACACAAATGCCTAAAATCGTTTCAAGACAGCAAGGCAAGTTAGTGTCTTGGAACGATTATAACAGAAATTATCGACACAGAAATGCCTATAATCGTTCAAGACACTAGTTTGACTTGCTGTTTTGAAACGATTTAGGCATTTGTGTGTCGATAATTTTGATTTTACAAATACCTATTTGTGCGTAAAGAGGTATTTAATTTGCTCTTCCAATGCTGTGGATGTCTCTGCGGAGAATCTATTCAACAAAAATCTTTCTTATCTCCAAAAGAAGAACGCATGTGTATAAAGAGTACATCCAATGTGAAAAAGAGATACTTACCTACTGATATAGATCGCGATTTTTTACAATTTATATAAGTAGTAAATTTCTCAAGTGGTTTAAGTACTAGCCCACAGCACCCTGGCATGGTGGATATTGCCATATGTCCGTCTGACAAACAGGAATTAGATTTTCAGTATATTACAGAGGAAACAATAAAAGTTCTACCTATAACACTTCATAACAAAAACAACGTTGATGTGCCTATGAAGCTCTCTATGCTACATGTGAGATATAACTCTACTAAAGTATAATTGATCTAATTATACTTTAGTAGAGTTATATCTCACATGTAGCATAGAGAGCTTCACAGGCACATTAACGTTGTTTTTGTTATGAAGTGTTATAGGTAGAACTTTTATTGTTTCCTCTGTAATATACTGAAAATCTAATTCCTGTTTGTCAAACGGACATATGGCAATATCCACCATGCCAGGGTGCTGTGGGCTAATCACCCGCACATCTAAATTTAAAGCGATTATGAAACCTCTAAGAGGAGGCCAAGGCCCGATCTGGGCTGTGGCGCCATTGATGATGATGATTGTTGTCGAACTTTATAATATTTACAATATTCAAAAATATCATGAAGTAAATTGATATAATATTAGGTTAATTGTTTATTGCGTGTAATGTTTCAAAATTATAATACGGCTTCAGGAGCGATCTTTATTATGTTTAATACGAGGTTTAATAGGATTACGTCTGATAAATTGTTATATCCTATTTTGCAGCCATGTTATATAATACTCTCTTTTTTGCATATTGAACGTTAAATTATATGGCATAAACTCATATTATTGTATCTGACTTTAGCATCACGGTTTATAGATTCGGTGCAACTTAAATCGTCATTGCACGTCGAGCAATTTTCTCGAGAAGAATTCTCCAATTTCGCAATCTGATGATTTCTATAGATAGAAAGGATTTCACGCGAACGGTACTAGGACTGACAATAAGATCCCGATATACCGACAAGGTCGGGAAACGCGAGACCTCACTCGTTTTCTGACATCTCGTATTGTAGCTGAAATTGATTTGGAAATAGTCGTTACCAATATTTGAGCGAACATCGGGTGATAGACTCTTATTTAAACAAATCGCCATGCGTGGATCTATATGTGCATATATTCCGATATATTTAGATTCGTAATACGAAATAAATTTTGCATTATAAATCTAAATGTGAAGGAAGTTTAATTACACCTAAAGGAAGGAAATAAATTGTTTATGCTCTTACAATTGCGGATAATTATGAAATCACTTATTATAATAACTATTAGTAGCGTTTATTGAAATTTTGTGAAATCGATGGAAATCAAAATGCTGATATTGGAGATTCATTAAGCGGCTATTCTGTTACAAAATTCCAATACGAATTTTTTACGATCAAATATCTATTGAGAGGGCGTTGTAGCTCGAACACTCCGATGAATTTATTCGTACAAATTAAACCGAAAGAGCGATGATCAAAATCGATTGCGCGTAATTTAATTGTAAACAAAATTCAGATAGCGTTATTGACAATTTGCAAAGGCGAAATACGTGTAAATGCATCATTGGATAACGATTTTCAGTCTTGTGATATTTTATTGTTGACAAGAAATAATATCTTGAAAAGAACTCTATAATATCAGTCGTGACATTTCTAAGGGCTAGTTTATATAATATATTTTATTATATAATTTAAAATATATAAAATTACATATTTATTACATTTTTAAATATGAACAATTTTATAAATAAAATTTGATGCATGAAGATTAATCGCGTTGCATTGTCCACAAATGAGCAGTGACATTTCACAACAATTACCCCTCGCCCATTAATTCGCGTATTTTCCTAGGTGGTCTCTTGTTTCACCCGTTGCCCAAAATTGCGTTGCGGTGTGTGCGACACGTTTTCTTGTTCGCTTCTTTCTGCGGCTAAACGCGAACACGGCCGTTGCGGCGCGTTGAATACAAAACGTTTGGCGTTTACCCGGACCGTCGACGAACGAGGAAGTCCGCGAAAACCTGTGCGTGCCGCGGGGCCGTTAGTGGAGGCACTGCTTTCGCTTCCGTACACATCGATACACAGACAATCCCGCGCGCGATCACCCCAGGGGCGATGGTAATTCTAGGATAATTCCAATTTCGAGTGGTAATTTTGTTGCGCAATTCGTGTCGAGGAAGGAATACGATATCACGAGAACCGGCCGTATCGCCGCGACGCAGGACAGCTGTGGCGATGGTCGATCGACATGCGAGACGGTCGCTTGTCCTCTTAATAACAGGACAAGGCACTTGCTATCCTACGCTCTAGGCTACTATCCTTCGGTAAACCAGATTTCACAAATTTATTCGATAGTACGCTGTTATAAAGAGCCTTGTACGATTAAGTCGATAAATAACGTAAAAAGGAACAAAAATAAATATCTTGCGCACAGGAAGTGAAATGAAGAAATTATATAGGTAAAATACGGCAAAAATTATAAGGAAAGAGACAAAACTGATGCACTATTTATGAGAAATTTATGAGATATTTATTAGTCGTAGATTTCAAAATAACATTTTTATAGTAATTTATTATTATTTAAGTTTCATTACGTCAACGTATACCATATATTTCACTGATTTATACGAAACAAATAATTTACGTATTTTATGGTATTTTAAACAGCAAGTTGACATTAAAAAGTACAATTATTGTTCTTGAAATTCGACAAAATTACCTAACAATCGCAAACCGACACATGTATACTGTTCGCACAGAGCAAATTGGGGTTCAACAGCTTCCTGTCCAACGGGAAGAGACCTGTTTCCTATTCTGAGATATCGTGGCAGTTTTATAGTCGGTACTTCCCACGTACGAAATAACGTTTTGTACGAAGAACGTGCCGGAACTCAGCATTGCGATATCAAACGGCGCAATTCAGTGTCGGACAGAACATCGGTGCTCTCCTACGATTGTAACCTATTTCAACTGGGCAACGTAGATCCACCGACCCTCTATATCACGACTCGATCCGAACACGTAATCGTTTGCGATTTGTAGCAGCTGCGCTGTAAATGACTTCTCTTTTGTCACGTACAGAGTTGTATGTAAAAGACGGACATTTTTAAAGATTGTTTTAAATAGATTGTATATATACGATTCCATATATACAATGCGTATCACTGCATGAAGGTTTTTTTCTGTAAAGGAAAGAAAGAAAACAAAAACCTATTTGTTTATTTTTCTATTGTTATTCTGTAGTCCGATGCATTGATATTTACATTATTGTTTCTCCTCAGAGCTGCAGCAAATTAAAATTTAAAAAACATAAAAACAAAAAGAATTGTAGGAAAAAGTTACAAGATCAACAAATCAATCAGAAGATGTAATTGTGTGTTTTTATAAAATTTGATATAGTATATCAATTCTTTTAAGAGCCCTACTTATTATCAAATTAATCGTCTAAATTATTTTCAAAAACGCATTAATTGCTATATATCATAAATATGATTATTTTATTAACAGTATGTTAAATTATGCATGATTTATAAATAATAACGATTGTAAACACGCAAAAATTGTCTCCGCGCAACAACGCTGAAATTAAATCCATATTACGATTATTTATTTGTGTTTCACATTTAAATGTAAACAATGATTTCATGTAGTATTATTGAACGCGTATAATTTTCCGTGTATTATGCATAAACTTAGTGAGCTTTTGCGCGAAGCTGTGCGTACTCCATTCATGAATTACGAAATAGCATACGCAACGCTATATACCAATCGTCGATACGACTATGTCTACCGGAGAATATATCCAGCATCCCTCGATGCCGGCCTCGATATTAGGCCATATTTCGTCGATGCAGGTAGTGGTTGGCCCGAGTCAATTTAATCGAGGCGCTACGTGTAGGTATATGTACTAACAGTCTATCTCCTGAGTAAACTCGCGTGCAATAGGTACGCTTGTTTCCTATTTTCTATGGCGAATGCGTTGAAATTAAAAATCGCGCTACTACGAGGCCGTCGATTAGCCGATGACTCTTTCGCGGAAAAATTTCGTTTTTTTGTGTTTGATAACATATATTTTTTAATATTTGCCGCATTACATCACTATTCAATATATATTAAATTTTAAATTATGGTACTAGGTCGTTCTGGCATAGAAATTATTCTTGCTTTATTTTAAATAATTTAAAATATCTTCTCTGTTCTTTATCATGTACATATATATCTCTCCGAAATATAAGTATATATGTTAATTTTTTAAATTAATTTTTGACAAGATAGTATTCTTACTGATTGTGAGTTAAGAATCCCGATGTTTTTTGAAAAGTATAGGTACGTGTCACAAAATTATTATTTTTGCTTTATATTTTTGTTTTTTATGGAAGTATATAACGTGATAATAATATTTGAGATCAACTAAAGTTTTCTTATTTTGAAAAATAGTTATATAAGATAAAAGCCGGAAAAAATCGATTGATCGAGCGTTAATCATGCAGAACGATTTTTGATGGAAAGGGTTTGGGACGAATTTAAGCGATTCGTGATTGTCGTTCGTTACCTTCGATCTTTTTACGTCATCTGACAGAGGAAAAGCTCGCGATGAAGAAAGATCGCTCTGGACTTTGGCAACTCCTTCGAAGACTTTCTTAATTACGAGCGGGACGCGATAAGGTTGGGACGAGGAAAAGAGGTTGGACGCAAGACTTTCATCTAAACGAGGAAAGTATCGATTCCTACTCCCACGAAAGGGAATCTGAAAACTTTTATCTTAATTGTCATAGCTCCGTTAAAGTCTATTGTTCTATCGTTTCCGTCTCTACTCTCTCGTTTGACTCACCGTTGCTCGATTAATCCACGATTCTTTCCTAAGATTTTTCGAATGGAATGATGCAACCCGTCAAAATGTCTATCACACACACACACCACACACACACACACACATCTTTTTGCATGATAATTTTTATTTACGTACATAGAAAAAAAGAATATTCTTGATTTGAAAATATCTTTAGTTTGGACGTGGAAATCCTGAAATAAGATTATATTACGTTATTATATTAAACGATTATATTAAACGAAGAAAACTTGCTTGAATGAAGCATTTATATAGTTATATTTCAACATTTTTTTCTTGGTTGAACTCTAAAAGATTTTATTAATACATATATAAAATAAATATTATGGAATATGCGTAGTGTATCATGCTTTGGTACGAACATATTCGCATATTACATCCATTTAGAAATTCGCATCTCCGAATCAGTTTGACAACTCTGTGCGGTTAATATATTTACGTCTATTAGCTTATTTGGTTAACAAGCAGTCGCTGCGGTCGCGGTGACGGAAACTCGCGGCGTGCGCGTCAAACAACTGGCACACTTGCTGAGCACGAGTTAGATTCGGCGGCGTGCAACCGCTTTAAACGCGGAAACCTTGGAACCGTGCGTTTACGCCCGTCGGGCGGAAGTACTCGGCGGCAATTTCGCCGCGGCGCCAAATCCGGCGAATCTGCTCGCCGCTCATCACGCTAATGCATTATAATCCGGGACGTAGATGGAAGTCGAGGAATCGCGCGCGGCGGGTGTTAACCGAGCAACCGTGCACGGGGATGTAAAGCCTCGAGAACGTCTCTTACCCTTACGTTCCTTACCCTGTCTTTCATCGCCGTGGAACGATCCACGGAACAACGCGTGAGATATCTCTCATCTCCCAAAGTGAGTCGCAATTTGCGACGACGCTCGTCGACCAGCGCGAGTCGGTTAATCACAATGATGACGACATCGCGTATAAAAATATTTGCCGGTGTAATAAAGTATTTCCCATTTCTTTCTCAGCGGAATTTGGCAGAATTTTTTGAAGCGTTAAACTAATGTGTCGCGGATAAGAGATCTGAAAATAATTTTAGTTATGACAAATTTTCGATTACTGTTTTTCAGCTTTTATTAAAAATGGGACACCGTCGCACGTGATTCGATACAGAGTTATTTATATTTCAACTATCTTTTCTTGAGGGAAACATCATTCTCGTAGAACACAGAGGCGAGGCCTGTATCACAGGATAGTGTCGGTTGCGATACATTGCTTGTCCGTGGTAGATAATCGCGGCTCATTAGCCGAGTATTGGCTCATTAAGCAATAAACCTTAGCCGACTAATTGACGAACAGCTTCCTCGCTTCCTCCTCCTTCTCCTTTCCTTCTTCCGGTTAAACCTAAGCGATGATCGGAGATTCCTGCTGTCGGGGGCCAATCCTCCCCAAACCATATCAGCCGCCACGAAATGGGTCTCTCATTAACTTCTTCTTTGCGTCTCGTTTTTCTCCCTCTTCTCCTTTACATCTTTCTTTTTCTTTTTCTTTTTTTTTTCGACGACCTTCCTCCGCGCCACGCATATGGCAGAGGATACCAGCGTCGACCGGAGCGGATATGACTTCCTCGAAGCGTACCCGAAGGATGCAAATTAGACAGGCCGTCGGACTGGGCACGGGCGCTTATCTAGGCCGCCATTGGTAATCCTTTGTTCACGTGGTTGGTTACAAGGGATTTGGTTTCATCCGATATCCCTTCCGGTGTACGTGACGCGACCACCATCGTAAAGCGACGTCGCTTAAACTCGCCTCGAGTGGAGTCGCGGCTCATCTTTTTACGCGATCCGATACGGTGCGGTGGCTCTGCTACTGCCATCGTTCTTGCAATGATTTAAGAATTTTCGTTCAAGTCAGCAGGTTGGAAGAAGGTGTCTCTTTACCTTTTTCGAAGGGATGCTTATTGAGTCGTGCTCTTTTGCGGGAAGTTTACGAACTCTGAGGCGACAAACGACGTGCGTGATTACAAAATTGCTATATAGTCTCGGAATTTTTGTTGGACCGGTATGAACAAAAAATCAAGATTGGAAACAGAAAGGGACTCGTGGTCTATTCATTGTAACCAAGCTCACATACAACAAAGCACTTTGCTTTACCTGGGAAGAAGTCCAATAAGAAAGAAATATAACATTACCGGTGCGGGTGGCGAGTGCACGTGACATCGTGCTGAAAGTTAAAGCTAAAGGGATAAATTTCCATTTCCGTGCCGCAACGCACGTAGGGCGGATCTATTTTACAAGGAATTTCTATTTGCCGGCCGTAGTTTGTGTGCCATTGTGTTTATATCCACTTTTCGCTTACTGACTACGGAAAGAGCCGACTCGAGTGGAAAATGGAAAGTCAAACAGCCAAGCTTGAAGAACACGATTCCCGTACATGTCTAAGGGTAGGCAAACTTTCCAACCCCTTTCGTTTTCGGGCGCGTTAAACGTTCTCGCGAACGAGCGCGCAATCTGGCATATAATTTGGATTATTTAGAATGCCGTTATCTGGCGTCGCAAGCCTGCGCGGAATGTCTCCCGGTTATATTAGACGGAGAGTCGCCGGAGAAAGAAAACGAATGCAGAGAAAGGTCGGTTCTTGCTTGAAACTTGCGCCTGAGGATGCAGGTGCACGTGCATCCTCAGGTGTAAGTTAAATACATCTTTTTGTCAAGTATCAAGGACACGATAAAAAGCATTTTTCGGTTAAATATTACATATCGCCGCCGGCGACAATGGTGTATGCACGGCAATTACTTAAGAAGCGATGTTCGACTTTCGTTGCACATCGAGAGTGGACTTCCACGAAAAACTTGCGTGCACACCTAGTTCGGTTGCAGGTGTACGCCGCACTGCAGCTGCCTCTCTGGTGCGCGCTACATTGTCTTTTATTTATATCCTCCGCGATGCACACCTCCGTCCTCCTTTCTTTTTCTCCGAAAGTTGCTCCCGCAGTGGAGATATATCGTTTTTGTCGCGATTACAACAAAGCATTCGTGACAATCAGGTATGCGTATGTTGTATAAAAAAAAAAATATAAAAAATGTATAAATTAATCCTTTCAATACCAGTAACGAAACTCGATAAAACGCAAATAGCACAAAAGGGAACGAATGTAAATGTAAACCGAAGCAAATACTTACAAAAAAGATATAAAATTGTTTCTAATTGTACGATCGCTATATCGAAATAATATAACGATTTATTAAAATAAAAGTAGAACGAACATACTGTTATTGTCAGGTACGAAACTTAAATTCTTTCCCTTTATTCTCCTCGGACATTTACTCTTCGTGAAACAACTTTGTGGACAATGTTTTATCAGAAAAGATTATATGGTAACGGCTATGCATTACGATAAGATACTCGTACTAGGAAACTTGAGAGAACAAAAGTCCAGAGTCGCATTAGTCTCGATCGTTTGCTACCGTTCAATTCGCGCCTCAAGAGATTCACGCGCGCAAGCAAACTGGAGATGCGCGATAAGGCACGTGTTGTCGGCATTGCGCGCGAATCGCTTTGTCATCGAAAACGAACGTACCGTCGGGTGCGAAATTCGCGAAATTCAGTTCGCGCCAATTATGGGAAACGCGAGATGCGTAGGTATACGTGCGTACGTGCCGAAAGGAGGAAACTCTTGTCGAATTCTCGCGCAGCTATACTCGCTAAACTACGGAACGCCGTTAAAACACGTGGAGTGCGGCCGAATGTAAAAAGTGGATTAACTAGCCCGGCAAGCCGCCACCTTGTTTCTTTCTTCGCTTACCAAGCGGGACCCTCGTCTCGTCCCTTGTCGGCTCTTCTTACTCTTCCGCTCGCATGCCCAATGGTTGTTTTTTTTCTTTTTTGGTGTCTACCTGCAAGTTCCGCTCTCACGAATCATCAAGGACGGTTTCATGCTTTCAAGAAAAAGAGGACATTTACGTTGCCCGTAAAGCTAGCCTTTAACCCTTAACTATTCGTATAAAACAAGCTCAAGTGCTCATTTAAGTGCTCACCTTACTTGAACCGTACATTTTTCGCGAATGAGAGAATTTTAGAGAAAAGATTGCTTATTTGTCAGACGTGAGTTTTAAAGAAATACTGCACAACTTGAAAATAGCAATGCTAATGGCTAAAATATTTATTATACGAATTATTTTGTATTTTAATATTGCATGCAATCCGTTGAATATTTTTAAAACAATATTTTGATCACGCTTAATATCTTATGCTTATTTGTATCATTACTAGTCTGTTTTCTATGCGATGTCAGCGATACAATGCAAATTCGGACTCGGTTTTGAAAATGTCTTAAATTGCTCCTGACGCAACATCGTCTTTACTTTATGTTACGTTGTAAAATCATCGTTGCCCGAAACGGTGGCAGGATGCTTCATTAAACCTTGCCTTTAATCAAATGCGCGATTTAGCAAACGAAAACTCGGGCACGTCTGGAACGCGCTGCAGTCGTAACACGTAGCTTCACTAGGGAATGTTAAACAATTCGCTTATTACTCAACTTGAGACAGCGTAATTTGCTTCAAGCGATGTACTTTGATGCATCGTAAATCTCGAATCAAGGAGACGTCTCATAAAACTAGTTTAATTTCACAAGATCAATTGTCGTGAGTTTCTGAAACATCTTTGGAAGGTGAGAGGTAGCATCTTTTTTCTCTTGCAGAGTTTATTTCTCTTTAGAAATTTCGATTCAATTCCTTTTCGAAACGGGTAACTCAGCGTTCCTCGTCAGAGAAACAAAAATGCACTTTACTTAATCCCAACGGCGCGATGGAACCGGAAGGTTTGTCGACTCTCTCTTCTTTCAGTTGCATATGCATGCCATGGCTTAGCGAGGTATAAGAATACTTCCGCGCGAACGACGCGACGTCTCGTTGATGATGTCAGGAGAATCTTTATGAAGTCGAGACCGTGACGATATTTTTCTTCACTCGTTACGGTTATTACTACCGTTCCTGTTTGTCGCCCTGAAAGAACGACAAACGTATACATGTTCACTCGAGCGAGCGTCTGAAAGTTTTATTGCGCGCGGCGTTCGACGCAACGATCGAGAGAGAAGGGATTCAGGGAGGACCGCGGGCATTGTCAGAGCCGCGAGAGAGTGTACAAGTGAATATTATATCTTTCATTCGCTCTCGGGGAAAAAGCAGCGACGTGTGCCGTGTTCCCGTTCAGGAAATAGACCTTTGTCATTTGCCGCTGCGTGGAATATACGCGACTCGATTTCTACAGAGATGACGACGGGACGACGAACTTTGATCTTTAGCGGAATATGAAATACACAAGCTCTGGCGTAGTACGCGGGCAAGTTTAGCATTTCGGATATCAGGTGACTGACCTAGAGCAAGGTAGTTCATCGCGCTGGTCAGGCTGAGAGTGCATATGCGAAAACGCCGGACTCGTTACCTCTCGTGAATGAGAAATTATGGATGAGAGGCGGAGAGATGGATATATCTAACTAAGAGTACCCCGTGTCACGTATGATCACTGTGAATACGAAAATGCCCAGACACTATGTCAGGTTAGATAACTCTGGGCGTTATCCATGACATAGATATTTCATATGATATAATCGAAGTCTAGTGATTAGATATAAATATACATACACGTATAAATCTTCTCGATGTAGGATGTAGCTTCCGTGAGAAGCCCAAAATATATACCATGCCAAAATGCACTAAATCCCGCACTGATAAATGTTCTTACATTTATTAGGTTACTGTCGCAAAAATGTGCTGCGAATCGAATTCGCCGCGACGATAAATTTGAATATTTTAGCTATAATTAAAGATTTTTGTAATTTAGATATATTTTTATCAACCGACAATACAAGTTATAGATAAAACTGTATGCATATTTTCTCGTTTTTCTTTTTGTAAATTTTTGTACACGAACATAGCACAATATACTAGTTAGTCATATTTCTAAGATAAAAACGCGAATATACTCTATTTTTGTATACATATCGATCCAACTGCGATCTTGCGTATACATATACATATGTAACGAGTTAGGGAAGTGGAACTTTCGAACAGATCTGTGAAACCAATTACGTTTATAACTATCGTGTCTCGTAGTCCCTTCTGTTCTATTCTATTCTGTTAACAGCGTATAATATTGGCGACCCCGCAGCCGAAACGGTCCCTTTAGCCAACGATTGCTTTGGCTAGGAACTCGATTGAAACCGCTAATTAAGCGCATTCTCTGTCACGATCAGACGCGACGGTCTGTTATGAATCAAACATCCGCCGCGGCAACGACGGTGTCCACGTTCTGGAATTCATTCGACGATGCGCTCGCTTGCTCCCTTCGTTTAACGACTAACCGCCGCCACCGGTAATGGTCGACGAGCGCGCGCAGAATTAAATTTTACTACGCAAAAAGAGGGGTGGAAGAACTGACAACGAGCCGACGACGGGCAGCGGGGCATCGTTCGATACGCACCGCGTATAGGCTCGTTCGTATGAGCGAACGAGCCTGTCGAACAAAACGCTCAAATAGCGCTTCACTGTTTAATTAAGAGTTTCGACCGATAATTTAGGGAAAGCGACGATGCGCGCTCGATGAAAATAAACCGCATTTACAGGGGCGCGTTCGCCCGCCGCGCCACCGCGCACGGGGTCGCGATGATTATCGTATCGCGATTATTTATGGATGTATAAAGAGCTGTAATTCGCGGGCTCCCCGACCCGAATGCGAGCAGGCCGATCGTGCCGCTACATTTTCATCAGCGTTGATCGCTAATTATCATGTGCCTCATTAAGTCATTACTTAAACTCATTTAACGAGATAAATTTTAATTCACGGAGGAAGTTAATTTATTTTAATAATTGTTCCCTGCAATTTACTTACATAGAAATTGTTATTTTGTCACAGCTTTTTGTGTAAAATGTAATAAAAGATATGTATGTTTTTGATCGGATTTGAAAGAAAAAAAAAGCGTAAATATGACTCGTGTAACATCGATTAGCAAGGCGCGCTTGCAAAGCTGATTGCAAAAATCATTTTTTTTAATACATGGATTTGATGGGAAAACAGGTGAAAGGAAACATTGTGGGACAGGATTTGCGTTTATATCGTTATGCATATAGTATATATGGAGGGATTAACAAGAGTTTTAATGGGAATTGCGTGTAACTATTTCTCAGTATTATACATTTCCATCATATGTGTCATCTGGAATTCTATGCATTTAGTGCGCTTTAGCTACACGAGATCCAATTTATCAAATTTCAGTGGTTTCATTCCTACCACATATATTATTCTTAGTTTAGTTAGCAAATTGCACTTCTAACATTCGCATTATAAGATTATATTGATAGAATAGGGGTATAGATCTTATTCAAGAATAGAAAAAGATATGAATTATAAGCCATCAATAACAGCATTTAACAGATTCAACAGCCGTATCGCGATTTTATTGGCATACGTCGGTGGAATTGATCAAATTTAATTGATAAGATTCCGATGCCGAATCGATCTTGTACGTTTAATTTAGATTGGCTGGGAATATCTTTCCTTCAATTAAACTTGGAAAAGGCGGAAGGAAGCGAAGAGAGGCGGAAGGGGAAGAATAATTATTATGGACTGAATGTGGTAGATTGTTCAAAGGGAAGATGCAATGAGGGGCTGGCGTAAAGAACACCGCTAATTCGGCCAGAATAGAATATCTGAAATCCGTCAGCGCGTCACACAGGTGAACAATTTACCATTCACGTTAATATTTTTCAGCGAGACTCCGTCCACGACGACGCACGGTTCAATCGGCCTTATCGGTTGGATTAGAAAAAAAAAGACCGCGCGTATATGCGCACCAGACCAATCGCGGTTTATTCCTCGGCCGAGTGATTTGCAAGTGCGCCGATGACCACTTGCCGACGTCCCCCTTGTTTTTCATTTTCGGTCGTCGCGGTACGTGTACGCGCGCACTCCCGCGCGTCCATGGGCCGCGTGAAATTCCATCAATTTTTAGCCTATCGCAATTTTCCGCCCCGGCAGGCGGTTTACATAAATCCTCTTGCAGTCGACGCTGCCTGCATTCGGTGCAGCGCGACGTGGCGCGGGGTGAACCGAGGAAGCGGCGGCTGCTATGGGAGGTCGCGTACCACGGGTGAGGATAGGAAAAAAAGTGTGTCTCGCCCGATACCTCCGCAATTTTCTCGTAACGTCATGAATATTCCCCGCGATTTAACGGGGCCGTTAAACAAACCTCGACGCGCGTGCACTCGTAAATTAATAACAAACTGTGCGCCCGGCGCGGCGCGCGGCGCTGAACAACACCCTGGCGTCGCAATGCACCCTCGGCAGTCCGATCGTCGCGTCGCTGCGGCCACTGTCAACCCTTCTCGTTATGTGCAAACTCGGCCGGAATCAAATAGCTAGCGTGCGAAAGCGGCACGTTTCCTCCACACGCATCGCTATCTAATCAGCACCTAATCGTATATCGTGAATTGTAGATTCCTCGATTATTGAATTTGATCATGTAGTTTCGCTAGTTTTCGCGAATAGAACGTACGTATTCTTTTCACTTCTCAATTTCACAAAATGAGATCCAATTTTTGTTCAACGGCACATATGAAAAATGGATATCAGGGAGCTTGCAGCCCATATTTTCCTACAATACCGGCAAAATGTAATGCATTGGTGAAGTTACACAAACAAGTAAGTCCAATAACGTGACATTTATCTTTCACCATATGTTCCTGCAGTTCACCTCTTTCCTCAGAGTTTCCTTTAAACATGAAGCATGGACAACAATGCGCGTCGCATTTAAGATATACATCAAAGCGATACGGCTGACAAAGGGAGCATCGCGAAATAAAACCGAGTGGTAGTAGGTACTTACTGGAAATAAAGCGAGCGCGCGGACAGGTTAAACAGGAATTTTGAGCTCTTTCTTTGTGCGACAAACGCCGCGAGTGCAAACACTACTGATTTATAGGTCAATCGAACGCAAAGAGGAATGCAGACAAAGAAAGCGAGTACCTACGGGTGTGGAAAATAAAGTCAGGGAGAGAAAGAGAAGGGACTGATTAATCGCCATGGCCGAGCTGAAAAATACACGGATGCTCTCTTAATCGTTACAGCCTCTCTCCGTTTGCTTCCTCACGCCTTTATATCCACAAACTTCTCGATTGTCTTGTTCACCTGTAATATCGTGTATCTACATACATATGTGCACGTTGTAAATAAATTTGATAGTAAATAAAACGCGCAAATTGCTGACTAAACGAAATTTTGTAGTGCCTTACGAGGGATGAATTATTATTCATTTTTTATCAATTTAACTACACAGAGAAAAATTATTTTCCTTTTATGCTTTTTGTAAAGATTTTAAGTTAAGAATCTCGCTGTTAATAATTTTATGTTATTAGACAATTAACATTTTGATTAAATCATTTATCTATATATGCGTTCTCAAAATATCTTAGGATTGGATTTGATCTCTCAACTAGCTTGTATAAATATAGAACAGAGAAGAGATTGATAGATTTTTATTTTTAGTTACGAAAATATTTTTTTATTTATAAGAGTGGTTTTTTCACAGAATGGTAATAGCATTTTCATAAATTACGATTCTCCATTTCAACGCTTAAATATTGTTTTTCCAATATAAAAGCGCATTATAAATTTCACGTTGAATACCCCGCAAGTAATGGCAATTAATTTGTGCGTTGACATGCGATTGTATTAAATTATTCATGCAAATAACTTACTTTTTACGAAAAAATACGCGAAGCTGTAGAGACGAGTTATCACTTGATCATATTCACGGTCGATTCGCGCTCTCGCCGTACACACTTCGTATTCAGAATTTACTTCCAGGGTAGATAAACGTAGACCGGTTGTAATATAAAAACTACTGGAGGTGTTAATACAGCATAATGTTTATTCAACGGTGTTATAAAGCGGCGTCGTGTTCAAGACGCGCGAGAGCGCGTAACTTGGAATAACGATCGGTCGTCCCAGGGTAATATCGGCGCTTCGTTACTTTGGTTACCGCGGTGCCGCGGAACAGGGGACCCGGTAACGTGATAATTACATGAGAGACGAGAAATAGGAAGTCCGAGCCGATAGCCAGGCGCGGCGCGGAGCCGCTTTATAGTGGGACTCCACACTCGGGCGGACTCTAGACACGACGAAAGCGGGCATCTCGCATGCATCAAGCCTCCAAAGTTGTTGGCGCTATCGCGTGAGGCTCATTTGCATTGCACCCCGGCCCGTATCTATCATCTGAAATTAACACTGTCAGCTATACGCTTTTCCAGATCGGGCCGCTTTCGTGCACACATGTGGGGCCACGATTAAGTCGCCACCCGCGCACTGATGTACACATCTGCCCGCCTTAAGTATGTACAAAGTACCGTAAGCACGCTCGCGTGGAAGGAAGGACCCACATGCGAGCGTGCTTCTTTATTGCCGTTGTAATTAAGATTAACAAAGTAGTTCGGGTATTAGGTCGATAATATCGCTGCGCCGCTTGATCCCGTATTACGCCGCGTATATCTGATCTTAGAGGACCTCCATTGTGCTGAGATTGCTTAACCGGGCTAAACAGCGCGGGTGCGGCGCGGCGGTTCGCGTCGCCCTGTGAATGAGTCTTTTCGAAACTATAAATATTTAAAGCAGCTAGCTTTCCCTCTCTCTGTCTCCGGATAATTACCTCCACATGCAGGTCCCCGTGATCTTAACCGTAGGTCATAACTGACTCGTGAACGGCGGTTTTGAGATCTTCAATCATTCATTGTGAACAGCTTTCAATTCGCTTGATGGTAGATATTGTTACTCCCGGCTGCTGCCAACCAAAGGTTGGTTAAAAACGAGTAGGGAATATGCATTTCACCGAGGTCGAATCGTTGTTAGTTGTTACCTTATTTCCCGGTAACTACAACATACTTTGATATGTGCTTCCGCACATAAGTTTCTTATTGATCAAGCTTGGTTTAAAGCGTATAATTATCATTAATTGTTGTGTTAATAAAAAAAGCGGAAAGCAATATATTTCATTTGTAAGAGTTTATTAGCTTTTAAAAGTCTGAAATAACTAATTCTTTTAAATAAAACAGACTCGACTGCTGCCTACAGTAAGTTAAATAATAATAAGAAACAAAAAAACTTAAAATTAAATAGTAAAAAAATAGGTTTAAAAGGTTTAAAATAATAATAAAACAAAGAAAAAAGTCTTAAAAATTATTTGGTAAAAAAGACAGTTTTAAAAAGTTTAAAGTAAAAAATATGAAAAGATAATAATTTTCTAAATACTTAGGTAATACATATAATAAAAAAATACTTTTTTACTTTTACGCTATAATTAATTGAACATTTAAGAAGAGCAGTCACCACGCCAAATTTTATACTTATTTGTATGAATTATATACTTATTTTTTTAGTATGTATCTACATATATTCGTACATATACATACAACAGACACATACGCGCGCGCGTATACATTTATAGTAGGTATTAATATTGTAAAATAGAGAAAATATGATTGAGAAATATTAGATTTGGCGTGGCGTCTCCCGACTGCTCTTCTTAAATGTATCAATCATGATAATCTTTTGTATAACGATGATGTGTGCTAATTTCGCCAAAGTAGTGACACTGTTATATTAACTGTTTTCTATTTGTTTTTTGTTTCAGGTAAGCGAATTGTACTTCATATTTTATTACATCGAGAAAGATAGCGATTTTTATTTGGGTAAGTGCTGCATTATTAATTAATCCGCGCGACGATTTAATCGTAAACAAGATAATTATTAATGCGGTCAAAATGTTACGCGAGAAAACAAGGAGACAGTTAAAAGAAACATATTTAAGTAATTCTAGCAATCTTGTTTTGATATTCGGCTTCTCGCACGTGCGAGAGGGGAGAGTTGAGTTGTTGTTTTGAATCGCGTAGTCGGGCGGGTCGGGCCTCGAGGCGATTCCGAGAAGTCGCCTTCTCCCCCCACCCACCACTCCCACACCCAATTTCGCGCTGCGTCCACGGTCCGTACTCCCGGCAGTCCCGGCAAAGTCGCACGGGTCGCGCGCGAGCGAGCGATAAAAAGTATCGAGGACCGATGGAAATTACCGTAGCGGCCGTAGCGCATAATTTAGAGGCGTGCGATCGTTCTCGACCGTCGTCGTCGCGTCGCAACGTGGAGTCGCGTTTCCCGAACGAGTATCGGGAGTGATGACTGATGAACAATCGTCGTAGCGCGCTCGGCTTATTGTTAATCGCGAGTGATCGAGTCCGCTATTGTAATCATCGCGTCGAGTCGAGCCGACTTTTCCCCCGAAAGCGATCAGAGAAACTCCGTTTCGTCGGAGTGTTCGTCTCGCGCTAATTACCGTATCGACGATTTCGAGAGTGACGAACGTGACGAGATATCAATCAACTTTGCGTAATAGCCGTTCGCCGCACGTAGATTAGCGATTGCGCCGCCAGCCAGCGCCGCCATCTTGCGCGATCGCGATGTCTTAGACTTTTCAATTAGATACGCGAAATACGTCGCGACGTGCAACGAGCTTCGGGAGAATCGGGAGAGTGCCGGGCGAATTGACGGGCGGAGTACCTCGCGTTATTTACACCCTCGAAGTGCATCGCGAATAAAGTGCCGAGTGGCGGCTAATTAACGCGCGCGGTAATTAGTCATGTTTTTTGGATCCGATAGTGTGAGTGATTCTCGTCGGCGACGAAGGAGCAGGCCGACAGAATGACATCGGCTGGTGAGTGTTTTTACGCCTCATCATTTATTTCTCTCGGGTGCATTCGGAGAGCGCGCTATTAGCGCTATTTTATCACTCTATCTTTATCGTTCATTAGACGTAAAACAAGAATAGAATGACACAATAGCGCTGATAGCGCCCTCCCCAAATTGTAAGGCCCATCTAGCCACGATTTTGTCACTTTCGTATAGTGTTATTTTAATTATATAGGTATGTGAGTAGTATTTGGATTTTGTGTTTCTAAAACTACACATTTTTTGAATATATTTTGATAATTAAAATAACGTTTAATTATGTGAGCTTTCAACAAATCGTCATTAAATAATTAATTATTTTATTAAAACAACAAATTGATTTAAATTCTCTCTCTGTCTCCCTCTCTCTTAAATTAATTTGATTTTTTTACAAAAGTGTATTACTTATTTTATATGTTATATCAGTAAAATATTTTTTTATATTGTTATAATGGATAGAAGAGATTAATAGATTATTAGTTTCAACATAGTAATATATATTATCACAATATTGAATAAAATAAAAAAGAATAGAAGTTCTGACGCTAATGTCGCTAATATATGATCTGTTTACTTACGCGTATGCATTAGGTAATAAATATAGTATTTATAGTTCGAATGTGTGAAGAAAGAAACATTTACATAATTTAACATATCTCTAAATTATTCTGAAATACTTCTGGGAAAATCTGACAACGAAATCAATATCTCTATTATTATCTTTTTATATTCCGTGTGATGTAATATATAAATGGAGCATTGATTTTCTGCAAAAATGGAATGGTACGACTGGAATCTTCCATAAGAACCGCGAATGCTTAAATCTAAATAATCGAGGTTGACGTGTACATGCGATGCATCGTGGAAAATAAGATTTTCTTGCATTTTCGCGCGCAATCGTAAGCTCGCGAACTATTCGTTCTCGAAGATCGGTCTCTCTCTCTCTATTCTCTCTCCCTCTCTCTGTTCCTTTCTCTCTCTCTCTCTCTCTTTCTTATCGCCTCTTTCCTTCTCTCTCATCTTCACGTCTCGACTTTCCCCAACCCTTCACAAAATGAACCCGTAACGAGTTACGCTGTTACTGCTTCACCGCCCAGTATTAACATGGGGCACGTACCTCGCGGGGATTTGATTCCGCGAAGGTAATAACCTTGGCAAGGCACGTTTGCCCCGCGAAAGCTCACGACTTACTTCTCGCGCCTTCATATAAGACCCGAGATACGTACATGTGTGGCACGGTACACGTGGCCACATACGTATAAGTATCCACCTACGCCCCGTCAACTCAGAGCGACCATGTTGCCACGGCGATCGTAAACCAAGTTAACGTCACTAGGCTGGCATCCTAAGTGAATGAAGAGGTTTTAGCGTCTCAAAGGCCAAACCAACACCATCGTAAACTCTCCGCATTCCTTTTTATATTAATCTGCGAGACATGGTTGGCCAATGATGTTGTTTGTGTCAAGGATTCACAATCCATTGCGACATTTTACATCATGTACAATATAATGTTCGATAATCGTCAGATATTCTGCTTATTTTTCGAAAAATAATGAGTATGCCACGGTACGCCACGACCATGTTAATAAAATTAAATTGTTATAGAAAATTTTACTATTTATATTCGCGTAAGTTTGCACCGTTTCTATTGGCGCCGCACTGTTCAGAAATCGATATACTTTTCCAGCGCCATAATCGCGCCGGACAATTCCCACTGCGAGATATTTGTTCAGGAAATTGGTGCCAGCTTTTTTGCCGTTTTCCGTAGTCGCCATTAAAGGTCCTACCACGTCCACGAAAATTGGTCCAAGTAGTTTCACGGTAGTCCAGTGGAAAATCCCGAGCGAATGTTTATACCAATGGAAGGACCGTCAACGCGATTTCCATTTAAAACCGGATGCGAGAAAGAGGTTTACCTTAATCACCATGAACTCATTTTAATCATTTTGTTAATAGCCTTTTTTAGTCATTTTTAGTCTTCTTATTTTTATAGTATATTCAAGATAATATAATATCTATAGCTTTATGTCGTACTTACAATTAGTTTTCTCAGATTATTAAAATAAAAAGCGAAAAATCGAATCTTTTTTGATATAATTTGTAATTTTAATATACGAGAGTATTTTACAAATAAGAATGAGTATTGATTAATTATTTATATATATTTTTGTCTTATTACTAGCATACTAAAGTATATCCATAAATTTTAATTATTGAAGTGTCCTGAAAGCTTACTGTTCTTAAGACACGCAAATATGTATGTGTGTTAACTTAAAACGAGTATTGTGTGTGCAGTGTGACGCCAGTTTTGTTATGTTATACATGTATAAGTAAACGGTTTGTTAATTAAATGCATCGGCACATGAATGGGACAAAATGCGAATTCAGGAAATTAAGAACAACACGGTATTAACGCCGGATAAGTAAATATCGCTGAACAGATAACGCTTCATACGTTATAACTAAAGTTTCAGCAGCGGGTATTCCCATCCAATTATGGCGCCGTGGAATCTCAGTAATTGTATTTGCTTTAACGAACGAAATTCCGTGTAATGCGGCGCTGCAAATTGTTCAACTGCGACATTAAATTACGCCATAAAGCCTATAATCCGGCGCAGTAAAATGCGCTGCAGCTGTGTTTCATACCAATGACTTTCGACAATAACTCATTTTGGTTTTTCCAAAATTTCCGTGCGTTAAATTTTAATCGCCAAAATGATCTTCGACGAATGCATGAATTTAACGTCAAGCGAGGTGTCCGTCCGTTAAACCATCCTGCTGACTGCAAACAACATAGCATTACCTCGCTAAAATCAGATATATTAAGATTATTAAGTGTCAAATTATTAGGACATAATAAATTATATATGGAATTAATTTGCTAATTTTTTGCTATTTTTTGCTCTCAAAAGTAATTTTTTTGCTTCAACTATTAAAAAGTTACGAAGGGCTAGATAGCTTAATCTTAAGTTAAAGCAAAAAAATTACCTTTGAAAGCAAAAAATTAGCAAATTAATTCCATATATAATTTATTGTGTTCTGATAATTTGGCCTCGGGCACACGACCAGCTTTCCCAGCGCCTCGTTTCCCGGTCGTGCTTAATTTGCAAGAGGGTCGTCGGTTCGCCTGATGCAATCGTACCTGTTATTCGTTCCGCGCGTGGAAGTGCGCGAGTCTTCGTAGGGGTAGGATTTACGGCGTGTGCATAGCTCGGGCAAAACAAATGCCCGTCGACGTTTTCATTCCCTCGCTGCAAAACGTCAGCTTTACCTCCGTTTTTGGGGTGTCATGGCGAGCTTTGCACGCTTCCTCGTAGCGAGGAAAAATAACGGACTATCGACAAATTATTTCGCCAGACCATTTTCGACGGACATTGCGCGTTTAAATCCCATTTTTATTACAAAAAAATTCACATACCTACGTATATAATCAAAGATATTTCGAGCAATACGCGTAACAATTCTTAATGCTTTATTAAGAAATATCTAATTTTATAGTATTAATATATTTGCTAGCGTTCCTATCTGTTCGAAAATATAAAACATTAAACATTATATACAAGAATAGATCATAATACGTTAACGCTAATGACAAGAGAAATCAGAAAATGATTGCGGAAGGCCCATCCGTTAATAATCACCGAGATTTTCCGGACAGTCGACAGTCAAATTGCCGTTAAAGCGTACGTTGTTTGCCGATTTGTATCCGATCGTCGCGCAACCACTTTAACCATTTGTCCAGCCGGTTTCAATTCCGCACGCACCAGCGACGACCGTTCATTTCGCGCACACGATAAATTCCCTACTTCCGACAGGCGTCTCCAAACAAAAAAAATCGCCTGCAGAAACTTACTCGGCACGCTAATTCGCGTTAGTGTCGATTCCCTGCAGCCGATGCTGCCTATCGGCAGCCGGCGAGGCCAGCCGGCATATACACGACATTTCAATCCACAAGCGCCGAAAGCGGTTTATCGCTATTTTCTTTTTTTTTTTTCACCCCTATTTTCAATAGCAGCTAGCCACGACGCGTGTACAACGCGAGTTCCGCGCGGATACGCCTGGTAAAACGGTTATTCCCAGGTGAGCACGTGGCGCTGATGGTGATGTAGAGAATGAGGAAGAGAGCCGGTTAGCCAGCAGACTCGAACGGATGCGGAGCAGATCGGTGGGACGGGCCCGTGATGGGCTCGACAGGTTTTTTTCTCTTTTTTGGGGAGAAAAAACCGGGAAGAAGCTTTCGTCGCCAATGCAATGACGAATTCTGTCTGTGGCCACGATTAATAGTGTCAACACTGTCAACGCGGTCAGTTGTTCCTTGTTCTCTCGCTCACTTGCTCGCCAGCCTCCTCTCTCTCTTTCTTTCTCTCTCTCTTCCGCGATATATTGTGCGGTCAATTTTCCGGTTTTTCCCGCAGGCCGTAAATAATGTTATTGATATTACATAAAATAAATAAAATGCATATATTACCTACTATATAAATCATAATTTCCAAGTTATTTATAAGGCCAATATTAGCGACTTTGGACTAATATCAAAAGTGCATTTTAGAGAATGTTATTTTGTACAAAAGTCTAGATATACTATTTGATTTCTTTTGACAATTTCCAATATGTGCGTGTGTGTGTGTGTGTGTGCGCGTGTGTAAATTTATTTTATGGTTTATAAATAAATATTAAATTTTAATATTGGACGTAAAATACCAGTTTAAAACTTTTTGGAAAAATTGTAATTTAGTATCATAGAATATGCTTCAGTAACTTTTTAACACTCAAAGCCATTTATCGACAATATGTTATTGATGATCGCGCGGATAAATCAGTGCAAACAATAATGATTAGAGATGTAGAGGAATTAATTATCGAGATATGCGAACATGAAAATTATATACACGTGCGATTTCATATCGAGTAACCATCACATATAATTTTCTTGGATTTAGTAACATATTTAGCACATCAGGATTATATACTCGTGAAACTACGATAAAATAATATCATCATCAACATTGCAACGATGATAATAACCTGTTTATCGCATTAAACACGTTATGCAAATGATGTCATAGTACGAAAATCTCCATTCGACTACAAATAACTTTTTACGAATACATATTTACATATGAATATATTCGTAAAAATAGTATTTAATATTATTTAAAATTTAATACAAAGCAACTTGTTTTTTGAACAAAATACTGAAATATTCACTTTATAATTTGAAATCCAGAAAAATCAATATAGATAAAAGAAAATTTGGAAAACTTATGAGCCTATAAACTAAATCTTATGCGTATGTGCATATTTTTATCTATAGCTTTTTTGTTAAATTTTTTATTCCAGTTTTTTGTCTCTTAAAAAGATCAGGAAATATGTACTGATTTGAGGAAATACGAAGGTAGATTTCGCTTTACGGGCATTCGAAATTCGGAGGTGGAATCCACATCGCTGATCTTCTAAATTATTAAATGCAGGTAGAAGCCCCCAATATGCATGTATATACATCAGTCTGGGCTATCTGTCTCAAGCAGCCACTCCGCCTCTTTCTCTTTTCTCGAAGGCGGCAGCAACACAGCAGCGAGACGGCGCGGCGTCGGCGGCATCTCTCGAGGAAGAGCATTGTTTTATTCCGACCGCGTAGCAGACGCTCCTCATCCACCCTCCCTGATGCCTTCCCGACTGCCACTCTCGACAATTTAGCTCCATCTCTGCCCCTTACCGTCCTCCGCGCCGGTTTTCCACTCATCCCCTCTTGCACCTTCTGATAACACCGCGGCTTAATGACTCGTGGCTGCCTCAATATTGCATTGTCCGAACGTATTCCCAAAACGTATTGCCAAAACGACGTTTCCGATGGCGATTCTTGTCCGTCTCGCTCAGGTATTGCTCGCCACCCTTTCAATGCGCGTTGGCCGAATATTTCGGCGAGTCTCGGGTTCAATATGTGAAAAAGCTCACGCGCGTACAGGCGGCTTATTGCTAGTTATTTTATTTTATGTATTATCGATAACATTAATATGAGAAAAACTGCTTGTCTGTATAGGTACTTGCCAGATTAACTTATCGATTAAAAGACAGTTATGGCAAGTTGCAAAGTCGATTGCAGAGCTATCGTTACCGGAATAAATAAGTATAATATTTCTGGCGTTATTACAAACCCTTTTCTAACACAAATATCTTCTTGTCATGGATCATCTTATTCATGATATTTCAACTCGTTTGACATCTCGATTAAATATTTCATATAAAACGTCAAATTACTCAGAGTTCTCTGATATATTCTATTTATATAATGCCCCTCCAATTTCTGTATTAAACGTTTAACGTATTAAGTATTACTAAAATAAATGGCCAAAAAAGCAACAATGACAGGTTCGATAACGACGACGATGATGACGACGACGGCGATGTCATCGACGGTAATACTCCAGGATTAAGCACTTCCGCGCTTAGAAACAACCGGCGCCGTGCTGATACACAGACAACGCAAACAGATTAATAGTTTCTTCTCTGTAACCGGCAGCAGCGAGGGCAGGAAACGCTCGCGTGTCTTTATGCGAATATCGTGCGAGTGTAGGGTGAAGGTGGAAACAGTGGATCAAGTGTATACAGTGAATCATTTGTTTTTTAAGTGGAAGCAATGGACTGATATTGCTGTACTTTTTTATTTACAAAGCACATCCTACGTGTAGACTTGCATTTGTTTATTGCGCGCGTAATTTCAAGGTGAGGATTTTTATTTTAGGGGTTAAAAGTATTAGGAATAATACTGATATAATTTGAACATTTTCGGAAATTTATTTATAAAGACATGGTCTATAGAAATTTAGGTGATCCACTGTTTTTACTTTGACCGTAGACCGTAGTGTATCAAAGAGCGCGGAAGGTTTTGGCTCGAAATCTAACTTTATTCCTTTTCTCTCTCGTCTTGGCGAAAGCAAATCCTCACTTCCGTGACGAAGAAGAAACAACGTCGATCGCGATGAATCCTGGCAAAGAGACCACTCGATATTGTTTCTTTTTAATACCGAGATATTAGCAAAAGAATAAGACGTTTGACTTGCCCGATCTATACTTCGGTTAGGAATTCGCTCACCCCTAACAATCGCGGTACAAAGCAATGTTTTATTATCATAAAACAAGCATTAAAAAAAATGAAATTAAAGAATAACTTCAATTTTTTTCTACAAAATAATGCATATTATAAAAAGATATATCACTTGTAAATATATATATATATATAAAAGCACTGCGGGCTTCTCTCTTTCAGGATTGATGAAAGCAAAACATTCTTGAATGTGGGCAGTTTTTCTCTTTTGCGAATTCCTATCGGCGTTATAAAGAACCGACTTTAACGTATCACTAAAAAAATTTACGAATATTACCGTTTTAGTACGAATAAAATATGAAATGTTTCTGTTTAACGTATTAGTAATAGCAATGAAAATTAGCAATTATGTTTTACCAAATACATGCACCTAGCATCGTGAGATTTATGATTATCCCGAAAAGTTTGCAAAAATCTTTATTCTGACATATTCACGCGTTTATAGACGTTCTTGCGTGAACAGATGCCAATAATATATCTAAAGATGCGTAAACAAGTACCATCCGGGATATTCAATACACTCGAGACTCAGGGAATTGCACATCTTATCGTTATTAATCTCCGACGCAAAACGAGGATACTGCCGTCGTTGGGGCCTTCCTGATGAATCGCATCGGCCGATTTACACGATTCTGCACTTTGACTGCAACTTTGCTCGTTGGCGGAAACCGGCCGGGCTGCACGGGCATACTTACGAAAGCGCGAGGAACCGTGCGTGACCCTTGAAACTGCTCTCGTTGCACTGCACTTTATCGGTAGTCCGCCATTATCATCCATCGTAATCAGTGCCACGTTTCTTCTCGAAGCTTTCTACGTATCTTAAGAAACGCTGTCGAGAAGAAGGACGATAAAACATAATTTTCTCGCCCATACGTGAGCCCCAAGATGGATCCTCGGTGGCATGAGACTCGAGTCGCGGCTCCAATATTTGCCAGGGTGCTATTTCCAAACGAATAATTCTAAAATTTGTTCCTAACACTTCCTATATGTCTCTGATATATCATATATATTTTTATTAAGTCAAATATTTTCTGTTTCAGGTAAGTCCACTTTGACAATGATGCTTCTATCTTCTCTCTTGGCAAAACGGTTTGAGGTAAACTGTTGAGCGACGGTACGGCACAGACAGACTGACGGAGATTGATTGCCCGGTCTAGGCTTAGCCATTATCTCCATCCCGTCAAGACATTCAGCTTACGAAGGTATTTATGGAATTTTCGTGAAATTCTACCACAGTCAGCGTTTTTCTGAATCGGTCTTTCTCGTGATGCAATTTCCTCTCTCAAAGTCTTGTAAATTGAGGAATATTTCAATCCGTCATCTTTTTTACCTTCGTCCAGATCTGTTGAAAGCCGAGGTATTTGGAATACCATAAATACTTGTCGTTTCCGCTTCGCGATTTTGGAGTCGGATACGAGCAAATATCCGTAAAATTGATACGATTACGAGCTTAGGTTCCAATCTACGGGCACACAACGTCTTCCGCCTCGAAACCGAGTTTCTCTGATCGCGATGTATCTATAGATCTTCAGGATACTTCGATCAGCGTACGGTATTAGATACGCTCTATGTCTTATACATATATAGTGCTCACATCCGCTAAAGCGAAATACTCGACTGGGACAAATCGGGATAAAAAGATCTCGGCGGGCCGATTCGACACGATACTCTATTAAATGCACGGTGCCGCGAGCGAGCCTCAGAAGCCAAACTTTATCTTCGTCATGTCGGTTAGATAAACGGTGCGCGTTTCAGACATGAAGTTTACGAGTATCGAACTGCGATCAGGAAGATCGGTTTGCGTTGAGTACACGAGTTTCCTAACGGGCTGTGTACTTTGGTTGAAATCTCGAGTCTCGATATCCGATAAAACGATCGCGCGGCAGAATCCCTCGAGAGTCTCAAAAGCTTCTTAAAGATCCGGAGGGGAGGACAGCTAGATTTTCCCGCCTTCGGTATTTACGAGAACTTTTCCTCGTAGTGTTTATTACCAGGAACGTGGAAATTAAGAAAGCGACATGTCAAACAATAAAAGTTATAGATAGAACATAATTTATATTTTCATGCAATTTGCATTAACGTATTTTGTTTAATAAAAAATATATTAATCTATTTTTTTACATAAGATATATTAAAGTAAATATACTATCTATATTCTATATAGGTATATCTCATTTTATTTAAAAATTTAATTAATGTTTCGCTATGATTTCTTTAAATATTTCAATAATTTAAGATTATCTTTTTGTATTCTAATCGTAGAAGATTAATTAAAGTTTTCTAATATAGCAAACACGCATCACGTAATTGTGATGAGTGCGTGAGATAACAGAATAACAATCGTTGGAGTCTCCTAACTGCTCTCATTATATTCGATGAGCGGAATTGAATGCCGATCATATCTATAATACGTTAATCGCGTGAAAAGTTAACGTAGACTGTGTGCCCGTTAGTAAAAACATAATGGGCGAGCAACTCGCAACGTCGTATTTACTACTTTGGTATATATTTTGACGTCTAAAAAAATGTGAAAAACAAAAATCCGAGTTTGAAGACGCGTTTTAATTATTATCATTATTTTTCTCATCAACGAGTCTTATCTACATAGCGTTGCAAATTTAGAGGTCTAATTTCGTGCATAAATAGGTACTCTTAGTTTCATCATATACAAGTATAATTTTTTTAATCCACTTTTCGTTCGCTCTAGAATTGCAACGTGTTTCGTTAATGAGAACCATGCGAGATAGTTTCCCACAGAATTTTATATTATTAAATCGATACTTCTCGTTGAAAAGTCGAGCTCCACTATGGATCGTTGCAGCAGTCGTATGTACGTATGCTCGTATTTTATTCGCAGAAGTATAAATGCGATCCAGTGACGGCTGATGCGAGTATTCAAAGTGCCGTACGTGCGAGTGCAGTTAGGGAAAGCAAAACGTGATCGAGTGGGCTGTCTGGGCGAATGACGATGACGTCGCCTTCGTGTCGACGGTTCTCCTCGATCCCTCGAATAACTACTACTACCGGTCTGTACACGCAGTATGTTCCGATAATGTCGCAGGGGTCTCTCTCTCTCTCGGTGAGCGTTGAGAGTTTCAATAAGACCCGAGCCACCCGAGGATAACCCTCCGGAAATTGGCTCGGAATAATAAATATCGCTCGGCGTGCGGCGTTGACGTTTCTTGCGACAATAACGCGTTCTCGAACGTTATATTGTCGAGGAGAATGTAATTAGCGGAGCTCTTCGTTTCGTTCAAATAACGGAGACTTGTTTTTCCGTAATACGACCGAGTGGGATCGAGCAGGAAACGATAGCCGAGGAGGAGAACAAATGGAATCGTGCTTAGGGCACCGGTATTAAACATCCTCGTCTCTGACGTTTCTGTTATAATTAATCTTCTAATTAGAGGGGAGTAGCCGCGGAAATTGGCAAGAGCGACGGAATCGAGAAAGCTCCGCAATAGCCCGGGGATTCGCCCGATAAACCTTTCCTTCCACGGCCACGTATAGAGGGGTTCGCCCTGCGCGAGCCTCATTAATTATTATAGCCGGAAATTATGCTTGCAGATTCGCCCCGCTCGAGTAAACTTTATGCAATCATAATGCACAAACTTGTAATATTTTCATAAGCCGCAGTGACCGGCCGGTGGGCCGTTTACGTTTTGTCTGTAATCCCGCAAAGATTCACGCAACATCATATGTAACATATGGCGATTGCTGTTTGAAATTTGAATCTATTTTGCCCTGGATTTCTTACTTAGAATGTTGAGGAGTAAATATATTTAATTAAAACAAAGAAATTAACCTATATAGAAAAAGCGTATCTATTATCCGATGTTTGTAGAAAGAAATTAGCCACCGGCTTTAGATATCTTAAGTTAAAGACATCTCTTGGAAATCCTCGCGCAAAAGGAGCAATAATTCTAAACAATAGTCTTAACAATCTAAAGAACAGTGAACAGCCAAGAGATTATCCTTACAGCATAAAATACTGTACTTCTCGATAACTTGCATGTCAATTGTGTCGGTTATGGCACGTTTATAGGCACATTATATGTCTATTGCAATTTCATATTGGCAAGATGTTGCAAGGATGCCGAGATATCGCCAGTGTGTACGTGCTATGCGCCCGGCAACGTAGTAACGCGAGCTATTCAAACTGCCTTCTAATTACGGCGATTTCTCTAAACCGCAATCTACGTGCTTAACCACGTGTACCATCTGCGGTGTATCGGTATTATTTTTTTCTTCCGTTTGACATAAGTAATCATCGTGTTCTGTTATTGATTGCAGCTCTCTCTCCTCCTCTCTTGTGTCATCTCTGCTTTCCTCGCTCTTTCATTATCGAGAAAACTCTGGTTAGGTAAGAAGAAGCATGAGCTCGGCTTTCCGTAATTCTATATCTTTTCGTGCATCTATAGATCTAAAAAATACGAGATTTTGCGATACATTTTATCTTGTATTTATCACTATCTTCCTATTTCAAAGTCATCTTGCATTCTGTTTTGTAATTATTCGAAAATTTATTCTGACGTTTTTTTTTACAATATTATAAAACTAATTAAAATTGGAAAAGTGAATTAAGATAGTGTGAAATTATATTACATGATATTTATTATTTTATTTGAAGATTTAAAATTTAAACAATGTTTTTAGGTAAAAATTTCTCTCTATAGGTACATTTTGGGAAAGAGAATTAATATCTGATAATTGAATGGGTAAAGATCATGGGCTTTCATTTCATTTATTATATAAAAAATATATGTAGAAGACGGCAAAATTTATATTTCACGCCAGATCGATTGACGAAAATGGTATTCTGCAATAACTCATATATTTGTGACAATATCTCAGCCATTGTTTGCTTCGAAAAATGCCGCTCTCAGCTTTCTCGCGTTTTCACGATACGTTCGATGTGATGACGGTAGAGACTGCCCCACCTCTCAACTCCACCCAGGACGGTGTGTACACTCAGTTCAGGTGATGGACTGAAATGAGGCTCATTCGAAAGCTCGGCGAACAGTTAAGAGAGTATACACAGTATGCCGGTGGTCGTTGCTTTCCAAGGTTTCTTTATCCCCCCCGTCGCGTCTACGACTTCTCTAACGTATCCTGATTTAGCCAGCTCGTGTCTATACATCGTCGCCATCACGACCACCCCCGCCGACGTTACCTTACAATCGCCGGCAACGGCACTGTTACTCGCGTCGTTGCTTCTAGTGGCGACGTTTAGTCGACCGCAGCGAGAAAGAGATGAGCGTTGAAGAACGGAGGTAGAAGTTGACGCGCAGAGAGGAGACCGCGAGGAGAAAAAGTGAAGACCACGTACGGTGTACCACCGCTGTATTCTTTATTCGTTGTGACGTGGTATCCGGGGCGCGCAGCTGCCACAACCGGCGCCGAGCCATAGCGCAAAGTTAGCTTGGCTTTCGCTATTTTTCCATGCCATTAACGACCGACTCGAACGACCTCTATCAATGGCTTTATGGCAGTTAGCTTTTATTCCCTCTTTCACAACGGTATCCTCTTACTCCTCACCGCGCGAAACCCCGCGTCTTTCCATTATAGCCACGACCTGCCGACGTCGCGGTGTAGGTTCAATGGCAGCTCCTCTCTCTTCCTCCCTTCCCGTGTTCTTCGCCTCGTCCTTCTGTCTAGATTGCACGTTTGTCTCCTATTGTTCGCCGCGCCACGCACAATACGCGTAACAATACTCGCGGGTCGAATCGGCGGATGAAAACGTTGATTTGATGAGATTCTACGCTAGATCTGAGAACGCGGCTAATGAAAATGTACTTGACAAAAGCAGAGAAGAGAAAGACAGGAAATTGCAAGAGAAAGTTTGGAAAATTTTCAACGAAAAGGGCTATATATTCAGACCATTTAATCAACAGTTGGATATGATGAAAAGAATAGTAGAATGGAAACGCTCTACACTTTTTTTTCTTGAGTCAACGCTCTTACTTCTTATCTTTCTCTTCTGTTTATTAAATTACTTCTCTTTCCTAAATGTTTGATAATGCTTGTTGATTGCATTATTAACTTTTGAACGCAAACATTTGTTAAAGCACTTCAAAGTTCAAGTAGTATTTCATGAATGAATCAACCAGCTTGTAAAGTGCTTTGCAAAATTACGAGAATACAGGTACGTCATTCATATCTGAACGATCCGTCGAACATGTCTGTGAGGAGTGCGTGTTTATCGGGAATAAAGAAAGTCGGTTATCTTTTCTTTATGACAGTGCACGAATCGTCTATCCAGTAATAGCTATTAATAATGATAACGATAACTCAACGCGTCTATATTTCATGTAACAAACTGGGACGAATGGACATCTCGAAAACAAATTAGAATAAACTGAAAACTCGGTTGCTACTTCACATCAACTTCACTTCCATTCACTATAACTTCTTTCGTTAACTTTCCTAGTTTCCAGAAAACAATTTCTGTTACACCGTAGGATGTAATATATATATGTGTGTATGTACAAACGAGATTACGAGACGTTTTTTGAAAAGTTTCAACAAGGATATCAGTGAGACATGTGTAGAATAGACGACTTGAGATTGAAGAAACGTTAAGTTTGTTCGAATCTCTCGCGGCAATAGTGCTTGATGTGAAAGACCTAATTTATGCTTCTAACATTTGCACATCATTGACTAAGAATGAAAGCGGCGTATGCTGCATACTGCTTGCTCAGTGCAAAAACGAGCGTCACGGAGGGTAAATAACGGGGAGTACGACGTGCACTCTTTTAAGTACCACCCTTCTTCGGATTTACGGTCATGCGTGTTTTAGCGATGACAGCCCCGTATTATCCACGTACGGCTTTTGTAGCGGGGTAAACTCACCGCGCTGCACGAATTGCGGAAATTACTTTCGCAATAGGTTGCGAGGATAAAAATGTTTAATCTTACGTCATTAAGACTAATTTCTAACGTCGTAAATAATATCGGGGATAGGAGAGCCCAGCCTTGTCTTGGCGCAGATTAAAGGTGTAAGGAGATCGAAAGGAACGAAAATTACCGCGAAACTCATTATAAAATACATTGTCGGAAAGTCGACCGTTACTAGCAGAGAAGGACGGGGTGGTATTAATGTAACTACCTACTTGGAAGCTTTTATGGATTTAGAGACGGTTGTAAGACTCAGTATCCAGGGAGAGGAGGAAGCAGAGGAGAGAATAATTGGTCTTCTTTAAACGCATTAAAAAAACTTACGCCACTTAACGGCGTAAGGGAATAACTGGGAGAGACACATGCTCGGATAGATTTATTCATTTGGAACTTGAGTGGTGTTAAGCTTTGCCTATCATGCCCTTTATCAAGGAAACGATCAATCTTGATTCGCTTTGCCGACACCATCCGCCTAGCTTTACGTAATAATCGCTGCTCAATGCGCGGAGATCTTCCACCTGTAATATCGGCTTCGTTAACGGCAACATATTGGACCGGCGGTATTGTATCCATTACATGTTGCAGAGAACTATTGCACACACCTCTCGGCGATATTCGCGAGATACCTATTGAATTCCTCCGACTGTAATCCGAACCGTCCGTCCGTCGTCGTCTTACGAGCTATAAAGCCGCACGATTACCGTGGTCCCTATGTATTTGCACGTCGTTACACGAAGAATGGAATGTACCGCGCGCATTTTACTTTCGCGGCAAAGGGGACGACGGCGTATATCGTGGTATAGGGACGGGCGTGAGGAAATGCGTTACCGAACACAGCCATTTAACTACAGTTCTTCCACCCGATTTACGAGCGTACGTGTTTCAGTCACGACACCTGCGTACGCCGCGAGCGGAACGAATCGAAAAGGAGAAAAGACTCGAGAGACGAAGAGAGAGGGAGAGAAACGGAATGAGATGAAAGAGAGCAAGGTGACCGACGGGGGGTGGGGGGGGGGGGGGGGCAGGGGAATGAGGGAAAACCGCGAGATGTAGCTCGCGGCACGAGTCATAACGATTATTCCCGCGGTGAAGTTTTTCAGGCCGCGAAACGATCGTGTCGCGCCGCCGGCATGATCGCGTTGCGGCCGGCCAACGGACCGACCGCAGCTGCCGTGTGTGTGCGCGCACGTATCGAGAGCCGCGCCACTGCTCGAGAGAGGTGGTTCCGTACTTTTGCTTTTCTCCCCTATATGTAGCGGTACGAAACACGAGTATGAAACAACGAGTCGAGCCGCGATGGTGAGCGCGGTAGCGAGAAATTGCACGCACGTCCCGCTTGCTGTTGCACCGCTCGGAGCGGCGCGCGATAAAATGCATATAATTTGTGGTCGAACGCGGCGGTGCTGAATTACCGGAAACCATTCGGGCGGCCGTATCGGTATCAATGACCGCGGGGAAAGCCGCGCGGATCGGCCCTCGTTAATGTCGGGGCGCGAGTAGAGCACTGATTATGGGTTAACCGTGCAAAGTTCACTTTGATTCTCGAGTTACGCGCGTTGCTAGCCTCTCCGCGGAATCGGTCCACGATCGAATTGAATGTGCGACAAAGGGCTCAGACACTGTAGGGTGATATCGATGGTCGATAGCAATGTTGCGATAAGAGCATGTGGATTGATTACTATAAAGACTTTGAATAAACCGACATTAATCGAGAATATTTATCAAATAGCTTTGTATTCATGTCAAGATAAAAGATATAGAACAGGACGTTAGGATATAAATGGTGTTTTTATTTATCTTATTCATGCTCAAGTTGGTCACAATCTTACATATTTTTAATAAATATTTGATCATATATAATTATATTTATTTAATAGAGATATAAAAATATGTATAAATATTAGTAATTAAAAAAGTTGCATTGCATATTAACACAATAACAAATTATATCTATGTAAAAAATATATTATCTTTTATATTCTTATAACGTGTAGCATACAAATTATAATTTACATATCAATGATGAATATTATTGTAATATTCACCATGTAGTGCAGGAAGGACTTTATTAAGGTCGGTTTTATATCAGTGGTTACTGGGTGGTTATGGCAGTTTTATTAAATAGCTCGACTATAGAGTCGATTAACTTGTGGTATAACGGAAATTCCATTCTATACAGTTTCAATGTTACAGTTTCTACTTGTGCAATTGTGATCATAAATCTACAACGAGACAGCTCACGGTCCAGAGTAGCTCGCAAAAATGCAAAGTATCGCGCTAACATTAATTCGTAAAGACTCTGACATAATTATGGTAACAGTACAGCGTTGAATTTTACGAACGCTACTCCCTTCTTGTATTAATTCAAACACCGTGCGTAATCCCGAAGAGGAAGATTAATTAAAATGGAATTACCGCGTAGAAGATTAATTACGTTGCTATGCCTGCCGCAACGGGATAGTTCTAACACCTATTTTTAAGTAACACGTTACCCGAGGTGTACACTATCGTTTATCACGGCAACGTGATTTATTTGCGTCTATATTTTCGAAGCGGTTAAAGTGTTTGCGATTGAGCGCAGTGTCGAACTCAACCCGTCAAGCAGGCCGGTCAACAATATCGATAGATGAGCAGGTAAGCCGCAGATGGCTGCTCGATGATTTTGTGTCAACAAGAGAGAAATAGTCCGATAGCTTGGTTAACCGTAGGGACACCTACGTCACGGCCGACGAAATTCTACGGGTTTGCGCCTGCGTTTCTCCTGAGCTGCGACCACCGCAAATCTAGTCGGGAATGCGTGAAAACGGATCATCCTCGCAAACGAATCATGGTTTACATAAATTATTCTGTTCCTAGTGAAAGCGGTGACGCGCATCGGAAAAGGTTTCGCCGGCATTTCACTCTCAGACAAGACGTGCGAAAACATAGTCCTTTTAAATTTTCCAGCGGAGCTTTTCTCTGTAAAAAAAACGCTTAAAAGATTGTAATAATTGATTGTTTTTATTTGTATTATATTTACGAAGGTGATTCAATACCATTTTGAAATTTGATGCTACAAGCAATGGGCCCAATATGTGTCTGCTGCTTTAGCTGCAATGTACAATAGCAGTGATTGATCCAGCTCCGAGCTGCAGAACAATAGTGTAACTAACTTTGTACTATTGACTGGCAATAGTTCTATATCGAATAGTCGGAACGTGAGCACACATCGCGCAAAAGCTGAAAATAGAAGAACAGAACAAACGATTACTGTGTATAGCCTAATTGATGTACAATATTTTCGAAAATCGTACTGTGTATCTTCGTGTACGGTGTTTCGCGTGATCAAGATGGTTCCTTAATAATGCGTTTTCTCATTTGAATGTCTATCTCACGATCGACGTCTTCCGAAAGGTCGAAGTTTCTAATCCCAACCGGACTAGGTGAAACTGTATGCGTAATATCGGTGCGCGAGTGCGGCAAAACTCGTTGGTCCCGATCGTACACTGCCTTTACAATTCCCTCCGCGATGAGATCCCTCTCAGCTTTTCCTAGAGACGGGTTGTCGAGTCCCTCTTTGTTACACACTTTCTCTTTCTCTTTTTCTCTTTCTTTCTTTCTCTTTCTCTCTCTCTTTCTCTCTTTCACTCACTCACTCATTTTGTCTCTTTCTCTCTCTCTCGCTCTCATATTCTCGCGAATTCCAGCGAGCGCTGCCTCGACAAGTCGTTCCTGGATCCTAATCCCACCTGGTCGTCGAATCACACGACCGTCGGCTTACGACTTCATCCGCGGCGGGTAACTGGCTCTCCTATTCACCGTCTGATCACGAACACAGCGCGTGGAGGATGGAGGTTTGGGGGCTTATGGCACGGCGCGCAATAATGTGATGGCTAAAGGTGTAAACGCGAGGCAAAATATTGATAAAACGGATCACCCGGATCACTCGGAACGAAACACCGTAAGGCGATATAGCCCCGTGTAAATCAACATGTTCACTTCGCGTATATTAGTCCAGTCCTTGTCCTCGCGAACACCTAATTTGAAAGTCTGAAAACTCTAAGTTAAAGGTTAATGGTAGTAGACACACGTTCCTTTATATAATACGTGTGAATAGATAAAATTATTTTTTTTTCTAAGAGTAGAAATAAATGAATATGTTTGTTTTTTATTTAACGGAATAGTGAAAGTACGCAAAGGTTGATAACATTGAAATAAGAAAAAAAATTATTAGCCATACATGCTCGTAGAGTACTTAAAAGAAATATTTTCATTGAATTTTTATCTTTTGTGCAGCATTATACCTATACCATTAATTTCTTTGTCTCTATTTTAAATACTTTAATTTATTATTTTTCAATAGTAGCAACCAGACTTATATAAAATTCGTTCAGCGAAGAGATTTATTTTCCATGATAAAGACCACAAATACGAGAAGTTGGAATCTTAATGCGATTGGTAGTTTGATTTGCGTACTTCTTATCGATGACGACGACTATAATCATCTCTCGAGGAAAATATGACACAAGTAACTTTTAAATGAAAGATGAAAAGGATCGATGCATCGTAGAACCGAAAGCATGTTTCTACGATGCCCAATTGAGCGTGCAATAATAGCTTTATGGGAACGGTATAAGCGTTTTACCTCTAATTTAGAAGCCTATAACGGATACCTCGAGTCGATATCCATTCCTTGTTATCCAGTTCAGGAAGGAATACGTGACGTTTTGCGGAATAATTTGCAAGGCACATTGACGAACCATTTTCTTCTTGCTCTTCATTTTTTCGTTTCCAATCGCGTGCAATCCCAGATCAATGCCCTGCAAATCCAGCCATCGAGAAGAATGTCGGGAACAGCTGTTAAATCATACGGATCTCTTCGTGCGATCGATACCTACCGAACGTATCGCGATAGCTTCACTTGGAGTAGTAGAGAACCCAGGATTACATTCTTGGTGGCCCATAAATCATATTATCGCCGTTTTATATCACGCAATATCGCCGATGATTATCTTCATAAGGAGGAGAATCGACGCGCGGTGTGAAATCCCGTCGCTCGGTCTAATAGCTCCTCGCGTGCGTCGCGTCGCCGTCGCCGTCGCGCTGACGAACCAATTTCTCCCTTTCCTCCACTCTGGCTTTCCCGGCGCCGCGTCGCTCTCCGACGATCGAGAGGCATGTTCGCCTCGATGATCACGGGGATATCTCCCGGGGGCGCGCGTATATGCGGCGCGGCGCATCGCGAACGCGGTAACAGATGTAGTAATTCAACGGGCTGTACGCGTTTACCGCCGCCGTCGCCGTCGCCGTCGCCGTCGCCGTCGCATGCCACGACTCGTTAAAGGGGAACTCGTGAAAACGAGCGCGCCCGCGCCGTCGCGACTTGCTTTCATCGGTTCGCCCTTCCTGCCGTTGCTCGCCCTGGCTCCGTCTAAGCCAAAACCACTATCTTGCATTATCCGGCGATGTAATGCGGTTTGATTTATTCGGGCTTTTTTTTTGCGTCAGTGTCGGACAGCGACACTTTTTAGACGGCTTCCCATTGGGGTGGGTCGCGCGCACGTCTTTTCCTTCGTCCTCTCCGTTTTCGCCTTCTCTCGCGTTGTCTCGTTCTGTCCTTTCCAGCTTTTTTTTCTTTTTTTTTCATCGCCAGCCCGTTGCCCGTGCCCGGCAATATTTCACAATTACGCGGCTTTATGGGCCACCATAAAGATACGCGGTGCGTGTCGGTCGCATGATGGCCGACCCGCGTGAATTTTTATTACGGTCGCGAGCGGTTGATTCGAGGAGCGCGCACGACGCGAGAGACTTATCCCTCGTCGAGGGCCACGCTCTCCTCAGGGTGGTCGCGGGTACGCGACGAAGAGAGCGGAGCGTCGCCGGGTTACACGTCTCCCCGACATGAGAAATTTAGATTACCGGGCCCGGCCCACTCCATTACCTTCATTCAGAGGCGGCCGCAAGCTTAACGAACTGCCACTACACCCGTGGACCTATACCGGCTACCAGAAGGGACTACTCGCCCTTTTGCCGTCAAAGGGCCATGCACCACCGCGCTTTCCATCGAAAAATTCGGGATGGAGTGTTCTGCCGAGACTGAATTTACGGCGCACACGTAATGCTGCCCTCGCGTTATAATTTAACACCGTGTACGGAGTGCCACGGGGGAATTAAATATGCGGATGCTCTTTTCACTCTGATTAAATCCGTTTTTAGAGTGTTGATTATTACAGTAGTTTAATATGATTAAGCAGATTAAGCTTGCGATATTCACAGTGTTTTATGTAATGTAATTATTGATTTTCAAAATTTTACACGTGCACGAGCTTCTATTGCTTTTTTATAATTGATTTTTATAATTAATATTATTTATTTGATGGTTAAAAATTTGCATACAAATATCTTTATTTTAACATATTACTGTGCAATTACTTGGATCGATTTATTCTCACTGGCAACAACAGATGAACATAATCGTGCAGCATTACGTGACTGTCTTATCAATCAACGTAGTTGACGTAGGTACACACTGCTGTAGTCGATCTTACTCCCTGATTATAATGGGAATCCGATATATTACCTACGTGCACGGTCGTTAACATTGATCCTTTAGCAGATGATATTAGCAAGCAATCGACGGCAGACAATAGTTTCACACGCGATGTATCGTCGCTCATAGAACGTTATGCATGCTAACTACTTCAAGCCAATCATGCATCGTTAGTTAAGCAACAGCTAGGCTCATGTCATAATTCAAAGGAAAAGTGATTTCCGTTGGAATGCTTACTTAATAAAAGATTTCTGCCGATAGAAATGAAGAAATTTCTATTTTATTCTCACGAAATTTTTAGGAACCGCAAACGATCTCGGTTGTTCGTAAAAATAACTTTTTATATTTGCATAGATATTATACAAGTATCTACAAAAATGCTGTTGAATAATACTGTAACTTATAATAAAATTTTATTACAGTTATAATATTTATATTAAAATGACATGATATAGTTTATACTTTAAGTGAATTGAAGATATCGAATAACCAAGGAAATTAAATATGATAAAAGTTATATAAAAGTTATGTGCACTTAAACTCCATTGCCATTTTATGTAAGATTAATTCAGATACATGTGATATGAATTTATTTTACGAAGCTGATCTAAGTAGAACCGACAAAGTATCAGGTTCGTTTGTATCAGTTCTTTACGCGTATACCTATATCAAAGCATCCGGGCCCAAGTTATCCAGATAAAGGTTAAACAACGACGTACTTAAAAGACGATCCCCCTTATGAGATAATAAGCGGTCTAGACACCGCGTAGCTTACGCGAGGAACTCGAAACAGGTGCGTGTTTCGACGATACCACGGCATCGTATTTCCTGATCATTATTGCACGCCGTCGCCTCGCCTCTCCCGTGTTTATCGCTTAAATATTACTCTCGCGATAGCGGCCACCGTAGAAAACGCGGCAGCGGTATTCGCGCCTTGAATTGCAGCACACTCGCAGTTTTGTATTTATAAAGCCATACCCGTTAAAAATGCACCGGCTTGTAAAGAGAGCCGTAGCAGCACGGCGGGGTTCCTAATAAAATATGAGAAACGCTTCCAACTCTGTTTGGTTACTGTCGATTCTACTCGCCCTGCAAGCCGGGCGTTTTAATGTTTAAATCACTCGAGAAGAATATTGTGTCTTTGTTTCTTTCTTATCTTTTCCCGCGCGCGTTTCATTAAATCTTTATCACAAGATACCTTTCAAGGGGCGTTTCCGTTTTGACTTCGTTTTTATACCAGCACGACTGTCGCGTTTATAACGCAAAGCATACCTACACCTGGGCGTTTGAAATCGAGCAGCAAATATGATAGCATCATAATTTGCTTTATATATCCTTTTATTTAGTCTTATGTTTGATGCTTCTTTAAAATTGTGTGTTAATATAACACTAAAGAAAAGAACAATTTATAAACGATTGACGAGTACATTCGACCAACATCTATATAATTGGAATAAACTATTGTCAGGGGGAACGATACGTATCATTGATCACATATATTCGCGTGAGCAAAATAGTGCAAGAGGAATCGATATTATCTGTGTAGCCGTATCATTATCAGTTTAAGATATGACTTTTAGTTCGTCGCGTTAACTACTATACTGATTCGAAAACACGACTTCTTTTTAGTAATGCCTGCACTAATGCACGCGAGCCCGACGTTGTCGCTTTCAGGATTAATTGAGTTTACAGTTAATTTTCAACGAACCTTCCACTTTAATCCTTGCGTGTTCCCTTTGCAGCACCGGCTATGCACATGAGTGTATACCCATATACTTGCTGAGCTCGCACTCGGTGCTGCGCTGCACCCCTTTATCGTACCCTCTTCCTCCGTCTTACGCCCGTCAGGACATCCACCCGTTGCATTTGCGTAATGTGATACGCGCGTTGCTGCATTATATGCTTTAATTGCGTCATTATAAAACGAAAATTTCCTGACGCCTTCACCGAGCTGGCGCCATTGTACGCAAATATACGCAGGCAATTTAATTCGCGACCGCGAGCGTGTTACTTTGATGGAATTATCTCTGCCGGAATATTTGTCTGGTGTCTACACATTTCGCGAAATGTAACGCAATCCAGTGACCTTTAAAATAGTAAAGTGGCACTTGAAAGACAAGTGATTTTTAAAAATAGCAATATCTTATTGTTTCAAGATATATTTTTTATTGTATAGCCTTTTATATTTTAAAGAATATATTACATGTGTTCTTAAATATTACATTAATGTACGCTCTATTAGTTTCCATTTATCTGCTAAATCTATATACATTAATATAAACTACGCAACTGCGACATGTATCGACTAAAGTTTGTAATCAATGCAGCAGTAAAGTCAATTCGTATTAAACAGCGCTTTAGATCAGAAAATAGCCGCAAATCCTGCGCTATAATATTCGCTGCTCTCATAATACGCAGGATTATACGAACTCGAAGCAACCCGTTTGCCGATGGTATTTCCCACGCACGAAACTCATTGTCGTAATATCAATAATGTACAACAACGCATTATCAGGATTATTCGTATTCACGGCTTAATTTATTACACTATTGCATAAAGATAAGAATAGTGGCCACTAACAAAGAAAGGCCGAGACCTCGTTAATAATCGATCCGCGTAGCAGCTTCATCAACTTTATAAAAGATAAAATAAAGAGATAGAATAAAAACTTTAATCACTTTCTAAACGCAAATGTCTTTGAAAAGGCGTTTAATTACTGATATACTGCTAGTACATATATTAAAATTGAGGCTTTTTCAAAAAATTTTGTTTATTTAAATAAGTCTTTTACAATTAAAGTTTGAAAATTGCCGGCACAGAGAGATTCTTTCTGTAGGAAAACGTCACTTTTTCAGATTATTGAAATTGTTTAAAAAGTGCAGAGCCGCTAGTCTACACCACGTTCTTGAAATAGTTTCAGCAATACCGAAAAGTATGATTTCGCTCTCCGGCTGGGGCGTACTTGCCCTAGGTTATACCGTCTGCCTTGCGCCCGCTTCCGTCTTTATCAGAAATTCCATTTAGAAATTTTCCCGAATTCCTTCACTTATCGTCGAGCTTATCGTCAGGCCGGTATTTCCCCTGTTCCTTCCGCTTTGTCGTCCCGTGAAATCAACTAACGAGACAATGGAACAAGGGGTTGAGAGCAAAAAGAGAGGGGGAGGAAGATCGTGTAATTGAATTTCCACAATCTCCAAATGATACAACCGGGCGCGTATGTTCGTCGCTTGACTTTTAAAAGCAACGCGAGGGACCATCGAGGCGCGAAAGGTGCCGCGATACGAAATCAATTCGGGTCATCTGTTCCGCGTCGCCCGCCGTTGGGGCCGGCTCTATTTCTCCAAACTCTGCGTCTATCTCGCGCGCGAGATCGCCGGTAGCAGAAGACCTGCGGAAGAGAATATTTATTGCGCTGTCTTATCGTCACATGGGAAAAGCGAGCAGCGGGAGAGAATTCTTCACTGTGCGCCGGACGTTCTCTCCCCAATGGAATTCCTCTCTTTTTCGACTTCCTTGAGCGTTTCCCCGTCCCTCTCTTTTCTCTTCTTGCTCCCCCCCCCCCCCTCTTCCTGCTTCCTATACTTACTGTATTTTCCCGACTTGCACTTCTCTGCCATCCTACGGAACGACTCGGACAGCATGCGGATACTCGTTATACGGTTCGGTAAGAACGCCAAGACCGAAAGACTGCATGCATCCTGAAGAACACGCGGTCAGTTGGACTCTCGTCCGATAATCGAATTGTAGCTCGAAAAGCTCATGGGTGATCTTTCGCGGGGATGGCGCGAGGAGATTAGAAAGAAGATCGCTGGCGGAGGAACAGACGAGGTTTAAGCTAATAACGTAATAAAAAATCTCTGCGCGAAGCAATTTCGCATTCTGCCGGCTGAAATATACACTCAGCAAGATTGCGCGAGCTCATTCTTTCCGTGTAAACTCCGCCCGTTGCGCGGGCGATTCATCCCTGTCCCTTTCCTCGCCCGATGCCCGCCCTCGCGTTCGTGTCGCGCGGCGAACGGAAGTCGTATTCCGACGCGGACGTCCGTCCTCGCCGTCGACCGTGGCCCGAAACGGCGTGAATTATAACCGCGAGCTAACTTCGTGGCTTTCAGAAAATTCACGGGAACGTAGGAGAGAGCGGATGGATAGACGGTGGACAAACCCCGCTGGGGGTTGAAATCGTTGATCCATGGTGACACCGTCCACCATCGCAACTACCGTGCCTCTCTCTCTCTTTCTCTTTCTTTTCCTCCTTTCTTTCGGACATGAAAAATTCTCTTCGCAGACTTATTCGAGGAAATCATGATATGTGGAGGTCGCGAAGCGTCAACGGATTACAGGGAATATTTATGAGAGACGATATAAACTTCAATGGCGGTTTGAATTTGCTCGGATTAAAAAGAAATTGCTCTCGCTGCGCTTTCGAGATTCTCGTTCCTGCATATGAAACATTGCCACTTTCGATGAAAGCTATATGTATATTATAATTTATAATCGTGTGAATGTATGTTAGTAGTACGCATTATTTATCTAATTGTAGCTTTTATATCTAGCTCACTGTGTGCCAGATCGTCGATTCATTTAGAATATAGAAATTAGGGGATGTGAAACGATGGGGTTCATCAGCGCTTTTTGCAATATTCACGAAGCTATGTGGTCGTCGCGGGCTGCGATCAAACTCGCGATTGCTCATTCGATTGGCCGGCCGATGGACCAACGCGTATGGAAGTTGCATATTGCATGAATCCTATTTATCTCGTGCGCTAATATACGTGGGGTACTACTGCCGATTGCGGAATAAAATTGCGCGCGCGCGCGAAAAAAGTGTCGCGCGCTGAAAATGCAATTTCGGTCTCCTGCCATTACGACGCGGCGCACCTGAGAGGTGTTTGTCAGCAACGGCGGATAACACCGCGTCGTCGCGATACGGCACGCTTTATTCCCATCATATTAGATAATCTCGCAGACTTCTAAAAACCTGCGCCGTCGCGCCGGGCCGGGCCGAGCCGCGCCGTGTCTCAGCCGCGACGAAATCGGGAGAGTTTGTGAATCTGACGTATCGGCAAATCCGCGAAGGAATCGTAAAATCGCACGGGGCGTTTCGCGTGTAGCGCGCACGATAAGGAAGAGCGAGCTGAGGAGGCCGCAGGAGTGAGAGATGCTTCCCGAAGCACCGCCGGGAGCTTTACGTCTCCGGAGCTTCGAATCGACGTCAATGGAGGAAAGTAAGGCTGTAAGGCAAGAGAGAAATCCCTCAATGGCTTATCCGGTTGGCCAACCGCTAGATTCCCTCCCCACATTCTTCCTTCTGTATCTCGTTTCTATCCGCGCGCCCTATTCGCCCCTTTTTCGTGTTCGTTTCCTCCTACTCCTCTCCTCTTTCCGCCGTATATATCCTTTCCCTCTGTCGACGCGCCGCACATCGTTGTCTCTCTTTCGCCGTCCGTCTCTCGATGGACGCTTGCAAGGCCAGCCACTCGTAAACCTAATAATCTCGGCCACTCCTGACAAACGACGCCGTCAAAATGTAATTCCGGCGCGTTCTCGCTCGCCCTTCCTCGTCTCGAATTCCAAGTGGTGCCGATATGGTTGATGCGATCTTTTACACATCCTACCACATCGTCGCCCAGCCTCTTTCTTTCTCTCCCGTCGTCCTTCAATTTTATTCTGATTTTCTTTCCGTTCGCAGTTTTCGTACATCGTCGACCTTTCGCAGACACCCTTCAATCGAGGCCGCTTACGCGGTAAGATTTGACGAGCAAACGTGACTCGCCGGATAGCCCTCCTACATTCGGCGCCGTGTGCGCTTGCGACAAAATCAATGGCAATTTTCTCGTCCGTCACGCTCGCTTCGCGGAGGGACATTGCGATCTTTATCCCCGGACGACAGCAAACTTTGACTATCGGATTGGCGGATGGACGGATATTCGTGAAAATATCTCGTGGCGATGGCGGGATTTCGCGTCAATTCGGAATTCGAAATTCGACGTGCGATGTGCGCGTGTATCTGAATTGGTAAGTGTATCCACTGCTTGAATAAAGCCGACTCCGGACGATACGTGTCCGCTCGTCAAATATTACGCTGAATCGAAAAAAAAAACGTACCGCGAATTTTACTGCATTGTCACGTGCAATTATAGAACTTAAATTTGATGGAAGCTTTCCGATGTCGATTCCTTGATATCCAAAGAACGTCACTGTGAAATGTGCGAATTTATATAAATTGCGTAATTATTTTCAGAAATAGTTTATTATAGACGAATTTTCTCGTTTTGAAACAATCAATTTAAATTAAAAATGGTCGAAAATAACGATTTCTCATTAAATTACAAACTAAGTTGTAAGTATAAAAAAAACGTTTTACTTAAAGTCACCTCTTATCGCGCACTATTATTTTTACATAACTCAAACTGTGCAAAATTGTTTAGGTTATTACTAGAGGCCGAAATGTACAGTTGTGGAATTACACTATTGTGTCACGCGGACGTATATTAACTCATACATATACGATAATAAATTATATCAGCCTGGCTATATTTATAAACAAGACAAATGAATTGTACATATATATATATGAATGGACGTAATGCTGGAGGAAGTGCGAGGTAGCCAGAGTCTGACAGAAAGCACACGTAACTGTTTAATAACCATTAATTATCGTGACTTAATTTCTTTACGATAATCATTGTATTAACGCACGCTGAGAAATACAATTTTGCGTGAATACAGCCAAAGCGATAAATATAATTCGTACTCCGGTTACGATCATAAGGCCTCGGAATACTGCAGGTAATTTGTAACTGTTGGCGCAAAGCCGCGCTTAAAGCGATATTTGCATTTGAATCCGCGCCATCTCCAAACATGTTAAACGCCGTTATTTGTACACAAATTTATCTCGTCCGTGCACGTCGCGCTAACGGTGCGGTTTCCCTGTATTGGACGCTTGAGTAATCCACCCAAGACGACCGATATTACGCGCCACGCTTAGCGCACCGTGGATCGATCGAGGCCGAAAGTCATATCGTCGTAACGGGAGAAGGGATACGAGAAATCGCGCAATTTATTATGTTAAAGGAACATATATCGACGGCACACGAATACCAGGAATCCTCCGAAATTATAATGATCTCCCTCTTTATTCGTTCTTCCAGCTTGATACCCGAGTCACCCTGAATAATGCAGAGTCGCGCTCTTTATGAATTTTTATGCGTACCACGGAATGGAATACATTTGAGTTTGTTTCAATTCATGTAGATCCGACGGGATACTCCCGCAATCGCCCCTGCGATGGCTGTATCTGCTTCCACACTTTACTTGTCGCCCACCCGCATTTATCGGCCATAAATCGGAAATATCCAATCGATGGGTCAACGTCGGAAAATTTATGCTTAACTTAACAAGTTAGCCGTAACTTGTCCGCAATAGGAAATCTGTTTTACAAACTTTTTTTTCATATAAATTTTTTTATAATAAACACTGCTAAACCATAAAAGATTTGAAAAGGGTCTATTAAAATTTCAGTATACCTAATGGTATTGTTATTTTAACGCAAGGCGTACATTCAAAAATAAAAGTAGAAAATTTTATTGTAATTGATGAAAAAAACGGTTTTTAATTAACGCATTTATTAGACAAAATATTGTTTTCAATGGTTGATTATGCTAATGTAGCACTTCTTTCATTATTTGTCTCAAAGAGTAAGTAAAACGGATACATAAAACACGTTGTGCAATGGCGCATGCAGCGTCTCCACGTTAATTACAAGTGCATTTCTCAGAGCTCGCACGATTAATGTCATGGCTTAAAGACCGTAAGTCTTAACTTACCTTGGTGTAATTATCTTTTTGTGATGAAAGTTACGTTATTATAGAAAAAAAAACATAGCCTGCAGTAAAACGTGACATTCCCGTTAATAGACTCGAAAAATGGATTGTTTCCCGACATGTTATGTAACTTTCTTCGCACTGTTATTTTTCTTATGGATAAATCCATAGTAAACCACAGCATTCTGTGTCATTTGCGCTGTAGAATATTTGAAAACTAAACATTTTTGTAAAAATTCGAACGTCTTTTTTTAACAGTGTACACAGTAGCCCTTTCAATTTGAAACCGGTCGGCGGAGCTTTCGGCGCGGAAGATGTGCGAATAATGTTAATTGAAATGGTCACTCGTCTGGCCAAACTGCAAATAGTTGCTCTCCCAACACCCGGTAATCCCATCGAACGCCAAAGGTCGCCGGCATTGCCGCAGAATTGCATTCGCGCGAAATTGCATTCGCGGAAAAGTATTCGCCTTTTATTTGTAGAAAATATACTCGCCCGATGAAATGTGCGAGGAAAACGTGTTACTGGCTATTACCGCGGTATACACTTTATTTAATCGCAGGTATGTAGTCAATTAGTTCGTTCGCTATTTGCGTGTTGCGCCACGTAAACGTGTTCGGTGGAATCCGATTTTAGTTGCAAGCTAACGTTTTGTTGCTGACGAACGTACATATCGGAAATTTGTATACGAAAATGTCATCCACGGTTAATTACACTTTACGCAGACATGTAAACTGTTGTTAACGTATTGTTCTTTTTATAAAGTCGCATATTATACTTACGCACTCTTAAAACGATGGCAACACCGTTTTAAGAATACGTAATTGCTTATATATAAAACCACCGTTTTAAGAGTACGTCATTGCTTATATATAAAACGACAATTCATATTTCTTCGTGTGATTATTTCATTTCATTGTGCTAATGAATTTAAATATATTATTTAAGGAAATTTTAAAATACAAGAATTGAAACTTTTTAGCAACTTCCTAGAAATATTTATTTTAATTTAACTTTTGAAAATGCAAATAAATAATCCGATATATATCTTTTTCTATTTAATTTCAAATAAATTTTATCCAACTGGGTTTTCTCTTCTCTTTTCTAGCAGAAAATTGAATATAAAAAATTGCAACTGACCAAAACAAATTTTCCCCAGGGAAAAGTCAATTTTAAATTGGTCGCGGAATCTATGGATGAAAAACAGGATGCGAGACTCTGAATGCGCTCCACGTATACACTAACAATACACGTCGCAATTCACATTATCTCTTTCGATATCACGCCGCACGTTTTCGACCACATACGAGCGAGTTCTCACTTACATGAATTTCAAGATCTAAACGTGACTGTTAAACGAGCGCGTTAGATTGCGAGCGTTCGTTTCGAGGTCTTGCCACGACACGTTTCGCCTGTCGTGCCACTTCTTACAGCGCGAATCTTTTCGCAGAATCGTGGCCCCGGCTGTCCTGCTGTACTATTGCCGTAGCCAATAAAGTTTAACTGCACCCTTTACACGGAGTTTGCGATAGCGCCGTCGTAGTTCTCATGGTAGGCGGACGACTTGGAAAAGCTCGACAGCGAGTCCTTATCGGCCATCCCTGCTCCCTATCACTTGCCTTCTCCCCCAAACTGCTGTCGCTCCTTTTCTTTTCCTTTCTCTCTCCATCTCGTTCCTTCTGCTCTCGTTTTGCAGCTATTGTGATAACCATTTACATAAGGAATCCCGGAACTACGGGCGGCAGTTACCGCAGACGGTATACCCGGATCTCACTGCCGGGGTTGAGACGAGCGGGGTCAGTAAGAGGACTACGCCTGAAGCCGGAGCTATTTATGCGCTATTGCACGTTCATATTAGAGTAAGCAGTGGGATCTGTGATACCGAAATCATCCGCAGAAAGCAGCGTAGACAATGAAAATAGATGTACGTGGATATGAACATAACTTCCATATATCCTCTGTATTTCTAGAACGTCGCAATTATTAGGTTTCTCTGTGTAAATGCGAAGATCCTTGCAACGGTGAATATAATTGAAGGATTATGGAGGCATAACAGAAAAATGATAGGTTGATACATTGCGTAATAGACGCATAACTTACTGCCCTGGAAAGAGATTTTTTAACTCTTTTAGTTATCTATCGAATAATTATTAATAAACGTTTGTCATAAGAGACGCAAGAGCAGATCAATATATTTTAAAAGACATTTATTGTTCTTTTATCATTGAAGTTGGAAACAAATTTTTTAAGTCTGTAAAATTATATTTTGCTCTTACAAGTTTTCCGTATAGCGTTGATTATCTCGGAAAATGTATCGTGCGCGCCAGGCGAAGCTGGTATGAAGCTTACTGTATTCAATGATTCAGTAAGACGCTGCTGCATTATCTATCTTTGACCCTTCGTTCCTTCCATCTTTTCTCTGGGAAACAGTTGGAAGAGAATGGTTAGGGGACGTGCTGTCTTTGTAGAGTTCAATACCAACGATTTTACAGCGCTTGAATCTGGCTGCCGCAGGTCACTGTGTAGCGATCGTATACTTACTCACCGCTACCTGGCGCTTTCGGGCTTTCGTACCAACCTACTTTATGGGGAAATCCTCTTAGCCCGATCTTTAATGAGGCCACTCGTGGTCGCTACCGGGATTTTAAGCTAATTGAATAATTTTAGTTTTGAGCCGGTCGGGGGTTGCCCGCGGGCGTGTTTTGTGTCCCAAATAAGTTCAGCGACGCCACACCCCGCAGGCCGCGGGGACGACGCGGATGCAAATGTAATGACCGTCGGAACGATAAGAGCTTCGTGCACAGAAGCAGCGACTTACCCGGAGTCACCCGAAGCTTCGCCGTAAGAATTAATCCGGAGAAATTCAAGAAATCCCCGACCGGGAGAGGCGGGAAAGCTGGCTCTCATTCCGTTCTCGTTTTAATAACATCGTTGCGTTCCCGCGCTGTGACCCGTACGGCCCTCGATGCGGAACGGCTTGTAATTGTATTTAAACGACGGCGTCATGCCGATCGGCAATGTGCAACAGCGTCGCCGTACACTCGCAAACCTCTCGCGAACGACTAGATCGAATGTGTTCATTACGTGGAGCATGGGTTACATTTGCGATCGGATTCATTTGGCTAATCGTGACGATATATTCCGAGCTTAAACGCGCCCGACATAATTGTATCGGCTACGAAAACTTCGCTAAAATTTGGTGCAAACCGTTTACTTTTAAAGACACCAGGTTTGCCAATTTCTATAGGGTGCTCATAAAAGTTTACGAGAATGCAGTCTGAAAAAATGTAAAAAGAAGATTCTTTAGTTAACTCTTCATGAGTTAATATTTTTCTGACCATTTTTAATTCAAACACAAAAAAAGATCATTTTACATTAAAATTTTACTTTATGTTTATTATTATCGTGCTAGCAGCATAATTTATTTTAATTTAAATCAAAATTAGATAAATTGTTATGAATATGTATGTATGTAGCAGAAATTATACTTTAATTTTTTTATTTTTTATTGTCTTAAATTACCGATGAAATGTATATATCGAATTCAATAATTGCATTAAAAAATTAATAATATAAGCGCAAATGTTTTAGAGATTGTACGATTAAGAATAAAAACATAATATTATTACTACTTCCATATACTATACCTATAATATTTATTAATAATTCAATGGAAGACCAATATACCAATAGTCTCGTTATGAATTTTATTCTAATATTCATCGTATAACCATCTAAAATTTGAAGGAGAAACGATCGGATAATGATTTCCTGGGTTGGAAAACGTATATTTGTATTGTGATCTATTGGTAGTACAGACCGCAATCCTGATTGGGCACCGGATAAACTTTCTTCCTTCAGACCGAATCTCGCTGCTGTGATTGCGCTCGCTCCACCTCCACACTTCTTCACCTCCTTCTCCAAACCTGTCAGCTCAGTCAATGTTTATTTAGCCTCCCCTGTTTGCGGGTCGAGGGGTACAAATTAGAAGCAACGCCGCTGATGATTCAGAAGGGTTCCCGCTACGTTCGATTATCCACGACGGGCCGTATTCGCTATTTGCCGTCTCCCTCTCTTCGTGTTGTTTCCCTTCAGCTATCTACACGAGCTTCGCTATTTCGATTCGTGTCATTCCGATTGCTTCGCACTGCCGATCGTACAGCAAACTCAAGAAAACTTGCACATGTCTTTGGCGTATCGGAAAATCTTTGTTAGTTGAAATCATTTAGTTTGTTGAACTATTTCCGTTTTCCATAAATGCTAAGGGCGAACATATGAATATAAATGATGAATATAAATGAATTTAGACTCTTTTTGTAAATTTTTTTGATGCAACTATTGAGTACAAATAATGGTTTAATAGAAAAATTTATAATTCGATAAAGAAGTTAAAATATAATTTCTGCTATAGGTATATTTATATGTGTATGCCTGTAATAATTTTCTACTATCTGATGAATTTGATCTGAGCTAGATCAACGATTTAATGCAAATCACTCATGCAAAAATTTGCTTGTTGATTATAGTTATCTATATACGAATTTTACTTTCCGATTCCATCTCTCTCTCTCTCTCTCTCTCTTTCTCTCTCTTGTACAGATTGAACGAACGATGATCGTAATCGGCATGGATTTGAGATACGATGCATGGCGATAGCAGAACGTCAACGATGATTCGATCTACATTGTCCAAATATCATCTATGCCTATGGAGTGTAGATTATACTAGAATAAGCATGTCGACCGCATGTACAATAGATCCGGTTGAGTTGTTTCCCAGTAGCTTTGAACAGACGCTACTTATTAATGAAGCGTATATCCGTGTATTACCGAGATTTCTATCGTTCTGTTGTTGGCTAAAAGATACGCTTGGTGATAGCTATTGCTATTTCCTTGCGCAAAAATGCAAAAATATAATAATGGCATAAAAAGGAAGAAGTTTTTTTTATATATATTTTTATAATATTATTTAAACAATTTAATTTTTCTAGAATGGCTTATTTAATGTTTTTAAACCACACACTAATTCCATTTAATACTTTATATGTAACAAGTTGATACAGTTTTTATATATAGCTCTTCTTTACACAATAATTTTATTAACACAAGTGGCCTATTTATTAATTTCCTCATTTTCTTATTGCGGAAATGAATCTGTGAGAGACGTAGAATTATCTATCGCGCCAAATATGTGATAAATACAAATCAGATTTAACTCGTCTTCTCAAAACAAAAAAAAACGACATGCACATTAAATCAATTATGTTTTCACGATGACTCGATTTTCAGCTGGTTGACGACGCGCGCAATAACGAAATCGCTTGCATGGCCGTAATTTCGATAGCGTGGGCGGTGTCGGGTTTCGTATGACTGACGACACACCACGTTGCGCCCATAATTCGTGCGACGGAGTGTCGTATCCGTTTGCTTCGGCTGCGCTTGGTGGTGTTAGCACGCACGACGGTGGTCTCGGTAGCGTGTGTGGGTGGTCCACGGGTACGATGAAGTTTCCGCTTTCTGTATAAACAGGCTGCGGTACGTCCCGGCGCGGCGCGGCGCCGTGATGGCTCCGGGCCTTGAGACACGGACACGGCGCAGGCGTTAAAGCGGTATCAGTAATTACCACCGTGTCGGCAAACAGGGAGTCTGGCCAGTGCCAGGGTTCAAGTGCTACCAAGCCTCTTCTCTTGCCGCTTCCAGAACGCGCGTGGCACAAGATATTCAATAGACAACGCCGCGAGCGACGCTGCTCGTCGCCGTCCGTCGAGATTCAACGCGAGATAATATTCCAATTTTATTCCATTACCCAAATAGAGAATTTATCTCGAATACAAATTTGCACATTCGTTACTCCGGCCGCTGTTTTTACTTGTTAGATTAAAGCGAAAGCGGCCGCTCCTTCAGTGAGATACGATCGCGTACTTAATCTCGTCACGGGAAAACGCGGGAACCGCGACGGAAAAGTAAGAGCGCCACTTTAGAAATTAACTCGTTAATCGACTTATAATCTCGCAGCTTATCCTTCGCTGCAAGAACCACCGAGATACCGCGGCGGTATGATTTAAAGATACGTCGATCATATGGAACGGAAGCAACGGCTTTTCTCGGAGTGAAAAACGAGAAGCCCGTTATCGCGCTTTCGACGACGGGGCCGTCGGGGCAATTCACGTCAAACGCATCTATCACGTACTCGTAAGCGAAGGATTTCAGAGGGGGGGGGGGGGGGGGAGAGAACGTCCGTTTCTCCGTTCGACGGAAACACATGACATTCAAGTCCGAGTGCGAGCGCCGTCAACAAATTTAACGGTGCTGCACACCTAGAATTCTTTTTTTTTTTTTTTTTTTTTTTTTTTTTTATCACTTTAGTATTGCCAAGAGCGGAGAGAAGTATCTTTGAAACGGTTTCAAAGGCTGCTTTCAGAGACGATACCGATGCTGTTGCAAAGAGCTCTTCGTTGAACCTTTCTGAAACGGAGAATGACCAATGTTGACGATAAGTGTGCTATTTCTCTCGAGTTAGATGCTTTTTTTTTCTTTTACGTTGAAAGCGTTTCCGTTCCTTTACAATGCCCAATTTACCGTGAGTGTTACGAGATTTTATTTTTCGCAATAGATATTCATTAACCTTTTGCTAATAAATTAATCGAATAGTCTTTCTGAATTAATATTTTATTTGGAATAATGGAAGTTATTAATGCTTGTTATTATGATATCTACACGTGTCATTTTTAACGGATGAAGATATTGATAAATCGGTAAATTTGTTATCGTGAAAATGACATTTAGATTGCAAATGCATATAAAATATAAACAGTAAAGCTTAAAACCAATTAGATGACACATTCTCGATATATTTTCGGTCGTCGTAGACCGAAATAAATTGCACAGAAATCGGGAGACTGTTTGACGCAAAATCACTTCGCTCTGTTATCCATTTGGGAACATTCTGGCGAGAGAAACCGCAGAAGGATTACGCGCGGCATTAAAAATTGTCTCGTATTGGACTTTCATCAGCATTGGTCCATATACACGTAACCGTAACGAATGAGCGAATATGTACGGAGATAAAAGGAACGCGATAAAAAGTAACGATTCCGCCGATCGAGTTCGTGTTTCGATCGTGTCGAGTTCATTGGCTCGAAATCGAATCCGTTTATCCATTAATACGCGAATAAAGTCGTCAACGCAACGATCGCGACTATGACGAAGACGGCGAACGAGAAGACTGGCACGGGAGGAACAGAGAGACAAGTGGAAACGGTAGGCACGTTGCCAGCCCACCAGCAGACCCAATCTTTTTTAAACGGCCCGCTCATTCATCGTGGCCAGACAGTCTCACGATTATAAAGCGCAAATTCTTTTATTTCATCGTTTCGTCCCGCCTTCGCTCTTATTTTTTGCCGCCCGTTTCCATCTCTTCTTTTTTTCATCCTTTCTTTTTCTCTCTCTTTTTCCTTGCGCTTTTACCAAGGCTTTTACACTTCCACGTCTTCTTTCTTTCTCTCACTTTTCTATCTAACAGTTATCGCGCTTTGATATTGTTCCCGGTTATTTTATTATCCTGTTATTCTCATTTGCTTTGCAAAAGACGCCATTGTCGACGAAGAATATCGGGATAAAGAATGGAATAATTACTTAATTAGCAATCCACCTACAAAGTCTGCTTCCGTCGTTCTTCGGCTTTTGTCACGAGTGAGAGGTAAAGCGAAGGTAAACGCGAAAAAGCGAGAAGATGCGACAAATACAGCAAGTTTAAACGAAATGCTGGTCGAAGAAAACGCGAAAGGAACATAGCACAACATCGCGCTTACGTCGCGTCGCGTTGGCGGCTTTTCCGCGTCCACGCGAAGTCAGCCGCCGTCGCTAATCCGCAAAGTCGAGCTCTGTGCGAGGATCGCCCTTTTAATACGTTTCTTCCAACCTGCATACGCGCATTACATCGCACATAAGCGCATTTACATAAGCGCAAAGAAAAGTGCAGAGAGAGATAGAGACAGTTAGGATTAACTTAGCAGAATAATTTAGATGCTCACGTTTAGATATTTAGTCATAAGACAACGCTGTGACTTGACTAATTGGCTCTAATACGTTAATTCATCATTATTGCAAAAGAAAATATTAAACCTCCTTTTATAATATCTATCTAATGAAAAATCACATAATGCGCTATACAAATTTTTATTTTTTGGTACTTTAATATGGTATACAGTTAATATCATGAAAAATTAGGTAGAACGTCAATGTATGTTGAGAAAAGCTAATATGTTCTTCTTATGCAAATCATCTCTCTTTAAAAACGCGTGTATACATATTTTTTACTTTCATATTTTCAATATAAATTTTATATATTGTATGCTAAAGTTAATTCGCGCGTCTGTGTTCCTTTAGTATAATATAAATAAATTGAATCCTTGTATGAATTACATATATACATATATCGCAATGCATGTATCGATTCTAGAAAAAAAAAAACTTGTTTTGGCAATCGCGTTCTAATCATCATTCTTTCCGTACGTATGTAAAATGTAGATACAGTCTGCCTTGGGGTGTGCTTAAGCACACGAAGGGGGAGAAATACCTACATATTAAACGGAACGCGGAGAGAAGCTTCGACCACAGCCGCGCGTAAAGCACGTGAACTGCCAAGTCCCTGATAATATTTACATATAACGAAATGCATTTGGGTTCTCTAATTATACATTATTAAAGTAAGTAGCCCGCGCCGCTCGTAATTCTCGTAGGCTACGTCCGTAGCCCGGGAATATCTATCGCGTACGCCGCCCCCGCGATAATTTAGTTTCCTCTTACGAGTTTCCGCGGCGAACGCACATATTATATTTACTACGGATATATGTATATGTATAGACGCTTGCTCGCACTGACGTCACGAAGCTCGGTGGATGAGATTTCACACCCGACGTTTACTTTTTACGACCAGAGGGTTGAAAGGAGTAGCTTACCGCGCGGCAACATGTTGTTCTTTATCTTTTATTTCCCCCAACCCTCACGCGCGAGTAGAGCAGGCGGAAGGATCCAGGCGGAAAGCATGTTCTATATATACGCGGAGGTTCAGCATATTTCGTCTATCCATTATTCATTGTGGGCAGCCTTCAGCCTTCCCTTGTTCTTTTGTTATGTGCTTCCTGTACCGGGGCTGTGCTCGCGACGCACCGACTACCTTCCCTACTTCCCTTTTCGTTTTTCCTTTTTTTTTTTCTTTCCTTTTCGCCCATCGCCGAAGCTTACGTAATATGTATACATATGTATATTCGCCGCGGAAACCGAATACCTATCGTTTATCGAATTACGATCGTATATAGGTTCACGCGCGATCGTCGGAAATTCATCGAACAATTTTACGATCGTAACATCGCAGCGCTATGGAAACGCTTCCACTTCGCGCTCGAGACGACATCGTCGTCGTCGTCGTCGTCGTCGTGATGGCCCGCGAAAGCACGGCAAGGAAAGGAAGGATAAAGCGAACGATTGGCCGTCCTTTTTCCCGATTGTCACATGGCTATCTAGGAAGTGCGTTTGAATTATTCATGCCCGGCGAGCTTTCTCTCGACGGAGAGATATTTTTACCTCCATGCGTACTTCCATCGAGTCCGCGAACCTTGTAAAGGCACGATGATGGAGACGAAATTGTTATGCTGATCTCTGCTTACTAAGACGGCAGATAAGGTCATGTTATTTGTCTGCAATCCTTTAACAGAACGCTATGCGCTGTCGCGTTGTGCATTATTAACTTTTACAAAGACTACGTAACTTTGTATTGTCTCTCGAGACACGGGAGAAGTTTCGTCATTTCCTGCTTATAACATATGAGCATTTTAAATTGACAATTTCCTGTCCTTTCGTCGATTTCTGAACGAAAATGATATCTTTTTTTCTTTAACTATAAGATAAAAGATATATCTATAGTATCTAATCGAATTACGATTCTTGTTTGCATTTTATTTCATATTAAATTGAAATGTGTCGATATGCCCTTTTCCGTGAATTCTTCCTCGACAGGATTTTCTAAGTTTAGCTGTGATTGTTGCCATATGTATGCCGACAGCTCAGTATGGAATTACAGAAATCCGATATGATCGCATATAGGCACATCCGCGCGCATAAACCGATATCACATGCTGGAAATAGTCTCGAGAGAGAATTACAGAATGTGTTCTATTAAGTTACATATGCGCGAACGTAATAACTCGGCGAGAAATGCCGGAGAATGTAGCGCAATCCGTATGAATCGTCATACGAGTTGGTCCATCCAGCGCACGTAAAGAGGAATTGTTTAAAAGGAAATAGGCGGGGAGAGTGATGCCACTCCGTGGACTGGTTCAGCGTTGGGAATTTCTGTCGCTCGGGAGGTACTCTCGAATTTCTTGTTTCAGCGTCACATTCTCGTTGCTGTCGTCGTATTAGATGCAAAACTGCGCGTACCCTATAGATCTTGAAATATATGAGAGCCGACTCTCTCGTGCGCGCGCCGACGACCTCCCTTCCGCGGCGACGCTTCGCAGATTGCATCGAAAATTTAAAGTCGGGAACTCAAAGGGGATTCGAGGACTATTTTCCTCTACCATTGAAATTGGCTTGAATCAGATTCGGCCCCGGAATCGGCCCAAGCCGGGCATAGAGATACGTGGCCGTGCGCACCGCCGCGCCGCATGCCGGGCGTAGGGAATAAAACGGGTTTCCAGCACGCGAGAAGATTTTCGCTCGCCCCGCTTGGTTGGCCACGTTCTCGGAGCTCTCTTACGGGTCACCATAGTTCACATCGATCAAACTTTAACGAGAGCCGTTTGCTATAGCTATTCGGAATATGAGAATGTCAGTGAACTTAGGAATGTTCTTAGCATATAATATCTCAAACAATACGAGTATTTTTGGTAGTTTTTAATTTTGTTTAAGTATCTAAGAGTCGCGTTCACAGAATTAAGATGTTGATTAGTGTTCACGAAAGAATTTATTTTATTAATGATATGTGAAAATGCTGGATTGCTCTTCCATTAGATTGATTAGATGCATTTCAGTGTTAAATTATTTATAAGCATATTGTTCATTTTTATCCAGCGTATGTAAAATATTAATTGTACCATAAGCTAAATTAGCTAATGATAGGTTTTTAATAGTACGCTTTTACGCGTGTTTTTATGCGCGCTTTTACATATTAGCGACATGTCGATGTTAATATAAATATTATATCTTTAAAGCAACAACCGTTTGAAAAATCCATTACGAGAAAATTTTTATTACAAACAGAATATCATTTAGAATAATTAAGAAAAAAATTTTTTTTTTATTGTTTTATTGTCATTTTAAGATATTTGCTGATTAGGTACAGAAAATTTAGAATCCTTTAAACTCAGAAAACGTAAGGAGGAGGAAATCTCGCTTCGGTGTCGCGTGCAAGCTCGCCGGTTCGTATATATACATCTACTGTTGCGCGCATTCGCGTATTGTTGTATGAAAGCACCAAGGTTTCCGCCTTTCGGGTGAATTCACCGTTCCTGCGAAGCCCAGGTTCCGCTGTGCAAGAGCGCGTTCTTCCGTCGCGGATCAAATGGCATGGCGCCGCACCAACACGGCTCGCTCAACGGCATTATCGCGCTTCCGCGACCGCTACCCCGCTCGTTGCTCACATGGATCATGGTTACGCGGTGGACGTGGCCCATTTGTTATTTACCACGAGTGCGGATTCGCACGATACGCAACGGCGGCGCTATAGAGTTGTGAGCTGCATCGGCCTGACGAACAATAGGATTTGCCTCGAGATTGCGAGCAGAAACAATTGCCGAATGCCCGTATAATCGCAATCGCGTTTCTCTCAATCGTGCGCAGAGCAGGATGAAGGCGTACAACTCAATTGGCTTGGGGAGGTCGCGTTTAGAATCTACAAATCATTTTTACGTGCGGTCGTTCGACGCTATATTACTCCGCAATTATTGTTGCTATTACCTCGCGACTCGACCGCATGGCGTTCCTTGGAAAACGATTCTTACCTCATTCGGCGTTGCATGGGAAATAATAAGGACGGGAAAAAATACGGTGGATTAGTTTCGCAACGAAATTGGCTTTCTTTTTCGAGGAATAATGTAACAATTAAGGGACTAACCTAGCCGTTGCGGGCAAAACGCACGCACAATTTCAAATGTAATAACGCATATCAAACAAAAAGCGAATGGCAAAAAGATATGAAAGAATTCTAATGCAACAATGATAGAATTATTTTTTCCAATGGCATTTGTTTATTTTGCAATAATACCGTCTTGTCGAAAAAATTTATTTTCGACGTTAAAAAACGAATAATTTTTTTCAACCAATGTATTAATTTTTCTTATTGGTACCTAATTTGGCGAGACGTACAGATGGCCTTGTACCAAACTTTCATCCCAGTTTCATTCCGATGAAGATATCCCACACTAGCGGCGGGCCACTAGACTAATATGGATCCGTAAAAGCAATCATGTGGCGCAACCATAAATCTAAAGGGCCAATATAAGCAAGAGAAATCCGTGCGCACGCGGAACGCATCAAGGATGGCGCGAGGGGCGCTAAGATTACCACTCGGCTCATCGAGTATTAATTACATCGGGTCAACGCGCAACCCCGCAACGCGCCCCCTCCATCGCGGGTGGATCCCGAAAATCGCGCTACAGTTGAACGCTATTTGTGCGCGACCCTTTCTTCAAGGAAGGGCGTCGAGAATGGTAGGAGAATGTAAGGGAGTTGGGGAGCCGAAAAGGAGAAGGCGCGAGAGGAGGTAAGACTCAGCGCCTGCGGTGGTTGCAGCGTTAATGACTGCCTGGCTCAAAGAGAATTCGCGGATAAATTCCGACAAGCGTAACGAGAGAGAGTCTCGTAAACGACGACGACGACGACGACGATGATAATAGTATGCCGTTATGTATATTAATGTATCCGCCTCAGCGAGGTTTTTTCGTGCCGCGCCGCCACACAGTTCGCACACGATTCCGACTTCTTCCGCTCTCTTCGTTTTCTATGTAGACGTTTTTTGAATTTCGCATCCTTTCGACTTGGGAATTCGTGGGAGCTGAAATCGATTACACACGTCACGTTATGGTGGACTTTCGGCTTTTCTCCGAACTAGCGAATTACGGTAACGAGCCTGTATCGAGGTGCACGGAAATCGGAAGCCGCCACTTCGCCACTCGGAGGTCTTAACGACCCGAAGATAACCACTTCGAGCGGGATAATGACAGAAAACGAGCGCGAGCGGCTTGTTTTGTCGGAAGCTACTGATCGGAAGTGTTGGTCTAAGAGGAAACATTTCGTTGAGTATCTTCTTTGCTCAGAACAGGAGATAATGGAAAGATTCCTTTGTCTGGCGCTCTTTTAGAATTAAAGAGTATTGTCTATGAGCTTGCTATATTTTTACATTGTAAATTGTGAAAATATCGCGTATTCACCGAACATTCTCTTCGCGTAAAGACGCTTATATCGGGAAGATTACGTCTCATTTGAAAATCATATACATAAAATATTGAAATAAAATGGTATTTATATTGGATATTAAAGCTGATGCATTATCGTAAAAAGTTATACTGGACATCTCGCTACCGCTGTATACTATAAGTTTAATAACGTATATACTGCAGAATATTTAAATGATCTCTTAAGACTGAGTAAAAATACAATAAACAGTAGATATGCTGCGTTTTATTTTCTGTCTACTTAAATTGGTAGTATAACAAAAAAAAAAATGACAGTTCAGACATTCCACCAGTAGAAACGCCACACCGTAGTAGCCCGGCTATATGCAGAGTGCACGTTCGCATTTTCCGCACCATCGCATCTTTCGCCGGCTCGATGGTTTACGGCGGTAATGTAGGCAATAAAAATGTGGCCGATAAAAATGTCGGCGGGCGTGGTACGCCGCGACAGAAACGCGCCGAAACGGCCCAAAGATGGTGGAGGAAATAAAAAGCCCCCGTTAATTGTCGCGGCAACCTACGATACTTCTCGGTGCGGTCGTGACGAAAGCGCGATAAGTACTAAAACGTATACACCCCTAATAAAACGTACCGGCGAAGAGATCGTTAACACGCTCGAACATTTTATTAGCACTTTGTGTGCCGGGCACTCGCATCAAATCCATCGATGGCCGGTCATCGATTCGGTGCGTCCCGGACCGGCGATCAACCGGAACCGATCGACAAGTCGAGTGTTAAACTGCAGCCGATTGAGCGAGCACGAAATAATTATTTCGCGCCGAACGACGTCGTCGAAATTCGACTACGGAAAAACATCCGTATGCTCGGACCGCTTTTACGATCCTCACCGTGCATTCGTCAGAGTTTAAAGTTCGACATGCGATTTCCTGTACAAGTATCCACAAGCAATGCTATCCACAGGTTTGCGAATAAGTGAAAAGAGCGAAAGAGATTTCGAAACTTAAATTTAAACTGATCGCATATACAGAGTGACGTGAAAAATATATACATCTAAAATAAACATGTCGATCGATAAAACGGAATGTAATAATTCTTTCATGGTAATTTATATTGGATGTTCTGTTGACTGACGCTTATGCGCATAAACACCATTTTTGCGAGGAATTGTGCTCAGTGAGTTTCATGCACAATTGGGCGATAAATTGACGCTCGGCTGTGAAAATAAAGCCGCCAAATTTCTACGTTTGACAAGAGAAAAGAATCAGTGCTCTACAGCAATCTCTTTCTAACAGGCTTGTTTACTCCACGTTTATCAACACCCAAATAATGCAGCTCAGTAGACATGCTTTAATTGACATAAATTGAATGCAAAAACAACTTGACTTGATTATTTGTCGATTGCGCTCATTAATTTGTATACGCTCATTACCTTTTAAGAGAACTTAATTTATTTAGATTTCTTAACTTGCGACAAATAGAAGCAGAAATAAGAACTGCTTAATTTTATTTGTCTTTATAGCAACTTAAATATCAGTAATTTTCTTTTATATCCGGACGTAATAATCTGTTACAGTTTTATCGGATGAGTTTCTTCTGTTATTAAGGCAGAAAATGGCATGAAAAATATCTTGTTTTCAGACAAGATAGCCTGAATGATGCACCATCCTGCCTGAAAACTTGTGCTTTGGTTATATAAGTTTTCCATATCGTAACCGTCGGAATACGGATGATTAATCTTTACTGCACGGCACGAGTTTCTAAAACGTCATCTAGTTAGACAAGATTAATCGTATACGGCCGGGGTAACAACTTGTAAATTTATTATTAAGCCGTAAAAACCATTATGTGCTATTCGCGAGATGCTCCGCGACACGAAGATGGATGCGCAATATCAGGGTACCATAGAATTAAACGAACTTCATTCACTTTTCAGTCAGCGAGATTTTAAGACATATCGCAGTTGCAAAATTAGTTTGACATGATTAATAACTATTAAATTAAGTTAATATAATTAATAGAAAGACCCGAATAAATGTTATATCTTTACTACGTTAGCCGCTGCATTAATCGTGCATAGAAAACCAGTGCATAGAAAACGAGTTTATAAGCAGTCATTGTATTTATATACGAATGATGACCTTATTCTTTTGTTTTCGTCTACATAATCTACGTATAATACAAATAATGAATATGAATGAAACAGAAAAAGTGAAGTTTCCATTCGCATAAAAGTTTTGCGCAAGGAAACGCGGACGTCACACCTGCGTACGAAGAACACGAGGGTCGACGTTTCAATAAGTTTTAATGAATGAGCTTTTAATTAAGTCGATTTGATTCGCATATATGTAGATTTGCAACGATCTGGAATTAGCCAAATGTAACGCGCGCAAATTACCACCGCGCGCGCACGTCACGAGAGATTAGGGAGCAAGAAAGTGATGAGGGTGTCGCACCGGTCGCACGTACAAGCGAGCATCAATTTAATTTACAGCACATTCGGAACGGACTTGGTATCGCAGCGCAGCCCTCCGAGGGCTTCGAACATAACATTAACAAGTGACCGCCATTCGGTGCCCTCGTCGTTCATCGTTGCTTAAACCCCTGAATCTCTCTCTCTCCCTCTTCCCGTCTGTCGTGTTCTCCTCGCCGTCCTTGGCCACCCCCGGCCGCCATCGTGCACTAGCAGCCGCACCCCTCGCATTAAACTGTCTCGAAATCGCAGGAGCCAGCCTGGTCGGCCGTGTAATGGGCCTGCGAGAGTTCCCTGGCGTGGCGGTATTTTCGGTCTGGCGACCGTAAGTAACTCGGGTTATTTACGAGCGTGCGTAAGCACAATACGCCTGATGATTCCTAACGCTTTATCAGCGCGCGACAGTCCGCCCCGTAGACACGTCCTTCCCCGAAATTTGGGGCACCCACCCTCTCCGACGCCGCCGCTCTTTCTGCGAAAGATTTAATGTTGCCATCCGCGACGGGGCCGCACCATCCTAAATGGAGACGAGGTCGTCTTCGCTCAATTAGAGCGCCAAGCTCACATTAAACAGTCATTCTACAGACCGGAATCGCTTATACATGCGGATTCTACGTATTTGATGTAAGACACTGAAATGCATCGAATACATTTTAACAAATTGTATACTTTGACGCATATAATTATCGTAATTGATTGATTATTAGCGTAGATTATCTGAAGAACCAAACAGCGTAACATTATATTTTTATATATCGTATTTATGTCCATTCGAAATAATAATAGGTATATTAATGAGGACTGCTAACAATAGATCCAGATAAGATTGTCAAATCTACACACAGGAGTACTGTACTGAAATCACGTGAATAAAGATAACCCGGGGGTTAAGTTTGTACGGCTACCTAAGCCCGTGGTCCACAACTCTACATTAAGATAATCAAATGAATTAAGAGGCGCGGGTCGCACTGTCGACTCTCTTGGCTATTCATACACTACGCTATACCAAATCCGGCATAGGCATATTAGCGGTTATACAGACTGATCGAAAATTTAATCGCAAATTTATTTTCTCCTTTATTTATTTGATTACTTTCTTAATGGTCATAAATATAGAATCGCGATATTTTATTACATAGAAAAAAAAAGAAGTGTCAAATCAACACTAATATATGCTTGTACCTATATATACGCAATATTTTCACATAATTAAGCTTTAAATTATAATTCTATAATTTAGAATTTTGTGCTTTGAAAATATCGGAGATGAATTGAAGTATTAAAGGAAACATTATGTCTCGTTATTTTCGCACTTGATGCTTAATTTGCGCTTAAATATTTCGTAATTGTTGATTTAAGGTTAAAAAATCAATATTAAAAAATATTAAAGATTTATCGAAGAACCTGTGAATGAGAGGCGATGATCCGTCACGTCTGATACACCTTGTATACTTTCGCATTCAGCGGCCATAGGTAGAAAATCAATATCTCCCTGCGCTTTTCTTGATAAGCACCGCAAACAACTTTTTTTTTATGTCGAGAATGACGAAAGGTTTTTACAACAATGTGCTTTTTCGCTTCACCATGCCCCACACGTGTATTCGAGACACTGCGAAAGTGACAAAAACGACCGATCCATTCTCGCGTTACGCTTGCGTCATGCCTGATTATGCACCCCTTTCAGAAATGCGCACACTACGTTACATCGACATATGTACCCCTTTGTGTCCAACATATCGTTCTCGATACAAACCAGTTTCGGACAATTAGTGTTATCATTACAAACTATCCAGAGCATACAGAGAGTTTGCGTTATTTTATTATAAAATCTGCATATCACAAAATTTCCGTAAATCTATCTAGATCAATTATTTTGATATTAATTTTTTTTAATTAAGGAACAAATCAAGTCTGTTATTCATCAATTTTCGTTGTTTTTTTTCAGTTTTAACGGGGCTTTACTTTAATAATAGTTTAATTTATTATGAATTAGTCGTCAGAATATTTAATGTTGAAAATACATCGAAGGGATGGTAAACAATTCTGTCTTTCTCTAGAAAAATTGATGAAAAAATATGTAGTTTTTTTTTTACTGAATACTTTATGTTGCGAGATTATGAGTAAAGGGATTAATTTGATGACAAGGAACAATCATTGTTCGGTGCGCCGAAAAATTCTGATCTTTGTTTACGACGAAACAAAAAGCGGCTAGGTAGGAAATTAACGTGACACGCATGCCACAAATGAATGCAATGTGGTGGCTCGTTTTGAGAGAAGACGTGCTATTCCAAAAGAGCGCTTTTGACGGACGCGAATTGAATAATAAAAATTACGAGAGAAAAGCTTTGCACGTCTCCTTTTGCCGAGCTAAAGCTGCGAAATTGCAATGACGAGGCAGCCAGAGAATAATTGAAGATAAACTCTCCGCGTAATCTACATTATTAAAATCGCTGCAATTTGCACCGACGGACGATAATGGCCTAGCAATTATTTCGGTGAATCATTTAAAGAATAATGCGGCTCTAAAAGCTCGCTTTTGGGGATCGATTTGGTATCTCGTCGATCGGCCGCGAATTCGCTCGAGAAAGCGCCCCCCCCCCCCCCCCCCCCCGATCATCATTGATTCGTCACATTTCCCGTGACGGCTGCGTGCGAAGGCGCCGTTCATCATTCGAGATTAATCGGCCTGACGTACTGCGCGCAGTTTGCTCTGCAAGCAAGAGCCCCGCGTGTAGCGGGGGACCGGTGTAAACGGGGGTACCGAACGAACATTATTCATTGTTCATTGAGCGCGTCGCTACGTTACCCGGCATCTGACCGTAAATGCGCCCGCAAACTTCCTTGCGAGACGGAAGGAAGTTTTGCACCTGCATTAGACGCGATACGCTATTTAAAGTAAGCTGGCCGTTCACCGATGACGTGCTACAACGTAATTATCCTGCGCGCCATTGTATTGGCGCTGAATGTATAAGGGAAAAATTTCCGAAATTATTAGCGATTGTCTCTTTCATCATTGTCCTAACTCATTCTACCGCGACCGTCGCTAATTTCGCGTAAAAGAGCTAAAAGTATTTCGCTGTTATCGAGGAATGAGACAAAATCTCTGCGCGATGGAAATTCTCTGTCAAACTGCAATTCTTGCGACAAAAGGGAAATAATAATAATAATGATAATACTGCAAAAGTATAAAAGAATATTTTGCGCTCACTTATTTAATCTAACGAGCCGAGTTAATAGAGTTCTTACTTCTTACCGCGCGAGGTTCTTACTGTATTGACTACAGTGTAAAGAAACGCGCACAATCCGACAGTCGACTTATTTATATGGCAATCGGGACGTGCGAATAGTCGGATAGACACAACTTCAACTGCAACTTGATACTCCGAAATGTGTGGTTCATGGGCTCGAGTGATATACGATTATTCGACAGGAAACACAGCCGGTTGGTTCGTATGTCTAAATGGAGATATCATGGCATTTAAACCCGGCATTGCGCGATCGAGAACGGAAAATATCTGCCCGGCTCGCGGCCGCCGTCGAGAGCGGAACCGCGGAATTTAATGTTACCGAGTCGCGACGATGGAACGTGGAAACGTAGAAACCGTTAACCCAGATTCCACGCTGCATGCCCGGTCGCGTTGTGCGCCGTCGCTCTCGGTGTCATGATTCCGCCATTAACGCCGGTCCAAGAACCGCCACGGCCAAACCGCTTCCATTCCTCTTTTCTTCTGACCCGCGCCAGAATTCACCGCAACTGTGTGCGGTACGATTTCAATTGGCCGCGCCTTCGCTTACTTATCCATCGTAGATTCCCCTGTCCCATCCTTTATTCGTCACTTACAGCCTTCGTTGCCAAGTTGATAAAACATAGAGCACATTTCCTTCGTGCTCTCAAGTGCCTTTTTCAGACATGCAGATTAATCAATTTGAAAACGCGCGACGATTAAAATTGATATTGTCCAGAAAACATCAGAGAACGATATAAGAAATACGAATACATTATGTTAATAATTGCTGTTAAAACTATATTCTTATATATATATAGTTTGTAGATCTATATGTTTTTATTATAAAACTTATTGTTTTATGTCTATCAGAAAAATATGGATTTATGTTATTTTTTACCTAATCGATTTAGCAAAACATGTAATAGAAATTTCATGAATTAATACATGATATAGAATATTTCAATACAAATAACTCAAAAAGATCAAATTACTTGAAATACATTTATGTATTTGCGATATAGTCGCTTCCGAGTTACTATATCTTATATTTTATATTACCCGCGCAGAAAGCTTTTTCGAACACTGAATAACATCGCTGCTTCGGAATCCGTGTGCGATCCTAACCGGAGCAATAAATTTCTGCTGTTTTCGACAACTTCGGAGTAACTTCTATAGGAAGACGCGAAAGAAAAACTTGTCACGAAATGATCAGTAGTACGTACACACATACACCTTCCTCTTTCCTACATTGGTAAAAATCTGCAGAAACTTTTTCGAGATAATGTAAATAGCACACCACGAGCAAACTTACAACGTCCGTTGGTTTACAACTTTTCGTTCGGGTTAGTCGTAAAGCGCCTTATCCATTTTTCACGTATATACGCGCAGAAATTCGTTGAGTCGAAGATACATAATGTATCCTCGGTACCAACCCTAATACGGCCCGCACCTATTGTACTTCCACAGGATCTAAAATTTTACTTGCTTGTAATAATCGTAAAATACCTACCATATTGGCAGCTCTTCCGCATCGATTTCGCGACCCATTTGATGGCGTATCGGGAAAACTAAGGGCGCTATTTAAATCATCGTGAAACAGTGGCAGTGCCTTTAACAACTCGTCATATTTTTCATGCATGCAGATATCCCCTTTTCATCATGCGTTGAAAGGGTTAAGACACACGAGAGTACATTATCCGCAGGAAGGCTTCAATGCGTTACATGAGTTACATCATCCGGTGGCAGCCATGCGGAAGAGAAATTCGCCCCGGACCGGGCGAGTAGGGCCGTTGCCGAATTACTAGAGTTATTTTTGCCGAGGTGACGAGGCGATTTGCATTTAAACAAGCCGGGCGTATCCCCCGGGAGCGACGGCGTTGATGGTCCGTCTGTCGTCACCTCGAAACGAAAGGCACTAGGCAGGATCAATTTGCCAGGTATCGAGCTTACTGCGGTTTTATTATCCTGTTTACCGTGTCCGCATCCTCCGAATCTACCTCCCCCCGCCTTCTCCTCTATCTACTTTACCCGACCGACTATTTTATACTCGCCGACTCGCCGACCTCTTAATCTATATACGCGTATTCGCGCAGACGACAAGGACGAAACCGACTCCTTATGCATTTTTATTGAGCTATTATTCTCCGTAATCTGAATCCATCGATGGGGGCCCGCGGCGGGCGCGGCGCTAGACACTATACGACGGATATATAAAGGATAAAGCAGACGTCGTTTCCACGCGAAAGCATGAAATAAAAGGCGCGCGACGCGACGCTGGGCAGGGAACGGCAGAGGCGGTTGTGTAATGTAACGCCGAGAGAAGATCGATATTGCAATGATCGAGAACGCGCCGAGCGTGGCGCAAATTTAATATTAAACGTCTCGATCTCTTGCCTTTCTTTTTAAACTTGGAAGCGAGAAACTTCGGAAATATCCCAACGACGCGGCGCGTGTTGAATATTACATATGTATATCACGCAAAAAGAAAAGAGATGAGTGCTGAGGCGTAATTCGATTATGGCAAGCGTATCCTGAAATTGCGCATTACCGCAAGTGCGGGAAGGGGAAAAAAAAAAAGTTAATCACGGCTGGTGCGTAATTAAACGCCGAGGCAAGCGTGCGCGACCAGTCCGCGCATGTCATAAAGCCGGAAACGTCGCGTCGCGACGCTACTTGGGTGGCGCGGTATACTAACGTGTGTAGGTACATACGTATATTATCCGCGGAAATGCAACTGTAGAATAACGTGTCGCAGACGGCTTTTATTCCCCGTTTTACACGCGCCCTCGCCTGATGTATCCCTCGGTTATTTCTTTATTCGCCGCCCGTGACAAATAGCGAGCGCAAGTTGTTATACTCGAAACGATGTCGCGCGTGCATCTATTAAAATTAAAGTTTTGTGGTAGGACTGCGAAGTGTTTTCTTTTTTTTTCAGTAAGAATTTTAAACAATATATCATTGTGTATGATGAGCTGTTGTGAGAGGTACTTAGAGGACAAGGAGCAAATCTTTTTTGCGAAAAATGAAATCGTGCAGAGTGGTTTGACGATAAAAAGTGCTTCTTGTTACGAGTACTTAATTCTTATTTCAATTAAGACGCCGTGACATGTAACTGAGCAGAAGAATGAACGTTATGAATCGTTTCTTAATTCATCGTAGAAATTCTCGTGAACGCATGTTACGCCTGACGACACGAAACGTTTTGATATTCGCCACGTTTCGCGCAATTGTACATTCTGGACTGAAACAGTGTTGTATGATTAACGATAATCCGTAATGCCGGAAACGAATGCGGCAGACAGTGCTGGTACTTAAAATACCCATTTTGCAAATTAATAGACAGCCAGGGGAATTAGTATTGGTCGTGACCGCCTCTACCGCTTTAATGCATGCATCTGTAATTTCTGAGGTGGTTATGCAAATCCGGATGGAGAAGTTTCCGGGCATAAAGCTGGGAGTCGCCTCAGAGCGCGAGCGGCAAGCACATCTCCCCTTGCTCTCCAGTTAATTATTATAACGACACGTCGTATACAATTTGTGTCCACAATACGTTGCCAGAATAAACTGACGGACCCGTTAAATGTCGCCGTAGTCGTCAGCGCATCCTGTGATCCACGCAGGTCTTTCCGCACTTTCCACCCTTCATTATTAATTTACTCCTTTAATAATGGAATTATTAAGCGGTTGAAGGTCTTATACGAAATAACGCGCAAGAGAGTAATTAAGAGGGATTAAGACTAGAATATCAAATTATTCGCAAAAAGCTTAAATATGAGTTATTGTTGTTATCATCACCGTAGACATATTCATGCCTATATAACAATGGTATAACAATGGTGACTAAAACGAAATTGTGCCGTCATATATCGTTAAAACGTATCGTCTTAGTGGAACTGTGACACATTTCTTTAAATGAGCTTAATGCAGATGCATAATAGGATATTTATGAATTTATTTCTAGAAAGTACCGTCTCGTCGTTCGGCGAGACGACGAAGATTAAGAAGTGTTTAACTCGTGAGAAAACTCGGGCAAACTATTTTGAAGCTATGATTTAAATAACTAAAACGAAATATATTTCACATACACGCGAAATTCTCAATTACATAGCAACGCGATTGTCCGTGGGATATCTAATTTGGTTGTGCGGCGGTCGAGGCGAACAAAGTATAGTGGTAACGCGCAAGGCGCGACAATTCTCGGCGACTGTGTAAATATTTTATTTACTTGTGCGCACACATGTACATCCGGCAGAGCGGCGAAGGACGCCCGCGTAAATTCTTGGCTATTCTTCCCGCGCGAATTAGTAATTAAGAGCTTTATTACCGACCGCTTGCCCATTAAACTCTGGCCACCGTCGGCTGAATATATAACGGACGCTTTAATGAATAATCTAACGACTCTGCGCGCGTAGTGTGCACGTAGCTCCGAGACCGGGAGAGGCTATCCTGCCTCGGCCACCGGGCGAGTGGGTCGCCTAGATAATCTGTTTTGCATATTTTGTCCTGCGCGCGTACGGCGCGATGTAAATGCGTCGTGCGGTGCTCCGCCAAACGTTACACAGGCCCACCCGAAATTCGTCGTGCCTCGGCCGCTAATTAAGTCGAAATATTTCTCCGTCCTGACTCCTGATGCAGCTGCGCTGCCGGTCGACACTCGACGGTCAACTTAACGACGGCGCGGCGTCCCGCGTAAATGCATCTCCGTTGCACGCCGTGGACGCCGCGATATCGCTCGTCGCGAAACACGAGTACACAAATTACCTTTGACAAAGTGACCGAGCAAGTTAGCGGGCTGCCATCCATCCTCCGTTTGGCGCACCCGAAACTTATGCGGGTAATATAAATTAGGACATTTACGATTTAGAACGAACCGCTGCATAAATGCGTAGGGCGTAATGCTTAAGGCGTTATGGAAGTTACGAGACGTGAACTTCACACTCGGCAAGACCAACGTGAAAATGTAAATCATAACAATGTGATTTTATGAACTTAAACTTTGATTAGTATATTACGAAATAATAAGTCAATTAAAGACTGATATATCACCATGCTGCAAAAAGTTTTGACATTCTAGTAATTAGCTGGAGCGTCCAATATAATTATTTAGATGGTACAATATAATTATTTTCAAAACTGTATCTAAATGTTTAGATACTTCAGCAAAACCGTTCTTTCCGCGTATAAACAATGTTTGATTAAATTATTCCGAATTTAAATGTAGCATGATCCAGAGTTTTCATTTAGACACAGTCATGACTTTATATACGTCTTTTTATACATATTATTTTTTCTTCTAATACCGGTAAGACACCGAGATTATAATGTACCTTCCACTCGGCCTTCTATTATAAAGATTATCTCTAGCTTCTTTACATGTTAATAGAATAATTGAAGAGATCAAGACGTGCGGCAGCTAAGCCATACATCTTGAATTTTAATAAGTGATAAACAGAAAAGTTTATAATTATTGATGAGATTCGGTAATCTCTCGTGTTCTGTACAGGTTTTTTTTTTCTAACAATAAGTTATGATTAAATGTACGTTAAAACATGCCAGCACTTTTCGCGAGTGTAACGCTATCCACGAGACAAATGTAAACACGTAACGGTAGACGGAAAGTCTTTTCGAGGAATGCTAGTGGCGAGATCGATCGTCGGTCGGATGAGGATAGCAGAATATGATGAGACAAGTCGAGCAGCGCTTTTAGCCGCGACCACGACCCCCATGTACTCGGCGCCGTTACCGTTCGTCGCCGAGGGTCGCCCGCGGCCTTGGTGGCTTTCATCCCTGCCGGATATATATATATACGAAAGTCAAGATCCACGAACTACTTAGTAAGTAGCAGCCACCTCAAAGGATGGGATAAATTGCCCCGTCCGACAAGGGAATTTGCATCTTGATAGTGAATTAAAAAGTTTCGACTCACCACGCGCGAGCGCGTCTATTTAATGTTCGTCCGCCCGAGGTGAAGGGTGCGGCTATCCTGGAAGAAAATCTCCCTCGTCCCTACCCGACATCGCATTCATCAGCGGAGCACCAACTGGAGCGGAAGGGCCGTTGAGGTAGAAGATGCATGCGACATCGTTTGAGTTTCTGAAAAATTTTGAGTTAATTGTCACATAATATACTTTCATTTCTGTCAGGGTCTGTTGAATGAACAAACGGAAAACTTTCTAACTTGATCGTTTTGTGTCTTCCATTGTTTATTTAAGGATAAGTGGAACTTTTTATCTGAGCCAAAGAAACCTGTTAATTTAATCTTGTAATTGGATAAACTATATTTGATAAATTTATATCTGTCTATATTCTATCTATTAATAGTTTTCTACCATACATTTCTAAAACTATTTTTTTACAGTCATAGAAATCAAAATATTTTTTTAAATGCATGCCACAAAACACATTTAGAAAAACAAATTTTAGGAAAATTTCGGCTTTATTTTTGATAAAAAAATTTTTGATAAAAACAAAATGTGGGAAAACAATAGATTTCTGTTTGTATCACACGATCTCGCCAATCTAGCTTCGCCCGTATCGAATCTCATAATAAGAACGTCACGAAAACTAACGCGACCGTCCATAAACCGTCCATAAACCGCCGGAGCCTCCATTACAACCCCATTACGTCGGGCGATATCGTCGTCGCGCGTTATCGTGCGAAAAACCCCCAGACGTGGAAAGTATCGCAAAGAAACATTTCAGCACGATGAAAGATACAGCTATTATTCCACACAGCCGATCTCCCTTTGATCGTAATTTCCCCTCGTAACATCGCGCACCTTTCGGCTGAATATCGGATTTCCCTTTTTACGCCGCCGGGAAAAGAAGTTTCGCTCTTGTACTACCATCGATGAAACGGCTGTTTCCACTTCTTTTGGATGGATTTCGTTGGAAAGTATCGATGACGAGGTTACCGTTCCTTTGTGAACGTGTCTTTTCTCAGCGGAAAGGTGAAGACTGGTAGGGTGAGAAGAATACCGTTTGCGCGAATTTTGCAAAGGCGAATTTGTGCAATGCGTGTATCGCTCAGTTTGCGTATCATGCGAGTATGGAATGGCCTCGTGCTGTTCAATAAATAATTAGATATTGCCGAAAATCCGAATACGTCTGCCAACAATGCGAAACATCCGCAACCGATATATAGTGATATAATTCGTATAGCGAAAAATCAATGTCGCATTCTCCGGAGGCTTCCCCAGGGTTAACTGCAACAAACACGAAAACTTCTTGATACATCCGATCCCTTTCACATGAAACACACGTTTTACTTCTTAGTAGGATAGGAAGCGCACGCTCGATTTCGCCTTTTTAGCCGCAAGCGGATTCGCGTAGAGAAATTATTGGGTGTCTCGGGAGGCTCGTGTGTTCTGGGTTTCTTCCTGGCACGGCTTCGATCGCCTTTAAAGTAAACGCTTTTTCTATGTTTAGTCAACCGGATATACAGTTTCTTTATCTTTTGCAGATATTAGTCGCTTATATATATATAAAGTATAGTTTTTACTATATAGGTATTATCTTTCGTAATATAGACTCTGTTTATGTACATATATAAAAATTTGTATCCGTATCTCACGTTTAATTAATTCGAAATCAATTACATTAGTCTGGAACGTTCCAAATATATATTTTCGTCTTATCGATTAGTCGAAACTTGGTTTACGATCTTCGAATTCCTCATAACGCAAGAGGCGCCTTCTTCCTCTGCCTCCGTCAGTCGCGGAAGCAGATTTTATTTCAACCGAATCACTGGGACTGACACTTCGGCAACGTCCCGGGGGAGAATCGGCATAGTTACATACAACTACGTCCGCGCAATTCACCGGGGAAATTCAGGCGTCTATTCGAGCAGTGTCGGGCGCGTAAACTTTCGCGAAGGATCCCCATTCGCCGATCCGAGGGAGCAAAAGAGGATGGCAGGGTGGGTAACCCGGAGGCGCCGTGGGGTTGAACCGGGATACATACCGATGGCCGATAGGAGTTGAAAAACCCAGCCCGAGAGCTGGATTTGCAGCCGACAAATATATTTCGAGCGCGTCCGCTCACGCGAATTTACTGTGCGAACAATAGACGGCTGCAGACTTTTATCGAGCCATCGATCTGCTACCGTTCCCCTTGTGACGAAACGACATTCATCCGCGATAATTTAATAGGAATTAACGGGAACAAAGACTTAATCTTTGTTCTGGAATCTTGTCATGGTAGTGCTTTATTAAGTGTAATACAAATTTTATCTCCTTTAACCCCGTCAATCCGCTAAGCCATATTCACGAAATTAAATATCACCGAACTATATAAAGGACATTCATGGATTCCTTGAGTCTACTTGCATGAATTGAAATAGAATATCAAATTTATTCTGAGATCTCGCGTTATGTGTGCTTGAATTACAATAATTTATACATTGGATTATATAGAATAATACGTCGAAGCTTATTCTCGCACTTATAATTATTACATACTTATGTAAAGTCGACTTACTGAACGAAGTATTCGTACCAAGTATTGCAAAGTAAGTTTTTGTTCGTAACACGGCTCTTTTTCACTCTCTCCCAGACTCTGTTCCAGATAGTTTGCCTTTTTTCTTTCGCCTACATTCTTTGACTGTATTACATTCCTGGCGTACAGTACCGCTTATGCCGAAACTGCTTTTCGCAGTCTGCAACGCTGCATAACATTAGCATACGCTTCTGCTTATCCATACTTTTCGCCAGCTGATGTCTTTTTTTTTTTTTTTTACGGGCGGACATTTCATTTCTCGAGCGTCACAAGGCTCCCTTAAATCCTACGCTGTTAATTTTTATACAATGTGTACAGCTGGTTTCTCTGCCGGGCGGAAATATTCTTCAAACAATTCTTATCCAAACTTATTTGACAATTAATATACTTTGTGTCAGTATACATGTTTATCTTAAATTATCCATAGTTTAAATTCCATTACGAAGAAAGATGATTACGATAAAGCTAGAGGATAATATTGCGTATTGTTCGAAAAATGGGTTCCAAGATATTTTACGAGATATTTTATTGATATTCGATTTCAGGTATTGTGCTTAAACATTATAGATATGATATAATACGCATTGGGGAAATATGTGCATTTGAGGCGCGATAACGGTTACATTTCTCAATAGCATTCTATATGGTATTAGTTAGTATAACATCGAATTTGAAAAGTAGCGTAACTTGATAAATATAACTACCTAATCATAAACTTTGTAAAATATTCCAGTCACGGATCTATTTTGATGCACATTATAGCATATTTGATATTAATATCATTTATATTTAACAACAGGAAATAAAATTGGAAGATAAATAGTTAAAAATTTACTTTCAAATTGGTCGCGTGAATGCATTGCCAATGCCTGTGTTTTAGAACACTCCATACACTTCTCTCGAAAGCCACAATTGATCGCTATAACCTAGGTTGAGATTTATCGCACTTTCGGATAACAGTGTATGTCACAGCTGTCCGAGTCGCGCGTTAAACGTCGACGTGCCGTTATAGAAAGATCACATCTGGATTGATGGTCTTGATACCGTGACGACCACACGTTATGAGACTGATCCGCGCGAAGCGCAAAGACGTCGGACCTCGTACAGATATCGCGACGCTTGCAAGTGATTTCGGATATGAAACGAACCTATCCTCACGAACGTATATTTACCCGAGCAAACTCCCTATGTGGTGCTTGACGCGGCCGTTCCACCGGAATTCCTGCCATGAAGTGTGTATACCGTATCCACACGAAATCCACTTTCCTTCCTCTGCGAGAGCGACTTGTCTTTATCCGTTGAGGGGTCTTCATTCTTCTCCGCCATTCGGTGACGAAACCCTTGTTTGAAATATTCTCTCTCGACTTGCGCGACGACGGATCAGACGTCGCTTATCAATACGATGCGAAAGTTAACTTCCTCTGGTGTCTCCCTTCGCAATTTCGGATTCCGCAGTTCCACCATAATCTCGTTAATTCCATGAATGATATTCAGAGAGTGCATTCATGGATTCCGCAAGTTCGTTGTATGAAAGCAAGAGATTAAGAAAGGGAGTATGAGAGGAAAAGAGAGAATGATTGTTGATTATATTACTTCGTACAACTTCGTGTAACGAAGTAACATAGGTAATTGAAACAAAGTAGAATTCTTAGGGCCAAAATTAATCCAAGTTTTACGTTGCTTTTTATAATGCATTATAAAAGAATTAATATATTTAACAACTTGCAAGAATTTGCTATCGTTATAAAATTTTCAGTAGCAGAAAGTATTAAATATATACGACGCAAATTATACTCGCCTTTCTTCTTTCTCTCTTTCTAGAAAAATTCCGTGAAATATAACAGAAATTACAATTAATGCGATAGCGTGGAATGCTCTTTTTTTTCGCGTTATACGGAAGCTGCGCGGCTCACTAAAGCGCGCACTTAAAAAAATCGCGCGTCTATTCGATCGTTAGTAACACCCGTGCCGGAACGATAAATATCGATAAAGAAGGTTGGTTGCTTGTGTGGAAGCTATATAGAAGTGCAGCGCTTTCCGTTATTGCGGATTCTTGTTAGCCCGAGTCAGGATTACGAAAGAAAAAAAACGAGGAAACTTCTTTGTCGCCAAGAAAGCGGCTCCGTTCGAGAGCTATTAATCGACCCGAACGGTCTTCGAGGCGCTTTAAAGTCATCAAAACTTCTTCCCAGCGTCGAGTATCGTCGGACGGACTTCCGTTAATCGTTCTTAATTACTTCCGAAGAAAAACGTACTCGGGCGTCGTTAGGCCTATTTCATTGAACGGTAGATTCCCATTGGATGAAACTAGTCGAAAATATATCGCGATGGGAAAAGTGGAAAGTAGATGAAAAGCGAATTGCCAGAACTATAATTTTTTTGTGTGCGCTGCAGACAAAAACTAGAATTTCATAATTTGGAAGACAAGAATAAAAATGGGACATATATAATTTTTTTGTGTATGATAAATATATATTAGTATACATACCTAATATAAATAACGAAATAAATTGGAAACAAAACAAATATTTATAAAAGGTAATACATTTTGACATCTTAATTTTTAATGATTTTAGAAGATTCGCAGTGAAATTGAATTACACTGACAATATTTGGCTTGTATATCGTGATTTTAATACGACAAACTAATAAGCGAACTGAAACTTTTAAATCTTAACACGAGTAAGTATACTCAACCGGGACAAATTTTTTAAGAATCACGAGATTGTTTTTTTGAGAATACCTAAAGACAAAGACGTATTCTCGAAAATGGACGTCAGGTCACCCTGTCTGGGGTGAAGACTAAAGCGACAAAGAGAGAAAATCTAAGAGGGTGTGAGAAACGCGAGCTTATTGGGGATGATTAAATACCGCGATAACTCATGCCGCGCTGTACCCGCGGGGTGATATTTTAAGATTGTTGCCTCTAGTGGCTCAACCGCCCTGGGCTCTCCGCAGGACCGATGAAAGAAACCGAGGCACGAAACGGTAGATACCGCCGCCACCGTCGCGTCGCGTCGCGTCGTCGCGATAGGGAGCGGGAAACGCGCGGGGGTGGCGCGAGATAGAAGACGGCGTGAGAGAAACGGATGACGCCGGTCGGGGGAGGAAAAAATGAGGTGAGACGGGGGCGGCGCGCGCGGCGCGGCGCGGCGGCACCAACCTCTTACTCGGCAAGCCAAATCTCCGAGGAGCTCCAAATGCCGAGGCTATTCTACGCACGTATCATCGCTCCCGCCTACGACCGCCCTCGCCCTCGCTCTCTCATCCTCCACCCCGGCCTTTCAACCCCTTCCATAGAAGGGCGAGGAGACGGATGGAAGGACCGGGAAGGTCCTTCCTCGCATCTCTCTCTATATATACTTTGCCTCACCTATCAGTATTCTCGTTGCCCTCTCATTCCTCTCGTCCCTCTCGGACACGCTCTCTTCTCCACCTTTTTTTCTTCGTCCCCTTCGTGTCTCAGACATGAAAACGGTCGGTCGACGCACCTCGGAACGCGACTGCGGCGGCCTTTTAAAAAATGCACTCGCACCTTCCGCCAAACCTGCGTCTCTCTCACCGCCACCCGTTGCTCGCGCGCGCGTCTCTCCGGGGAAAGTGTTTCAGACCTTGAAAATGCACGATATCCCGACCGCGCTTCGGGGCGAGGCTCGCCGAATCGATATCCACGCATACATCGCATACAGAGCGCATGCAGCAGCATCCGTATGCGCGTGTATATGTACGTCACGTCGCTGTTGCACGTATTGGGTCGGTGAGCGATGGGAATTTCTCTATGAAAGACGTGCAGATAAAAGCAACAAGGAACAAAGACGAACTATCGTTGTTGCTATTTTTTTAATTAAATATTTTGGTTGTCCGGCGAACGTTTGGCGATTTTTAATTGATATCGATCTACAGCCGTCAATTGTGATTAACGAGAGTTATTTGATTGGTCAAAAACGAAGTCAGTATCTTATCGAAATGTGTGATAAACCTGAAGTTTACAGCGTAAATAACACTGTAAATATATATGGATAATTTCAAGTACGTAAAATTCCTCGTTTTATGAGATTCATGTATATAGAACTTATTTTATTTAGAATGTTAAAGTTACACGGTTGTTTCAAATTAATGAATTGTTTAATAAAACGAAACACAAGATTTATTACAATAAAGAAACTGAATTGTTATGTAATGAAAATACATGCTGTAACATTAACAAAATCTTCTCAGGCGAACTCGTGTAAAAAGATTTTCTCGTTTACACAGCACTGTATATCACGTTTATAGCTCGGAGTATATATTGTTAAAATTGTGGATAGAATGCACGGGCGCATACATATAACCGGAATGACGTGTCTGTGCGCGTGTTGCGTGTCAGGTGAGTGAGCGATGAGAATTTCACTATGAGAAATATGCAGATAAAGGCCACGAGAGATAAATGAAAGGAATAGACGGGCTTGATCATTGAAATTTGAATTTGGTTTTCAGGAAAACGGAATTATCACAAAATAAAATTTCGACATGAAAAATATTTTTAAATTTAACATAAATGTAAAATTATGTGATAATACAATGATTGATCACAATGTGCATTAAGCGAATCGCGTTGACATTCTCATGAAAACTAGAAAAATGAAATGGGGGTGACAAAAATTGCGAACGTATCGAGTGCTTAAAAATTTTTATCACAATCTGTCGTGACTTAATATCAAAGTTTGGATAAAATATATGTGGTTTTTACTAAAGTATTTAGCATATAATCAGAAAATTACGATTTTGTCGAAACTATTGCAAGCGGTACGACTATATACTGTTGTATGTAAACGCGTGAAAGAAAGAGGGAAGAATTATTGATAATTCATGCTGGTTTGTGATACTCGACGTTTTTATCGACTTTCGGACGAATAGGATTACTTTGGGCGAATTGTGATTTGATTTACGATATATGCCGCTCTTTTTTATGACAACCACGTGCTTCATTCACTCCAGCGCATCACAATTTGACATATGGATATCGCGCGTCAAGGCCAGGCAATACAGGAGTCATTACTTTACATCTCGCTCACGGGTCACCGACGCGTGTCAATTATTGACAGTCTGTGATGTAATTATTCACCGTTATGAAACGCAAGAATCACAACTAAATGTAATCTGCAATGGCATATCCGATATTCTTTCACGTTCTTTGCGAATCGGGATTTTGTACCGATAATTATCCAGCATCCTGCGTTTTGTATAAAAATGAAATTGATTGCGATTTTAGAAGCAATGCTCGAGCCTTGGTCGAGTCTCCTTTTGTAGAAGACAGTTGCGAAGAGTTATGCTCGGCGATCTCGCGCATTTTTCTATTCAGTTCTTCGAAATGTGTTGCGTTCTTGGCATACCGCGTTTAATTTATTATCTTTCGAAGCTAATCCGAAAATGATTCGGTTTTTTATTTTCCTTATAAGGACTAGAGAGCCTCCAGTTAGGGCCCAGACACTTTCAGTAAGACGTAACAGTACGGTTTCGACCAATCGCATTTCTCGGTTCGGCCGGTTACGGTTACGGACGGCCGAATCGAGCAACACGATTGGTCGAAACCTCAAAACCTTATGTCTTATAAAAGTGTATGTTTGGGTCCTTACTCGAGGAGAGAAGCGCCAATAAAATCAGGCGACAGCGACTCGGGTTGGATTCAGCCAATCAGAATATTATGTCAGCCAATCAGACGACGTTGTTACGCGACCCTGTTGGCGTCTCTCTCTTACTAAGAATTCTAAGAAAGCGATGCTCGAGCCTCGCACGTGTTTTGGATTAACGTCGCAGCTGCGAGCTAATCTCTTTTTTTCGGAACTTTCGGAAGGCGCACCGTGGTGCCGATCGCGATGGCAAGCTTTTTTTTTGCGTTTTTTTGTTTCCTACTCGTCGCGTTCGGCATTCCGCGCTTGTTTTTGCAGCGCTCGTTCGCTCGAAGCGATTAGTTTTTTCAAGATGTTTATAGAGATTAGGATCTCGAAAAAGCGATGCCGAGATTCTATAATCGCTTCAACACATGTTTCGACTCGCACGTGTTTCGGCTTAACGTCGCGGCTGCTTTCTTTTTTTTCTCGGCATTCTCGGAACTGAATTCGAAATCTCCCCACCATTTCCCCTTCCTACTTATTTTCAAATCTTTGCTCTTCAGTTCGGTAAGCATCTCAGTTCCATCGCGGAGACCCGGGCGTGAAGACGTATCGCTCCGCGATCGCGCGTTCTTTTTTCCCTGGAAAGTGAATACGGACAAACGAGTGAATGTCGGGAGTGGAGTGTCGAATCGAACAAGGGGCGATCATCCGACACGTTTGCTAGTCCGCGCGATCGTCTTATGAATCTCGAAAATTATGTCGCGATAATCTTATCTAATTCGTTCGGTCGTTTATATACGGTGGTGTATATCGCTCGAGTGATAATGATAGTGATAGTGCAAATGTATAATAAGGTCATTCAAGTGACAGCGATAAGTAGTGCGATTATCTGAAGTGAGCGAGAGATGCAAAGATGCAACCAAGGTTACACACTGCAGTAGAAGGGAGAAAAAGGACACCCGGAAGCAGAGAGAGAGATAAGGCGACGGCGATGCGTCGGCCGGTGAGTGAGTTTACTTGTTGCATTGCGCTTCGACATGCCATCTGCCTATGAGAGGATACCGCTGACCGCGATGAGAAGTTCTTGATCGCGATCGCACGCGTGCAAAGTTGTTGAAAATGTATCATTTCCCGTTCTTCGATAGACTCGCGTTGATTCCGTCATCATAAATAAAGACAAATGGCGCAGCCGGGGAGAATGTCATGGCAAAACATTATTCGAGGACGGCACCTCAACTGGGTTAATTTGTAATTATCCGGTCTCGTCGGTGTATCGTGTAGATAAGTTCTTATGCGGCGGCGGTGCAGCAAAGAGCAGTGCAATTAAGGAGATAATTGTATAAGTGGGATAGATCTTACCTCGAGAATACGAGGAGAGAAAAACGCGACGCTGTTAATTCGACTGGCTGCACTTTCCTTCGACTCCATTCGCTCTCGGGACTCGGGGACTGTGAATTTAAAGGCGTTCTTTCGCGAGTTCCTTGGAAAGGGAAGGCTTTTTTCGTCCTCGCTCTTAGACGCCCAACTTTTAGATTACAGAAGACGTTTGATTAATTCGAGCGAGGACGGCGCCTGCTTCCTTTAATCGAGTAAAACGCGGATATAAACTGAATTACTTTATTTTCGCCAGCTTATACGACATTGACCGTTGTTACACTTCGCCTCAAGTTAACTTGAGGCAATTTAACATGCTTATCCTTCCGTAACATTTAACGCTTTGAACATGTTAATTGAGAGATATTCTGTATTATATTAATACAGAAGATATTATTATAGAACAAGATATAATTAGATATAATTATAAAACAATTATAATCTCAATATTCTGCATTATATTAATACAGAATATTGAAATTGCTCCATCTCATATTATTGATAAGGATAGATAAATGACTGGACTTTATATTATTAATTTAGACATTTCTTTTTTAAAATAAACGATAAATCGTACTATTGATTATACTTATAGATAATTACTTACTTTGAAGTCTAATTATATAAGGTGCTATTATTATTTCGTTTTTATGCATGAATTGCTGCACCAAGAAAAGTGCCAAGAAAATAGCTAAATGACAAAAAAAACACCGGGAGCGTAGCATAAAATGAAAAAGAGAAAGGAAATCGGCCGAACAATGGCTAATTGCCGGAACTTTCGGAAATCTTTGTATTTCGCAGCGAGAAGGCGCGTTTGCCCGCAGAAACTACGGAAATAAGTAGTCGTAGAAGTTCGAGATACGAACAAGGGGGTAGGATCTGCGACAGAACCGAGAGTGGCTTCAGGGCGACTCCGCGGACAAGTTAGGGCGGAAGTTGGAACGGCCGCGGCGCGGCGCGGGCGCCTTGTGCGGGCGAACGAAGTTGGGTAAAAATTAGCGTCGCGTGATTAACTCCACGGAATAAATTCGCGGTAAAGCGACTGGTACCGAGCGAAACGGCGGCGGCGTCGCGGCGTGGCGCGGAGGCGCCGCGGGCCACTTCGCGGTTGCTCGGGGGTGGATAGGTGGATAAGCGAGCAAAAATTGTGCGACCGTAAAAATGAACTAATTCGAGGATGTCCCGCTGGTGTAACGAATGTACCTTCATGTACACTCCGTCCTCCCTCGTTCCCCCGAGAAAATAGCGCGAAGCGTGCATCTCTCTTCCGCGCCGCACGCGCATTTTCGCTGCCAGTGCCACCCGCGCACTTCATTTCCTATGCGTTTCCTCCCCGTTCGATGGGCGAATCATGCGGCGGTGGTATAAGCGAGAGGTGCGTTTCGCGAAACGAAATTACTGAAAACCAGCTTCCATTCGCTGAATGGCGCGCTATGTTCATTCGCGCACTGTTGCGTATATCTGCACTCGCCGACACGGTGAAATATCACGCGGTGTTGTCATACACTCGTATTTCGTATTGCTCAGCTGGGAAATTCCCCTCGAACGAATAAAGAGAGAATGGCAGAATTAATGCTCCAGTAATTCGCACTGCTAACGCCATCTCCGCCTCGCATCAAACGCGAACGTATTTAGCCGAGTATTTAGCAGAACCGTGACAGGAGTCTAGAATGGTATTTTAGAGATATATACATGTGCACAACGCAACATAATCGATTTTATTTAAAAGGTATAAATGTGTTATACTTTGCTTTACGTTATAGGCAATTTTGGGGCAAATTGCTCACTCATATTATAGAAAAGTAATACTTATTGTTGGTGAAATAGATATATAATATACATGAACATAACACAACATAATCGATTTTATTTAAAAGGTACAAGTGTGTTATACTTTGCTTTACGTTATAGGCAATTTTGGAGCGAATTGCTCACTTATATTAGAGAAAAGTAATACTTATTGTTAGTAAAATAGATATATAATATTACCAAGTGATTAAACGTCGCTTCTTTTTCTCTCTAAAATTAATTAAAATCGTAACTTGCTGCGACACACGTATAGACAGCCGAAGATAGTCGTAGCCAAGGGTCTCAAGAATCGCCGTGATCGATCTCGCATTCGCACACGTGCCATGCTTTCGTAGTAGGGCGTGTATGCGTAACACGTGACTAGTCCATTCAGTTATTCCACGTCGTTTTCTCCACCTCTCTTTTCCGTCCGGCTTCCCTCTTTCTTGCCCGCTCGTTCACTTGGCTCGTCAAACAAGCGTTGAATTGCGTTTGCCATGCCGGCATGGGTATCCTGCGACGTTCCGAGCAAGTGTGGAGCTAATTCACATGCCTGTGTCTTCCCGGCCACGCGCCACGTAGTTCGTCACGTTCCGCTATCGTGCCACTCGTTTAAGTATCGCAGACAAGTTGTACTGGAGAAGGTGTCGTTAAGATAAGACAACTTTATGGTCAGGTTGACATCGACTAAATACCGCATCGTATAAAAAAAGGGAATCGTATAACAGATTAACAGCTTCCGGATATAATGGTACTTAATCATATGTTATGTTACATTTTAATTGTCTATAAGTTTACTTTTTATACTATTATTCCATGTGTTTAGTTCGTAAAAGTGGCAAAAGTTAAATTTGGAAAGATTTTTTTTTTTAATACATATTTTTTTCTATGTAATAAACTAAAAAAAATCTTACTTCATTCTAAAAATTATTTTTTAAAGTAACAAATTTGAATAAAAAAGACACATTGACTGTTCTTTCAGAGGATATTTCTGATCATTAAATCAATTGTAATTAAATCATAATTATGGTAATATAGGTGGGCATGTGTATCTAATAACATGTTTCCAATTATATAATCTTTAATTTGTATTTGTAGGGAGAGGGGGATTAGAGAGAGAGAGAGAGAGAGAGAGTATTAATATATAATATCACATCAACGTAATTAGTTGTAATTTAGTCATTGAATGGAAATGACATTTATTGCTTGGCGGAATAAATCACGACATCAAGCGCACCTGTGGAAATGCTATCGATCACGTTTTACGGAACACGTGTCGTACATCACGTAAGAAGGTAACTCTTCCCAGAGTATAAGAACCTTAACAGGTGATATACCATGTTGATCACGATTAACCATCGTTTCCTCGTCGCTAACAGCAAGGATGGAACATTGCCGTCGTCGTTGTCGCCGTCGTCTTCCGCGCCGTCATCGTTGTCGTCGTTCTCATCGTCGTCGCCGTTGTCAACAGCGTCCCACCCTCTTGAACGGGGCGCAAATCCACACGTGAGTCGGCGAGTGTAAATACAACCGCTGTCTCGAACCGATCGTTACAAGGACGGGGAAGAGAATTCTACCAAAAGGTGGCGACCATGGTAATGGTATTAAGGTGCACAATCAACGGGACCGACCTGCAAATTGAATAACGGTGCGCTGTCGGTTGATATGTATCGCATCCTCTGCAGCCGAACCCGATTGCACCCTCGTCCACGGTTGCACACAGCTCCCGCGTCTGTGTCTCTCTTTCTCTCATAGCTCTGCACACACGTATGTGTGTACATGTACGTACAACACACATACATTCGCGCTCTTTTTCTCCCTATCGGTTCACACCAACTAAAGATACTTTCCTTTACAATCCAGTCGCTCGCGCCTTATTCTCCTTGTATACGGGGACGTGGTACGGAATACCTACGTGACACCGAAACTGATTCGCTACAACTTTACTAGCCGCCTTCCGCTCCTCCATCTACTCCTCTCTCCCTCCTTCGTCGCCGAGCTGTCGGATTGCCGGTTTGGCTCTTCTCCGTCTTACCGCTGCCCCGACTACGCCAACCAGTCAGCGGCGCTATACCCGCTCCCGTAATCGGATTCCCAAGATTTTCCCAACTTTTCCTTAAATCGCACACCACCCTCTTTTTCCCGGTTCTTGCTCCTCTTTCTTTCGAATGTCTTTCGACCGCGTCGCGCGCGCGTGGTTGCCTCGAGGAGAGCAGGCTCTCCGCTCGAGGAACAATCGGCCGGCGAATGAGAGACGGCTCCTCCGCCGTTGATTCTTTCTCCTCAGACGCTCCCGATCGCGTTATTTCGTTGCGAAGGATCGCTCGAGAGACTTAAGAAGCTCAATTGCGCTTTTATCGTAGACTATCTAGGATCGTGCTTGAACGTGAGTCGGAAACAGCCGGGCCCGGCTTTTAAAGTACTCAGTTACATCGACTACCATACACCTTTAAGATCTTTACGAGTAAGTAATGCGATATAATTGAACAAAGTAAGTTCCCAAGAAGCTCTTTATTCAATGAAAGTTCTATCAAATTTGTAAATCATGCTATTTTAGACGTTCAGAATTTGCATTTTCCTTTTTTTGTTACAATATCTTCTATTTATTAGAATTTTCTCTTTTCTTCTTTACTTCTATCAACTTTACTACTTAAATATCCAGAAGCATTATAATTTATATTGCATTTTATTTATTCATACCATTCATTAGCACTTGCATTATGTAATATCTTCAATTTAGTGCTAACCATAGATGCTAATTAACATATGTTATACTAATAAATAATTCTCCATAATATATAAAATGTTTTTGTTAACGCATCTTCATTACGCGTGCTTTTATTGACACAAACAATAGCAATAGCAATAGCAATAGTAATAATTGTTATAAACTTGATTCTGCCGATAATCGTATGTGATAAAATAACTTCAATTGTGTAATAGTCAAATTACGAAATTGGTATTATACGTATATTTGGACAAAATTGCTATTGATTAGGCTGTTGAAAAAATAGCTGGTGAAATCTTTTGAGCGATAAAATATTTTGAATCGTTACGTATTCGCGAATGAGGCTTTAATCATCACATCTTTCTTAAATTACCACGTAATCTGTTTTCATTATTAATCAAACTGCAAGCTCAATTTGGATTGGTTAATAATTAGGTACTTTGCTCATTACAGCGTGCTGGATTACTCGAGGATTAATATTTAATAATACTCCACACGCGGCTGGTCAAAGCGTGCTCACACTGCTCACGATTATGGAAGCTTTTCCTTTCATCATTTTAGGACTAAATTTGCTTTGTTTTACACCATGAATGAACGTTTATGTGGCTACGAACAACCACCTTTTCTCACTTCTCATAAACGTTGTTATTATTTCATAAACTCTACTAACTGTTATTCTATTGTGTAATCTTGCGTATAAATAAAAGTTGTGCAACAAATATTTCTTATACGGACGTTTAAGTAAGAAAACTTAATTTGATATTTATACTATATTACTTACAGTCCATTACAGTCTAAAATCATTTATCTCCAAAATGCTTCTTTCTATTATCTGTGATTAATTAAAATCGACAAAATAGAATTTTTAATCCACATTTGTATTTAATGAATGTTAAATAGAGGTATAAAGATTAAAGATTTAAGAAAAGTTATTATTTCGTAATTTAAAGTTTATGAAATAATTTATTTTAACGTGCACAAAATTTTAAAGTTTTAGAATGTCTAAAAGCTGAAAATGACGGATCCTTTGAAGAGATACAAATATATTTATAAGTAGTTGAAACTTTTGCAAGCATAAAGCTGCAAAGTGCTATCAAAGCGTACCTAGGCAAAAAAAACGCGATCGAAAGCGAGGGGGTCTGCGATCTTGCGGCCGCATTAATTGAAACGTTCGAGGCTTTTGAGCAGTCGACTCTCATTGCCACGCCACGCCGGCGAGCATGGCGAGCGAGCGAGGGCGCGAAGGAAAAAGGGCAAGAAAGAGAAAACGCCGACGCAAAAAAAAGGAAGAATGACCGGTTATACGCGGTACGCGCGGAATTGGATTTTTTACTAATTAAAATTTCAAACTTGACACCTGAATGTGCCGTCTTTAATGAGACCCGGCGTCTGGGGTGAGCGCGGGTTTTTCTCATTATTCTCACGGGTGCCGGAGTCCGGAGTTACAAAGCAGGATATATACACTAAGAGGGGGGAAGAAAACAGGAAAAAGAAGAGTCGACTGATATGGGGGGGGGGGGGGGGCGGGAATGCGTGAAAGCGAGCACACGTTGGCAAGAAGCTAACTGTAACTCCGACTCATTTCTTTTCGCGACATTTCTTTAAATTTTATTGCAGGAAGATATTTGAGAAAATAAAAAGATCGATGAATTACGTCGACCTTTGTGGTTACCAGGGTCTTCGAGGCACACATACCGGGCATCGTGTGGTTATTATCGAACGCGGACGATGCACCTACACGTGTGCCGTTACTCGTTCGTCGAACGTAATGCGCGTACGCGTATCTCTCGTCCTTTTGCTCACAATGTGTATGTTAATTAATGTTTGCATTACGCGGCGTCTACAGGTAATTAACTACTCGGCGCTCGAGTCGTTAGATTTTCCGTCTTATTCCGTCTTATTAGCTCGATACCGAACGACACCGGCTCGTCTCTGCCTCCCGACTCGTCTCTCATCCTTCGCGTCTCACTTCGCGAGTGTCCCCTAATGACTCCCTGTCTCTTTTACGACGTAGTTAAGCTCGCGTAGCTCGAGCGCGAGCAGCGTATCGCATCATTACGCGATGCCGCGGAACAGCCACCGAACAGCCTAGCCGCCCGCGCCGTGCGCTAATGGTTATTGAACTTTTCCCTCGTCGCGATACGAGAGACAAGATCGGGCCACGGAGATCGTAACGCGGTTTACCATGTGCGATATAATCAACGTTCGTTCTCCGCGCGCTCTTAATGAACTGTATGGGCGGTGTAAACTTGAACATGATTTTTCACGAAGCAGTACAGGTGGAAGATTTACTAACATTGTTTCCGATCTCCTCTGAACGTGACGTAGTATTTTTTTTCCAAACTATATTAAGAGACTGTTATATAACATTATGTAATAAAACATTATTGTGACGCAAAGCCATTTGATTAAAGACACAATATAATTAAATTTTTGGAAATGACATTTTCGTACATGTAATGCAAGTAATAGCATTCTGTATCGCATGAAAAACGATTTGCTATAATACGAATAATTCATTGAAAAAAATTTTCGCCGTTTGACCAGGGATTTTACTATTTTGCGGCTTTCTCGCACCAGTCCGCGTTTTATTCTTCCTATAAAAGCGTTTGTTTTATTTTTTTTTAAATTAATATGTCAGCTCGAATAGAACGAGTTAAATGATCGACGTATTGGCATGACTGAATTACAGCTCAACGCTTAACTGAATGAACAGTGTGCAACAAATACACAATAGGGGAGCACGCGTGTCGCCCATTGCCTGTCGGTATTGCGCTTTGTGTCTCGTTGATGATACCGGTGTCACTGATCATCGTGAATTGCCTTTGTCGATGCGATACCTACACCTACTCACCCCGTGCCATTAATTCCCGCTTAAAATGCTTCGACTCTGCCGTTTTTAGTACACTGCAATACAAATCAATGCTTGTGTAAAAATCATACGGAGAAATATAGGTGACAGTATATCTCGCAGTATATGAGAAAAATAAAATGTTAATTACACATTACAGAGAAATTTAATGTCAAGGCGGTTAAATTATTGAATTCGGTATCAAAATCGTTCATGCGTTATCGTGCTCGACTTTTTTTAAGACACGGAGCACTGTAGATCAGCAAGAAAACTCGGTATCCTGAATTATGCGTGTCTTCTTCCCTCTGTATAAAAATTTGTAGGAGGATCGCGGTTTATCGGCCAGAAAAGGTATTTTAGCAATTCAAATCTTGTCCCTTTGCTCTTTGCGCTGCCTCTGTGCCGCTCGTAATTCAACCATATACCGACAGTCGAGTGAAAACCAACCGTAGCGGATGAGACGATTCAGTAGCCGCAAGCCACAGAGATTGCTCAAAGGGTCGGCCTTTGAAAATAAATGAAATATACCCACTTCCAGATGTGACGAGGGTCTAGCGTTACTTCAGTGATTACGGCCGGAAATGAGCGGACTTGTACGCCTAATACTCAGTATGCCTCGAGGCTTATTTCCGCAACAACTCGCACCGCAACAACGAAAAGGTTCCGTGCTCGCCACTCAATCAGGTTTCTGTTAGGACCGAACCTAAATTAAAATTGTCTTTTGTTTTTTCTCGTCCACTTCCCTCAAGGCCCACGAAATTGCATAGTTCAGATAACTATGCGTGCTTCAGTTTGCGAACACTGAAATACATCACAACAGTAATGGGATATATCACACAAGAAGAGAAATATATTAACAAAATTCTTGGCGTTTTCTTTTAATAGCAGATACAAGAAAAATAAATAATCAAAAAATTGAAAATAACAGACAACAAAATTAGGTATTACAAAAGACTGAAGATATAAATTAAATTACATTATCTTACTACAAACCATTAAATTACCCCTTTCTCAAATTATATTTATACACAGAATAGTAGCTTTTATAAGAATTTCGGAAAAATATGAAATCATACTTTTTATAGAAAAAATATATATATTCGCGAGTTTCTCTGATTGCAATAGCTAAAAAATTATAGTGCAAACGGCACAAAAACTATGGTTAGGTATGTAGATTTAAATCAATAAATCGTTCTCATGAACTAATCATTTCCAACTAGAACATTTTTCAATTGATTAAAAATTAGCACAATTTCGTAACGTTTTCCATGAATGTTTACTAGCACATCAAACAATATCGTATAATCGCAGTTCTCTTTTCAAACACGACAACGCGAAACCAGTTTTACATTTCGTGAGAGAATCGAAACAAATAATAGAATAGAAAGTGGAAACAGAAAGGATGTGAATTATATATTTCCAAGCACTGCGCTTTGTTGCGCGCGTGGTGTATCGACAATAAAAAAAATTATTGTGAGTGTTCAATGACAACGTCGATATTAATAATCATGCATTAAAAGTATTGTGTATGGACATCATGAATTTCACGAAAGCAAAAAATTTAAAAGTTTCGAAAAGCGAGTATAACATTTAATACAAACAGGTAGCAATAATTTTATTTTTATTATTATTATGTTAAGAATATGATGGGTCGTTAGTTTTCGATAAACTCATGATGATACACAGGATAGGTGAAAGAAATATGTTTTTCTTTTTGAAAAACAGGAAGATATATTAGCAGCAGGAAGACGCACCATGTTTCTATATTTGACGTAGCTTTTATCTCATATTAATATCACAGTACAAGCGGTCGCACGATGTTGGAAATGTCGTCGACAAGGAGCTTTTAACGTTGGAAGTTTCGTGCGTTGGCAAAACGCGTATCGGATAGGAAGGGGATGCGGACCCGGGGTGTCTCACGAAGACCGTGAAAAGAGATGACGGAACTTTTCGGAAGTCCGTGGCGCGAACAGCGAGAAACGACGCCGTGCGTTAAACTGACAATAGCGTTTTTTTTTTCCCAGGACCGCTTTCGTGCATTTAACAATGCTACAATTCATTCGTGCACGCATACACCAATCTCTATCCTCCTTGTTTCTCGCCGTCGCGTCGCTGCCGCCGTTCTTCTATCCACCAGCACCCCTTCTATCGGCGTTTCTTTTTTCGCTTTCGCGGGTCTCCGTTCCTCTCGATCCTTCCAGTCGTTTCCACTCGAACGTCGGGGCACCCTCTCTTTCACACCCTTTTTACCTCTCTCCGCAACATATCCATCCAGCAACAACAAGCGTCGTCTACCGTCTACCCACGTCGTACGTCCTCGGAGCCACCGACAGTCGGCACAATGTGCAATGCATTTTTGTGATTAAAATTTAGTAGACGCCGCGCCGGCTCTGTTTCGAAGTGTGCGTGCGTACTGCGTGTGTATGTATTTGCTCGGGTAGGGGCGGAGAATTCCCGCAGGATCAGGGCGTCGAGACCTTCGGCAAAGCCCTTCTGGATAAACTCGTCTGTTGCGTCCGAGGTTGCGTCGGTAAGAGATTTGAGGATAATTTTTACAAATCAAATTGTGTACCTTACACCAGTCATGGTTTTATAACAGATTTCATTTTTTTCTTAACAAAAAATCTAATTATTTACCGTAATGATAATCATGAAGATTTATTGTTATTTAGTGGCGTATATATTAGTGTATTACGCTTTGCAAATTACGTTCTACAGTTTTATGAAACATTGCGAACGTCAATAAATATATGTAAAATGTCGTTAGGATATCTCAATATTTTCGAGAAAAGCAGACATGATTGTAAACAGCCGATGCTGAAAAAAGCGTCCCCTCGCAATCCGTGCTTGCGGGAACGAGCATTTCGAGCGACGCACACGCATCACTTCTCACAATCTCCATTTAGAAGAACCCTCGTCGCCTATGCCCCTCCCCGATGGCATCAGCCTTTGCTCTTAGCCCGCCGTTAACTTCCGGGTTCCGTAAACATTCCACGGTCCTCCTACGGTCAAAATAAAAGTTTAAGAGAGGAGGAAGCCACGGAGCTTTGCCGCGAGAGACGTGCTTCGCCGTGGCGGAAGACGGCCGATGGCGATGTTGACGGCGGCCACCGGCAAGGTGGATGAGAATCCGAAAAGGAGTAAGACGCGGAGAAAAGACGACGGGCGGGAGGGATTGTGGAGTGTAGAAGGCTGGTTGGGCAAGCGGAGATTAAGGCGGCAGCTCTTAAGCCTGACGCCGAAATCCTGACGTCGAGGCTTTCGTCGAGTCTGAAAAGGGACGAAATACCAACCATCCACTACGCCATGCTACTCGTGGACTAGTCTGCTGCGCATTACTTGCCGACCTTTGCCTCTTAGCACTCTATCCTCTCCGTTATTCCGTTTTCCTCTTTGCACTCGTCTCTCACTGCGGTACCGAAAACTACGTGGAAATGCTTGCCTTATCGAATCTAACAGCCTCATCCCAAAAAAATTCTCCCACACACATTTGCATTAAGAATTATTTCTATTATTTTGTACACAGTTTATTTCGAAACGAGAAAACTTCGTTTCTACAATCTCTCTTTACGATTTTCCTGCTTTGTATATACTTTTTATCTATATTTACAATTGCAATTGCGAGTAATATGCTGTGAACGAATATGAGTGAAGTATTATTGTAATTCTAGATTTTATCAGCATTAACTAATTTTTTTTATATATAATTGCTCAATAATTACAGTCACATTTAATCGAACGGATCGAGTATTTGCCGATTCAATGAAATGTTATTTTACGTAGTGCCATTATCGCATTTAGAGAAAAATTCTCAAATGGGAAAACTGGGCTCCGTCTTTCGGAAGAGACGTTAAACCGTTGGTCCAAACACTATATGGCAATATCCACTATGCCAGGGTGCTGTGGGCTAATCACCCGCACATCTGAATTTAAAGCGATTACTGAAACCTCCTTGGAGGCCCTAATGCTCCGCGAGGAGTGAAAGGATCTATACATTATCGCATTTATATACATTGTCATATACATATATGTATATATTGAGATAAAAGCTTGGATAAAAGCCATATTTACACATACATTTGTGAGCCGTTTTATAAAAATTTACATCTGTCATTAGAAATACAGAAAAATATGACAAGAAGGAATGTGGGAGGAACGTGCATTAACAGTGTATAAGGTAATAGTCTCTCAGGATTGACAAGCGACGCGTTTTTAACGAGGGAGTCTTCCGACGCGTTGCTTTTAACGCTTTTAACCGTACCCGATCGATCGAGAACAATAAGTACGTGATTTCGCTTTTCGCTATCAACCGAGGCTCTCGATCGAGCATGAATCCCGTGGAATGTCTGGCGCGAAAAGATCATGATTGCCGGGCCCGCCTGGGCTTTTCGCGGATTACATTTCGTCGATGGCGGGCCGACGCGACGCGTCGGTGGGACGCGAAAGCGAGTAAATGAAGTATATGTAAATAATGAGGGTGAGGAAATGAATGTGCCGGGGAGTGCTGCTCGGCCTCCGCTAATGGCAGGTGCAATGCCCGTTGGAGAGGCCACCCGAAAATAATTCCGTCCTCTATCGCGCCGCGCCGGGAGAAGCAGGAGAGTGCTTCACGGGCCGCCCAATTATCGTAAAACCGCCGTCTACTTCGCGCCTCGGATTTCAAGCGGGCGAGAAGCGTCGTTCGTATGCGAAATCGATATGCGTCTCTACACGAGAGATGGTTCATTTCCGGAAAATGCTTACGGATGCCATTCTGCCGCGAAAACAGCGCAATCGAATGGCCATCGCGTGCATGATGAGGGGGGGAGGGGGGCGTTTTTATTTATACGAGGGCTTTTATTTATCGAATACTTTGTGCTTGAAAATCTTTGTATTCCTGCATTTAATCTGACGAACGTTAAATTTCGAGTATAATTTTTACCGGAAAATATACTATGATCATTGTTACGCGACATTTCGTTCGCAATCACATCGGTAAGCAACCGTCGATGAGAACTTCTTCGAATCAACGAGTGAAAAGCGTGCCTGTGGCGACATGATATAAAATGAGATGTAAAAGAGCAAAGAGACAGAATACCGCGAAAGAAAAAGAAGAGGGTGAGTCATCGAGAAATGGAGAGGAGTAGAAAGAGAAAGAAAACTGAAGGTATAGATGGATAAATAGACCGATATAAAAAGAAGAAGTAAAGAGAGTAAAGCTCGTCTTGCAGTACGCGGTTAAACTCGAGCACGTCGGCGTGGGGCGAGGGGGAGCTTCTTGACTTTTCAATTTTCTTCCGCTCTTCTATCTCATCTCGACCGCTTCTTCTTCCCTCCCCTCTACTTCCTTCTCCTCCTTCTTCTCCTCCTCTTCCGCCGTCTCTTCATCCTCTCGCTCCTTCTCATCCCGTAACCTCGTCGAAGCGATCGCGGGCGAGTCAATAGGGATTGCCTTCGCCCGGAGTAAAATAATTTTCCGGAAAGTTGTGCCGCGCTCGGCAATGTTAACACTCTGAAAGTGGGTTTGCCTACCTCAAAGGAAATATGAGAACTGACGGACGCGCTTGATTCTTCGATCCGCTCTCTCGCTTCTTAATGACCAACGGGTTTTCGCCGGGCTTTGTCTACTTCTTGAGCAAGGCGGATCACGCGCGCATCGCTGACCACTTTGAATTCCGACGGTGCCATCAGGCGCGAGGAAAGAAAGAAGCGGCGCGCGATACAAAAGTTAACCGGAGGAATTGCCAACTCCGCCGCGAGCGGAAGTGAACGATAGATAAATAGGGCCAGAAGTATATTTTATTCTCCCGAGTTCGGCTTCCGATTCCCTTTCGGAGCGCGCTCGATTTTCCGTGATCCCCGCAAAACGAGAGAGTCTCGAAAAGTGCAACGAAGAATTCAGCGAACGTTATATCGACCGACAACTTTGAGCGGCTTACTTGTCAATTCAGCGTAATCCCTTTCTGCAAGTGAGATAATATTTCACGCGGAAAACGTTCGTTTCCGCGTGCTGACCGTGCTACAAAAGCGCAGCAGTCATTTCTCGATTCGTTCATTTCCCGCGCCGTAATAAAGAAACCGCGCCGCGCGTACGATATTCCGCGGAAAATTTTAGCACGTAAATATGCGCGATAGCAGTCGCACTGCATTATACGGAGTACATTGCGTAAATGCTCGTCCGGGACGCATTAGCATTCTTTCGTTTATTTATTTTTGTTCTTTTTCTCCTCGATTTTTTTCATTCCGCTTTACACGGCGGTTAATGAAGATCCATTTTAACAAAAACTTGATGGACGATAGGGTATACGTACATGGATGTCGTAATAATGTAACAGCGTCGTTTGTCATGCCGAAACTGTCTCCATTAAAATTCTCTCTGTCAAAGGAACGGTGTTTCTCAAATAGCAATGTGTGTCGTGTAGTCTCACGGAAAATCTATGATGGGGAGGAGACGCGAAACATAATTACAGTGCGCGCCTTGTTATCGAGCTGCTGAGGGGGGCGGTTGTCGTTTCGCTGTTAGGATGTCCGTCCAAAGCGTCGACTCGAACCAGGTAGCTAATGTTGTATACCGCTATCTCGTTAGAATGAAATGGTTCTGCCAGATAGAACGGTGGCACGATAGAATGGTAGCGCGGAAAATTAACTTTTACCTTGGTACAGGTACTTAGCTCGCGCAGAAAAACCTGTGCGCCAACTGTTTTTTTTTTTTGCTGTTTACAGAAGAAATCTTATTGTCCCTTGTAAAACCCGGCTAATCGCTGAAACCCGGCGCTCGTTAAAAATACCGCGCAACACCAGTGCAATTATGTTTCCCGCGGTAATTCTCTATTATCCAATTATATAGCACGGACGCTAGGCATACATCTTTTCCAAAGAATTGAAAAATTAGGACGTGTTGAAAGATTACAAAGTAGTCAAAAGGAACGATCTCGTTGCATGTTTATATTTTGCTATACACTCGTTCGGCTTGTCTTCTTTTTACATTGAAAAAAAGCCGACTGCACGACCCCGAAACTGTAATTATATATTTATTATATTTTTATTTGATATTCGTGTTGATTTAAATAATGATAAATATGGACTATTTCTTAATCGTTCGTGATAAAAAAAGATTTGTCGTAATAAGAAACGAGCTTCAAGCTTCATCTGTTTCAAATCGTTTTTCGTGCACAAACATAAACGATTGCGGAGGTTCTTGATGAGACATCAAAACAGAGCGAGATAGGAGCCTTGTCGACCGCAGCATTTCGCCAAGCAGCTTGGTAAAATGAACGCTTTAATCACTCCTCAATTATCCGTTCATGGATGAAATTTTAATTTACGACACGATAAAGTTCCAAAGAGTCGTGCCCGCGCGTGCAAAATTCGTTCGCTTTATGCGCCCTCAATTTGAAAGTTTCAGTTTGACCGTTAAGCCGCTCGGTGGGAAATGACGGGGCGAAGGGCAGAGGCCCGGGTGGAAAAGGAGAAAGAGAAGATGGAAGGAAGAGGTTGGAACTGCGGAGGAAAGTGTTGGGTGACGGCTGGGGGGAGGGGAGGGGAGGGAGGAACATCGTATTAAATCGGAAGATTGGAATTCTAATTAATACTCGCGGATTATCGATAAAGGGGCGAAGGAAACGGGCACAACGAAGGGTTGGGAAGAGGGGCGGATGGCGGAACGATGACTCGTTCCGTTCGTTTCATCCTTCGCGCGTCTTCGACACTCGCCTTAAATGTCTTCTCTAACTCGTCCCGAGGTAGGACCTCCGTCGGAATAGATTATATCGTAATGAAAATCTTGACGGTTGACGGTTCTGCAATTGATGACTTCGTTCTCCCATCGATTCATTGAATATCTGGCGTACCGATGCGTATTACGTGTCATGCGTGTTTGCTGCAGATTCAATCGGTATGTAAAATGAATTTTTTAAGCTGATTGATTATTTGCGAGAGCATTGAAGGAGATATTGGAGATGTTTCATATATCTACAGCTACACATAATTGAACTTTCTTTGTATGATTGATTTGATGGATATTTTTTAATAAAAATGTACTGGGGATTTTCTTTAAAAATCTTCACACATCGCACAGAGAATGAAAACACGCGTGTTCTTCGGATGTAAATCCATTATCCGGATATTAATTGTCACTACACGAATCGTAATTCGATTAATAGAGCTTACAATTAGTGACTAGCTTCATGTAGAAACAATTATATTACTGGAAATAATTTTATAGTTTCATGCTCATATAGTAATCAGTGTAAAGCTCACTTTAGACGACCTATAACTCGTGTCAGAATTCAGAATCGAACTCTATTTATGATTTTGTAATGGGAGAAAGCATTTGAAGAATAAAAAAAATACATCATATAAAATGTACATACTATATCTATTAAAGTGCACATGAATCAGAATATATGTACATGGTATATAAAAGTACAACACAATTCTGTTCTTGACACGAAGTATAGATTGTGTAAAGTGAGATTCAATCAAACTGTCAGTTATCATAAAAAACGTTTTTGTACCTTTATACATTTGCCCTTATTTGAATACGAGTTGCATCTTATTTCAGTTACTTGTACATCCATGTTATATTATATATAGTTTTAAAGCGGATTGTTCTGTATATTTTTTCGTTATAGGCACAGTTTACTCTGCCGCCACTAATATTAGATTAGACAATGCGACGTCAAGCACGTCGTGAATTCGTTTAGCGGATAAAGCGTATCTGGCGACAGCTGTGATATAATTTTGCGAAACGGCTACCGAATTGTTGGAATGTGTACCGTACGTTGCATATTCCAGAGGATTAGTCACGCGTATGCGTTTTTGGTTTCACGTTTTCCATTTCTACATTGCATTTTATTTCATCGTGAATAACGAAAGATAGCGCTCTAAAAAACGTAAATTATTACGACAAACTGTGTAAAAAATAAAACCGATAAAAAGCACTAATTGGTAGCTCGACGAATCAATTTTATTGAGATACAAAACATGCACAATCGTAAAAAAATCTGCATAACTGCTTTATCATTTATATCATTATTATTACCAATAAACGTAGGTAATTGTTTTGTGTACAACACATCTTGTATTCCGTTACATCGCACGCAAGAAAGACATCCCCTTTATTTCGCCATCTCACCGTCGAGAAATTAAACGCATCCCGCACTTTGTCGCGAAGTCTGCGTGAAACCTGTCGGCGCCTTTCGCGAAATTGGAGCGGGCGCGCGCGGAAGATGAACCGCTTCTTCGCGTCAGGCATAATTCCCACGTAATTCACTCACAGCTGCGAAGGGAATATTTACAAATGGGATTTAAATCCGGGAGAGACGACCGCGATGGTAGCCGCGGAATATCGTTCGCCGGCAGCTAGCGGAGAAACGACAGTGGCGACGGCAGCAGCGGAGGTAGAGGATATAGATGGAGGCCGCTTAAAGTGTAAATAGGAGGCGATTCGTGCCAGACAAAGCGTTCCCGTTTCACGATCCTCCCTGCACCCACTACCCTCCCTCCGCTTCCACCTCGCGGCCATAAAAGGGAAGGACACAGCCCTCTCACGGTTACTACGAGCCGAGAGTCGAATCGGAAAGCGGCGGAAGCGGAATCCTGAAATATTAATGTGACACCAACCTTCGTCGTACGCCGATCCTTATCCTCGGCTTCCTCCTACTTCCCGTTGTCCGCTTCTCTTCCTTTTTTTCTAGAGTCTGGACCGTACGTCCTCTCCTAGACGTTTGACTTTCCCTTCCCCTCACATTTACCCGTGGGCTTACCTTGTTGAATCATACACCATTACGCCGGCTTGGCTCGATTTGGAAAAGCAGGGCGTATGTGTATACACGAATTTTTTATGCGCGAAAAGATCTTCTCGAGAATGTCAGTTCGCTTGTTAAGAAATGCTATTATACGATTTTTAATGTAATATTGCCAACATTGACATAAAAATACGTTATTCCCAAAATCTTTTATATTTCCTTATACTCTTCTTATAGTATTTTTTAAGTTTTCATCATTTTAAATCGCACATATAAATTTATGCAAAATGTAAGTCATATCTGCCAAAAGAGAGCAGATCTAATATATTTAATATATGTTGCAATGTACCTATACTAAAAAATCAGTATCCGTGTAGTAAGAAGAAAATCTGTTTAAATATATTACGATTGCGGTAATGTATATCCGATTATATCGAAAAGCTATACGTGCAACGTAGTTATCTTATTTACTCAGATAACACATTTATCATTCGTTATTATTTGAAATATATGGCAAAGTCCCATGCTTTTGTCAGCCTTCATTAATAAAGAGCTCAATAATTAATCTAAATGCGTTTCATATTTCCAATGTAAATTGATCTTATGACGGTTGCGTTTAAAAATTCACAGTCATTTATTAATTTATCCAACTGATTGGAAAATTATAACGCATTTTATACAAATTTACTTAATCACACGCAAGTGATTTTTGACACTGCAATATAACAAGAAAATCGTATTTATTATTCAGTTGTTCCCGATTTTCGATATAACTCTTAATTAAACTCTTAATTAAACAACACGAGACCGATAATTTTTTTTACACCTATCGGAATTTTCTCTTTCACGGATTATTTTATCGTTACGCGTAAAATAATGGACATGTTTATGTGCATATATTGCGTTTATTTTGCGACAACTACTAATCATTTCGACGTTGCATGTTACAGGAGGGCGAGAGGGGGTATTTGGAAGGGCTCGCTTCAAGATATGCAGATCTCTTCAGGACACATTACGGGGATGTTCTTGAGCCGCTCGAGGAGCTACGCCGGCGAGAAACAAACGCTTCCGCCCGAATGCCCAACACTCAGCTCACCACCAGTCATTCACAGCCCATTTACGTGCCCGGAAAATACTCGGTGAGCAAATCCCTCATATTCGCTTTTATTTGCCCCTTCCCGAGCGTCGATTCTCTTCTTTTATTGCTTCCGCGAGCGGCATAATGCGGTTATGGGGTGACATATAGTAGCTTGTCTATCGCCGCGATTTCTTCTTATTACTCTACTCCCCTGACACTTCGCCAAATTGCTTTCGAAGGGACAGAACTCGCGAGAAGAACACGTCCAGTTGATTCAATACGAGCATTTGTCTCTCTTTCCGACGGGCGGGGACAATTTTGTCACGAAGAAAATTGTCAGACGGGCAATCGCGTATATACCGAGCAATCGATGAAATACAAACGTATTCATGAAGTTAAAATTACGTTTTAACCATTTTCGCGACGATATATATGTAAGTATGTGCTTGACAAGAGTAATTCGATCGGTAATAAGTAATTGGTAATAAATAACAGTACCTAATCCTCGTATTGAGATAGAAAGATTATTATACAAATTGCGTAGGTTCAATACAAATTTTTTTAAATATATATATATATATATATACATATATGCTAATTAATATGTCTCTAAGTAGTATCTCTATCTTTTATACACACATTTGAACGATATGTTTAGCAAAAGAGAAATTTAACGGGAGATTCTTCATTGAAGTTCAAACACTTTGCGTTTGTGGGCTCCTCCATGAGTAACTTCCTAAAGTGCTTTAAGGCGATTAACCATGTAGACCTTATCGATCCCAGTTTAAATCGGTTATTGTTCGTTACTCAGTCTTTCTCCCCGCGGCTAATCGAGTTTTCAAACGTGAGCAATTGATTGACTATTAAGGTCAGGCTGCTTCGAAGATCGATGATATGTCGATTTGGAAAATTAATATAAAAGTCACTCTTTCCAGAGTATCGCGTTCTGATTAAACGCGAAAACGATTGCTCGATTCTTTCACTTAATTCAATCAGTCGAGTCTCATTTAATTCTCTTTCCCGAGTTCTATGCTTTATGTTATTAAAATTTGATGTTTTCTTAATTAAATACAACAAAACAATAATCTCGCGATTATTTGAAATAGAAAAAGAACCTTATTTGCAAACATGAATAATTTGTCAACTTTTAACTTGTATAATCGCAGTTCTACAAAAAGAAGAGAAAAATATTTTCAGAGAACTTACTCTAATTATAATATGAAATTTTATGTCAACTCCGTTTTATCAAAAATTTAATCAAATTATGCTTTTTATCTTAAATTTCTTGTATTATAAGTATTTTTGCAACCAAGCCTTAAATTAAAAATTTTGATAATATAAATTCTACACGTAAACTCGAGCGTAAACTTAAATGAAGAATATATATAATACATACAAATTCTTTATATATTATTTATATATAATATTTATTTGCTTAGAGATTACATAAAAGTTTTGTAATGTACAATAATGATTGCGATTTACAGTTCAAAATTTGATAAGGATTTATTATTATATGGGGAACATTCCATATAATTAGATCTTTGGATTTGTCGTTTTTAACAACATTATTATATTGATCTTCACGTCCAATTAAGCCATCTCTTTTTTCACAAAATTCCACGGTACAACAACACTACTTTTATGTAACGAGTTCTTAATACCGTGCCGGTATCTCCTCCCATTTACAACGTAAGTGGTAGCCAGTACTGCTTCGCAAGCAAAACCTACCGTCCCGTATAGATAGAGGAAAAGAGCGAACGATCTCCATTTTTGTGCAGCCCTCGAGCTGCCTCAGCGACAAGGAGGAGGACGAAATCTATGGCTTCGGATACGGGGTCTTCAGCAGGCAGATGCTCCAACATCGACAGCAGAAGCTCGCGCTCGCCACACAAAACACGACCACCGCCGTGACACCGGGTGGACCTCAGGCAACCTACCAAAGGTAAGAAGTCTGTCTAGTGTGTGTGTGTATTTTATACACATATTTTATATACGTATGTCAACGACTCGTTCGTAAATATGGTCTGGTTCAAGTAAGCAGTATAATACGCATCTTATGTTAAAACTGAAAATCCGCACATTAATTTCTAGAGTATACAGCAAAAATAAATAAACACAATTGCAGGAAAAATAATGCAATGATTAGAAGCATGTCTTAGTAAAAAAAAGTTAAAGTTAATCATAGAATAAACTTGTATTATAAATTTCTAAAAGATGAAAATTATAATATTTTATTCATTATCTAATGATTCTACTTATTCTAATATTATATTATTACATATTGTTCATTCTATATATATGTACCTATATATAATTTAGCTTCTAAATATTAAACAGTGTTCTAATTAGATTGTAAATAAATGAGAGATGTACGACTACTGCAAAACTGCAATTGCTGCTACTTTACTTGAACGCTAGACTTGTTACGGTAAGAGAAAGCCAGCGCGGTGCAATCGATCACTCGCTCAAATCGCGATCAGTAACGTCCGACATCGAACACATTCGTCGAATACAGCAAATCCGAGAAAGCTCGAAACAGGACGATTTTCACATTTAACTGAATTCAATCTGGACAGTCAGATAACGCACGCGCGCACGTGTGTAGTACTAGAGAATAATCAAATATTGGATGTGTGTTAATGGTTTACGCAGTTGGTTCGATATTTTGGGCATGCCGATTAATTAATCTATTTTGAAACGAATGCAAAATGATTATCGCGAATGTATCCTTGATGCCGAATTTCCATGTTCATGAAGCGCTGGTATTTTTGCGGTGCGCTCGATATTCGTTTTGTAGGAAGAAATATGACATATACGGAAATATCAGATTCAAACCACGGTCGATCTAAAATTGGGCTGTCAACGCAAAATAAATATTTCGCTCTCGAGTTGTTATTCTTTTAATTCTGCACGTTTTTAATTTTAAATCTTTTATTGTTAAGAGTTTTAGCTTTAAACTTTTGTATCAATTTACGATTATCTTAATTTTCGTTGGAGATCTGAAGAAAAAATATCAAAATTTTCCGGATATCAAAAATCCATTATGTTTCATGGTATTTTGAGTTTTATGCATCTATGTACCATACAAACGCTACTCGGCTTCCAGGACCATTCGTACAACACGCCACGCGCGCCGTTCGCTGCCGCAGTCGCGCAGTCTGTTTATTATCCGTAATTGCCCATTGCTAACTGCTCTAACTGATCCGAAATACCATCTGCGTGCAGTCTCGTGCCGGCTGCTTGATATTTAATGGCTAATTAACCGGCGAACCGAGCCACTGAGCGCGCTTGGCCCGACATGCCCGTGCACTTGCTCAACGGTGCCGTGCCGCATCGTTGCGAGGAGGAGAAACTGAAAGACGATGAGGGCGAAAAGGAGAGAAGGGCATCGAAATAGAAGAGGAGAGGGAGAAAGAGAGAGAGGGAGGACGCATATCGCATTATTAAATTCCATTATCGCGCCGTGGCCATCGACTGTTTTCATGCACGCGCGAATAACCACGGCACCGAACTCACGAAATTGTTCTCTCCTCTCACTGCCGCGATAAGCACGCTCGTTTTTGCGAATGAGTACACCTCCACGGGCCGTATCCGCGTACTCGGTACTGTGACTCGGTTTCATAATGACACAGAGCGCTAATTCCACTGAACCCTTATGAGAAAACCCCAAGTTGCTGCAAATCAAGCGGATCATGATAATGATATTTACAAAGCTGCTAAAAGTGATTGTCGAGTCTATGAATTAAAAAGATAAGAGTTCTTTTTACAAGTTACAGTTTCCAGTTTTTTAAATAATAATTAAGCGAAATCTTTTTAAACATTACATAATATTTTAAAAATTTTGTGAAACTTAAATATTACTGTACGGATATTGACACACCAATTAATTATCGTCCAATCTAAAAGTAGTACTAATTTGCGGCGACTATAAAATTAATTGCTTGGAAATAACGATCGATCGAACGAAGCTTTTTGTGGATTTAATTGGTGTTCTGTCGCTGTAAATAACGGGAATCGAAAATAGCATTCTTCAAGCAGCGCTTGTCTATTGGTCTCTTAAATTAAAAGAATCGAGAGATGCAAGCATATAATAGTTATCGTAAAATAGAAAATAACGAGCCCAAAAAAATAAGCCCGGCTATAGAAATAAATCAAAAATCGATCGTAAAACGATTAAATTTCACAAGTTAGTAAAGAATACTCAAAAAGAGTACTTAATATAATTATGTCTCTATGTTATCGGTGTACGAGCAATCAAATCAACTGTATCCAATTTTATATAGTCAGTTAATTGCTTTCTTCATTACGTGACATTTTACAACATAATTATCAAGGTGGTCAGTGGGATGGGAATAACAATAATTGGACAACGATGATCAGCGAGAGGATAAACCTATCAGAGAGGGTATAGCATTATGTCTTTATTGCTTATCATTGAGAACTTATCTTGTTATAAAAATTTTCGCGTCCCGAAGGACATTAGGCGGACATTTTTTATGGGCTCATAAATTTCATCGCAACACTCGGCAAGTTAGTACAGTGAGCCTGAGCGCAGTTTCTCTCTCTCTCTCTCTCTGTTACTCACATACGCAAAAATAATTACCGACTTCACGGTAATTTATCGCGGTGCTATAAAGCATGTACTGCGTGGTATCGTAACAAGACAGGCCGCAAAAACATTGAAAAACATCCGACGAGGTACGCGTCGCCTTTCATGCTTAATGTTTCAACCGAGGACTTTCACGTGATAGACGCAACAATTTCTGATAAACTCACCGCGATAATGATATTCCTGTCGGAATGGCGAATCGCACGAAACGAGTTGTCTATAACGAATGAACTTACTGCATCTAGGATGCATTAACAAAATGAAAATTTTTTTTTAAGTAATGAATTTCTGCAAAATATTTAAAATAGATGTACAATCAGTATCGAAAAAAATGAATATTAAGATAAAATATAATCTGAAAAAAATTCCGAGGCAGAGAAGTACTCTGCAATCGCTTTTATCAGTATCTCGAGCGAGAGAATCCGTCGTGCCTGCTGTCGAAACGCGCGTCGAAGCGGTTAGACGATGATCGCGGAATTCATTAGCAACGCGTAGATGGATATCGCGTCCGATTGACGAATGGATCGCTTGCATTAATTATACGCGGTTGCGCACATGGCCGACGAACCGCCGGCCGTTTGTCACACGGTCGATGATGCGTTTAACGATCACTCGCCGATGATGCAACCGATTGGCCTGACCGGCCAGTCACGTCTTTCCATCGGGCTATTTGCCCGCACGAATGCAACATCATTATCATAATGCAGTAGACCAGTCAAGTTCTTTTTCGGACCCGCGCGTCTTATATCGTTTCCTGCGGGATTTATCTGCCAATTCGTGCGCATGAACCGTCGCGTCGTGATAGATATATTAAACCCTCTTTACTCAGATCTGCTCGCATATTTATTTAAATCTCTTTCGCGACTGCTATATATTCCTACATATATATGGTGCAAGCTCGTTTTTTTATTTTTCTTTTACACTTGATCCTCGACGATACTGTTTCAATTTTCATCTTCATCAAGCTGAACTATCTCTATGTATATGTCGCTATATCACTTTAACGATAAGACCCTCGAAATAATTTATAATAGAATTAATTAATTAATCGGCTGCTTGACGATAGGACGAACGGCTCAACCGCGTGTGCGCGGGCATCGGAATATTCGCGTTATAAACAATCGCATGGACCGTGGTCATAAATTAATAAACGGACAATAACGCGGCGAAGTAAAGCCTGACTGACGTGCTGACAGCCACGGCCGATGGTCGGTTTTGTCGTGTCGACGGCCAGGTAATCCTATCGACTCGTCGGCGCACACGTCGCGTCGCGTCGCGTCGCGTTGCATCGCGTCGCGTCGCCAGAATGCGCGTGCTCGATTATCCGCGCCGCGAAGCTCTCGACCTCGCGCCCGTTATCCCGCGTGTAATCGCAGATTTAGTCCTTTGCCATATTTCGGCGCGCTCGCATCCGACCGCCTGCGATTGTGTCGGGCCGCGTTCCGGCCGATCGATCCCGCAGGACAAAACAGATTTTTCGATTCCCGCGCGCCCCCACCCTCTTCAATCTGCCGGATGAAACTCCCGGGATTCGCCGTCGTTGTTTCTCGCACGTATGACTCTCGTGCAGATGTATTTACACGGCGTCGAACGCAGAACGATTCTAAATGCAGCAGATTTGAATTGTACGCTTAGCCTGATTAGTCGAACGATGCTTCATTATCTTCGTTACGAAGCTGTTTATTATAGATAAATGATAATATATCGAGTAGACGATCATTAAAAAATTATTTCTATTATTATTGTCGTTGCTATGATTATTATTGTTAACACAATTACGTGGCTTATTTAAGAAGGGTGGTTGCTCAAATCATTATGATAAGAATTAGTTCAAATTTATGGAGGATATTCGTCTATGGGAATCTGTCGTCCATGCCAAAGTTGAAGACAATTGTCTGCATGGCTGTCGAGTTATTAATTATTGAAGTTATACTCTTATACACGGGCGACATAGCAAAAATGTTAAAAGTGCAATAATTCAATAATTAATTACTCGACAACCATGCAGACAATTGTCTTCAACTTTGGCATGGACGACAGATTCCCATAGACGAATACTTCTCCATAAATTTGAACTAAGTAATTCTTATCATGTTGATTTGAGCAACCACCCTCCTTAAAAAATATTTCCTTTAGGTAATAAGAGAAATATTTTTGTTACGTATAACAATACGTATAACAATGTATTGCGAACATTATACAATAGAATTAACAATTTTTAAAAAAACTTGTTTTAAATTTTACATAATTTTGCTGCTACTATTTCATATAAGTGTTCTTATTAAAATACTAAAATATATTTATACATATAATTATAATCTATGAATAAATTGCAGCAGCAAGATAACATAAATTTTTTATTCTAGTAAAATACAAGAACCATTGTTTAACGCGTTTATTCTTTTGACTCGGAAATTCATATTTTAATACCAAAATTAAAACCCATATTTGTAATTATTTCACATCGCCGTATGTTTGAATCTTGTTTTTGTCAAAATTGTAAAACGCTGAATCAGCGCTGTGTGACCGTGGAGCACTGACGAGATTTCGTTAAATTTAGATATTTATTACTTTTCGTGCGTAAAAGAACTGCGATTGTTAAACGTGTAATCCAATATCGTAATGCTAAATGTGGGTTTTGCGGTAACATGCATTTTATATGAAACGCGAGATTATTTTTGTCAGACAAAAACAACAGACTTCGTTGAAATTTCAACGAGGAACGCGCTTATATGAATAACGACGGAAACTGCTATTCTCTCGTAAATTCATTCATTATTACAAATGTATCGCGCGTGATTATACTGGAATCACGTTAATGCAGCAAACCGGATACGTGCCGTTTCTATGCCCTCCTCGCCAACTGCGCGCTACGTATTCGACGTCAACCGCAAGCATGTCTTCACCCATAAAAAATACTGAATCTAGTTTGCAATTTAGCTAGTTGCCATGTTTCACGCCATGTAAAATAAAGTTTTCCGTATATCTTTTTTTTTCAAGCATGAAATTATATAACATGCGCTTTCGCGTTGAATGCAAAAGGTACGAGATTTTTATTCGAAACTGCTTCATACTAGTTTCAATTACTACTTCATGAGAAAAAATATCATATGAGACTAATCATAAGTCATTGTGACAGTAACGATAACAAGCGTCTCTTTAAGTATATCAAAATACTAGAGAGTTTATCTTAATAAATCTTCTGAATTACTTAGTTATTGATTTTCTTGAATATTAGTTTGTGAGAGAAAGAAGCTTTAAAAAAGAATACGATAATGTCGAAGAGAAATATAAGATGCATAATAAGTCTCCGATAAGACTTCAGGAATATTTCGGGAAAATATATTATAGATAAGTGAATATAAAGTCCATCTCCTAAAGAAACTGCACGTGCAAGAAGTGAGAAATAACACGAAAAATGCAACGGTCGAGAATGCTTGTGCTGGGCTTCATCGGAAGAATTTGCATATCCGAGTGTTCTCGAGCTCGACACCGAACAGGTCAGAAGCGAGTGGTGCTTCCTGCAGTTTTCAATCGCATACGAAACATTCACGATAGGCCGTCTTGCATATTTTATTTAGCTTCCGCGTTTACTCTCAATTCCCGCGGCTTCATCAGGATTCTCCGCGCGGACGGCGGAAACGTTTTACCATCCATTTGTGTCGTTCAACTCGGAAGTACGACGTCCTTCCGACGACCACTCTCGCAGTAGTAATCATGACTCTTAACAGCCCTAAATCGATTGCTACTTGGCACATAGCGACGTTCACCGTTATCTAAGAAAGAAGCAATCGGTCCTTCTAAGTTGGCTATAAGCTTAACGGGGAAAGGAAGTCCAATACAGTTGTACGTTCGATTCGGTGTGACAAATCGGCGACGATCGATTTTGCGACTCTCGAGTAAATAACTCTTCAATAAGGTTTCAATAAAGTGTAATTTAATAACTTTCTGAAGATTTAATTCTCTACGTTTTGCCTCTTTCATATAAGATCATTAAACTGCCAGCAAAAATTTCTCGATCTCTCGATAAAATCGACGTTACGAATAATAGCTAAGCTTACCTGTCGCGAATTTCGAGTATGGTGCCGATCTTTGAGAGGATGTTCTTCGTTTGTACTGCGTTGTCGGCGGAATCTATTACGAATCCATTGAGGAGAAGGGGCCACTCCGGGCAATCGATTCCGGATGGACGTGAAGGCAGAGGAAGAGGCTACCGCGCCGCGCCGCGCCGGCGAGAAGGCCCAGGAGTGGCCTGGACCGGAATTGCAGCGCGGTTTACCCGCTGAGAGATGTTAGCTTTTCGTCAAAGGATCCTATTAGTATGCGGTTAGTATTACGGCGCGTTGTATCAGGATACATTGAGGCAAGATACGACGCGCTATTACCGATTCTCTGGCACGTGAACTACCGACCTCCTCGCTGTTCTCTCTCTCTCTCTCTCTCTCTCCATCCCTCGGGCTATCGTCCTTCCCGCATCGTACGCGAAGTACGTGTGTTTGTACCCTTCGCGACACTTCTCGACTTCCTACGTTGGATCGCTTTGTGTAGGACGTTCGATAGAAACGGGAACGTTGGATCAGCCAATAAGACGATTAGTGCGCGCTCGACCCTTAACATTGAAACGCCGGAAATCGCCGCGCGCGCACATTCCGGCGTGATCTACCGTAAGAGATCGACTGCGCTCGGGGAGATACTTGGGATACTTCAGCAAATACCGCCATTTACGGCGACACGATGCTTCGCGTGTCCCGAGACATACATTGGAATTTACGCATACCTTTCCGTTCGGTTAAATGGAAAAGGATCACCTCTGTCATCACTTTGGTTATATTTCAATTACTCATTTGTATATGTGCAGTCAGAACTCAGGAAAAAGAATGGTAGCTTTAAATTTTTCCGTATACGATAGAAGCAAAAAAATAGTCGTCATGCTTTTTCTATTATTTATTTAGAATTGTCTCTTTTTTGACTTGCAATAAAATATAACCTGCATTTATAGTCAGTCTTGTAAATCAATTAATATCGTTAGCCTGCAAATTGAGCTAAAAATACTATTTTTTCTCTACCTCTTTCTCTCTTCACTTATTTCTTCGTATATTCACACGACTTTAAATATGAACGCACATATTTGCATTCTGGAAGCGAGATTTCAATGATCGTAATTATTTTTAAATTAAATCTACTGTCGCATGAAGACTTTGGTATCTTGTTTCGTTTATGATAGTCCTACACATAGGTAATGAGAAAAATGCGAAAGACAATTTTTCCATTTTTTATTATTATAATAAAATATTATTTAAGAAATATAAATATTGAATCTTTTTGCCTTTTTGATGTAAATTAAACCAACATGATTTGCATTATTAGTTAAAGTAAAAATTACTTTGGATTACAGAATATATTGGCGTTAAACAATTCACACAAAATATTGTCAAATAATTTTCCTGATTCTTTACTTTCTTCTTTTCTGTGTTTCGCAGAAAATAGAAGATATTTCGTGAGTAATTTTCACTACGCTATTTCACGCATTACGCAAATGACTGCGTTAAACTCGAGCGAGAAGCCAAATCGCGCCGCTATAATACGTATGAAATTGAAATAATACGTATTAACTAAATTGAAATTAACCCCGTAAACACTGGTAAATTTATTATCGGCGTAATACGATAGTATCGAAATGCGCGCTGGCCGATCCATTTTCGCGTATCAAAGGAAGTATTAAATCCTGACGACCAATCACTCTATTACGCTTAACATGGATACCCGTCACTTCGATGCGACCGTGTATTGACCGTGTTTGTTCGGTAACGGACGGGCCCCACGGTGAAGATACTTGCAGTTAGACTTTTTCTGAAAGTTTAATATACAGGATGATTCTAACTAGGCTGGATTAGCTCTTTTCTAAAAAAATATATATATGATTCCATTTCAAAATTGTGATATTTTAGGAAAAGAACCAGAATTTAGAAGCGCGACTAGAAGAATACGAAAAACGAGATAGAGTAAATGAAATGTCGCGTTTTTCGTATTTTTCTGATCGCGTTTCTAAACGTCTCGTCCGTAAGATACGTCTGACACGTTCTCTAGCGATGTTGAAACTTTGGAAAAACAGGTCATTAAATAAAGAATTTTATGTAAAACAATGTCAGAAACAAATATGTTCTTTGGGTGTGCATACTGATAAACAAGATGAGATTATCATTATTATGCGTTTTAAATGACAGAGAATAATTTAAATAGAAATAAAAGATTGCCGTCTAAGAAAAGAAAGAGGGGAGGTAAAAGGCATGTAATCGACGAGAATCCACTATTTTATTAAATACACTGGTAAAAAAGAATTATAGCATCACACTCTCTCTCAATTCATATCAAAATTTCGCATAATTTCAAATAAGCGTAAGTATCTCCGCGAAAAATTCGCTGCGGGTGAAAACGAATGGGAAACGGAGCGGAAAAGCGCGTAGACGCCCGGGTGGTTTGCCAAGCGGCGCCGTTCCTTTAATTGTTAGCATATTTTAACCGTAATTTTCCTCTGTTCCAGTTGTCTGAGCCCGAGATCTGCGTTCTTCTACGAGTTCCCTCCTAACGGTAAGTCGCGCCTAGACTTCGCAGCTTCATTTGTCTCTGCTTAAGATTTAAGAGGCGCAAAGGAGAAAACCCGAGCTTCCGCCGCCTCGTCTCGCTTCGTCCTTTCGTCCTTTCATTTGCGAAGCGAAACTGGAACGCGTACACGAGTTTACATGTATTGTACCCGCGAGTGTGGCCGGCGTATAGCCATCTGGGTACTAATGCGCGGTTATTAACGTAACATTTGTATTTTTATTCGGCGATTAATTCAGATATCAAGTGACATAGATGGGTACGTTTTATATCGCCATTAACACGAATAGGTCGTTTGAACTAAATAACTCCATCGATCGTGAATTACCCTACTAACCGTAATTTGCCTATGCGCTTTAATTACTGAATAGTAAAGCAAGGTGCTGAATAGTAAAGCGTTGCAATTAAGGACGTATATACGATAATAAGCGCACATATTCAAAGTATCATTACTCTATTGCTGTTATCATTAGAATCGAATAATATTACTTTTTGGTATATAGCTTATTTTTATATATCTCGTGTTATTAAGAATATACTTTACACAAAAATGTGTTGTTTTCATGACTGATTTAATCACAATAACATTAATATTGCATATCTATAGTATCAGAAAACCTCAATTATTTCGTATATTCCACGGTTTCGACTTTCCATGACAGTGCAACATAAATTACGGTTAATAGAGGACCATTTTGAAAGCGGAATCCTCAATTACGTTCTTTCTCTTGATTTATTTGACATATTCGCGGTGTGTAGAAATCATTTTACGAGAAAGCGGTAATTCCGTAATGGATTGAGAAAACTATACTGAGGTACGAGGCTTACGAAAGGAGCCAGGCTACATCAGATTTGAATGCGGGAGCTTATTTAATGCATCGATTGCATGCTTTGCACGATTCCCGCGGCGAATGCATACATACGATTCCCGTGGCGCGATTTCCAAAGGGCCAAGGCATCGTCTCTACCCACATAGCATTCGTGCACGTCTCTACCAATGAAACATATCTAAATGGTCTGACAATGGAGCAATCGCGAACGGACATTGCTCGCCTTCCTCAGTGTTGTGATACGCAGGAAATGTTGCGTCGTTATGTAGGAATATCCCGCGTCACGCACCTTTACTTGGCAATTGGTAACCGATCGCTGCTGTTTTTTTCACGCAGTTGGTATCGTGTTGTACGCATCGGATAACGCTATTGTCCTGCGTCTCATTTATTATGTAAAACACGGATAATATCGATCGAACATGTACCTATATAATCCCACATTCAAACCGTGAGGAGAAGTCCGTCTATGGCTTAACTCGCGGCTGCCCATAGCTTCTTAAAGCTTCTTAACATCGTCAAGAATGATAATGTTATTATTCGCGAATCTATACTTATAGCAACGGTAACTTAAGAGATTATTTCCGTGCAAATTAGATATTTACACAAAGTTTTATAATAGGAATATTCTATTGATCTTGAACGGAACTTGATGTAGCGTAAGGACAAAAATAATATAGAGGATCTTTCGTGATATTAACAAGGCCTATTTATAGTCGCTTTCCGCTGAAGAACTTAAGAGAAACAAGTCTTGAGACATTTGTCTTGAAATTATTTGTTGCGTTAAATTCACAATCATAATTCGATTGAGGACGAAATTTGTTTTAAGGATGTTCGGGCATTACGACTAAAATGATGAAAACTCTTTGAATCCAAATTAATTCTGTAGATTTTATCATAAAAAAAATTCTGTCAATGTTTCAGGCTGTTTAGGAAGCTTGTTGTTGAGAAATTAAATAATAAAATCACACGTGGTCTAAGGGCAAATGAGGAAAAATTATTATATCTCAGTGAAAAATGATGAAAAAAATATGAAATTTTGCAAGCAGAACGAGTAAGACTGTATAATTATCCACACCAATTTTTAGCTTTATTAGGAGTCTCGTCTTTTTTTATTTAATAATGTTTCCGAAAAATTTTTTGGTTCGGTTAGGTTAGCTGAAAAGTACGCTCAATACGTACTTAAATACGCTCAATTATAGATGAGGAGACTATGAGATACACGCACACTATCGAAAATTCCACGCAGTGTTGTCAAATTCAAAAAGTGATTTAACTTTAGAAATTGATTATACATAAGAAATTTAACTTTTGACAGGGAAAATATACCTGTACCGCCCGAACATCCTTAAAACACTGTGTTTTATTTTTTGCAGTTCAATAATTGATTTTCAAAGAAAATTAAATGTGTATATTAAGTGTTTAAATCTTGTGACATTTTTTGGAGATGAGAAGAGAGTTTGAGAGAAGAATGAAAGTGAAAAACTTGATTTGAAGTCTAAGAACACGTTTTTAAAGCAAAAAAAAGCAGAATTTTTTTTGCAGTTTATTCATAATACGTTAAATATTTCGTGTCGGTAAGACTGGCTTATATGTGCGGTTTTGGTATAACGCAAAGCCGCACCGTGTGTGTCGCGCGACGAGACGTGAGTCGGCAGCGCGTAGGTACTGTTTCGCATTACCCATCGAAACGCGATCGTGTCGAAAGCCAGAAGAGGCATCATGCGATTATTTCGAACAATTAGCTACTACCAACGCGCGTGATCGATTAACTCCCGCGATTAACGATTGTAAATGCATTGACTGTTTATCAGAACAAGTATTTCGCGTGAGTACAAATTATTGTTTTATCGTGTTATTTACGGGCAATAATAATTTCTTCGAGACGTAGATTCCGTACCTCATATCGCGTTTTAAATTTTTCATTAATTTAAACGTAATTTGTTTAATACTTTTGGATTGAGAGCGTGGAGTAATACGCGAATCACCGGATTAAGTAATTAACGTAATGGAAAACCGTAGATATATCGGTTATTTGTTAAAATACATAGATTCTTGCGTTTGAAATATACTGCGCTTGCAATTCTAAATTTTAATTTTACATTTTGGAATAATTACTCATTAATTTGATTAAATTAATCGCACTTATTGTATTAAAATACCAATGTAAAATGTTATTTTTGAATTTTTTGATAAACGTTTTTCATAAATGGTTTTGACTGTTATTAATTAATAAATACAATTTAATTAATAAATACTATTGTATTTAATATATGTTAATTGTGATTATTGTGAAGTATATAAATTCAGCGTTTTTGGTTCATAAAGTTTTGTTCTTTTTTACATTAGTCTTTGTAATCTATATAGTAAAATGCACGTTGTATGTAATTAAATTAAATTAAACGGGAATGCCGTGTAAAGTGCCGTGCGATTATCCTATTCTGCAGTGATTAGTACACGCGATCGTAATTAACTATGTTTTCGCGAGTGTGTTGTGAATGCGAACGAATCTGAGAGAAAGAGGAAGCCTGAGAGGCATCACAGAGGTATATATATATTTCACAAATTTAACTTAAAGATGAACAGAAAACATTTTTAACTAATTTATTAAAGAAACTAATAATTATTAATTATATATATTTTTTAAGAATATATTTAATTAATAAGCAGTTTTACCTCCAATTTTCCACAACGTATATCCATCTTTATTTATCTATAACTTGATTTTATATAACTTGAAACAAAAGCATTTGATAACGCAAGATCTAATAATTCTCATTGCATATTGTCGTACAATATTTTAACAGTGTCAAATAATTCATAGGGGAGCAATCGTATTACTGTTCACATTTAGTCGAGTACAATTTCAATTAATCTTTAATTAAAATATGACCATTGAACTATCTGTATCTTAAGGTGAAACTTTGTTCTGAGTATCTTATCTGATGTGCTTTTCGATACAAAGTTCGTGTAATTTATCGACAAATACGAGCCTTAGTGTATCACAATCTAATATTTCCACATCTACTTGTACGCGACTGCATCATGAAGATGACAATAAGGCATTTTTGAGTGAATATTTACTGCCATCTGATATCATTCATATACATTGTATCGCATGTAAGAAATATTCGACGTTACGATTGTATTTTCCTTCGGGGCGGCGTTCGAGTCCACCACCGATTTTCACCGGTGAGATACACGCTCGAGAAGGTAGTTATATTACTAGCGCACATGCAATCGGCCTCGCGCCCGGGAGAGAAGAAATAAAACCAAGACGAGGAATGCGCGCCGTGGCACGGCGGAATTTTTCGAGATATCGAAAAACACTTTAGATCCCGTATTGGAAAGGCGGCTGGGAGAGAACGCAGTATTAGGACCGACGGGGGACCTAGCGTTGATATTTCATTTCTATTGACTTCTACCGCCACTCTCGTGCATTATACTTTTTCTAGCTATGAATACATAATCGAGATGGAGTTTTCTCTCTCTTTCCCCCTTCTTTCCCCTCTCCCCCTCTTCTTACTTTCTGATAATATTCTTATCTTTAACACTAAATCGTTTTCTACTTTTGTCTTCCTTTTCATTGAAAACGTTCAAGTTTTTGATTATTTATTTGGTTGAACATGATTAGTATATTCACTGAACAGATCTCGCTTTAATTTAATGCTTTATTTTGCTACTACAAATTTTAATCTTAATTTTTTTCTTGGAGTGTGTGCTTAATTTTACATTTGCATTATTTTAATCATATTCTTGATATTTCTTGATATTTATTCGATCAGCAAATACATATAGATATTACTAATTCAATTTAATTGATTTATTGAAAAAACATATATTTTTCGCATAATTTGCTGAAACAAAAGATATATTCTCTTCGCGTGCAGTATTTCTCATATATATATATATATGTACATATTCGCAAAAATTATTTACTATTGTTACAACTATGAAATGTTCTAAGCTATAAAAATGCTTTGCATTCATACGAAATCAAATATGGAGAGAGAAATCTACATCGTAGCGGAATAAATGTTACTATGACTCTTGCTTAAATTTCAAAATTCCTCGAGTCGACGTGCCCGACGTTCAACGGCGAGTCGTTGACACCCCTCGACTCGTCTTCCGGCGTTCCTGACCAGTGACGAGCTTCTCAGGCGCCCTCGTGAAATTCTCGATCCTGCCCCTCACGGCACCGCACGGGCACGGTAGAGATACTCCGTTGAATCGTAGGGACTAATCAGTTTAGGGCGGAAACGCGCGAAGCGCGGCGCGCGCTTAACAGTAATTCCGTGTAAGAGACGTCGATGCCAGGATTGCTTGCCAGCACTTAGCAGTTGTCGCGTAGTACACAACGGCGGGAGAGACCAACCGAACCCGGGGCCGGAGAGCCAGAACCGAGCCTGAACCTCGGCGGGGGTTGCCGGGATACGCAAATACCCTCGCGCGGGTTGTGCTTGCTTGGCGAAACGCGCGGACTGTGAGAGAGCAAGCCTGTTTGTCTGGACTGGAATCCAAGTAAGAGGTGGGCGGCTAAGCAGAGGCACGGCGACGAGAAACAGAGAGGGAGGAGGAGGGGGGGGGGAGAAGTTGGGGAAGTGCGCTTATCCTTGCATAGCGTGTATATTCTGCCCTTCTCGGATAGTAATGCGCACGTTATACCAGTGTAGTGCCGGTATCCGTACAGGGATGAATGATAATGAATGTATCGTACGTTTACGCTTACAATTAGTACTTGCGTCGAATTCGAGATATCACGTGCGTATCTTCGCTTTCCGGACAGGAACGGTCGACAAACGGTTTAACCGAAAAACTGCCCTTAGATATATGCATAATTGATAAATGATTAAAAAGAAAGTTATAATTGCTGATATTGTTTTTCGAAATTTTGTTGAAAGTTGTTCGTAGAAAGGTTTTTCCGCCAATAATTGTTCATATAATTGATGGTCGTTTTATGCTAATGGAGTTTGTCGCGGTTTTAACGTAATTACTTTTTGCGCGTTAAGAAAGGAAAAAGAAATCACTGCGCGTTGCCATACACATCGGATCTCGAACAATGTTTGCGGAATATTGTAGCAAAAACATTGAACATTCTTCGGTGTCGAAACGCATCACTCATACGGAATGGAATCCAGCTAGAATGACGCGTTTATCCGTCGTGCAAGTGCATTTCGCCAACGTCACGTTCCGCTTACTGTGACGGTCGTGCCGGAGCCGACGATAGCGTATCGTCCTTCTCGCGTCTTGAAGCCGCTGTGAAATTCCGTATGCGACAAGCAAGCACCTGTTCAAATAAAAAATAACAATTCGCGTATCTTCGCGAAACACCATTTTTTTTTGTAGATACGTAACTGGTACTAGAATTTTATCAAAATGGTTATCTTAACCTTGCGCGGACACCGTGTTTTTGAAGCACTAAAGTCCAAAGGGTTTTTGGAAGCGTTTCTGTGTTACAAAAAATCTATAAAAATTCATGTACTATCTTCAAGGTTTCAAAAAGTGATTTCTATACTTACATAGGCCGGAACTGTTGCAATTTTCAAGTGTTGAATTGAAATGAAAAAATCGACTGTGCTTTAAAAGACCCACGGTGTCCGCGCAGGGTTAAAATCCCCCGAAGTGGCATTAAATGACGTGGATTTGCAACTAATGTCAACAAAGATTTTATATTGTCCCACGTTATATATTGACGGTTATATATAAAAAAATAAATTTTAATTGAAAAGAAGTTACACAAAGACATGTAATACATTTTAAAGTGCGTGAGTTGATAGTCGTTGCAAATCCAATTGCTGGAATGCTTACTCGGGGGATTGATTCCTTGGCCATTGATTGCTAAATACGCATCTGCGGGAAAGCAGATCTGGTCCGTCTGGATCGGAACCCCGATAGGGAAAGCCGCATTTGTGTACCTCGCCGCACATTGAATTGCGCCAACATGCCGAGCTTTCATCTAAAATCCAAACGGCGGCGATTCTATTTGTATTCTATGACACACGGTTAGATTTGTTGTGTCGTATAAAGTTTCATATATACAGTGACTCACAAAGAACCAAGAAGTAACTTTTAAACGTAAATGAGGGAAAGATATAATAGAAAAGATATGATATGAATGAAAGATATGAAAGGGGGGGGGGGGGGTGAACCAATCTGCTTTCAAAGAACTTTTCTACGTTTTTCCGTATAACAATGCAACGAAATGACGTTTCAGACGGACAAACCCGTACGTATCAGATCTGTTGTGTAGTTTAAAAAGAATTTAGCTTTTTTTCACGTCAATCTCTCGAAAGTGACCCGGACAGAAATATATTTTCCTCGCTAATGCGATCAGACACCTTTTCGATTATTTTCCCCTCTCTTTTTGTCGTTTGTCATGAAAGATGTGTGATCGGCCCTCAGGCGTCTGGCTGGGATAACAACGCGGCGAATTGCGACTCCATTGGCCGTTTTTTGCAGCTAAAGCCCGATCGGAAATACATTCGGCAAGAGGAAAGGGGGAAAAAAAGGAGGTAACGGAACGCGTTTTCTCGAACGACAAACTCAACGGCAAGGCTTTTTAACGCGATTGCTCTCTGACGGCGCGCGTCCTGGCTGTGTTTCCGTACGAGCAATTGAATCACTGCCGGCAATCAACAGGAACTTTCGCGCAAAGAGGAAAAAGCGAGTCGCATGGGCGCTCTGCAATGATTGCCGTAACGCGATTTGTCCGTTCGCGATTCGCGGCCCAGTTATTGTGCTTTTAGCGACATTGCTTTGGCCGATTGGTTTTTCATCTCGGATGATATAGCGCGGGGAATATAGCGCGGGGGGGGAGGGGGGGAGGATATAATAATCTGAAAAATGTAGCGGAAAATAAAGTATCATTTTTGAGATCCATTTCGTTCTCTCGTTGGCTCGTATCGCTCAAAAGAATAAACTAATTATAATGCTTATTGCCACGTGACTCGATGAAAGTGACCAGAAAGATCCTATATTACATTTTTATTACTTCTCCGTAATGTCAACGCTTCGATTGGCGATACTTTATGGCCATTACGCAGCATCGCGTAAGAAGCTATTCTTCTTAAAGGTGCTTTCACGGCGAGAGGAATTAAGCTCGATATATTAAACCCGAGTCGAGTCCCTTAGCGCGGTGTAGGTGATAAAGCGGCATAAGCTTAACTTTTCTTAGTGGTACATCAATTGAATGATGAAGGTAATAAAAAGATACGAGTATATGCTTTCAACGCCATCATACTACTTTACGACTTTATAGCGCTCCACCTTTGCGCAGAGCTCGTAAAACAAAGCACCGCAAATAAGGAAACTTGGGTAAATAGAGCAGTTCGCGCATGCGATTCTTCAGCATATCTCATTCTTCTGCATACTGCATTTCACGAACGTATGTTTATCTTCAGTTATATTGGGAGATTTTTTTAATTTGGAAGAATCTGGGAAAAATTTTGCGCGAAAGTGCTTACAGGGAAAACGTTGATGGAATTTGATGAAACGTTGGAAAAATTTGAAGCGTGAATGATTGATAAGCGAAAAATTTCAAAAATATAAAAGTATTAAAATTTATTTGTTTTGCTATTATCAAAGTTGCAAGTTGATAAACATGTGTATTCCGATAAAATATGACGAGGTCAACATCGCTAAGGTCATTTTGCGGATATAATTCTTGTGAATTTTTATGGAATTTAATTATTAATTTGGAAAGTTTGTTGCACACAATTCGGACTTCTACCTCTTTAAATAGCGATAAAATATAACTGAGATATTAATCTTCAGGAGGATACAGCAACATTGTCGGAAATACCGATGTCGGTACCGGTTATTGTATAGTAAACGCGAAGATACTCGTTATATCGCATTTATTCGTTGGGATATGTCTGGCCATCCGATCAATCGCGCAATGACCAAGCGGTTTGCGTACTGGCGGTGCTTCACGGACGTGTATAGCTGGAAATATTCTATTCAAGCTCGCGCAACTTTCCCCGCGTCCTTCGCAAAGTCACGGAGCGACGTGCTAGCGAAGGCTCGGGCGAAGGGATGCGCTCGTTACGAAACGGACGGTGACGTGGCGGACGTGATGGGAGGGCGGTATAACCGTAGCGCGGCGGAAATTAATAACTTCGATACGTTCGTAATAGCCGCGTTTCCTCTAACAGCTACTCGAGGCCGTGCTTTTCACGACGCCGTGTCGCAACGGAGCCCCTTCCCTCCCTCCCTCTCACGGACGTTTACCATTGAAACATCTCCATTTCAAATGCCGCGAGGGGAAATATAACATCATAAATCATCGCCCCGAACGCTTGTGCGGAACGGACGCGCGCGCGCGCACGCCAGTAGGGAATGCGTTAATCTAAGAAAGATTGACGTCCGGCTTTCCTACAAGCAGGGATATAAAGCACGACGTCTCGTTTCGCGTCGCTCGCGATCATTTCTCCGTTAGCTGTGAGCTTCGCGCGCACGTTAATCTTTTTCGCGGTTCCGCGATCACGATAGGATACTCTATTCCGTAAATGATTGATAAGCGAACACATCTCTTTCCCCGTGCCGCGTTTTATCTTAAAGGTAAAATAAATCGTGACTCGCCGACGCGCGAAAGACCACCATCGCGGAAGAATAGACTTTTGACGTAGGTACGGAAGAAACATTAGTAGATATTGGAATGCATTAATGTCTCACGGGAC